>JAOPSE010000002.1:104067416-104784704 GCA_029449295.1 Zea luxurians
CTTTCTCAAATCATTCTTCCGAAGGTTAATACTGTGTACCCTTCTTTTGCCGCATGCAACATGATGTATGATGCTTATGCTATGCGAAATGATGTGATGATGTTATGTTATGCAAATGACGTCTGTTCCGAAGATACACACAAAATACATTCGCAAGCTCTGCATTCCCTTAGGAACGTCTTTGGAGCTTCTTCGTCTTTTACTTAGACGGTATAAGCTCTGCATTCCCTTAGGAACGTCTTTGGAGCTTCTTCGTCTTTTACTTAGACGGTATAAGCTCTGCATTCCCTTAGGAACGTCTTTGGAGCTTCTTCGTCTTTTACTTAGACGGTATAAGCTCTGCATTCCCTTAGGAACGTCTTCTGAGCAGAAAACTTACACTGCGCTCCCTTTGGAACGGCTTTTTGTGACTTCGTGAACTTACTCTGCGTTCCTTAGAACGACTTTCTGTTATTCCGAAGGATTTTTAATACTTCGAAGGTCCTCCTTGTTAATACAAAAACTTCATCAACTGATTTTCCTCGTGGAAAACAGCGAAATTATTACATGGAAACTATCAATGTTTTTTGCTACAGAGAATAGAACTGAATGAAAAAGACTGCAGTCAAAGGTAGGATATGTGTCAATAAATGTGCTTCGACTCTGGCACAGTACTGTTTACTGTGCGAGCTTCGGATTGTTCTCTGAAGTCCCTTTGATGTGGAGCATATTGACTCCCTTCTGGCTGCTGGCCTTGTTGCAGCGGAGGTGGAGGCGGGGGCTGTTGCCATGAAGCTTGAGGTTGACTTGCCGAAGCTACAGAAGCTGCAGGATGGTTGCCCACATACTCCGGGATGTAAGGCTGATGGTACGAAGCAGTATGCATGACCTGCTTCGGCTGTCCCTGTTGCGCTGCAGCTTCTGCCAGCTCCTTTTGTTTCTGGATGATAACATGGCACATCCTGGTGGTATGGCCCTTGTTCTCACCGCAGAATAAGCAAAATGTCCTCCTTGGTTGATCTCCAAATCTCCCGCCGAAGCCCCTGGCGCCTCTGCCTCTTGGAGCTGGTGGCCGAAAGAAAGTCTGCTGCTTGCGCCGAAGCCTATGAGGAGCACTGCGGCCTGTTCTGTTGACTCCCCTTGTCATCATTTTGAGTGTTGTGGATGGACCTGACATGCCTCGGATAGAAACGTCCCCCGAAGCCCCTGGTCATCTCAGAAAATCTGAAGGCTTCCTCCCTTCTTTGGCGAAAGTCATTATCAGCCCGAATGTACTCGTCCATCTTTTGGAGTAGCTTTTCCAGCGTCTGAGGGGGCTTCCTAGCAAAGTATTGGGCTGCAGGTCCAGGACGGAGCCCCTTGATCATGGCTTCGATAACAATTTCATTGGGCACCGTTGGTGCCTGTGCCCTCAAACGCAAGAACCTTCTGACATACGCCTGAAGGTATTCCTCATGATCCTGAGTGCACTGAAACAAAGCTTGTGCAGTGACTGGCTTCGTCTGAAATCCTTGAAAGCTAGTTAACAACATATCCTTCAGCTTCTGCCACGAGGTGATTGTCCCTGGTCGAAGGGAGGAGTACCAGGTCTGAGCAACATTCCTGACGGCCATAACGAAAGACTTCGCCATGACTGCAGCGTTGCCCCCATACGAAGACACTGTTGCTTCGTAGCTCATCAGGAACTGCTTCGGGTCTGAGTGACCGTCGAACATGGGAAGCTGAGGTGGCTTATAGGATGGAGGCCAAGGTGTAGCCTGCAGCTCAGCGGACAAAGGAGAAGCATCATCGAAAACAAAATTTCCCTGATGGAAATTGTCATACCAGTCATCTTCGTTGACGAAGCCCTCCTGATGAAGGTCTTTCTGCTGAGGCCTCCTATTTTGCTCATCATGGGTAAGATGGCGGACTTCCTCAGAGGCTTCGTCTATCTGCCGCTGCAACTCAGCTAGCCGGGCCATCTTCTCCTTCTTTCTCTGCACCTGTTGATGTAGCATCTCCATATCCCTGATTTCTTGGTCTAGCTCTTCCTCCTGAAGCGTTGGGCTAACGACCTTTCTCTTCTGGCTTCGGGCCTCCCGAAGAGAGACGGTCTCCTGGTTGTGGTCCAGCGGTTGCAGTGCTGAAGCCCCAATCGCTGAAGCTTTCTTCGGCGCCATAGCGAAGGTCTATAGCTTCCGAAGGTGTTCAAAAAAACTCGAAGTGGAAGTGAGTTCACCGGAGGTGGGCGCCAATGTTGGGGACTTGTTCTCAAATGCTTCGGGTTAAGAACAAGGCAACACGAAAAGTGTTAGGTGTAAAAATCCTTCGTCCTTCGAGACATTATGCCCCTTCGGGAATAATGAGTTTCGGACGAAGGTCACAAAAAACATACCTTCGTAAATATAACAAGTAACGACGAAGGGTTCATATAAAGCATGAAATATAATTTAGACATCATCATAGAATCATTTCTATTTTATTAACATGAGAAAATAGAAATGATTACAAATTACAAATGTACCTTCGGTCCTGAGAGAAGGTATAAAGTACAAGCGTGACGCAGAAGCGAATGCTCAGTCAGCGTGAACAGTACGGGAGTACTGTTCATCTATTTATAGACGTGGGACGCAGCCCACGTAAAATTACATCCATGTCCACTACATTTGTTAATGACTTATGGAAATCTGTCGAGGCCCACGTAGTCTTTTCATCTTTAAGTCGGTTCCCTTTTCTGCTATCGTGACGAAGCTTCCCCGCACACAGCTTCGGCTGCGCTCGTGCTTCGTCTGGTTCAGGCTTCGTCCTGGCCGTGCTTCGTATTCATAATTCTGAATCCGAGAATACCTGTTCACATAATCCACTTGGAAAACATTGTCAAATCATGTTTTTGAGGACCTTCGGAGGACGAAGGCCCCCAACAATATCTCCCCTAGGTTTTAATATTCCAAAGAAAATAATATATCTCCCACATAATTAACCAAACATCATATCAAAGAGAATAGAAAAGAAAATCTATAGAGGTGAGAATAGGAGTAACACCTGAATCTGGTTGGTATTAGAGAAGAAATTTTATACCCCCAAATTCAGGGTATTACAACGGGATAAATCCTGTTGTCATTCTCTTCACTCTTTACTTATTATTTTGCAAGTAGTTAGTAATTTGTGTGTTGTCTATAATTTCGAGTATTGCCATAATTGTTCATCATAGTTTGCTTGCCTATCATAGCTAGGAAATTTATATCTCTTTTCATATTATTTAAATTTCTCTAGTATTCTTTTCATATTGCTTGGCCAGTGTTCTAGATCCTACATTAGGTATCAACACTCTTTGCCCTAGCTCATGTACTTAAATTCTATATATTTGTTGTGAAGGGCTTAGATTTCTCTATTTTTGGTGTTTAATGCCAAAGGTGAGAAATTACTAGGCCAAAGCAAAAGGACTGCACCACCACCCTATTTTCAAAAACTTTTCAGACTACCAAATTGGTACTCTTTTGTTTGAGTAAGTCCTCTTGACAGCTAAGAAGAAAATTGTTTTTCATACCAAAAGGGAGCATTTACTGAGGGGGAGTATTTATTTGGCCAAAGTAAAAGCATTTGAGAAAGGGGAGAATTCTTCAAAACTTATAAATGCTTTGAAAATTCAAAATCCTATACTTTCGGCCAACAACAAATGACTTTAAAAAGTTTTTAACCGAAGTTTTCAAAATCAGATGCAAGTGGTGCATATGTGGTCCAAAATTTTAATCATATCAAAGACACTCATATTCACTTAGAATGGCTTTCTCTTAAGTAGCTTATGAACACTTGACCAAATTGCAAACTAGTTACAATTTTCATACTTCATATTTGCTTTGGTATGTGTTGGCATCAATCACCAAAAAGGGGGAGATTGAAAGGGAAATAGCCTTAAACCATTTTCTATATTGATTTTTTGTGTTTGATGACCATCACAACCATTCAGACTAACTAGTTTGCTTAGTCTTTGATTCACAGGTTCATAAGTTCAACCATTTAGTTTCTAAGTCAAAATGAGCTCAAATCCAACCAAAAAGGAATAAAACTTGGAATAGGTGATCTAGTAATAGTTCTATAGTTAGAATAAGTTCTAAATACCCCTAGGAGCCTATTTGACTCATCTAAAGGGTTGGATAGTTCTGTTTCAACATTTCACTCATTTGGAGACATTTTGAGCTCGAGAAGGAATATGATTTGAAGGAATTTAAGCAACCATGTATCATGACTTAGGCTAGTTGGAAAATCACT
The DNA here is from genome assembly GCA_029449295.1 of Zea luxurians. Taxonomy (NCBI): domain Eukaryota; kingdom Viridiplantae; phylum Streptophyta; class Magnoliopsida; order Poales; family Poaceae; genus Zea; species Zea luxurians. Next base: position 104,071,644 of record JAOPSE010000002.1, read on the forward strand.
AGATATGTTTGTTTAAGTCATAGGAACACCCTCAAGTACATACAAACTTGTTAGAAGAAGATATGTTCAAAAGTGCCAAAGTTGGTCTGTGATCTAGCGCACCGGACTGGTCTAGTGGTGCACCGGGCCGAGTGCGCGGAGGGCTCTACAGATGGTCTTCGGCAGCTAGAGTATCGGACCGATCAGTGGGTCGTCAGACCATTTACGCAGAGAGGTTGTTTTAGCTGATTGGAGGCTGGCGCGTCAGAGCAGTCTAGTGGCCTATCTAACCGTCTGATAGGTTCAACAGTCGATTTCTCCTCCAACAACTATGCTGACATGGCGCCAGTCCAATGCACCTGTCAGAGGTTGACGCTGTTAGAATGGGTCTCTGCTATAGCAGTCTGATAGGGGTCCAATGCGCCACCAGACCGACACTTTCCATGGTCCGATGTGATGCAGTTCTATGCATATCTCTCCACTTCATTCCAATGGCTATGTGGGGTAGTTGGGGCTATAAATACCCCCAACCAGCATATTAAATAAATAAGAGCTACTCCAAACCTTCATACGTTTATTACAACATCTCCCAAGTAATCAAAGCCATACAAGTATCACATTTGACCGATTTGAGTTAGAGAGGCTTAGTGCATTGTGATTTTGAGTGTTGCAAGTTCTTGTGCTCTTGTTTTGGGTTTTCATTCTCGCTCTCACCCCATTCTTTCACTTGTAAAGCTAGCAAGAGACATCCAAGTGTGTGGTGATCCTTGCAGGACTTGGTGTCCCTCGGAAAAGAGATGAAAACTCAATCGGCCTTGATGATCGTTTGAGAGAGGGAAAGGGTTGCAAGAGACCCGTCCTTGGACACCCCAACAAGGAGTAGGTTCTTCAGAATCGAACCTCGGGCAACAAATCGCTCGTGTTTCTTGTGTTTGATCCTCATTTGTGTTTTGCTTCTTTCTCTCCCTCCTCTCTCTAGTTCTATTTCTTGTGCTTCATTTTATATCAACTAAGTTTCTCCTAGAAGTTTACTGCAATCATTTAAGAAACTTGTGCAAGAAGAACTCTCTCTTTCTCACACTCTGATCATTCTTATTCTTGTTCTAACGCTAACCTGGGGTTTGAAGTTTGTGTTTAAAGTAGTAAATTTCAGGTTTTGACTATTCACCCCTTTAGGCGACTTTCAATTACGACACAGTCAAGAATGTATTTGAGGTTGACTTGATCATGTAACCTAGTAGGACCCTTCATGATGGCATACTCCGCTTGTAGCAGCTCGAATGAACACTCCACATCCTTTTGATTTCATGTTGTTTCTTTGTGAAATATTTGTGCTTTGTTGCTGCCATGGTTTGAGAAGCCATTGTTAAGTGTTGCCAAGGAGGGTAAATGTCATCTGCCATGTACTACCCCATGTTGAATTCGTTACCAATTACTGTGTAGTTCACAATTGTCCATATCCCTCTAACAATATTATCAAACATATAGGAGACTGATGCAACACATTTATATCATTAAGGGAGCTAGGAAAACCAAATAAAGAATTCCAAATCCACAATTCATAGCTAGCTATGATCTAAAGTATTATGGCGAGTTTCTTGTAGTGTGTCACACCCGGTTTTAGAAGGCAAACCGAATGCGAACCATGTACGTGCCAGGATCAGCAATTCACGTACACAACAGTTACATAACTGGACATCATCACATAGTGCTCAAATAATATTAAAAAGGGGAATAATAGTCGATTACATCATATGTCTGAGACATCCACATAGTCTTTACAATAATCAAAGTGTGGAAAAGAAACGTAGATACACGCAGCCTTCACAGGCAGCCGACTGGGGGTTGCCGCTAACCCATGCCTAGAACTCGTCGTAATCTTGGAATTCCTGGAAGTCTCCTTCCACGGCTTCATCCTCTCCTGAGCAGTGGTTGCAATGCGGACAACCTGGGGGGGGGTTGGTGTGTAGAGCAAGGGTGAGTACACATCAACATACTCAGCAAGTCTCCTGTTTGGCTATAGTGGACTAGCTTTATGTGGGGGTAAGTTAAGCAGTTGCTTTTAGTTGGTCAGATTATTATTACTAGTAGAGAAAGCCAAGTTTTAGAATTAACCCACGTTATTAACCCAAACGTACCCTTTCCAAACGGAAAGAATACCACTTACCATTACCATAGTCAATACCAAAACCATCATTCTCATCACCACCTGTAATCCGAACAATCTCTAATCAAGTATCACTAATCAATGGAGCTCCCTTGGCCGCTCATAACCACGAGCATGACTGATATATCAGTTCCATAACACTCTGCAGAGGTTGCGCACTTTACCCACAAGCCGTGATTTCCCTTTCTGCCCGGAGATCATGACTCTCCATTGATCACTACCAAGGTGACCCAGCAGGGTATCACTACGTAGCCTTTACAAAGATTCCCCAGAGCTATAGCCGCCCGTTAGGTTTCCTAAATGTACCGCACTCCTCCCCAAGGGACAAATCAACCTTGGCAGAGCGAGCCGCATACACCGAGCCCCATTAACGGCACGACGGCGAAGCGAACCACATCCCGGTTCCTCTAATTATTCAACTAAGGGCGTCCCACACCACCCTCATGGTTGCACTGTTTTCCCGGGCGGTCATCCAACGAACAGGTCCTTACGGAGAGGCACTCGAGAAACCGCTCGAGCCCCCTTAAATGCCACAAGTATATCATCATAAATAAGAGGGAAAACATCGTATCATAGATAATTCTCATCATGTTCATTGATTAATGTTAAGCAATAGCATAAAGCTAACAATAATAATCCGACCCAAATAAGTAAACAAGGACATGGATAACAAAAACTAGTCAGTCCTTAGGTATAATTGTGTAAATGCGGGAAGTGAATTATAGAATGGATAGGACAAAGATAGGTCAAGGGACACTTGCCTCCACCAACCAGCTGCTGCTTAGGGGCTTCTCCTATGAGTTCCTTGGGCTCTTCAACTAGATCGTTCTCTATACGAGCGCAAACATACATACATCCACACATTTAATACAAAGGAACAATACACCATACAATAGAATGCGATAAATAAACAAACGTTCCACGCGGGGCTCGCAATTACGGTTGAGAGAGAAAGAGTAAATGACGGTCGAGTCTACGGCCGAGAAGCGATCACGTTACATAATTATAAATTAAACCACTCGTTTAAACAGAAGGGTATCAATTTGGATACTGCGTTTAGCATAAAGTAAGGTCATGTTCCATGTTTAATCATTATAAATAGATAAAGATGAATGAAAGGGAGTGGTCGTACAGCGAGACGTACGACACAACATTTAAATTGAATTAAGAAATAAATGACTCGCCGTGCGACAGAGCACGCAACGAGATTCTTGCATTAATTATAGATAAACGTTAAGCGTTGCGCGACGAAACGCACGACGGCTTACGTCAACAGAACTGCATTTAAAACGAATCATCGCGCGACGAAGCGCGCGACACAGCACTGTAATAAATATAAATTAAATGAATCGTCGCGCGACGCAACACACTAATAAATATAAATTTAAAAGGACCGTCGCGCGACGAAGCGCGCGACACAGCACATTGATAAAGATGAAATTAGAATGAACCGTCACGCGGCGAAGCGCGCAACGCAGTGCATCGACTAAACAACAAATAAAAAGGATTAAAACGAGGGTTAAACGCAGCGCGACTACGGTCGCACGCGCGTGAGCACGCTGCATGTGCCGAGGGCACGCGGATCGTGCAGGCACGCGGGGCGCGAGGCCAGGGCACGCGACCGAGGGCACGCGGCCGCCGGCGTGCGGCCAGGCCAGGCTCGCCGGGGCAGGGGGCTCGACGGGGCGGGGCGCGGCAGGGAAAGCCGCCGGGGAGGGGCACGGGGCCAGGCACGGCCGAGCTGCTGCCGGGGCTAGGGAGGGCGAGCGGGGAGGGGGCTCGCCAGGGCGCGGGGGCGCGCGGGGGAGGGGCTCGCCTGGGCGTGGGAGCCGCGCGAGGGAGGGCTCGCCGGGCGCGGGGCCGGACGCGGGGGTGCGGGGCCAGGCGCAGGAGGGCGCGACGGGGGAGGGGGCTCGCCGGGGGGAGCAGCGTGGGGCAGGGGAGGGCTACCAGGGAGGGGCCGCGGCGAGGCGAGGGCTCGCCAGGGCGGGACTCACCGGGGCCGGGGAGGGCACGCGCGCAGGGGCTCGCCGGGGAGGGGCGAGGCCGGGCGCGAGGGCTGAGGGGCGGCGTGGGGCCGGGAGGGCGCGCGATGGGGAGGGGGGCGCAGCCAAGGGAGGAAGAAAGGGAGGGGGAGGGAGAGAGAGAAGGAGAGGGGAGGGGAAACTCACCTCCAGGGATCCAAACTCCGGCGATCACGTTTCCAAACCCAAGGGCACCACGGGGAGAGAGAGGTAGAAGAGGGAGAGGGAGGTTGCTGCGTGGGAGAAAATCAAATGAGACAACGGGATTAGGGGGAGGGAGGGGGCGCGCGCATGGGGAGGGCAGGGGCGCCAAGGGCGCGTGGGCCGGACCGGGCTGGACCTGGCCGGGCTGGGGCCACATCGCGGATCGAAACCCAGGACACACACGACCACTAAACGGAATCCAATCGCGAACCGAAATCCAAAACGGGACGAGACGAACACGTGACATCAGACAAAGAAATGCGCTTCGGCATGATGCAACACCCATGACACTTAGGTTTTGTTTATACATGACACGGACACCTGTCACTATACTAGTTTGAAATTGGGAAGAAGGAGTGAAATGGGAAGAGAAAGAGTGTAACGCCCGAATTTGGTGAGTGAAAAGAAGAAAAAAATTCTACCCCCAAATTCGGGGCGTTACAAACCTATCCCCCTTAAAAGAATCTCGCCCTCGAGATTCAAGGTTGGCTAGCAAAGAGCTCAGGATATTTAGCCATCAGATCATCTTCACGCTCCTAGGTTGCTTCTTCCTCAGAGTGGTAACTCCATCTGACTTTGCACATTCTGATAGTCTTCCTCTGGGTGACTCTGTCTGCAGTCTCAAGAATCTGCGCTGGCTTCTCTATGTAGGTCAAGTCCTCCTGGACCTCCAGACCTTCCACTGGCAACTGCTCTTCTGGCACACGCAAACACTTCTTCAACTGAGACACATGAAAGACATCATGCACTGCGGACAAGCCTTCTGGCAAACTGAGTTGATAGGCCACTTCTCCACGCCTTGCGAGGACCTGATACGGACCAACATAGCGGGGCGCTAGCCTGCCTTTGACTCTGAATCTTCTAACTCCTCTGATTGGTGACACTTTCAGATAGACAAAATCTCCAACTTCGAAACTTAGCTCTCTTCTTCTTGTGTCTGCATAGCTTCGCTGCCTTGATTGCGCTATCTTCAAATTCTCCCGAACCATCTTGATGTTCTCTTCAGCTTCAAGTAGAATGTCTGGCCCAAACACTTGTTTTCTCTAGGCTGATCCCATTACAACGGAGTTCGACAACTCCTTCCATAAAGCGCCTGAAACGGTGACATCTTCAAGCTGGCTTGGTAACTGTTGTTATAGGAGAACTCTGCATAAGGCAACCTCTTGTCCCATCCGGACTGATCTTGCAATGCGCAGGCTCTCAACATATCTTCGAGGATTTGATTGGTTCTTTCGGTCTGACCATCTGTCTGCGGATGATAAGCTGAACTGAAATTCAGATGTGTACCCAAGGCTGCATGCAACTACTGCCAGAAATGAGAGGTGAACTGCGTTCCTCTGTCTGACACTATCTTCTTTGGCACACCATGAAGACAAACGATCCGAGACATGTACAACTCTACCAATACTGCACTACTGTAGTTAGTCTTGACAGGTATGAAGTGGGCTGACTTGGTTAAGCAGTCCACCACTACCCAAATGGAATCGTAGCCGGCTCGAGTGCGAGGCAATTCGACTATGAAATCCATACCGATTTCATCCCATTTCCACTTAGGGATCTGCAACGGTTGCAACAATCCAGTTGGCCTTTGATGCTCTGCCTTGATCCTTCGACAACTATCACACATAGCCACATGCTCTGCGATTTCCCTCTTCATTCCGTACCACCAGAATTTCTTCTTGAGATCTTGATACATCTTCTCACTTCCAGGGTGTATTGAGTAAGCTGTCTCATGAGCTTCCTTGAGGATCAATTCCCGAATGGATTGGACATTAGGAACACACAAGCGGTCTTTGAACCATATCACACCTTCTGCATCTTCCCAAAAATCTTTGCCTCTGCCTTCTAGAATCAATCGCCGGATTTCACTGATCTTCTCGTCATTCTTCTGTGCTTCTTTGATTTCCCGCTCCAGGGTGGGTTCCAGCTCAACTGTTACTCCTCGCGTATTATTCAGAAATCTGAGGCTCAACCTGTCAAACTCTTTGGCCAACTCATAAGGCATCGGATGAGCGACCATTAGATTGGCCTGACTCTTCCTGCTCAAAGCATCTACCACTACATTTGCTTTGCCTGGGTGGTAATGAATCTCCAATTCATAATCTTTGATCAACTCTAACCATCTTCGTTGCCTCATATTCAGCTCTGACTGAGTGAATATGTACTTCAAACTCTTGTGGTCTGTGTAAACATCACATTTCTACCCATACAGATAGTGCCTCCATGTCTTCAGTGCGTGAACCACTGCTGCCAACTCTAGGTCATGGATTGGGTAATTCTTCTCATGAACCTTCAGCTGTCAGGACGAGTAAGCCACAACTCTTCCCTCTTGCATCAACACGCATCCCAAACCAGTGTAACAAGCATCGCAATACACTGAGAAAGGCTTGTGCACATCAGGCAAGACTAAAACAGGCGTTGTAGTCAACTTCTCTTTCAGTGCTTCAAAGGCCTCTTGACATTCCTGGGTCCACTTGAACTCAACCTTGTTGCCTAGCAAAGCTGTCATTGGTTTTGCAATCTTCGAGAACCCTTCAATGAATCACCGATAATATCCGACCATTCCAATGAAGCTCTTGATTCCTCGGGCATTTGTTGGCACTTTCCAGTTCAGAATATCTGTCACATTCTTACGATCCACAGCCAATCCTTCTTTGTTGATTATGTGACCCAAGAACATGACTTCATCAATCTAGAACTCGCACTTGCTTAACTTTGCATACAACTGGTGCTCTCGCAATCTTTGCAAAACCATCCTCAAATGATCTGCATGCTCTGCTTCGCTTTGAGAATATACCAGAATATCATCAATGAATACCACCACAAACTTATCAAGATAATCCATGAATACACTGTTCATCAGATTCATGAAGAAAGCTGGTGCATTTGTTAGGCCAAAAGACATCACAGTGAACTCATACAACCCATACTTGGTAATGAATGCCGTCTTCGGAATGTCTGAAGGTCGGATCCTGAGCTGGTGATAACCTGACCTCAGATCTATCTTTGAAAACACGCTGGCTCCTCTCAGCTGGTCGAATAGATCCTCTATTCTGGGCAAGGGATACTTGTTCTTGATTGTGACCTCATTCAGAGCTCGATAGTCGATACACATCCTTTTGGTACCATCTTTCTTCTCCACGAATAGGATAGGGGCGGCCCAAGGCGAGGTGCTTGGCCGGATGTAACCTTTCTCTGACAGCTCATCAATCTGCTTCTTAAGCTCAACCAACTCTGGTCCAGATACTCTGTAAGCTCTCTTAAAGATGGGGGCGGTTCCAGGAAGAAGCTCTATGGCAAACTCAACTTTTCGCTCTGGTGGCATACCTGGTAGGTCCTTTGGGAACACATCTGGGAACTCGGACACAACCTTGATAATCTCAAGTGGCTCTACTTCACTGCTATCAACAGCCATCTAATAACAACTTCCTTTCTTTGGCTCAGGCGGGACTAACTCGATCACCACTTCCTCTCCTAGTGGGGACATCAACTTGATTGTCCTCTTATCACAACTGATAACTGCCTGATACTTATCTAGCCAGTTCATCCCTAGGATGACATCTATTCCCTGAGTACCCATTACTATGAGGTTAGCAGGAAACGCTATCCCCCTTATTTCCACACTTACATTCAAGCAAATGCTATCGGCTCAAATTCTACCACCAGCTGAGTCAATTTGAATGGGGGTCGACATGGTAGTTACTGGAAGATTATTTGCTTCTACCCATGATGCAGTTATAAAAGAATGCATTGCTCCAGTATCAAATAACACTTCTGCAATATGGGAATCGACTGGAAACATACCTACTGTCATGCCGGGGTTCTCCTGAACTGCTTCAGCCTCCAAGTGGTTCAGTCTCCCATGGTTGTAGCGTGGCTGAGAGCGGTTTCCTGCTCCAGGCTGAGGCACATTCTGCTTTGCTAGGGCATTGGGGTCTGACTGCTGTTGGGCTTCCTTCTTCGGACATTGCATCACCAAATGGCCTTGCTCTCCACAGTGGAAACATGCCCTGCTTCCACCCTGAGCTGGTGCTGCTTGATTGTTCTGCTGGGTCGTTGGGGCAGGAAGACGAGGTGTCTACTGATTCTGCCTCTGGAACTGACCTCCTCCTGACTGATTGTTCTGGCGATTCTGCTGCTGGTGCTGAGGGTACTGCCTTTGGAACTGTTGCTGCTGAGGTGGTCGCTGGTTCTGCCTGAAATGCTGAGGTTGATTGCCTGAGAAACGAGGGCGATTGTTGCTTCCAGGCTAGGGTCCACTGATCTTGCGCTTGTGATCCTCCATCTCTTTGCGCTTCCTCTCTGTCATGATTGCTCTGTCAATCAGGTGTTGAAATGTCGGGAAGGTGTGATTCATCAGCTGATACTGAAGAGGGTCGACCAAGCCTCTCAGGAAACGATACTGTCGCTTGGCGTCGGTGTTGACATCTTCAGGAGCATAGCAAGACAACTGCAGAAACCTGTCCCGGTACTCACTGACAGACAATGACCCTTGCTTGAGGGCCAGGAACTCCTCCTTTTTCACTGTCATCAGACCTGCAGGAACATGGTACTGACGAAAGCTACCTCTAAACTCTTCCCAGGTGATGGTGTCAGGGTTGGCATGGGTGGCGAGATAAGACTCCCACCAGGACTGAGCTGCTCCTCTCAACAGACGGGGACCATACAGAACTTTCTCCCTGTCGTCACACTGAGCGGTATGCAACTCCCGCTCCACTGTGCACAGCCAGTCTTCAGCATCCATGGGGTCAGAAGAATGAGCAAACGTTGGGGGATGACCTCTCATGAATTCAGCACGCTTGTCCCTGGGCATCGGAGGCATCTGAGGCTGGAGTGGTGGCTGCTGCTGCTGCTGCTGAATGGCGGCCAGAGTCTGACCGATGGCTTGAACTGCCTGAGTCTGCATCATGAACATCTGCTTGATCGACATCGGAGGCGGGGGTGGTAGCTGCTGTTGCTGGAGTGCCTCATCCTGTGGGGCTGCATGCTCCTGCTGAGCACACCTTCCTCCTCTGCACCTATTTTCTGACATCTGCAGAATGCAACCACACATCAGAACTGATCTGGAAAATCTTGCAGCATAAGAAAAGAGTATAGAATTCTTCCACAACACTGAACAGATGAACATCTTCACTGATCTCCAACACAGCTTCTCAGATAAAGAGGAAAGTAGAATAAAAAGGCTTTCCAACTAGACAACTAACTTTACTAACATATAACAGATAAACCAAAATGCAGGGGATACCCACACTCTGGTGACAGTCATTACAATGATCCAAATCCAGCATAGTTCACCATGACAAACATAAATGCACAGGATAAGCAAACTACCCTGTCTAACTAAGACTAACTAGAAGCAAGACTAACGCTATGACTATAGCTTCCAGGTATATATTTTCGTATTAATTACAAGATCCGACGCTGATGATCTATGGTTCTAAATTTATCCTGGTCCTGCAGTTGGGGTTGCCATAAGACTGGTGTCCACGCCGAGTTGAGCGGTACAGGTGCTGAGTCCCGACGGGAGCGGGGGAGCCATCATCCAGGTGATGACGCTCCACGCGCTCAACCCACAGCTAGGCGATCTCAGCATGAGCCCTACTCAGCTCATCTAATGCATGGTCTAGCTCCGTGTTTAGCACGATGGCTAGGTTGACTGTGCTGCTAAACCTAGGATTGTCCTCACCAATAGGTGAGACAATCATGCCTCCTATGCTGCTAGATGGACGACGGGGGTAATACTTCAGGTTGAGACCATCAGCTACCCCACCGAGCACTGAACAGTAGTGCGAAAGCGCACGCCGTGTGGCATCTTGCATGACCGCCTCAGCTGAGTCCCGCTCAAAGATGGAATAGTGCTCTGAGCAGATCTCCGCACTCCGGAGACTATTCTCCGGACGGCGCACCAAATAGGTCGCCTCCCAACGGTCCGGGTAAACCCCGCGACTGTGTTGGAAGACCACACAGCGATACTCGATGGACCAAGCACGCCGGTCAAGTGCTCGACGTAACAGGGTGTCGAGCGCATCGTGGAAGTGACACCCGCGAGCAGCATCGTGAGTGATGGGTCGAGCAACCCATCCTTCCAACTCTTGGTCGGTGGAAATGTCGGTGTTGTGGCTCGAGCTGTCGTCGCCACCTCCATCATCTGGGTCTCCTTTAGCAGCTACTCTAGGGGCTGGGGCGCTTAGTGGTGGTGTAGGGGGCGCCTCCAGCGGAAGCACGGAGGAGCAGCTCCTCACAGACTCTATCTCCTGCTGGAGCGAGAAAGAAGAGCTCTGCTGCTCCTGCTGTCGACGCTCCTGCTCCTCATGCAGGCGGTGGTGCAGCCTCTCCAAGTGGCTGGACTGACCGGTCACTGGACGGCGAAGCGAACGCTCAGCGAGACGAGAGGGTAAGAAGGGGATGACAGACTTCCGTGCAGTGTGTCTAAGACGAGCCATCTACAAAAGACACCGTAAGCACAAGAGTGAGAATAGAACTAATATGGTCAGCAAGTAATTAACCATAAATAAAATGAGGAATTAGAATAAACCAAAAAGATTTTTTAGCAAGGTATAATATATAGTAGAACATAGGTTTGGTCGATATGACCAACTTTTGAAGGGATACCAAAGTCAAGGTAGGAATAGGGGTCTATAATCCTTAGAACGACCATTCTACTCTAGGTTAGCGGTCCTACAGTCAGCACGGCTCTGATACCACCTATGTCACACCCGGTTTTAGAAGGCAAATCGAATGCGAACCATGTACGTGCCAGGATCAGCAATTCACGTACACAATAGTTACATAACTGGACATCATCACACAGTGCTCAAATAGTATTAAAAAAAGGAATAATAGTCGATTACATCATATGTCTGAGACATCCACACAGTCTTTACCATAATCAAAGTGCGGAAAAGAAACATAGATACACGCGGCCTTCACAGGCAGCCGACTGGGGGTTGCCGCTAACCCACGCCTAGAACTCGTTGTAATCTTGGAATTCCTAGAAGTCTCCTTCCACGGCTTCATCCTCTCTTGAGCAGTGGTTGCAATGCGGACAACCTAGGGGGGTTGGTGTGTAGAGCAAGGGTGAGTACACATCAACATACTCAGCAAGTGTCCTGTTTGGCTATAGTGGACTAGCTTTATATGGGGGTAAGTCAAGCAGTTGCTTTTAGTTGGTCAGATTATTATTACTAGTAGAGAAAGCCAAGTTTTAGAATTAACCCATGTTATTAACCCAAACGTACCCTTTCCAAACAGAAAGAATACCACTTGCCATTACCATAGTCAATACCAAAACCATCATTCTCATCACCACCTGTAATCCGAACAATCTCTAATCAAGTATCACTAATCAATGGAGCTCCCTTGGCCGCTCATAACCGCGAGCACAGCTGATATATCAGTTTCATAACACACTGCAGAGGTTGCGTACTTTACCCACAAGCCGTGTTTTCCCTTTCTGCCCGGAGATCATGACTCTCCATTGATCACTACCAAGCTGACCCAGCAGGGTATCACTACGTAGCCTTTACAAAGATTCTCCGGAGCTGTAGCCACCCGTTAGGTTTCCTAAATATACCGCACTCCTCTCCAAGGGACAAATCAACCTTGGCAGAGCGAGCCGCATACACCGAGCCCCATTAACGGCATGACGGCGAAGCGAACCACATCTCGGTTCCTCTAATTATTCAGCTAAGGGCGTCCCACTCCACCCTCATGATTGCACTATTTTCCCGGGCGGTCATCCAACGAACAGGTCTTTACGGAGAGGCACTCGAGAAACCGCTCGAGCCCCCTTAAATGCCACAAGTATATCATCATAAATAAGAGGGAAAACAGCATATCATAGATAATTCTCATCATGTTCATTAATTAATGTTAAGCAATAGCATAAAGCTAACAATAATAATCCGACCCAAATAGGTAAACAAGGACATGGATAATAAAAGCTAGTCAATCCTTAGGTATAATTGTGTAAATGCGGGAAGTGAATTATAGAATGGATAGGACAAGGGACACTTGCCTCCACCAACCAGCTGCTGCTCAGGGGCTTCTCCTGTGAGTTCCTCGGGCTCTTCAACCAGATCGTTCTCTATACGAGCGCAAACATACACACATCCACACATTTAATACAAAGGAACAGTACACCATACAATAGAATGCGATAAATAAACAGACGTTCCACGTGGGGCTCGCAATTATGGTTAAGAGAGAAAGAGGAAATGATGATCGAGTCTACGGTCGAGAAGCGATCACGTTACATAATTATAAATTAAACCACTCGTTTAAACAGAAGGGTATCGATTTCGACACTGCGTTTAGCATAAAGTAAGGTCATGTTCCATGTTTAATCATTATAAATAGATAAAGATGAATGAAAGGGAGTGGTCGTACGGCGAGACAAACGACACAACATTTAAATTAAATTAAGAAATAAATGACTCGCCGCGCGACAGAGCGTGCAACGAGATTCTTGCATTAATTATAGATAAACGTTAAGCGTTGCGTGACGAAACGCACGACGGCTTACGTCAACAGAACTACATTTAAAACGAATCGTCGCGCAACGAAGCGCACGACACAACACTGTAATAAATATAAATTAAATGAATCGTCGCGCGACGAAGCGCACGACGCAGCACATTAATAAATATAAATTTAATAGGACCGTCGCGCGACGAAGCGTGCGACGCAGCACATTGATAAAGATGAAATTAGAATGAACCGTCGTGCAGCGAAGCGTGCGACGCAGCGCATCGACTAAACAACAATTAAAAAGGATTAAAACAAGGGTTAAACGCAGCTTGACTACGGTCGCACGCGCGAGAGCACGCTGCACGTGCCGAGGGCACGCGGATCGTGCGGGCACACAGGGCGCGAGGCCAGGGCACGGTCGTGGCACGCGGCTAGGGCGCGCAGCCACGGCGCGGCCAGGGCGCGGGGGCGGGGGCGGGGCGCGGCCACCGGCGCGCGTGGCGCGGCCGCTGGCGCGCGGCCAGGGCACGGGGCGGGCAGGCTCGCTGAGGCAGGGGGCTCGACGGGGCGGGCCGCGGTGGGGAAAGCCGCCAGGGAGGGCGCGGGGCCGAGCACGGCCAAGCCGCCGCCGGGGCTGGGGAGGGCGCGCTGGGAGGGGGCTCGCCAGGGTGCGAAAGCCACCCGAGGGGAGGGCTCGCCGGGCGCGGGGCCAGACGCGGGGCGCGGGGCCGGGCGCAGGAGGGCGCGGCAGGGGAGGGGGCTCACCGAGGGGAGCGGCACGGGGCAGGGGAGGGGCCGAGGTGGGGCGAGGGCTCGCCGGGGCGGGACTCGCCGAGGCCAGGGAGGGCACGCGCCCAGGGGCTCGCCGGGGAGGGGCGAGGCTGGGCGCGGGGTCGAGGGCGGCGCGGGCGCGGGGCCAGGAGGGCGCGGGGGCCGAGGGCGGCGCGGGCGCGGGGGCCGAGGGGCGACGCGGGCGTCGGGCCGGGATGGCGCGCGACGGGGAGGGGGGCGCGGCCAGGGGAAGAAGAAAGGGAGGGGAGGGAGAGAGAGAGAAGGGGAGGGGAGGGGAAACTCACCTCCGGGGATCCAAACTCCGGCGATCACGTTTCCAAACCCTAGGGCACCACGGGGAGAGAGAGAGGTAGAAGAGGGAGAGGGAGGTTGCTGCGCGGGAGAAAATCAAATGAGACAACGAGATTAGGGGAGGGAGGGGGCGCACGCATGGGGAGGGCAGGGGCGCTAGGGGCGCGCGGGCCGGACCGGGCTGGACCAGGCCGAGCTGGGGCCACATCGCGGATCGAAACCCACGACACGCACGACCACTAAACGGAATCCAATCACGAACCAAAATCCGAAACGGGACGAGACGAACACGCGACATCAGACAAAGAAATGCGCTTCAGCATGATGCAACACCCATGACACTTAGGTTTTATTTATACATGACACGGACACCTGTCACTATACTGGTTTGAAATTGGGAAGAAGGAGCGAAACGGGAAGAGAAAAGAGAGTAACGCCCGAATTTGGTGAGTGAAAAGAAGAAAAAAAATTCTACCCCCAAATTCAGGGCATTACATAGTGGCCCCTATACATGCCATGTCAAGTCGTCAAACATTTCTCCCACTCCTAGTGCATGTAGTTTATGCTTCCAATCATCCCTATGAACCTATGTTGCTCAGCCCCTACTAGTAGCCTAGCAATGTCCTAGCCCTTAGGGGCTCATTCGCAATACAACGCCATGATCGACCTAGTAAATTGTTGAATTGTTTCTAAGATCATGGACTCCCCCATTTGAAACACCTAGTACAATCGATTAGTTGACCATCCATAAGCAAACATGCAGAGGGCAACATTTACCTTTTGTATGGTCGAGAACCCCCAAGTGGACGTCGTGTTTATATGATGCTTGAAGTATGGATTCATTGCCTCGAGTGCGTTGGCAACGTCCTAGAACATTGATTGTGTCATCCAAAACCTATCAAGTATTGGACATATCACTAGTAGAAAAGAGCTCTAAGGTGGCGGCACGCAGAAATTTATACTGGCAGTTTCAGTTACCGCGCGCCAATGAAAATAAATAGGTGGGCCCACCTTAAGGAACCACTAGTGGAAAGGATATATTTACACTGGCGATTGTTTTAAGTGAACCATCAGTGGAAAACAAATATTTACACTGACAATTGTTTTAAGTGAACCACCAGTGGAAATAACATATACACTGGCGGTTCACTTAACAAAACTGTCAGTTAAAAAGAGCTATTTACACTGGCGGTTCTTTTAGATGAACCACAAGTGGAATGTTATTTCCACTGGTTGTGCCCTTAGCCAACCGCAAGTGGAACGGGGTACTTACACTTCGGTTTTGTTAACACAGCCGCCAATGAATCGCAGTGCACCGATTTGTCTTAAAAAGTAGTTTTTATAAAAGTATAAAGGTATTAACATTCACCCAATACATTGCATGATTACTCAGTACCAGAGAGCGATCAGTACCCCAATACATTGCATGATTACTCAGTACTAGAGGTGATCAGTACCACAATACGTACATTACACAATACTATCGAGCAATCTGAGATACACTACATAAATATATTACTATTTCATTACATATAACTACTTCATTACATACACTACATCAATGATACTCCAGCAGCGAGCCAATCTCTCACTAATGTCATTTCTTGACTTGCATTTACATTCACCCAATCTGACACATCGTAATCAGTTTGGCCATGCGAACTACTCCTTGATCCTCCTATGTGGCATCGGTCCAACAAATAGTTATGCAAAGCAAAACAAGCAATTATAATCTTCACTTGCATGCTTCTTTCCTAAAATGGGAGTCCTCGTAGCACATGCCACCTTGATTTGAGAACTCCAAAAGCTCATTCAACTACATTTCGTAGACTCGAGTGGTAGAAATTAAACTTATCCTGCACCAGTCTCTACTCCTATTCGTTTAAAATCTTCTAAGTGATGTCTCTGATTCCGATATGGTGGCAAGTAACCTTCGCGAATTGAGTAACCAGCATCCACTAAATAATACCTCCCTGTACACAAACAAACAAACTCCGAAAAAGATTTACTAGATCATAATGCATGAATACAATGTATGCAATGCCAACATAACATGCATGCCACCATACCTGTTGGTGGGTGTGGATAGTTCGCTTCTCCCATATAACTCCTGATCACTGCCATGTCATGGCAAGAACCAGCCAACCCAACACCTACAAAAGTGAACCGCATATCAATGTCCACTATACCTAATACATTGTAGCTAGGCCACCCTTTTCTATTTATGTGTTCAATCCTCGACTCATGACATACGTGAGCTAGAATGTGTGTACCATCTAAGGTTCCTATGCACCCGAAAAATTTACAAGTCCCCAGGAGCCGGTCCATTACATCACGTCGTCAGGCTGCCAGATTTTGTCCCCGAGGGTTTCTTCACAGGCGATCCCCCGCGCCGTCCCCGCGCCCCCACGCCACCGTCAGGTTTTCCTCCGTCCCTTTCTTTACTCTTTCCCTTTCCCCACTGCCACCACCGCCGTCATCAGTCGTGCCGGTCGTCGCCCTTATCGCTGGTCGTAAACCCTAGGGCACCACCGGTTAGTAAACCCTAGCTTGGGTGTGCTATGACCATAGCGCGCTTGCCGCGCTAGCTATGATGGCGACCGCCACCGGTTAGTGCCCCTTCGCCCGCCGCGCCAACTGTACTTTTTTGTATTTTTTGGATGCATTATGCAAATTTTCCGCCCTAGCTTGGGATTAAATCGTGTGATTCATCTCACAACCAAATAGGCCATTTCTTATACATGCGTTTTATTAATATGTGTGTACGTATATAGAGAGCCTGCAGCATATAGTTTAAACTAGACTTATCCGTCATCGCAGCCTCAAAATGGACCCAGTGGATGACATCGTAGCGTGTCTCAAGGCATGTACACTAGTGGGGCGGCTGGCAACGGCGAGGCTCATGCATCGCTGCCACCTCGAGCTCCGACGCCAGTCAAGGCTCAATCATCAAAACATCGTACGTCGTATTTTCATGTGCGCCTGCAGAGTTCTCTCAAAGCGTCGCCGTCGTGGGCCCATCTACTCATAACCATGATGTGGGCTCCTCGGCTTTGATGACTACACGTGAGGTTTTCTCCGCTCTCGTGCATGTGGAGCCGGTAGCGCCAGTCATCATCCTCTCCGATGATGATGTGTAGAAATTATGATATATGTTCTAATCTTAGTATGATGGACGACGTACTATCTAAGAACTTAGTATGATGGACTGCATATTATGTAAGAACTAAGTATGATATTATATATATTGTGTTCTAATCTTCTGTTCCAATCTTTGTGTTCAATTTTTTTTGAATCTTTGTTGCAATCTTGTGTATATATAGCTCAATGAGTTCTCTAAACAAGGACCAAGGGTTAATGCCCGACCACATGAACAAGGGTGTTTCTCAAGAACATTCAAGTGATGAAGGATATGAAATGCCTACTGACCCTTGTCCTATTATAGATAGGGCCGCTCGACGTGAGTTGCAACGTGACCCAAATTAAGATCAATAAGAGTGTGAGGTAAAGTACACATCTTTAGTCTCGTGTGTGTACCTAATTAGTTGATTTCACAATGTCTATTACACATGCATGTTTTGCATTTTATTACATGAATAGGAGGTCTTGTCTCAATATCGTGTGATACTTGATGAAGCCATGGCACAATACCAAGACGCACCGAAGCTGAACCAAGACGAAGACGCACCGACACCGACCGATACAACCTCCTAGAGGTCTAGGAAAAGGAAGCAGAACGATTGGAAAAGAGGTGACAGGGGACTGAACAAGTTTCCTAACAAAACATATAAAATCTCAAATGTGAGCCCAAAAGGTCAGCCCCTAGCTCTAGAAGAGGCACTCCCTAAGTTTCGGAATGCACTTGGGTTCTTAGTTATGGATAATCTTGACATCACAATCCGACATTGGAAAGATGTGTCAGTTGATGTCAAGAATCAAATATGGAATAAGCTATTATCGAGGTTTGTTCTACCTCGGGGTTCAGAAGAACTTGTGAAGGAATACACGATGAAGCAGCTTGCAATCAATATCCGAAATTGGAGGTCTGAGATGAATACAAAATTTGCAAAGAAAGGCCTAGACCCGACAAAAAACATATAAAATCTCAGAATGTCAGTGGGCAGTATTTATAGAGCAGAGGAGCAGCCTTGATTTCATATCTCTAAGCAAGGCAAATTTAGAACTCTCTAAGAAGAACAAGTACCACCACCACTTAGGCACAGGTGGTTACAAGCGTTAAGTTTCTAAATGGAGACAAGAAGACACCGAGAAGAAGGTCACAGGGTTGTCGACGCTTTCTGAGCAACTTGGTGAAAGGACGACTAATTGGATCCGTGCTAGAAAACTAAGGGAAACTGAGGTTGGTGTATCTTTTGATGATCCAAATGTCGAAGAAGCTGCGAAAAACATATATGCAATGCAGCTAAGCAAAACCAAGGAACATTTAAGCCACAAAGGGAGAGACATCCTAACAGCTGATCTCGGTAAGCCTGAGCATCCTTGTCGTGTACAAGGAATCTTGTCTAAGGAAGGATGGACGGAAGGATTCAGACCACAGTGGGAGGTTTGTACAAGAAACGTGATCGATACAAAGAAGAGTTGTCAGATTATTTTAAGCAGGAGACAAAGAAAGATTTCAAAGACCTGATGTCTCAAATGCTATCAAATCCTCCTCTAGAATTGATGCAGCAGTTGGCGAGTGTGATGTCTGTTCAACAGATGACCACTCCACAACTGCAAATAATTCCAGCAGCTCAACCGCCGGCTTCCACCAATTGTACGACCGTCCCAAGCTTTGTCGCATCAACAGGAAATAAGGTTTGTTATCCAATTAATGACATCACAAGGCCTGTGGCATGCACACTATTTATAAGATATGGTATTAACAATTATTGTATGAAGATAGTAGGAACAGGCGTTGCGATCCCAGGACGCAAGTTTCATGGAAGCAACATTCTAGATGATTATTGTAGGGTAGAAGTGACGACGGTCGTCCAACGGTCTGAGGACGACATGCTAGACATCCTTGGGCTCGAAGGAATCGAGACACTTGGACAAGCTATCAAAAATTTCATCCTTTGGCCTCGAAGGGATGTCGAATTGGTTGATCCACCAACGCCGTCGTCGTCGCATCCCCAACCATCTCCGCCTCCTCAAACTTTAGTACCTATTGTACATCCATCATCACCTCCTCAATCTTCACATGCTGCTCCTCATCCTCTTTCAAACCCACCATCTCCGCCACAAGCATCAACATTTAGGACACCACCACCTTCTCCACAGCCATCAAGGGATTCACGACCATCAAAGAAATCTAAATTCCCTATACCAAAATTGGTGTCCACGTTCGAGAAAAAGAAGAGTAAAGCTACTACTGCTGGCACAGCTCAATTTTTGAAAGGGATTGCATGGGACCTCACGTCACATACTGTTGATTTGGCAGAGCATAAGGAGTTTGTAGAAAAGGCTGAGGCAATGGCCACAAAGATAAAGATTCTAACTAAGGCAGATTATAAAAATGTGCCTAAACAACATGTGTCGGGCAGACCTCTACTAACTTTTGAGAAACCGAGGAAGGTCCCTGCTGGTATTAAAAGGTTGCATGACTAGTACATACAGGCATCATCAGTTGGCATTGAAGCCATTAGTGTGCATATACCAGACCATGCTTTTATTGGTTCGGACCAAAGACCTTTGTTGCATTCGAGGATATGTGGTTAATGATGAACCTTCAGAGACTCGACGTGCAACTTGTGACGCTATTTGCACTGTAAGTGTCGCTCATATTTCCACATACATGTGTTATTATTATTAGTGAGTCGTATAAATTTTCAATATCTGACACATGCACGTGTGACTTGTAGAATGCAACATGATCAACAGGAGATCCTTTACGGTACCAAGCTCGGTGCTAGTGCCGGTAAAGGATTGGGTATCTCAACCCAATTCTGATATGTGAGGAGAGCCACACTTTCAGAATCGGGAAAGACAATGAAGAGTTAAAGGGAAAGACGGACAAAGAAGTTGAGAAGCATCTAAAGACTATGAAGAAGGAGGTTGAAACAAGATTCACCACCTACATAGCAAAAGCAATGCTTAAATTTCAAGACAGGGAAGCCCTATTGACCCCATACAACTTTAAGTAAGTGTGATTTTGCATAAATAAGATTAATAATTTCAATACACATGCATCACAAATTTGATTTGTACAGAGACCACTGGATATGCTTCCTCATTTATCCTAAGGTTGGAAAGGTGCTGTTGCTCAACTCCTTGAACTACGACCCTTCAACCTACGCAAAATTCCTCAGTATCTTAGAGCTATAAGCCTTTCCTATGCATGCATACTTATATCGATGAGAATTTTAAAATAACTTGGAGATTCTATTTGAGATCATTGAGCATTTAGGTTCCATAAGTTTAAAGGTGGAAAGTACGACAAGTCCAAAAAATGTGTGCCACTAGACATCCATCATCATTGGACGGTAAATATGTGAATTTATGAATACATATCATACACAATGTTGCAACTAAATAACCAATCTCCCATTAGGTATGTAGTGCCACAAGCAACCCCAAGGATCAGTCCTATGTGGGTTCTATGCGTGCGAGTTT
Source organism: Zea luxurians (assembly GCA_029449295.1). Lineage (NCBI taxonomy): Eukaryota > Viridiplantae > Streptophyta > Magnoliopsida > Poales > Poaceae > Zea > Zea luxurians. The sequence continues at coordinate 104,092,185 of JAOPSE010000002.1, forward strand.
ATGAGAATGAACGAACGATACATCACAAACCCTAGCAAGGTATTATTAGTAATAGTCATGTTTGTATTTATGTCATTAATGATGCAAATGTGTTATCGAGTGTGAATAGATAATGTTTATAAACTTACTTTACAGGAATTTCAAAAAGGAAATCTGGAGAACTTGACCGAATGTGCATTATATGGTATAGTTGAAGACCTATGCACATTCATATTAAAAGAGGTCATTCTTGTTGAAGGGAAATATCATGATGCTCCCGGTACATTAGCTATACCAGAGTTTAGAATATTAACAGAAGTTAGTAGACTATCTCTTAAAGAGATAGTTATTAGAGCATAGGTGAAAACTTTTGATGTATAGAATGTGTGAAGCATATATGGTTGTAAATAGAAGAATTTGATGTATAGAATATATGAAAGAATTTAATTCAGTTTTGTTTGAAAATTTATGGTTGTAAACAAAAGAATATAAGGATGTAAACAGAAGAATATATGGTTGTAAACAGAAGAATTTGTGTTAATAAATATAAAATTCAGTTTGTTTTAAAATTTGAAAAAAGACGGGAAAACTTATACTGGCGGGAAATGTTAAGGAAACCACCAGTGGAAATAACATTTTCACTGGCGGTTTTCATAAGCAAATCGCTCGTGAAAACAACATTAGCACTGGCAGATTGCTTAAGAAAATGGCTAGTGGAAACAAGATTTGCACTAGCGGTTTTCTTAAGCAACCGCCAATGGAAATGACATTAGCACTAGCAGATTTCTTAAGCACCCCGCCAGTGCTAATGTTATTTCCACTAGCGGTTGCTTAAGAAAACCGCCTGTGCAAATCTTGTTTCCACTGGCGGTTTCTTAAGCACCCTGCTAGTGCTAATGTTATTTCCACTGTCAGTTGCTTAAGAAACCGCCAGTGCAAATCTTATTTCCACAGGAGGATTTCTTAAGCAATCTACCAGTGCTAATGTTATTTCCACTAGCGGTTGCAAAACAATCACCAGTGAAAAGGTCGTTTTCCACTAGCCCCTAGCACTGGCGGCACTGAAAAACGCCAGTGCAAATAGCTCTAGGACCGCCACTATAGAGCTTCTGTGTACTAGTGTATAAGAAATGTAAAAATGATTCGCTATGTCGTAGCACAAAGGAAACATACTTTAGTCAACTTACCACCTACGAAAGATATTGTCGTCGTACATAGGGTCCTTGTCAAAATAATCGACCATCAACTTACGATGCCTGTCATATTAGTATCTATGAACAAGCTGATGCCGAACAACTGAGCCACAGTGAGGCTCAACCTCGTCATCATCCTATTGAGCTATGTGAACAATTATAGTTGTTATGATTGTATCAGCATGCTCCAAACTGCTTTCATCCTAGTTTTGCCTCCTCTTGTGCCACCTCCATAATGAGGAACGCATCATGTGCTATCACATCGGCTCACTATGTAGGTGACTTCCTATCAATGGATGTAGAGTGAACGCGTACTATGCACTTGGTGGTCATGGTGTCCTTGCTTAGACCTTAGGTAAACGAGAGCCTCCTCTCGTTTAGTGTACACATGATCGACGAATGGTACTTGTTGGTCACTTGTTCTCAAATGCTGTGAATCAAGAATAAGGCAACATAATTGTTAAGTATTAAGGACCTTCGTCTTCCGAAGCATTACCTCCCCATGGATATAATGATCATCGGACGAAGGTCATGAAGGACATGCCTTCATCATCTTATAGATAAATAAGAATACATAGGGTTAAAGATAGCGAACATAACTCATCGATTCATTCATATTTGCATTCCATAAAGTATGTATGAGTATTAACAGAATCTGTATTACATTGATACCTTCGGCTTGCTCGAAGGTGTTGACGTGAGAGTGATTACAAAACAGCTTGAACAGTACGGTGATACTGTTCATCTATTTATAGGCACGGGACGTAGCCCGGGTAAAAGTACATTTATGTCCCTGACATTTACTTATGACCATAACAAGAATCATTAAGGACTATCTAGTCTTTTTCCCTTCCGGCCAGCATCATGTTCAGTCTTCATCACCATTATAAGTTGAAGCTGTTACTCTTTGGCTATAGCATCGGCATTCATTCTTATCATCTTCGGATCATATCTTCACCTCGTATGCCTTTATTATGGGGAAAAACTTCCATCCTGAAACCGAAGCTCCCTGTAATAATATATATCATGCTGAAAACAAATGGTTAATCATGTTTTTGAGGACCTTTGGAAGAGGAAGGCCCCCAACAGTATCCCCTCGCAATATTAGTTTGTTTCTTTGTAACAAATTCAGACTGTGATGTGAACGAAGGCCTTTAGTCGAAGGTCCAAAAAACTCCTTCTTTCGCTAGAATAGCGAATCATTCTGAACCATGGGACCCACCGAGCTGTGGGGCTCTGAGTATATATATAGAAGGCTGTGTCGCGAATATTTTTCATGCCATCTAGTTGTTTGCGGTGTGTTTGCCATTCTAACCTTCTTCTCTTTTGCGAGCTCGATTGACTTTTAAGCTTTGGCATCTGCTAGAACCATCACCCAAATGGCTAAGGAGAAGAAGATTACAAACCCCAAAATGTCTGGGTTTTATGAAGCTATGGAGAAGACCATCACAGAAAAGATTAGCAATGAGATGTTGGCTGGGTTGTCTGAGGATTCCAGCGATAGCAGCAGTTTTGACATGGAGAGTGGGAATGAAGATGTCGAAGATCGGCCATAGAGGCCGAGCCATGTTGTTTTTGGGAAGTCAACTGTCAAACAAGGGCAAATTGAAGGGATGAAAGGCAAATATTTTCATGATGCTTCCATAGTTCCCCTTCCCGAAGCTGATGAGGTAGTTGTTGGGACCATGCTTCGTCGCCGAAGGTCCTGCAGAAAGAAACAGCTTAGGCTGAAGCTGCTCGTACGTGACGCCGAAGGCATCATTCATGAAGCTTCGGTATTATAACATATCCGAAGATGAAGGGTCGAACCGACTTAAAGATAGAATGACCTTTTAGCCCCTAGGGGTCTGAGTCACTGTTGTAAACTTTTATGAGGGGCATGATTGTAATTCCTCACAGACTGTGTCCTGTGCCTATAAATAGTGAACAGTATTCATTTACTGTTCACGCATTCCTGTAATTGCTAACACATCACTCGGGAATCATTGTTTGTCAAGGAAAAGGTATAAATGTACCTAAAAATGTTGTATTCAAATATCTTAAATTCATATAAAAAGATATGTGAATGATGTCATTTATTCTCGATGTATTTATCTTTAATGTTTTACTTTACTATGTATTATTTTTATAAGTTTAATTACGAAGGTGAAACCTTCGTAATATTATGCTCGTGACCTTCGTCCGAAGTTCATTAAATCCTTATGGAAATAATGCTCTAGCGGACGAAGGGCATTAATATTTAACATTTTATGTTGCCTTGTTCTTAATTCATAGCATTTGAGAACAAATCCCCAACATTGGCGCCCACCTCCGGTGAACTCACTTCCACTTTTTTGAGCTGATGGCTTCGTTCAACAATCAAGCTGGAGATGCTTCGGCTCTGAAGCTGGTACTCCCGATAACAGGCGGTTCATGCTCAGAGCCAGCCAACAAGAAGCAGAAGAAGGAGGCACAGAGAAGGGTACAGCATGTCGGGGTGCAAGGACCCTTCATCAAGTCAAGATGGTCTCACATTCCAATTACCTTCTCCCAAGAGGATCTTCAACTCAAGGACTACCCACACAACGATGCTATGGTTATCTCTTGTGTGATCAAAGGATTTCTGGTCCACAATGTTTTGGTTGATACAGGCAGTGCAGCTGATATCATATTTGCTAAGGCCTTCAGACAGATACAAGAGCCCGAAGACAAAATTCATGATGCCACACATCCCCTTTGCGGCTTCGGAGGAAGGCAGATTGTAGCACTCGGCAAAATCACAATGCCAGTGACCTTCGGATTTATCAACAACACAAGGACTGAACAAGTTGTGTTTGATATTGTTGACATGGAATACCCTTACAATGCAATCATTGGTCGTGGTGCTCTTAATGCCTTCGAAGCAATTCTTCATCCAGCTTATCTTTGCATGAAGATACCTTCGGACCAAGGGCCCATTGCTATTCATGGAAGTCAAGAAGCTTCCAGAAGGGCCGAAGGAAATTGGACAGACTCAAAAGCAATCCATAATATAGATGGAGCCGAAGCTTGTGAGCAATACAAGTTCAGGAGAGAAAAAGCTGCTTCGGCTGATCAGCCGAAGCCCATGCTCTTATGTGAGGACATAGCAGAGCAGAAGGTGCTATTGGGATCTCAACTGTCCGAGGAACAGGAAAAAACCTTGATAAGGTTTTTGTTCAACAATAAAGATGTTTTTGCTTGGTCAGCTAATGATCTTTGCGGAGTTAACAGGGATGTTATTAAGCACTCGCTCAATGTTGATCCATCCTTCAGACCCAGAAAGCAGAGGCTTCGGAAGATGTCTGATGACAAGGCCGAAGGTGCTCGGAATGAAGTGAAAAGACTCCTCAGTGCCGGAGTTATCAGAGAGGTAAAATACCCAGAATGGTTGGCTAACACTGTTATGGTAAAAAAGGCCAATGGTAAATGGAGAATGTGTATCGATTTTACTGATCTCAATAAAGCCTGTCCAAAGGACGAGTTTCCATTGCCAAGGATAGATTCCCTAGTCGATGCAGCAGCTTCATCAGAGCTTATGAGTCTGCTGGATTGTTATTCAGGCTATCACCAAATTTGGATGAAGAAGGAGGATGAACCGAAAACCAGCTTCATAACCCCTAGTGGAACATATTGTTACCTTCGGATGCCTGAGGGGCTTAAGAATGCTGGAGGAAGCTTCAGCAGAATGACAGCGAAGGTTCTTCATTCCCAGATAGGCAGAAATGTGCTAACTTATGTTGATGATATCATTGTAAAAAGCACGAAGCAAGATAATCACATTGCTGATCTGCAGGAGACCTTCGCTAATTTTAGACAGGCTGGTTTAAAGTTGAACCCAGAAAAATGTGTCTTCGGAGTGAAGAAAGGGAAATTTCTTGGCTGTCTAGTCTCAACAAAAGGGATTGAAGCTAATCCAAACAAAATCGAAGCTATCCTTCGAATGGATCCACCAAGTACAAAGAAAGGGGCTCAAAGATTGACTGGAAGACTGGCATCTCTCAACAGATTTATATCTAGATCAGCAGAGAGAAACTTACCATTTTTCGAAGTACTGAAATCAGCTGAAGTTTTTCAATGGGGACCAGTTCAGCAGAAAGCCTTCGAAGAGCTGAAGCAATATTTGATAGACCTAACAACACTAACTCCACCAACGCCAGGGGCTCCTCTGTTGTTATATGTGGCAGCTTCGCACTCAGCGGTAAGTGCAGCACTCGTCCAGGAGAAGCTTGAAGGCCAAGTCAAAAAGCAAGCCCCAATATACTTCGTATCAGAAGTTCTTAGTCTATCAAAGAAAAATTATACGGAATTGGAGAAGGTACTGTATGCTGTTTTGATGGCCTCCAGGAAGCTTCGGCATTATTTTCAAGCTTACAATATAATTGTTCCTTCCTCACAACCGTTGAAGGACATCATGAGAAATCGAGAAGCTACTGGAAGGATTGGAAAATGGGCTGCAGAGCTCAATGAATTTTGTATTGATTATGTGCATAGGTCTTCGATTCAATCCCAAGCATTGGCAGACTTCATTGCTGACTGGACGCCAGGGGCTCAAGAGGAAGAAACGAATAAAGATGCTGAAGTATGGATAGTGTTTTGCGATGGGTCTTGGGGAACCTTCGGAGCAGGAGCAGCTGCTGTGTTGGTTTCACCTTCCAAAGTTAAAACTTGTTATGCGACAAGACTTGATTTCAGTTGCACAAATAATATTGCTGAGTACAAAGCTCTGCTCCTGGGTCTTTGGAAGTTAAAGGCAATGGGAATCAGAAGGGCCATTCTTAAAACTGATTCCCAAGTTATTTCTGGTCATATTGACAAAAGCTACAAAGCAAGAGATCCGAAGCTTGAAAAATATTTAGATACAGTCCGAAGGATTAAGGCTTCCTTCGAAGGATTCTCTGTTAAAATTATTCCTCGTGGAGAAAATGAATATGCTGATCTACTAGCCAAGTCAGCAGCACAGGGGCTACCCTTATCTTCGGAAGTATTTTTCGAAACAATAAAAGCACCTTCGGTCGAGCTTCTTGAAAGAGCAGTCCTCAACATATCCCCTGTTTATAGTGAAGATTGGAGAACTGAGATCATCTCTTTCCTTCTGGGCAATTTTCTTTCAGATGACGAAGCTTATAACAGGAGGATAGAAGCAAGAGCTCGACCATATGTCATAATAGAAGGGGAATTATACAAGAGGGGGGTATGTTCCCCGTTACTCAAGTGTTTATCCAGAGCCGAAGGCATAGAATTGATGAAGGAAATACACGTAGGCCTGTGTGGATCTCACATTGGATCTAGGCCTTTGCTCGGAAAAGTTTTTCGTCAAGGATTTTATTGGCCAAAGGCAGCTTCGGATGCAGCGGATTTAGTTCAAAAGTGCGAAGGTTGTCAGAAATGTGCAAGAGATCAAAAACAACCTTCGTCTTTAACTCAATTAATACAACCCACTTGGTCGTTGCAAAGGTGGGGCCTTGATTTGCTAGGTCCATTACCACCAGCACAGGGAAATTTAAGATATGTTGTAGTGGCAGTGGAATATTTTTCTAAGTGGATTGAGGCAAAGCCTTTAGCCACAATCACTTCGGTTACCATTCAAAAGTTTTTCTGGCAAAATATTGTTTGTCGCTTCGGAGTGCCGAAGGCCATTACTATGGATAATGGGACACAGTTTGATTTTGAAGCTTTCAGAGAATTTTGCGATCAAATTGGCACGAAGATCCATTTTGCATCAGTTCAACATCCGGAGTCAAACGGACTTGTTGAAAGAGCTAATGGGATCATAATGACAGGGATAATGAAGCTAATCTTCAATCAGCCCAGGGGAAAGTGGCCAGAAGAATTAATCAAAGTGGTGTGGAGACATAACACAACAGTGTCAAGATCAACAGGTTTTACGCCATTCAAACTATTGTTTGGTGACGAAGCAATAACCCCGGAAGAAGCCAAAGCAGGATCAATAAGAACAGTAGCTTCGGCAGAAGGCGAAGATGCAGTTGATCATTCTGTGGAGAAAGATGCTATAGAAGGGATCAGGCTTCGAGCTGTGGAAAACATCAACAAATATCAAGCTGAAACAATAAAATGGCGTGACAGAAAGGTTAGGCTGAAGAACATTGAGCCAGGTCACTTGGTGCTTCGAAGAATAGCCAACCCTGAGACAGTAGGCAAATTACAGCTGAAGTGGGAAGGACCTTTTTTGGTAGCATCTTCGTCAAGACCCGGTTCCTACAGATTGAAGGATATGGATGGCAACGGCATTCCTAGATCATGGAATGCGGATGAGCTTCGGCGATATTATGTTTAGCTTGATGTAAATTTTTTTTCTGTTCTTTTTTGTGGCACCCTTTTCCTTTCCAAAGGGGGAGAAAGGTTTTTAATGGGGCCACAACATGTAATTTTCCTTATTTTAATTCTATAAGAGTGATATCCCCCAAAAATGTAAATGTAAATGCAAAAGGAAAAAGAAAAGAAAACAGGGAGAAGCTCAAAAGTCGTTCCTAAGGGAATGCAGAGCTTACAGCGAAAAGTCAACGCTGATTCTGCTGAAAGTAAAAGGCGAAGAAGCTCCTGTTGGGGGCCTTCGTCCTCCGAAGGTCCTCAAAAACATGATTTCACAATGTTTTCCAAGTGGATTATATGAACAGGTATTTTCGGATTCAGAATTATGGATATGGAGCACGACCAGGACGAAGCCTGAACCAGACGAAGGTCGAGGGCAGCCGAAGCTGTGCGCAGGGAAGCTTCGGCGCAATGGCATAAGGGGGAACCGACTTAAAGATGAAAAGACTTCGGGGGCCTCGACAGATTTCCATAAACCGTTAACAAATGTAATGGACATGGATGTAATTTTACGTGGGCTGCGTCCCGCGTCTATAAATAGATGAACAGTACTCCCGTACTGTTCACGCTGACTTGGCATTGGCTTTTGCGTCACGTTTGTACTTCTACCTTCTCTCAGGACCGAAGGTACATTTGTAATTTGAAATCATTTCTATTTCTCCATGTTAATAAAATAGAAATGATCCTATGTTGATATTTATATTTCACGCTTTATATGAATCCTTCGGCATTATTTATTATATTTACGAAGGTATGTCTCTTGTGACCTTCGTCCTAAAGCATTATTTCCCGAAGGGGCGTAATGTTTCGAAGGACGAAGGACCTTAATGTTTAACATCTTCTATGTTGCCTTGTTCTTAACTCTTAGCATTTGAGAACAAGTCCCCAACATTGGCGCCCACCTCCGGTGAACTCACTTCCACTTCGAGTTTTTGTGAACACCTTCGGAAGCTATAGACCTTCGCTATGGCGCCGAAGAAAGCTTCAGCGACTGGGGCAGGAGCACTACAACCGCTGGACCACAACCAGGAGACCGTCTCTCTTCGGGAGGCCCGAAGCCAGAAGAGAAAAGCCGTCAGCCCGACGCTTGAGGAAGAAGAGCTAGACCAAGAAATCAGAGAGATGGAGATGCTACATCAACAAGTGCAGAGGAAAAAGGAGAAGATGGCCCGCCTAGCTGAGTTGCAAAGGCAAATAGACGAAGCCTCTGAGGAGGTTCGCCATCTCACTCACGATGAGCAGAACAGAAGGCCTCATCAGAAAGACCTTCATCAGGAGGGCTTCGTCAACGAAGATGACTGGTATGATAATTTCCATCAGGGAAATTTTGTTTTCGATGATGCTTCTCCTCTGTCTGCTGAGCTGCAGGCTACACCTTGGCCTCCATCCTATAAGCCACCCCAGCTTCCCATGTTTGACGGCCACTCCGACCCGAAGCAATTCTTGATGAGCTACGAAGCAACAGTGTCTTCGTACGGGGGCAATGCTGCAGTCATGGCGAAGTCTTTCGTTATGGCCGTCAGGAATGTTGCTCAGACTTGGTATTCCTCTCTTCGGCCAGGAACAATCACTTCATGGCAGAAGCTGAAGGATATGTTACTGACCAGCTTTCAAGGATTTCAAACGAAGCCGGTCACAGCTCAAGCCCTTTTCCAGTGTATTCAGGATCACGAAGAATACCTTCAGGCGTATGTCCGAAGGTTCTTACGATTGAGGGCGCAGGCACCAACGGTGCCCAATGAAATCGTTATCGAAGCCATGATCAAGGGGCTTCGTCCTGGACCTGCAGCTCAATACTTTGCTCGGAAGCCTCCTCAGACCCTGGAGAAATTGCTCCAAAAGATGGATGAGTACATTCGTGCTGACAATGACTTTCGCCAAAGAAGGGAGGAGGCCTTCAGATTTTCTGAAATGACCAGGGGCTTCGGAGGAAGATACTACCCGAGGCATGTTCGTTCCATCCACAACACTCAGAATGATGACAAGGGGAATCAGCAAAACAGGCCGCAGTGCTCCTCACAGGCTTCGGGGCAACAACAAACCTCCTTCCGGCCACCAGCTCCAAGAGGCAGAGGCGCCAGGGGCTTCGGCGGAAGATTCGGAGATCAGCCAAGGAGACTGTTTTGCTTGTTCTGTGGAGAAGGCAAGGGCCATACCACTAGGACGTGCCATGTTACAATCCAGAAGCAAAAGGAAATAGCCGAAGCTGCATCTCAACAAGCTCAGCCGAAGCAGGTCATGCATACTGCTTCGTATCATCCGCCTTATATCCCACAATACATAGACAACCACCCTGCAGCTTCTGTAGCTTCGGCAAGTCAACCTCAAGCTTCCTGGCAGCAGCTTCCGCCTCCACCTCCATTGCAGCAAGGTCAACAGCCAGAAGGGAGTCAATACGCTCCACATCAGAGGGACTTCAGAGAACAGTCCGAAGCTCGCACAGTCAACAGCACTGTGCCAGAGTCGAAGCACATTTATTGACATATCCTACCTTTGATAGCAGTCTTTTCTATTCAGTTTTATTTTCTGTGAAGCAAAAAACATTGATAGTTTTCATGTAATAATTCCGTTGTTTCTTACGAGGAAAATCTATTTGCTCCACAAGCCTAAGTTGCTGAAGCCTAAAACTTTTTCCGTTACCAAGGAGGACCTTCGGATCAAAAATCCTTCGGAGTAGCAGAAAGTCGTTCTAAGGAACGCAGAGTAAGTTTATGAAGTCACAAAAAGCCGTTCCAAAGGGAGCGCAGTGTAAGTTTTCTGCTCAGAAGTCGTTCCTAAAGGAATGCAGAGCCTACAGCGAAAAGTCAACGCTGATACCGCCTAAGTAAAAGGCGAAGAAGCTCCTAAGGGAGGCTTACAGCGAAAAGTCAACGCTGATACCGCCTAAGTAAAAGGCGAAGAAGCTCCTAAGGGAGGCTTACAGCGAAAAGTCAACGCTGAAACCGTCTAAGTAAAAGACGAAGAAGCTCCAAAGACGTTCCTAAGGGAATGCAGAGCTTACGAATATATTTTATGTGTATCTTCGGAACAAATGACACATGCATAACATAACATCATCACATCATTTTGCATAGCATAAGCATCATACATCATATTGCATTTGGCAAGAGAAGGGGATACTCTCAACCTTCGAAAGGATGCTTTGAGAAAGTGACATCGAAATTGTATAGCTTCGGAATACAGTTTCGAAGAATATTTTTACGAAACATGGGCGAATTTTATCAAATCAATATCAAAGTTGAATAGCTTCGGAATATAGCTTCGGAGAATGTTTTCACGAAGCATGGATATCATTCATCAGAGTAATTTTAACGAAGAATGTCTTCTTCACGAAGCATGAAAAGAAGGGAAGGTGTTTTTTCGCCGAAGGCTCAAAAATGGTATGTATTTAAACTTTCATGCATCGTAAAGAATTCAATAATGAAAAGAGACTTGTATATTACATTCAAATGTACAAAGTGTTGCATAGATTACACTTTAAATGTTTTTTCCAAATAGTATCTAATCTTCTCTTAATACTGCTTCGGCGGCTTCATTCAGAAGTTGGTCAACAACCTTGTCCATGATAGTTTCGGCCATCTGTTTAATTTCTTCATCCCCTTTTGTGTGGGGGTCGGCAGTTGGTTCAACAGTTTCTGAGCGAAGAGAACACTTCTTCATTACTTTTACAAATCGCGAGCAAAGTTTAAAATGAAAATTACAACGCAACAAGAACGACTAATTGGTACCTAATTGTCTTTCGGGCTCCGTACTCCTTTCGGCAGCTTCTGCTACTTTTCTAGCATCATGAATGCCTTTTTCGCTTCTTTGGATGATCTCTTGTGCCATTCCTCGGCCGCCGTCGTTCCAGATATCAGTAAAAAATTTGCCACCAACCACGCTTGCTTCGGCCGAGGGGTCCTTGATATCTTCGGAAGATAAGGTAGCTTCGGACTGAGCTAAAAATTTTATATGCCCGCAACCTTTCTTCTCTAAGACAGAAGCAATTCCTCTGGCGCCCGAAAAAGCGCATATGTCGCCACGACTGTTCAGAATCTCTTCGAAGGCCTCTGCTTCGTGGCTAATCCATTCCAGCGGATCTTCGGGATTGCCTCGAGAAAAATTCTCTTCGCTGGAAAAGGCGCCGATGCTAGCAAAGCTGGTTTTAATTTTATTCACACATTCTATAGATTTAACATAGCATTTCCCCTGAGATGTGCGAAGCTCCTTAACTCTTGATTCCAATTTGCTGACCATAAAATCACTAAGTTCTCGTTTCGTTTCCTCAAGCGCGCGCTCCTCTTTAGCTCTAGCCAGCTGTTTTTGAAGATCTTTAATCTCGCGTTTTTGAGCTTCGGTTTGGGCCTTTGAAGCAGCTTCGTCTCTTTTCACTTTATCTACCAGTGTAAGCAGAATTTTATCTTTTTCCAAAGCTTCGTTTCTCAGTTTGATAACTTCGGAGCGTAAATTATTAAACGCAATTTCATAACTTTCATCTTCGGCGCTCTTTTGTGCCCTTAGCGCGTTGCTTAGGATCAGGCCCTATACAAAAAAATTCATATAAGAAAAAAGGAATGAGTTGCGTAAAAAAAAAATAATAATAAGGGGGTTTTTTCAAGCGTTTAATTCTCGTACCTTCAGGCTGTTGTACGCAAGACTGTCTGCGAGATCTTCTTTCGTCATGGCGCTTAATCCAGATTCAAGCTTCGGGAAACCAATACTCCTGGCCATCTCTCGGCAGACAGATAGCTCTTTGTTGTCAGGCAGGCAGTATAAGAAATCATCTTCATTTGTCCCATTGAATATTACTGCCCCCTTTGGATATTTTAGCTCCTTTGCATAATGGTTAGCTTCATGAGTTTCTTCTTCAGATAGTTTTTTCCCCGAAGCATGTCGTATGATGTAATCACATATGCTGGCAGGCGCTTCGGGGATGGCAGTGTCAGTTTCTTCAACTAAAATTGGTTCTGGTATTTTTATTGCTTCGGCTTCCAAAGTTTGCTCCTTGAAGGGCTCTGAAGGCCCAGCTTCAGCTTGTTGCGTCGGAGCTTCAGAAGAAGCTTCAGCAATTTCAACACTCTTTTTTGGAGTTGTGCTTGAAGACTTAATTGTCTCCAAGACATCTAGTACATTTACCATTCTCTTCCTTTTTGGGGTCACCATTGTACCCTTTTGGATTTTTGCTGCTTCGACATTTGCTACAGGACTCAAAATTTCTGATGCTTTTTCCTTAGTCGGATTTTTCGTTTCTTCCATTTTTTCTGTGGATGGCGCTTCGGCCATCTCTGCAATTTCTGGCAGCAAGGTTGGCTGTTCAGCTTTGGCGGCCGAAGAAGTTTCTCCGGTGAACTCAGGCACCGAAGCTGGTTCAATATGGCGTGGTCGGTGTGTGAGGACCTTCAACCTTTTTCCTTTCGGTTCTGGCTCGCTAGGAGCAGTTGCAGCTTCTTCTTTTTTAGAGGTTATGTTTTTCCTTTTTTGCCTTCGGATGGGATAACGATAATCAGGGTAGAAGAACCCGACTGCATCAAACACTCGGTTAAGTCTCTTCTTTTTTCGGCCTCCGAAGGCTGCTGATAGTGCAGTATTTTCAGCCTTCGAATATGCCCCAAGTAATTCATCACTTAATGTTTCAATGCTTTTCAGCCAGTCATCATCAGGTTCAATAAATTTATCTGCATATTTGAATGTGTACTTTAATCTGACTAGTCCGCCTTCGTCGGACTCTTTGATGGTTTCCTTCGGCATTTCCCACTTTTCTGCAAGTGGCCATACCCTGAAGGCAATGTGTTCTTGGACCAAGTCCCTTGTCCCAATAAACGAGCAGACTACCCCGAAGGCTCTTTGGCATTCTTCGGCGGCTTCGTCCATTTCGACCTTCGGCCTTCGAAGACCGAAGCGTTGCCAGATTGGGTGCATAATGATACTCTTTACATTCTCTTGAGCTGTTAGATCATTCTTTACATAAAACCATTCAGTCATCCAGGCTCCGGGCCACCTCTTCCGAAAGGTCGGCACAGGGCAGCTTGACCCGGAGCGGGCGCCGAAGCTGTAGCACCCAAAGTTGTTGTGGTATTGCTCCTTTCCCCAGGGCTTCGTCTCGTATAATAACTCATGAATGTTGCAGAAGCTTTTAGCGTTCGGTTCCAAACCTTGGCTCCTCGCAGCCCAGACAAACACTCCCATTCTTATGATGGCTTCGGGAGTGATTTGATGCAGATAGACTTGAAATGTCTTTAGTACCTCAACAACAAAGTTGCTCAGGGGGAATCGAAGCCCAGCCTTGAGGAAGCTTCGGAAAATCACAACTTCATCTTCTTCGGGGGTGGGAGAAGTTTTTTCCCGGCATCAGCTCTCACAATAGATATGTCTCGGAAATATCGCCCCCTCATATTATCAATGTGACTCTGCTTGATGGTCGTTTTCCCAAAAACTGTGTGGCTTGGTCGCCACGGTCGATCTTCGGCCTCTTCCCCACCACTTTCCACATCATAGCTGTCGCTGTCATCAGTATCTTCGGACAAACCTTCGAGAATCTCCTTCGTGATTTTCTCTGTATTGGTCTCTGCCATCGCTATCAGGAACCCCAGATTCTTCTCCTCCTCGAGACTCAGCTTCGTCTCAGCAGGGATCTTCAGCTTCGTCTCGGCAGGGATCTTCTTGCCTTCAGACATCTTCGGGAACGCTAAAAAATTGTTCCCGAGGCCGAAGCTTCGAAATCAAAAAGACCAGCAAATCTTAACGAACAAGAGCTAAAAATTTTAGTGGGCCGAAGCAAAAGGCAAGTGTGCGCACCAAATAAGTTCGCGATGTGATCTTATTTATACGCCTAGGGCGTTGAAAATTGAAAGGCCCCGCTTGTCAGTGAATGTTGCTATTCTAGCAAAGGGAAGGTGTTTTTTCGGACCTTCGGCTCAAGGCCTTCGTCCATATCGCAATCTGAATTTATTATTTACAAATTAATATTGCGAGGGGCTACTGTTGGGGGCCTTCGTCCTCCGAAGGTCCTCAAAAACATGATTTCACAATGTTTTCCAAGTGGATTATATGAACAGGTATTTTCGGATTCAGAATTATGGATATGGAGCACGACCAGGACGAAGCCTGAACCAGACGAAGGTCGAGGGCAGCCGAAGCTGTGCGCAGGGAAGCTTCGGCGCAATGGCATAAGGGGGAACCGACTTAAAGATGAAAAGACTTCGGGGGCCTCGACAGATTTCCATAAACCGTTAACAAATGTAATGGACATGGATGTAATTTTACGTGGGCTGCGTCCCGCGTCTATAAATAGATGAACAGTACTCCCGTACTGTTCACGCTGACTTGGCATTGGCTTTTGCGTCACGTTTGTACTTCTACCTTCTCTCAGGACCGAAGGTACATTTGTAATTTGAAATCATTTCTATTTCTCCATGTTAATAAAATAGAAATGATCCTATGTTGATATTTATATTTCACGCTTTATATGAATCCTTCGGCATTATTTATTATATTTACGAAGGTATGTCTCTTGTGACCTTCGTCCTAAAGCATTATTTCCCGAAGGGGCGTAATGTTTCGAAGGACGAAGGACCTTAATGTTTAACATCTTCTATGTTGCCTTGTTCTTAACTCTTAGCATTTGAGAACAAGTCCCCAACAGCTCCTAAGGGAGGCTTACAGCGAAAAGTCAACGCTGATTCCGCTGAAAGTAAAAGGCGAAGAAGCTCCTAAGGGAGGCTTACAGTGAAAAGTCAACGCTGATACACCAAAAAGTAAACGGTGAAGCCGAAAAGTAAACGACCAGAAGATTTGAATCATTCCCAAGGGGATGAAGGGCTATGATTATGGTTTTTCAATATGTGTTTCGATATTCATTTGCACGATATATTACATCATGTCATTTGCATTCATAAACATTCATTTAGACATATATAGAATCATCATCATACCACACAAAAAAGCCAGATGCTTTGGCAATGAGGAAAAATTTCGAAGAAGGAGAAAATTTTTCATGCTTCGTTGTGTACGAAAAGAAGGGAAGGTGTTTTTCACCTTCGGCTCAAAAAGAGAAGTTTCGTCCACAACAAAGCAGATTGTACACAGATAAAGGAGACAAAATATATTACAAGGTATGTACAAATTTACATAAGTTTTTTCCATAATTATATTACAAAGATCCCTTCAGAATTTTTTGTAGGAAAGTCTATTATAGCAACTATCAAGCTTCAGGTCGTCATACTTCAGCTTCGTCATCCTGCACATATTAAGGAGCAGAATAAGAAAGGTGCAAATTTCAAGGAGAAGTTAAAAGTAACAAATATAAGTTTCTTACCGGCTTAAGGTGACTTCGAGCTTCGTCACCAGCCATCCTTCGCCCGCCATTTACCCAAATCTGGGTCATAAATCTATTTCCGATGCTTCGGGCTAGGCTCGGGATATCAATCAAGTCTACTGCTGACAAGCTAAAGTTTGGTCTATTCACAATTTTTCCATGAGTACAGCCAGCCTTCAGAAAAGTGGCAGCTGTGCCTCGAGAAGCTACCAGGGCGCAGAAATCGGCATGCCCACCAATAACTTCGTCAAGAGCATCAACCTCGCCTTCAATATGTTCCAAGGTGCTGGGCAGGTTTTCGGCTGAAGGTGAAAATTTTTCAGAACTGGCTCCGATAGAGTGAAATACGTCCTTCAGCCGCTGCACGCATCGGCTGCCGAAATTTAGACATTTCTCTTGGAGATCCTTCAATGATTTTTGCAAATTTGAATTTTTCTCGACCTCAGTCTTGAGACTTGCTTCAAGCTTCTCCTTTTCTTGCTCATATTTTTCTGACTTTTTGAGTAATTCATTCTTTAAACTGTCATTTTCGGCTTAGACCTCGGCCAAGGAGCCTTCCATAGACTGAATAATAAAGGCTTTCTTTTCTAAAGCACCTTCGTGTTCTTTAGCCATAATTTCAAGATCTTGAATGGCGAAGTCCTTCTTCTTCAGAACAGCTTCGTAGTTTTCAACTTTTTCTTCTAAATCTTTGATGATAGTTTTGTTCTTCTCCTCTTCAAGATCTTGTTGCATTTTCAGCACTTTACTTAATAATATACTCTGCCAAAACAACCTTCATCAGAGAAAGACATAAAAAATAATAATAATTTTACCTTAAAATTCGCGTAGAGCAGGCTGCCAGCGACATGATGTCGCTGGTACCTGCAGAGGTCTGCTTCTATCTTCGGCAAGCCAGCGCTTTTGGAGAGGGTTCTAACAATTTTGGCCTCGGTGCGGTTCCGAAGGCATCTTAGCTTCCCTTCGTTGACCCCACCAAATAGCATAGCCCCTGATTTATATCCGCAAGATATGGCACATTTTTTCAACTCTTCTTTTTCGGCGTCTGTTAACTCTTGTCCAAGCAAATCTTGAAAGTTAAAATCTCCTTCCTCCGAAATTTCATCAATCTGCTCTTTCCCCTTTTCAGTTGTCGTGTTCACCGTAGCCATAACAGCTTCTTCAGCCATTTTCAGGAGTATATTGTCAATAACCTCAAGTGTGGTTTCCAGGTTCGACTCTTCGGTGGTCCCGGCTTCGGCCCCGGTAGCTTCGGCTTTGCCGGTTTCAGCTTCAGTGGTTTCCACTCCGGTAGCTTCGGCTGCGGCGCCTTCGGCTTTGGCAGTCTCGGCAAAGACAATTTTTCACACCGTCGCCGGTGGCGGCGTCTGATGGATCACATCTGTCACTTGAATGATTCTCTGTTTTTTGGCTTCGCAGGACTTTCTGCTGCCGATGTTTTTTGTCCTTCTGAAAAAACTTCGTCAGTTCCGGTGCCAGCGGACTTAGCTTGACAGGCAAAGATTCAGTCATTACCTTCAAAATTTCTTCTACTTCGGCAGCAGAAGGTGTCACAGACACTTCCTCATCTCGGACCAATCTCTCTGGTTCTGGAGATGCAGGCTTCGGAGATGCAGCTTTTCTCTTTCTTGGAGCAACTACTTTCGGTTCAAGCTTTTCTTTCTTCTTTTTTGGTTGATCTTCGTCGTCTTTAATTAAAGTGCTAGCCACTCGTTTTCTTTTCTGCCCTTTGGCACCCTTGTCTAGCTACTCGTAGTCAGGGTATTCAAAGCCTATAGCATCAAGCACTCTGTTTAGCCTTCGTTTCGGCCGGGTGCCGAAGGCTGCTGTCATCAATTGATCTTATTTTTTAGAATAATTCCCAAGAATTTCAGTACTCATTACTTCGATTGTTTCGAGCCATTCTTGGCAGGGTGCTTTAAAATACTTCTTGAACTTATAGTGGTAGGGCAGGCGGACAAGTTCCCCCTCTTTCTTCTCTCTTTCGAGCTTCGGCATAGCCCATTCCTTCATAGTTGGAAATATTTTGAACGACAGAAATTCCTGCACAAGATCTCTAGTGCCAATGTGCTCAGCAATAATCCTGAATTCAGCCAACGTGATTTGAGTTGGACCTTCTGGTGTCATACTGCAATGGGGTCTGGTCTCTCCGAAGATCAGTTCAAGCGGACTCTGTACTAGCTTCTTCTTGTCATCGTCAACTTTGACGTAGAACCATTCCGATTTCCAGCCTGCCGGCCACTTGCTTCGGTAGCTGATCACAGGAAATTTTGTAGTCTTCCGATAGGCAAAATTATAACAACCAAAATTTTCATGTAACCCATCCTTTCTGGCCTTAGTTTGATAATGTAGCTCGTGTACCCGGCAGAAACCTTCGGCAAATGGCTCCACCCCCTAGCTTCGGAGAGCCCAATATAAACATTAAGCCTAACAATAGCATTAGGAGTTAGTTGATGAAAATAGATACCAAACTTCTTTAGCACATCGGCAATCATCCTATTCAAAGGAAATCTCAAACCAGCTTTGAGGAAACTCTTGAAAATCACTATTTCATCTTTCTGTGGCTTCGGGGTAGTTTCTTCCCCACCAAAGCGAATCACCTTTTTCTCATCTTCGCTAAAGTAGCCCGACTTTACCATCTTCGGGAAATCAGCCTTGGAGATGGTTGACATTCCGAAATCCAGGTGGCTAGGCTTGCTTGGTATTGCGATATTGTGATCATCTTCAGAATCAGTCTCTTCAATATCTACTTGCTCTGCTTCGGCAGCAGGGGTGTTCTCTGATGTCACCAACCCAGATCACCTCATTACTTCCGAGATAGGGACAGTTTCTGCAGCTTCGGCTTCGTCTCCTTCGCGCTCAGCTCTAGCAGTAGAGCGCACTCTAGCCATTTGATTTTGAATATCTTAAAAATTGCTCGGAAATTAATAACCTCTCTCCCGAAGCTCTTCTTCTGACGAAACAGACGCTAAACTAGAGCTTCGTTTGAATGCGAAAGTCAAGCTTCGGCTATGGTTAAAAATTTTGGTAGCAAAACAGTGCAATAGCAATGAATGCTGTGGTAACTTCACACCTACCCGTCTGTTTATATAGTGCTGCAGGAAAGAAGGTGAATCGTCAGGATTTTTACACCAAGCAAACAGTTGCTCGCACCCGCTGAACGGTGGGCCGCAAAAACCAGAATAGTGAACCTGCATGGTGGAACTATATCATTTCTCGACAATGAGCTCAGGGAAGGTGTTTTTCGGACCTTCGGCTTCCTGAAGCCTAAGAGACTTTTTTCACGGATCAAGCTCGTTACGAAAAACGATCTAGCACCGTGAAGGGGCTACTGTTGGGACCATGCTTCGTCGCCGAAGGTCCTGCAGAAAGAAACAGCTTAGGCTGAAGCTGCTCGTACGTGACGCCAAAGGCATCATTCATGAAGCTTCGGTATTATAACATATCCGAAGATGAAGGGTCGAACCGACTTAAAGATAGAATGACCTTTTAGCCCCTAGGGGTCTGAGTCACTGTTGTAAACTTTTATGAGGGGCATGATTGTAATTCCTCACAGGCTGTGTCCTGTGCCTATAAATAGTGAACAGTATTCCTTTACTGTTCACGCATTCCTGTAATTGCTAACGCATAACTCGGGAATCATTGTTTGTCAAGGCAAAGGTATAAATGTACCTAAAAACGTTGTATTCAAATATCTTAAATTCATATAATAAGATATGTGGATGATGTCATTTATTCTCGATGTATTTATCTTTAATGTTTTACTTTACTGTGTATTATTTTTATAAGTTTAATTACGAAGGTGAAACCTTCGTAATATTATGCTCGTGACCTTCGTCCGAAGTTCATTAAATCCTTATGGAAATAATGCTCCGGCGGACGAAGGGCATTAATATTTAACATTTTATGTTGCCTTGTTCTTAATTCATAGCATTTGAGAACAAATCCCCAACAGTAGTGGTTTTTAAGAGCTTCATGAAAGCTGGACTTCGCTTTCCACTCCACAAGATGTTGGTTGAGGTTTTGAAGACATTCGAGATATACCTTCATCAACTTACCCCTAAAGCTCTTATCAAAGTGGGGGTTTTTATATGGGCCATGAGGAGTCAGGGACTGGAGCCGGATGCTAGGCTCTTCTGCAACATTCACGAGTTATCTTACCAGACAAAGGCGACCGGAAAAGAACAATATCATAACAACTTCGGTTGTTACAACTTCGTGCCCCGCTCTGAGGCAAATTACCCTGTGCCTACATTTCGAAAGAAGTGGTCGGGCTCTTGGATGAAGCAATGGTTTTATGTGAAAAATGATCTGAATCAGAGAGAGGATGTGAGGGGTATCATTCAATGTCCCATATAGTCACGTTTCGGCATTAGGAGGCCATCAATCGCAATTGGGAATGAAGTGCAAGTTTGCCTAATGGCCTTCAACACCATATGCACCTACATTGGTACCAGAGATTTAGTTCAAGAGCACATTGCTTTCAAAGTATGGCCTCTTGCAAATGAATGGGAAATGCCGAAGGAAGCTGCCGCTGGCTCTAGCCAAGGTGGCTTGGTTTATCTTAAGTACACCTTCCAGTACAGAAGCCAATTTGATGAGTCAAATGATGACTAGCTAGACGTTATAGAGGCAACGAGTGATGAGCTACTTGGAGCCTACTCCAGGACAGAAGACGAAGCCATGATAGTTGCCTTCGGCGCTCGTGGGAAAAAGAGGTTGAACAGGGTCTTCGATGTTATTTGGTTTGTCTACCCTAATTATTGTTTTCCTGTCTAAAGGCAAGGGGGAAAGAGGAAAGTTGCTGCTTCATCCTCTTCCAGTGCGCCGAAGGCAAAGATGGCCAAGATCTTAACACGTAGGCCAAAGCCTATTGGGACGGCTAAAGTGCCGAAGCTTATTGAAAGTGAAGAGGTTGTCTCGTTAGCCACAGAAATAGCTCATGTGATGCTGATCGAAGCTAGTGCAGGCCTGGCTAGAGAGCCAGAATCAGAAAAGGCAGCAGAAGAGCCAAAGGTGCTGAGCTGACTAACTGCAAATAGGGCTACCTAAGCCAACGAGCACTACAACAGCGACTCCAAGGAAAAGAAGAATGGCTAGCGTTTTAGATGCTGTATTGGAATCCATGAAATCTAGTGAAAAATCTGGAGACACAAAAGAAGCAACTACTGCAAGTATGGCTACTGTTCTAGCCGAAGCTAAACCTTCGGAAGCCGCGCTAATAGGGCTGGTGGAAGAAAGTGTTCTTGAAAAATCTAAATCTCCTGCTCCCAAAGCACCTCCTCATGGTGACTTGAAATACATTGTTCGACACGCTTCGGGAAAGCAGCTATCATTAGAACAAATTATCGAAGCAGAAAACTATGCCAAGGACTTGAAATACCCCCGAGGGTCCTTGGTATATAGAGGGGATGACGAAGACGACTTCCTTTATAGTCTGCCAAACGGTAAGGAGGTCAATGTTTGTCACGAAATGATGAATAACATGGGATTTCTGAAGCTAGAGCTTGGTTTGTCTGCTGTGTCAAAGGATCAGCTTGCGGACAGCCTTGCTTACAATAGTTTGAAGGTTTGCACATTTTGGCTTTGAATTTGGTAGTTTTCGATCTTTTTTTTGTAATTCTTACTTTTTTGTTTGTCCGATCTTTTTGCTTGGTAGGGTCTAATCCTCAACAAGGCTCTGAAGGCTCAAAAGGATGCAGAAGATAAGAGCTGTCAAATAGCACTTGGAAACCTCCGATCGGAGGTTGTAACCTTGAGAAACGAAGCTCTCTCAAAATACAAGATATTGCTATCTTTGGTTGAAAGGCTGAAGTCCAGCATAGCTAAGTTATCTGCCCAACTAGAAGCACACAAAGCTTAAGTGCAAGAGCTAGAAAAGAAAGTTGCCGAAGCAACTGAAAATTTTAATGTAGAGCTGACAAAGCATGAAATATGTGAAATCGAACGATCAAGGGCACAGAGAAATGTTGACGAGCTTCGTGCAGCTAAGGAAAAATGCTACGATGTGGCTATGGAATGCGCTAAGAATATGAAGAACAACTTCTCCAAAGTTGGTGCATTTTCTTCAGAGCAAAAATTCATCCGTGGTGACCCCGATGGAGTTATCCAATGGATTAACGGCAAGGCCGAAGCCTTCGATGAAATTCTTAGTGACAAAGGGGATTTTCGTGCTTTTGCTGGTGCCCATGGGGCCGTGTCCATTTTGGAAAAGGTTGGATGTGATCATGCCAAGGTTGTAGTTCAGGCAGATTTTGCATTCTCGGCCAACGATGTTAGAAACCCTTTGGCCGAAGCTACTACACTAGGCGGGAAGTTTTATTCCGAAGTATGGCTGAAGGGTGGTCGAGAAATAGCTGATGAGGCCATTAGAAAAAATGACAAAGAGTCTCATGACGCCTTAAAAGAGGCTAAAAGAGTTGAAGAATTTGCTGAACGGGCCAGACTCATAGGTATATCCTATATAGCTTAGCTTCGTAAATTTTTGTAGCTTCGGTGCTAACAGATATTTGTGTTTTAATGCAGCTGAGCTTTCTCCCCCTCCCAAGCCATATGATCTTAAAACTGATCCATCTGTGAAGGAGGTGCTCGATATGATTAAGATTGTTAATGAGGCTATTGACAAAGTTGTCGACAAGTTGTTGAACGAAGCTACCGACAAAGTCCTAAAAGAAGACTGAAGTTGTGTGTTTTTGATAGTTTAGTGTCCTTGTACGTAGCTTTTGTTTTTGTAAAAAAACAATTATCAGCTATTTGCAAGTATGTTGATGTAATATATCTCTTTATGATGCGTGAAACCTTTGTACATACCATTTTCGAGCCGGCGGCAAAAAAACACATTCCCTTCTTTTCATGCTTTAGAAAGAAATCCCCCTTCTTTGCCGAAGCAATTGTGTAGTTCTTGCCATAGACGTTGCATAAGAATACCATTGTCGAAGATATAAACTCCGTATGATAGTATCTTTGTCACAAGCATGGATCATGCCTTATTAATACGCTCTCTCATGAGTGTTTGCCAAAGATGAAGGAGCAATTTTCCTTGTTTTTTCATTGTATGTATCAGTGTAGAGTGACGCATGATGCGATGTCTTGTAATATGATGCGATGGTATGATGCAAATGATGTTGATGCACAAAACATAAAAAATAAGACTCTTCATCCCCTTAGGAATGACTTTGGAGTCTCTTCACCTTTTACTTAGGTGATATTTTAGCTCTGCATTCCCTTAGGAACGACTTTGGAGCTAAGCTCTGCATCCCCTTAGGAATGACTTTGGAGATTCTTCACCTTTTACTTAGGTGGTATTTTAGCTCTGTATCCCCCTTAGGAACGACTTTGGAGCTTCTTCACCTTTTACTTAGGTGATATTTTAGCTCTGCATCCCCTTAGGAATGACTTTGGAGCCGAGCTCTGCATCCCCTTAGGAACGACTTTGGAGCTTCTTCACCCTTCTTGTTACACTCGATGGTGTAGCCACAAATTTATTACAACAGACTGAAGGCTAAACCTCCTTATATTGTCTTTTGGAAGAGAAATATAAAGACAGAAAAGTAAAAATACATTGAAGTTGGGAACTTTCTGATCGAGCCCTTATGCTGCTTTAGTAAATATGTCTCGATTCGAGCACAGTGTTGTTGACTGTGCGAGCTTCAGACTCCTCCCGAGTATCGCATTGTTGTTGCGCCTGGCGATGCCCTTTTGGCTGCTGATTATGAACCAAGGTAGGTGCTAGTGGTGGTGGTGGTAACTGAGCCCAAGCAGCTTGAGAATGACTTGCCCACATATTCAGGGATATATGGCGAATATCATGAGGCAGTATGCAAGACCTGCTTCGGCTGATTCTGTCGTGCTTCGACTTCAGCAATCTCCTTCTGCTTTTGGATCGTGACTTGGCACATCCTTGTTGTGTGTCCCTTATCCTCCCCACAGAATAAGCAGAACAATCTCCTAGGTTGAGTGCTAAACCTTTCTCCAAAGCTTCTTCCCCCTCTGCCTCTTAGAGCTGGTGGCCTGTAAGAGGTTTGCTGCATTCCCGAAGATTGTGAGCTTTGCTGGCTGCCTTGGGTATGGTTTGCCCTGTCATCATTTGTGTTGGGATTGTGGATTTTTCTGACATGTCTGGGGTGGAATCTTCCTTCAAAGCCCCTAGTCAACTTAGAATACCTTTAAGCCTCCTCCCTTTTCTGGTGAAAATCATTGTCAGCTCGGATATATTCATCCATCTTTTGGCGAAGCTTCTCTAGAGTTTGTGGTTGCTTCCTAGCAAAATATTGCGTTGTCGGTCCTGGCCGAAGCCCCATGATCATAGCTTTGATGACAATCTCATTAGGCACCATTGGCGCCTAGGCTCTGAGTCGCAGGAATCTTCGGACGTATGCCTACAAGTACTCTTCATGGTCTTGCGTACATTGGAACAATGCTTGGGCAGTTACTAGCTTCATCTGGAAACCCTGAAAGCTAGTTACCAGCATGTCCTTTAGCTTTTGCCATGACATGATCGTTCCTAGGAGAAGGGAAGAGTACCACGGCTGAGCTACACTCCTGACCGCCATGACGAAGGATTTCGCCATGACAGTTGTGTTGCCCCTTATGAAGATAAGGTTGCTTCATAACTCATGAGAAACTACAGTGGCTTGTAAGATGGTGGCCATGGGGTAGCCTGCAACTCTGCTGCTAGAGGAGAAACATCATCAAAAGCGAAGTTACCATGACAGAAGTCATCATACCATCCATCATCGTTGGTTGGACTTTGTTGACGAAGCTCTCTCTGTTGAGGCCTTCGTCCTTGGTCATCTTGGGTGATGTGGCGCATTTCTTCAGTAGCTTCGTCGATCTTCCTCTGAAGTTTGGCTAGCCGAAGCATCTTCTCTCTCTTCCTCTGTACTTGTTAATGTATAGCTTCCAGGTCTCTGAATTCCTGGTACAACTCCTCTTCCTGTGGTGTTGGGCTGGTAGCCTTCCTTTTCTGGCTCCGAGCTTCTCTCAGCGAGAGTGTCTCTTGGTTGGTGTCCAGTGGCTGCAGGGCAGCCTTTGGCGCTATTGCCTTCTTCGGCGGCATGACAAAGGTGAATGCTTGCTGAAGGTTGTGGAAGTGAGTTCACCAGAGGTGGGTGCTAATGTTGGTCACTTGTTCTCAAATGTTGTGAATCAAGAACAAGGCAACACAATTGTTAAGTATTAAGGACCTTCGTCTTCCAAAGCATTACCTCCCCATGGATATAATGATCATGAGACGAAGGTCATGAAGGACATGCCTTCATCATCTTACAGATAAATAAGAATACATAGGGATAAAGATAGTGAACATGACTCATTGATTCATTCATATTTGCATTCCATAAAGTATGTATGAATATTAACAGAATCGGCATGACATTGATATCTTTGGCTTGCTCGAAGGTGTTGACGTGATAGTGATTACAATCCAGCGTGAAAAGTACGGTGCTACTGTTCATCTATTTATAGGTGCAGGACGTAGCCTCGGTAAAAGCACATGTACTTTTACCTGGGTTGTGTCCCGCGTCTATAAATAGTTCAACAGTACCCTCGTACTGTTCACACTGGATTGTAATTGCTCTTGTCGAAAGCTCTTAGTGATAAGAGCCATCACCTCGTTGTTGAGCTTTGAGGCATCGATTGGGAGTCTACTTGGTGTAGACTCTACCTTCTTCTTTTTTGTTGCTTTGAATGCAACGGGTTGCACCTCAGGTGTGAAGGTGGCACCTTGCTCCAAGTTGACAATGTGTTTGGAGTCTTTGATCATAAGTTCAAAGCTCATAAACTTACCAATCACCTCCTCGGTAGACATCTGTTTATATCTAGGATCTCCACAAATTAATTGAACTTGAGTGGGATTACGAAAGACAAGAGATCTTAGAATAACCTTGACTATTTCATGGTCATCCCACTTCGTGCTCCTGAGGTTGCGCACTTGGTTGACCATTGTCTTAAGCCGGTTGTACACTGCTTGTGGCTCCTCTCCTTTGTTGAGGATGAATCGACCGAGCTCTCCCTCGATCGTCTTGCGCTTGGTGATTTTGGTCACCTGGTCCCCTTCATGCGCCGTCTTGAGGACATCCCAAATTTCTTTGGCATTTTTCAACCCTTGCACCTTATTTTACTCCTCTCGACACAAGGAGGCAAGGAGTATAGAAGTTTCTTGAGACTTAAAATGCCTTATTTGGGCGGCCTCATCAGAGTCGTAGTACTCATCGCCCACCTGTGGTGCCTGCGCTCCAAACTCAACAATATACCATATGATTTCGTGGAGTGAGGTTAGATGGTGCCTCATTTTATCACTCCACATACAATAGACCTCACCATCAAAATATGGTGGTTTGCCTAGGGGTACAGAAAGTAAAGGAGCATGTTTAGGAATGTGAGGATAGCGTAGAGGCATCTTATTATACTTCTTAAGTTCTTGGCATTTTGAAGTGGCACACTCGGTGTCGGAGGTGAAGGTGATGAAGAGCCAGTCTCGTAGTAGACCACCTTCTTCATTTTCTTTTTCTTCTTGTCACCCTTCCTATGTGACTTGATGGAGCCGGCAGATTCCTCCTTGTGCTTGTCGCCGGCCTCCTTCGATAGAGTCCGTTTGTTGTTCTTCCTTCCCGAGGCTTCGGGCTTATCGCCTATTGTAACACCCTAATTTTGGGAGTATAAAATTTCTTTCTAATTATCACCCAAAAACAGGTGTTACTCTTCCTTTACTCACTCTAGGTTTTCTCTCTCTAGATTCTCTCTCCTTTTCTCCCTTTTAAGTAGAATTAGCTTAACTTAGAGGGATTTAATTATTTATTTTGCTAAAACATTTTGAGTCATGACATGTTGCATCATGCTGAGCTTAAAATATTCTTTGGAGTGTTGCACAGGTTTGAATTTATTTGAATTCGAAACCTAGTTTGAATTTGGATTTGAAAACCCTACAGAAAAAAATGGAAAAGGAATTAGAAAATTCAGAGAAAAAGAAAAAGAGAAAGCAGCCCAGTCGGCCTACTAAGTCCAGTCAGGCCGCGCGCCTGCCGCCTCTGACAGGCAGACCCCGCCTGTCAGCGATAGTTCTCCCTCGCGCGCACCCTCTCTCTCTCGCTGGCTGCCTAGTGGGGCCGATCTGTCCGCGCCAGTTTCCTTCGCCCGCGTTCTCTCTCTCTGTCTTGCGGGCCCGGATCGCCAGGCGTCGAGCTGTTGCCCCGAGCGTCCCTCTTTTCTCTCTCTACGCCGTGGGCCAGCCCTGTCAGCTCCAGCCTCTCCGCACGTTGCCGTGGACCGGCGCATGCGCACTCGTGCATGTCGTCGGGTTTCCCGGCCATGACACCCACCCTCGCGTCCAGCTCCCTTCATAAAGCCTCACCAGTGCCCCGCGCACACCCCTCACCTCATTTCGCGCAGCTTCACCCTCTCTCGCGCTCTGCCCTCGCCGCAAGCCACCACCGGAGACCAGCGCCCGCGTCCCCGGCCATCCAGCTCGTCGGAGTCTGCGCCAAGCCTCCCCGAGCTCTGCCCCGAGGTGAGACACCCGTCCCCGTGCCCAATTTCCCTTATTGTGCCCTGTGCTTGGCCAATTTCACCGTTGCTGGTGCTCGGCCGCGGCGGCCCGCCGTGCTCGCACGGTGACCGGCCGATTGTGCCCGGTTTGGTTCCCTGGAGTTAGTCCCTGAGATGTCCCTGCCTCTGCTGAAGTTAGCCAGAGCCTTAGCGCGCCTTAAGTCCCTTCCCCGTGGTCGGAATGGCTCATCGAAGTTTCTCTGGCCCACCCGAGGCCACCTCACCGCCGCTCTCCCCTCTTTGCCCGTGGATTCATGGCCTCGTCCCCGCCATCGAGTTCGTCGTGGCGCCCTCTTCCCCTCTCTCCAACTCCAGCGACCCCGGAGCCACCCTAGCTCGCGCCTGCCTCAACTCCGGTGACTTCACCGTCGCGGAGAGGAGCAACGTCGCCTGCCGCCATCTATTTTCCTTCGGTCTGATTTCCCCACCGTCCGATTCAGATCGAACGGCTCGGACCATGGGATATCGCTTCGCGCACGCGCGCCTGACACGCCCTGGCCCGTCTATCAGTGCCATTCGCAGCCGCTCATCCTTCTTGGTCTGATTCCCTCCATCCGATCTTGATCGAACGGATCGAACCCGCTCGGACTCGCTCGGACCCCCCTCGGACCCCTTCGGACCCCCCACCGTCCGATCTTGATTGAATGGTTCGGACCCCCTCGGACCCCTGTAGCCGCCTGTCAGTGCCCCAGTCCTCTGGCGTTGGGACCGCTCGGTCAGCGCGCACTTCCCCTCTGTCGCTGACACTCCCTAGCCCGCTTGTCAGTACTCGCCCACCCGCGCGCGCCCTTGGCCGCAGATCTAATCTCAGCCGTTGGTTTTAGATCTGACGGTTAGATTCACCTGATACCCCTTCGCGCGGTAGTTTATTAAAGAGACCCTCGGTTTATTAGAAATAAACCCGCTGTCCCTGGTTTTCACACGCAGACCCCTGTACTCTTGCAGATTGAACCCTAGACTTTTAAATATTCCCAGAATTAGACCTAATTTCATATTTTGAATTCCCAAACTTCTTTATTTCATATCTTTTGCATATGAACTCCGAATTTGGTGATTCAAATTGCAAAATGTTCATAGGATTATTCTCTATTTAAATAAAATGGTTTCATTTACTGTCTGCACATTCTAATTTTATGATTGAATATGAACTAATATAGATGTAGTTTTTATTTAATAAAATAAATAAAAGGAGAACCCTAGAGATTTAATCATGTTTAAACTTGTGAGATCAATGATAGGTTCATCTCTGTTCTAAATTATAGGTCACAATAAAATAAATTGATCCATGCTTATGTACTTGTAAATAACACTTAGGGAAATAATAATCTATTTCCAAATAAAATTAATATATGCCATAGTTTATGTTATACTTTGAACTCATTATCCCCTATGTAGTATTATGTCTTTTTAAGATGTGTTCCAATGTTTGTACATGTTTGGTGTGATGTTCATTTGTACTTTCCAAATGTATTGAAATGCATGCTCGCGTTATTTAGACAACGAGCAGTCCGAGGTTCCCGAGTGTGTTGTAGGAGACCTCCCTGAGCAGCAACCTGGTGAAGGCAAGTGTCCTCTGACCTATTATGTCCTACATACTTTGTGATTCACTATCCCGCATTACTTTATGAAATCTAAGGATTGACTAGTTTGTATTCACTTGTCCTTGTGCACCTTTTGGGTTACCATGGTTAGCATGTTGCTATTGCCTTAACTTAATCAATGAACATGATGTGAACCTTTATGATACGATACTGTTATCCTGTTTATGTGGATGATCTTGTGATATCTCAGGGGGCTCAAGCCTTTTCCCTGAGTACCTCTTCGTAAGGACCTGTTCGTGGAGTGACCACCTAGGATAACAGTACAACCATGAGGGTGGAATGGGACGCCCTTAGCTGATTAATTAGATGAACCTGGGGGTGTAGTTGGCTTTGCTGGAGGGTCGTCAATGGGGGTCGGGGCGTAGTGCTCACTCTGCCAAGGTTGGGGTGCAGAGGTTCATTCGATTTGGTTTTTATTAGTCACCCACCTTGGGGAGGTGTACTGCGTTTGTACGACTGGCGAAACCTAACGAGCAGCTATGCACCAGGGGAGTCTTTGTAAAGGCTACGTAGTGAGACCCTGCTAGGTCACCTTGGAAGTGATCAATGGGGAGTCATGATCTTCGGGCAGAATGAGAATCACGACTTGTGGGTAAAGTGTACAACCTCTGCAGAGTGTTAAAAACTGGTATATCAGCCGAGCTCACGGTTAAGAGTAGCCTTGAGATCCCCTTTGATTAGAAGAACTTTCGATACTGTTACGATGATGATTAACAACGATGATATAAAATCTGATCTCTGGTACTTCCTCTGTTGAGGAGGTGCTTTTGGGTAATAACTGGGTTTATTACTAAAGTTGGCTCTACTAATAATATTAAATACTTGACTAACTTAAAAGCAACTGCTTAACCTCAAACTCCACATACAGCTAGTCCACTTTAGCCAAACGGGACATTTGCTGAGTACGTTGATGTGTACTCACCCTTGCTTTACAAACCACCCCACCCTAGGTTGTCCCCACTATTCTCATTGCTCAGGAGGTGAAGCTGGCAACATGGATGACTTTGAGGAGTTTCAGGATTACGACGAGTTCTAGTACTATCTTAGTGGCAAACCCCCAGTCAGCTGCCTGTGTAGGCTTAGCATCTACGTTTCCTATTTCCGCACTTTGATATTTATGTTGAACGATGGTCATGTATTAGACTCTGTGGATGTCTTGGACATCTTGATGTAATAAAGTATCTTTTCGCTACTTATTTTAAGCATTGTGTGATGATGTCCAATTATGTAATCATTGTGTACGTGAGTTTCTGATGCTGGCACGTGCATGGTTTGCATTCGGTTTGCCTGCCAAAACTAGGTGTGACATATGTGGTATCAAAGCCTTGCTGACTGTAGGACCGCTGACCTAGACTAGAATGGTCGCCCTAAGGACTATAGACCCCTACTCTTACCTTGACCTCAGTGTCTTTTCAAAAGATGGTCATCTTGACCAACTCTATGTTATTTACTCATCTCAAAAGTTTTGTCTCACTTTTCTATCTGTTTACTTTCTGGTCTCATAGTTCTACTCTTACTCTTGTGCTTACGATGTCTTTTGTAGATGGCTCGTCTTAGGTGCACTGCACGTAAGTCTGTGATCCCCTTTTTGCCTTCTCGCCTGGTGGAGCGTCCACTGCGTCGCACAGTGCCAGGTTAGTCCAGTCAACTGGAGAGACTGCATCGTCGCCTGCACAAGGAGCAAGAGCGTCGACACCTGGAGCAGGAGCAGGAGCAGCACGACTCTTCCCCCTCGCCTCAGCAGGAGGTGGAGTCTGAGAGGCTGCCTTCCCCTACACCTCAGCCAGAGATGCCCCCTGCACCACCTCAGGGCATCCCGGCTGCTAGAGGAGACCCTGATGGAGACGGAGGCGGAGACGACAACGACACCGGTGGCAATTCGAGTCACGGCACGGAGCACTCAGAGGAGCCGGAGCCGGATGGGTGGATCGCTAGACCCATCACTCGTGACGCTGCTGTAGCATCCCAAAAATTCGAATCTTGAAATTTTCTTAAACTCGCTCTAAATTCAAAATGAATTTTAAATTTCATTTCAAAATGTTTGTTTGCAAGTTGATATCAGCAAATAAATTATAGTGGTCTATATTCTCTCCAAAATCCTCCTCAAATATCCTGCAAAGATTTCCCCAGTAATCCCCCTCAATTTCTTTCTAGAAATATTGCCCAGATATTCCACCAATATATCTCCAAGTATTTTCCTCCTGATAAATACCTTCCGAATCATTTTTCAAGTCCCTACAGATATTTTCTTCATAACTTTCCTCATGCTCATACGTATACGTATGCCTTTGGTGTCATACGGTGAGCTCTACAAGCTAATTACACTTATACAAGACAAATACATGCTCATCTCCCACTAATCCTCTCATCCTCCCACTAATCCTCTCATCCCTCCCCCTAATCCCCCCACCATGGCTATAAATAGAGGGGAAGGGCCTCCTCTCATCCCACCCCAAGCCGTTTCATGGCAACTCTTCCCTCCCCCCCACACGCCCACTCCACTTCCCACACAAGCGCACACTAGCACAAGGATCGTTCGGTCGTTCTTCGATCGTTCGTCCACCTGTTCTTAGTTTGTTCATTCATTTGTCCGATTGTTCGATCGTTCGTCTGATTGTTCATGGTTCGTTCGTCCGTTCATCCGATCGTTCGATCGTTCGTCCGTTCATTCATCCAAATAATCTTTGTTCAGCCGTTATGCTGCCGAAATTCCGATCGTTCGTTTGTTCGATCATTCGATCGTTCATCGTTCGTTCATAGTTCCTATTCATTGTTCATCGTTCGTTCATAGTCCCTATTCATCGTTCATCCAGATAATCTTTGTCCTATCGTTATGCTGCCGAAATTCTGATCGTTCGTTCGTCCGATCATTCGATCGTTCGTCCGTTCGTTCATAGTTCCTATTCATCGTTCATCATTCGTTCATAGTTCCTATTCATTGTTCATCCAGATAATCTTTGTCCTGTCGTTATGCTGCCGAAATTCCGATCGTTCGTTCGTCCGATCATTCGATCGTTCGTTCGTTCATAGTTCCTATTCATCGTTCATCGTCACTATTCATCGTTCATCGTTCGTTCATACGACTATTCACCATCACTATTCATCGTTACTATTCACCATTACTATTCATCGTTACTATTCACCGACACTATTTATCATTGTTACTATTCATCGATGATATCTATAATTACTTTTTCGCTGTCACTATTTATCGTTACTATTCATCATTACTATTCATCGATCATCCGATCACCCTAAATTTCAACTACTCATCCACCATGCTATCCAGTCCACATAAGACCAGTCAGACCAATATTCCAGTCATACGAACTCCGGTGACTGCGATTTTCCTTCCAATAGGGAACTTCCCATCTGGTCACCCATCCCAGGTTTCTCCAAGTTGAGCACGCTTAACCTTGAGATTCCTTCAAACCAGGCTTCCAAACTCTAATTCCAATAATTTTTGTTTCTAATTTCTTATCAAAATATTCCCTATCCAACCATGTCATCCCTTAAGCATGGTTCATATTCCAGAAAACTCCCAAAATACTCTTGTCCCATATTCTGCCTATAACTCTCCTGTTCATACTAAGTCAGACGATTCATTCGTCACTATTCTCACCAACAGTGAACTTCACTGTGCTACACCACATACACTGATACACCCAGCTATAAATAGACCCAGCTACCCTATTCCCCTCCACACACTCAACACCCTCAGCCAAGACAAACCCCCAACCACTCAGTTACTCCGCTCTGCCAGCTACACGCATAGTGTCGCTTCGCCTCCAATCCACCCTCCTGGTAAGCACCTCCGCTCCACCGCCAGTAATATCACAACACCACATGACACAGATTCTGCTCAAGACTCTACCCATCCATATATCGCTATTCTAACCACTATACTAAATATCTGTTGATATACTTGCTGGTTTGTATGTTTGCTTATTCATGTTGCATAGTTATCGGAGCGTTCGTGCCGTCTCGTGGAGGCCAGATCTGCAAGTCTATGCCAGGCGGTGGAGCCAGAAGCTAGTTCCGCGAGCTCCCCTTCCCCCTTCGCCGGATAAGCACGTCAAGCTCACTGGATCCCTTTGATGCATAAATTATTTTATGCATGACATGATTTTGAGACAAGTTATTATGGCCACCCAGCCACTTGCTGCAATCAATCCTTGATATATTTGTTACAAATGGTTTGAGAAAAGATGCGAGTTTTCAAAAGAAAATGCTTTTCAAAATGGGTATGATGAAGGGTTTTCACCCTTATCACCTTTGAGTATGGATGATTAGGGACTCCCTGGTTTAGGGGAGGGCCTAAGGTGATGGCTCAGTCGAGTTAGGTGTGAGCAGAAGGATTGTCCTCTCATATAAGGACCGGTTTGTCATCCTTCACTACCTGTACTCATGATAAGTACAACCACTTGAGACTGTATGGGCAGTCACTCAATCTGAACTCGTACGGTCCAAACCCCAGGGTTATGAAGGCTGGGGAGCACCGGGAGGATAAGGAGGGGGAATGTTTTGTCCAGTTTGGACATGGCGGTGGCCTGACTCCTTCCGGTATAACCATTAAGGTAAGGACGTGCGAGGAAAGAAAGAGATTCGGATTCGGGTCTCATTGGCCATGAGATCGCAGAACCGGACTAGTGGGTAAAGTGTACCCCTCTGCGCAGAGTTCAAACCTATTCGAATAGTCTGTGTCCACAAGAATGGACGAGTCTGGTGTGGTATGACAATTAGTGTTTTGTTTCCAAAAAGGTGCTTTTGAGAAAAGTGGTTTTTAAAAGGTCCGGCGGTTGAGTCATGAGCTATGGTGGACGAGAAGTCCAGTAGCTGTTTTTGAAAATGAAAACCAGTGGGAAACTGCTGAGATACCTGGATGGTTTAGTCCAAGGGATTTTGATCTAATATTGAAAAACTTCCTGCTCCTTTGGGAGAGGATGGGCTTTGCAAAAATACAAAATGTTTTACAAAACAACCCTGCATCAAATATTGCTGTTTCTGCAAAATATCATGAGCTCCACATATTCCATGCATTATATCTGATTTCCCCATTCTGCGGGTGAAGGTGGGCTGCTGAGTACGTTTGTACTCACCCTTGCTTATTTGTTGTTTTTTCAGAGAAGGAGATCGGGTAAGAGTTACGCCTGTTCCCAACCTTGCTTGTGGCTATTGGACCGCTGATTTGCTTCGCTGCGTATATCAGGCTGCTTCAGCCCCACTCTGATGATATGTCCCGAGTTGTGGACCAACTCTTAAAGTTGATCGCCACATTTATATGTTTGTCTCGTGTAGGTAGATCTGGAATCATCTGTTGTATAAATGTGTTTACTAGCCTCCTAGGACTAGTAATTGTATCACATTTGAGTCCCAGAGGATTGGGGCGCTACAACTGCTCGCGGGTGTCACTTCCACGACACTCTCGATACCCTGTTGCGTCGGGCCTTCGACCGACACACATGGTCCATCGAGTACCGTTGTGCAGTCTACCAGCATCGTCGCGGGTTATACCCGGACCAGTGGGAGGCTACTTGCTTGGTGCGCCATCCGGAAGATGATCTTTGGGGTGCAGAGGCCTTCTCAGAGCACTATTCTATCACTGAGAGGGATACTGCCGAGGCAGCCATGCAAGATGCAGCACGACGGGAACTTTCTAAGTATTGCTCGTTGTTCAGTGGGGTAGCTGATGTCCTTGACATGAAGTACTACCCTCGTCGTTCGACCAGCAGTGCTAGAGGTGTGATTATCTCGCCAGTTGGTGAAGGCAATCCCAGGCTGAATAGCATGGTCAATCTGGTCGACGTGCTCAACACAGAGTTGGACCATGCCCTTGATGAGTTGGGCAAGGTTCGGGCATAGGTTGCGGAATTGCGTGCTGAGTGCGCTGCACGCCACTATCTGGATGGTGGTTCTCCTGCCCCTGTCGGGATTCAGCACCCTTACCGTTCACCACCCTATGGTTGCTTCGACTATGGTACCCCAGACTGCAGGACTCGCATAGATTTAGACCCCTAGATCGATAGAGTCGGAGTCTGTAATAATTCTTAGTTCAGTGTCTTAGTCTAGCCAGTCTTAGTCAGAGTTAGTTTGCTTATCTTTTGTTGGATTCTTGTTATGATGGACATGTACTGAAGTTGGATCTTTGTAATGATTGTCACCAAGGTGTGGGTATCCCCTATAACTTGGTGCAGTTATTAATAAAGTTAGTTATTTAGTTGGGTAACCAATTTGTCTCCACTTTCCTCTTTATCTAAGAAGCTGTCAGTGAAGTTGGTCAATTGTTTAGTTCTATGAAAATCTTCTATACATCTTTTCTTATGCTGAAAGACTGCAGAGTCAGATCTGATGTGTGTGATTCCTACAGATGTCTGAGAACAGGCGCAGAGGTGCGAGGAGTGCTCAGCCAGAGCAGCAGGCACCCCAGGAGGATGTAGCTCAGCCACAGCAGCAATTGCCACCGCCACCACCTATGACCATTGAGCAGATGTTCTTGATGCAGACTCAAGTAGTCCAGGCAATTGTCAAACTTTAGCAGCAATGCAGCAAGCACAGCGGCAGCCACCACCGCCTCAGCCTCCAGTGCAAGTCCAGATGCCTCAAGTGCCTAGAGACAAGCGGGCAGAATTCATGAGGGGCCATCCCCTAGTCTTTGCCCACTCTGCTGACCCCATGGACGCTGAAGATTAGCTGTGTACCATGGAAAGTGAGTTGCACACCGCCTAGTGCAACGATCGAGAGAAGGTGTTGTATGGTCCCCGACAGCTGAGGGGAGCAGCATAGCCTTGGTGGGAGTCCTACCTCGCCACCCATGCCAACCCTAAAGCCATCACTTGGGAGGAGTTCAGGGATAACTTCCATCGCTACCATGTGCCCGAGGGACTGATGATAGTGAAGAAGGAAGAGTTTCTCGCCCTGAAGCAAGGTCCACTGTCCGTAAGTGAGTACAGGGACAAGTTTTTGTAGCTGTCGCGTTATGCCCAAGAAGATGTCAACACGGATGCCAAGAGGCAGTATCGCTTCTTGAGAGGATTGGTTGACCCTCTCCACTACCAGCTGATGAACCACACCTTCCCCACCTTCCCGCATCTGATAGACAAAGCAATCATGACAGAAAGGAAGCGTCGAGAGATGGAGGACAGGAAACACAAGTTTGATGGACCACAGGTTGGGAGTAGCAGTCGTCCTCGCTACTCAGGCAACCCACCTCATCCATTCAAGAAAGGTCACCAGCATCAGCACCAGCATCAGTGTCAGAACCAGCAGCAGTACCAGAGGCAGTTTTCTCAGTAGCAGCAGTAGTACCGTCAGAATAACCAGCAAGGAGGAAACCAATACCAGCGTCAGAGCAACCAGGCAGCCCGTCTTCCTGCCCCAGTAACCAATCTGAAAGTCGCCTAGAAGGGGGGTGAATAGGGCGAAACTGAAAATCTCAAAAATAATCACAACTACAAGCCGGGTTAGCGTTAGAAATATAATAGAGTCCGCGAGAGAGGGCGCAAAACAAATCGCAAGCGAATAATGAAGTGAGACACGCGGATTTGTTTTACCGAGGTTCGGTTCTCTCAAACCTACTCCCCGTTGAGGAGGCCACAAAGGCCGGGTCTCTTTCAACCCTTCCCTCTCTCAAACGGTCCCTCAGACCGAGTGAGCTTCTCTTTCTCAAATCACTTGGGAATCAAACTTCCCGCAAGGACCACCACACAATTGGTGTCTCTTGCCTCAATCACAAGTGAGTGTTTGATCACAAGAAAGAATGCCAAAGAAAAAGAAGCGATCCAAGCGCAAGAGCTCGAAAGAACACAAGCAAATCACTCTCTCTAATCACTAGGGCGATGTGTGGAGTTGGGAGAGGATTTGATCTCTTTTGGTGTGCTTTGCAATGAATGCTAGCTCTTGTATAGTGGTTGGAAGCTGGAAAACTTGGATGCAATGAATGGTGGGGTGGTTGGGGTATTTATAGCCCCAACCACCAAACTTGACCGTTGGTGGAGGCTGTCTGTCGTATGGTGCACCGGACAGTCCGGTGCACACCGGACATGTCCGGTGCGACAGCCACGTCACCAAATAGCCGTTGGGTCAACCGTTGGAGCTCTGTCTCTAGGCCCGCCTTGATGTCCGGTGGCGCACCGGACATGCATTGTAGAGTGTCCGGTGCGCCTGCTCCCGCGTGCCTGACGATTGCGCGCTTCTGGCGCGCATTAAATGCGCCTGCAGGTGACCGTTGGCGCGAAGTAGCCGTTGCCCCGAGGTTGCACCGGACAGTCTGGTGTACACCGGACATGTCCGGTGAATTATAGCGGAGCAGCCTTTGTGAATTCCCAAGACTGGCGAGTTCCTGAGTCGCGTCTCAAATGAGCACCGGACACTGTCCGGTGTACACCGGACAGTCCGGTGAATTTTAGTGCGCTGGCTCTGGAAATTTCCCGAGGGCGACGAGTTTGAGCTGAAGTCCTCTGGTGCACCGGACACTGTCCGGTAGCACACCGGACAGTCCGGTGCACCAGACCAGAGGAGCCTTTGGTTGCTCCTTTGCCCTTTTGTTGAACCCAACACATGGTCATTTTATTGGCTAAGTGTGAACCTTTTGCACCTGTATAACTTATACACTAGAGCAAACTAGTTAGTCCAATATTTGTGTTGGGCAATTCAACCACCAAAATTATTTAGGGACTAGGTGTAAGCCTAATTCCCTTTCAATCTCCCCCTTTTTGGTGATTGATGCCAACACAAACCAAAGCAAATATAGAAGTGCATAATTGAACTAGTTTGCATAATGTAAGTGCAAAGGTTGCTTGGAATTGAGCCAATATAAATACTTACATGATGCGCATGGATTGTTTTCTTTGTTTTTGACATATTGGACCATATTTGCACCACAAGTTTTGTTTTTGCAAACTCTTTTGTAAATTCTTTTCAAAGTCCTTTTGCAAGATAGTCAAAGGTAAATGAATAAGATTTTGCAAAGCATTTTCAAGTTTTGAAATTTTCTTCCTTTGTTCCAAATGCTTTTCCTTTGACTAAACAAAACTCCCCCTCAAATAAAGTCTCCTCTTAGTGTTCAAGAGGGTTTTAAGACATGAACATTAGTTTTAAAATTAGGGTGGTGGTGCGGTCCTTTTGCTTTGGACTCATATTTTCTCCCCCTTTGGCATGAATCGCCAAAAACGGAATTATTAGAGCCCTTAGAAGTACTTTCTCCTCCTTTGGTCATAAAATAAATGAGTGAAGATTATACCAACGTTGGAGAGTGATGCGGAGCGACGGCGAAGGATGAGTAGTAGAGCGGAGTGGAAGCCTTTGTCTTCGCCGAAGACTCCAATTCCCTTTCAATATACCTATGACTTGGTTTGGAATACACTTGAAAACACATTAGTCATAGCATATAAAAGAGACATGATCAAAGGTATTCTTATGAGCTATGTGTGCAAGTTTAGCAAAAGAAATTCCTAGAATCAAGAATATTAAGCTCATGCCTAAGTCTGGTAAAAGATTGTTCATCAAGTGGCTTGGTAAAGATATCGGCTAATTGATCTTTAGTGTTAATGTATGAAATTTCGATATCCCCCTTTTGTTGGTGATCCCGAAGAAAATGATACCGAATGGCTATGTGTTTAGTGCGGCTATGCTCAACGGGATTATCCGCCATGCGGATTGCACTCTCATTATCACATAGAAGAGGAACTTCGGTTAATTTGTAACCGTAGTCCCGCAGGGTTTGCCTCATCCAAAGCAATTACGCGCAACAATGACCTGCGGCAATATACTCGGCTTCGGCGGTAGAAAGAGCGACCGAATTTTGCTTCATTGAAGCCCATGACACCAAGGATCTTCCCAAGAACTGGCAAGTCCCCGATGTGCTCTTCCTATTAATCTTACACCCCGCCCAATCGGCATCCGAATAACCAATCAAATCAAAAGTGGATCCCCGAGGGTACCAAAGCCCAAACTTAGGAGTATAAACCAAATATCTCAAGATTCGTTTTACGACCGTAAGGTGTGATTCCTTAGGGTCGGCTTGGAATCTTGCACACATGCATACGGAAAGCATAATGTCCGGTCGAGATGCACATAAATAAAGCAATGAACCAATCATCGACCGGTATACCTTTTGATCCACGGACTTACCTCCCGTGTCGAGGTCGAGATGCCCATTTGTTCCCATGGGAGTCTTGATGGGCTTGGCATCCTTCATTCCAAACTTGCTTAGAATGTCTTGAGTATACTTTGTTTGGCAAATGAATGTGCCCTCTTGGAGTTGTTTGACTTGAAATCCTAGAAAAATACTTCAACTCCCCCATCATAGACATCTCGAATTTCTGTGTCATGATCCTACTAAATTCTTCACATGTAGATTTGTTAGTAGACCCAAATATAATATCATCAACATAAATTTGGCATACAAACAAATCATTATCAAGTGTTTTGGTGAATAAAGTAGGATCGGCTTTGCCGACTTTGAAGCCATTTGCAATAAGGAAATCTCTAAGGCATTCATACCATGCTCTTGGGGCTTGCTTGAGCCCATAAAGCGCCTTAGAGAGCCTATAAACATGGTTAGGGTACTCACTGTCTTCAAAGCCGGGAGGTTGCTCAACATAGACCTCCTCCTTGATTGGTCCATTGAGGAAGGCACTCTTCACGTCCATTTGATAAAGCTTGAAGCCATGGTAAGTAGCATAGGCCAATAATATGCGAATTGACTCAAGCCTAGCTACGGGTGCATAGGTTTCACCAAAATCCAAACCTTCGACTTGTGAATACCCCTTGGCCACGAGTCGAGCTTTGTTCCTTGTCACCACACCATGCTCGTCTTGCTTGTTGCGGAAGACCCACTTGGTTCCTACAACATTTTGATTAGGACGTGGAACTAAATGCCATACCTCATTCCTTGTGAAATTGTTGAGCTCCTCTTGCATCGCCATCACCCAATCCGAATCTTGAAGTGCTTCCTCTACCCTGTGTGGCTCAATAGAGGAAACAAAAGAGTAATGTTCACAAAAATGTGCAACACGAGATCGAGTAGTTACCCCCTTATGAATGTCACCGAGGATGGTGTCGACGGGGTGATCTCGTTGTATTGCTTGGTGGACTCTTGGGTGTGGCGGCCTTGGTTGTTCATCCTCCTTGTCTTCATCATTTGCATCTCCCCCTTGATCGTTGCCGTCATTTTGAGGTGGCTCATCTTCTTAATCTTCTTGTTCAACATCTTGAGCCTCATCCTCAATTTGAGTTGGTGGAGATACTTGCATGGAGTAGGATGGTTGATCTTGTGCATGTGGAGGCTCTTCGGATTCCTTAGGACACACATCCCCAATGGACATGTTCCTTAGCGCTATGCATGGAGCCTGTTCTTCACCTATCTCATCAAGATCAACTTGCTCTACTTGAGAGCCGTTAGTCTCATCAAACACAACGTCACAAGAAACTTCAACAAGTCCTGAGGACTTGTTAAAGACTCTATATGCCCTTGTGTTTGAGTCATATCCTAGTAAAAAGCCTTCTACAGTTTTAGGAGCAAATTTAGATTTTCTACCTCTTTTAACAAGTATAAAACATTTGCTACCAAAAACTCTAAAATATGAAATATTTGGCTTTTTACCGGTTAGGAGTTCATAGGATGTCTTCTTGAGGATTCGGTGAAGATATAACCGGTTGATGGCGTAGCAAGCGGTGTTGACCGCTTCGGCCCAAAACCGATCCGGTGTCTTGTACTCATCAAGCATGGTTCTTGCCATGTCCAATAGAGTTCGATTCTTCCTCTCCACTACACCATTTTGTTGTGGAGTGTAGGGAGAAGAGAACTCATGCTTGATGCCCTCCTCCTCAAGGAAGCCTTCAATTTGAGAGTTCTTGAACTCCGTCCCATTGTCGCTTCTAATTTTCTTGATCCTTAAGCCGAACTCATTTTGAGCCCGTCTCAAGAATCCCTTTAAGGTCTCTTGAGTATGAGATTTGTCCTGCAAAAAGAACACCCAAGTGAAGCGAGAATAATCATCCACAATAACTAGACAGTACTTACTCCCGCCGATGCTTATGTAAGCGATCGGGCCGAATAGGTCCATGTGTAGGAGCTCCAGTGGCCTGTCACTAGTCATGATGTTCTTGTGTGGATGATGAGTGCCAACTTGCTTCCTGGCTTGGCATGCGCTACAAATCCTGTCTTTCTCAAAATGAACATTGGTTAGTCCTAAAATGTGTTCTCCCTTTAGAAGCTTGTGAAGATTCTTCATTCCAACATGGGCTAGTCGGCGGTGCCAGAGCCAACCCAAGTTAGTCTTAGCAACCAAGCAAGTGTCGAGTTCAGCTCTATCAAAATCTACCAAGTATAGCTGACCCTCTAACACTCCCTTAAATGCTATTGAATCATCACTTCTTCTAAAGACAGTAACACCTATATCAGTAAATAGACAGTTGTAGCCCATTTGACATAATTGGGATACGGAAAGCAAATTGTAATCTAAAGAATCTACAAGAAAAACATTGGAAATAGTATGGTCAGGTGATATAGCAATTTTACCCAATCCTTTGACCAAACCTTGATTTCCATCCCCGAATGTGATAGCTCGTTGGGGATCTTGGTTTTTCTCATATGAGGAGAACATCTTTTTCTCCCCTGTCATGTGGTTTGTGCACCCGCTGTCGAGTATCCAACTTGAACCCCCGGATGCATAAACCTACAAAACAATTTTAGTTCTTGACTTTAGGTACCCAAACGGTTTTGGGTCCTTTAGCATTAGAAACAAGAACTTTGGGTACCCAAACACAAGTCTTTGATCCCTTGTGTTTGCCCCCAACAAATTTGGCAACTACCTTGCCGGATTTGCTAGTAAGCACATAAGAAGCATCAAAAGTTTTAAATGAAATAGCATGATCATTTGATGCATTAGGAGTTTTCTTTCTAGGCAACTTGGCACGGGTTGGTTGCCTAGAACTAGATGTCTCACCCTTATACATAAAAGCATGATTAGGGCCAGAGTGAGACTTCCTAGAATGAATTTTCCTAATTTTGCTTTTAGGATAACCGGCAGGGTATAAAATGTAACCCTCGTTATCTTGAGGCATGGGAGCCTTGCCCTTAACAAAGTTAGACAAGTTCTTAGGAAGGGCATTAAATTTGACATTGTCCCCCCTTTGGTAGCCAATGCCATCCTTGATGCCAGGGCGTCTCCCATTATAGAGCATACTTCTAGCAAATTTAAACTTTTCATTTTCTAAGTTATGCTCAGCAATTTTTGCATCTAATAATGCTATATGATCATTTTGTTGTTTAATTAAAGCCATGTGATCATGAATAGCATTGATATCAACATCTCTACATCTAGTACAAATAGGAACATGCTCAACATTAGATGTAGAGGGTTTGCAAGATTTTAGTTCTACAACCTTAGCATGTAACATATCATTCTTAGTTCTAAGGTCGGAAATAATAGTATTGCAAACATCAAAATTTTTAGCCTTAGCAATCAAATTTTCATTTTCTACTCTAAGGCTAGCAAGAGACTCATTCAATTCCTTAATCTTAGCAAGCAAATCATCATTATCATTTCTAAGATTGGGAATTGAATCAATACAAACATGAGAATCAACCTTAGCAATTAATCTAGAATTTTCATTTCTAAGGTTGTTAATGGTCTCATGGCAAGTGCTTAGCTCACTAGACAATTTTTCACATTTTTCTACCTCTAGAGCATAAGCGTTTTTAACCTTAACATGTTTCTTGTTTTCCTTGATTAGGAAATCCTCTTGGGAGTCCAAGAGATCATCCTTTTCATGGATAGCACTAATTAGCTCATTTAATTTTTCTTTTTGTTCCATGTTAAGGTTGGCAAAAAGGTTATGCAAATTGTCTTCCTCACCACTAGCATTATCATCACTAGAAGATTCATATTTAGTGGAGGATTTAGATTTAACCTTCTTCCTTTTGCCGTCCTTTGCCATGAGGCACTTGTGGCCGACGTTGGGGAAGAGGAGTCCCTTGGTGACGGCGATGTTGGCGGCGTCCTCGTCGGAGGAGGACTCGGCGGAGCTCTCGTCGGAGTCCCATTCCCGGCAAACATGGGCATCGCCACCCTTCTTCTTGTAGTGCTTCTTCTTTTCTCTCCTCTTTCCCTTCTTGTCGTCGCCCCTGTCACTGTCACTAGACATAGGACATTTTGCAATAAAACGACCGGGCTTACCACATTTGTAGCACACTTTCTTGGAGCGGGGTTTGTAGTCCTTCCCCCTCCGTTGCTTGAGGATTTGGCGAAAGCTTTTGATGATTAAAGCCATCTCCTCATTGTCGAGCTTGGAGGCGTCAATTGGTTGTCTACTTGGTGTAGACTCCTCCTTCTTCTCTTCCGTTGCCTTGAAGGCCACCGGTTGCGCCTCGGACGTGGAGGGATCATCAAGCTCGTTGATCTTCTTTGAGCCCTTGATCATACATTCAAAGCTCACAAAATTCCCGATAACTTCCTCGGGGGTCATTAGTGGATATCTAGGATTACCACGAATTAATTGAACTTGAGTAGGGTTAAGGAAAATAAGAGCTCTTAAAATAACCTTAACCACCTCGTGGTCGTCCCACTTTTTGCTCCCGAGGTTGCGCACTTGGTTCACCAAGGTTTTGAGCCGGTTGTACATATCTTGTGGCTCCTCCCCTTGGCGAAGACGAAAGCGACCGAGCTCCCCCTCGATCGTTTCCCGCTTGGTGATCTTGGTGAGTTCATCACCCTCGTGCGCCGTCTTGAGTAGGTCCCAAATCTCCTTTGCATTCTTCAACCCTTGCACTTTGTTGTATTCCTCCTTGCTTAGAGAGGCGAGGAGAATGGTTATGGCTTGGGAGTTGAAGTGCTCGATTTGGGCCACTTCGTCCGTATCATAATCCTCATCCCCTATTGATGGTACCTATGCTCCAAACTCAACAACATTCCATATACTTTTGTGGAGTGAGGTTAGATGAAATTTCATTAAATCACTCCACCTAGCATAATCTTCGCCATCAAAAGTTGGCGGTTTGCCTAATGGAACGGAAAGTAATGGAGTATGTCTAGATGTGCGGGGATAGTGTAAGGGGATCTTACTAAACTTCTTGCGCTCTTGGCGCTTAGAAGTTACGGACGCCGCGTCGGAGCCGGAGGTGGATGTCGATGAAGAATCGGTCTCGTAGTAGACCACCTTCCTCATCCTCTTCTTCTTGTCCCCACTCCGATGCGGCTTGTGGGAAGAAGATTTTTCCTTCTTCTCTTTGTGATGTGAAGAAGATATTTTCTCCTTTCCTTTGGAAGAGTCCTTCTTCTTTTCTTCGTGGTGTGAAGAAGATCTTTTCTCCTTTCCTTTGGAGGAGACCTTCTTCTTCTCCTTCCTCTTGGTGCGGGACTCTTCCGATGAAGTGCTCCCTTGGCTTGTAGTGGGCTTGTCGCCGGTCTCCATCTCCCTCTTGGTGTGATCTCCCGACATCACTTCGAGCGGTTAGGCTCTAATGAAGCACCGGGCTCTGATACCAATTGAAAGTCGCCTAGAAGGGGGGTGAATAGGGCGAAACGGAAAATCTCAAAAATAATCACAACTACAAGCCGGGTTAGCGTTAGAAATATAATAGAGTCCGCGAGAGAGGGCGCAAAACAAATCGCAAGCGAATAATGAAGTGAGACACGTGGATTTGTTTTACCGAGGTTCGGTTCTCTCAAACCTACTCCCCGTTGAGGAGGCCACAAAGGCCGGGTCTCTTTCAACCCTTCCCTCTCTCAAACGGACCCTCGGACCGAGTGAGCTTCTCTTTCTCAAATCACTTGGGAATCAAACTTCCCGCAAGGACCACCACACAATTGGTGTCTCTTGCCTCAATCACAAGTGAGTGTTTGATCACAAGAAAGAATGCCAAAGAAAAAAAAGTGATCCAAGCGCA
Source organism: Zea luxurians (assembly GCA_029449295.1). Taxonomy (NCBI): domain Eukaryota; kingdom Viridiplantae; phylum Streptophyta; class Magnoliopsida; order Poales; family Poaceae; genus Zea; species Zea luxurians. The sequence goes on from JAOPSE010000002.1 coordinate 104,137,014, forward strand.
AGAGCTCGAAAGAACACAAGCAAATCACTCTCTCTAATCACTAGGGCGATGTGTGGAGTTGGGAGAGGATTTGATCTCTTTTGGTGTGCTTTGCAATGAATGCTAGCTCTTGTATAGTGGTTGGAAGTTGGAAAACTTGGATGCAATGAATGGTGGGGTGGTTGGGGTATTTATAGCCCCAACCACCAAACTTGACCGTTGGTGGAGGCTGTCTGTCGTATGGTGCACCGGACAGTCCGGTGCACACCGGACATGTCCGGTGCGACAGCCACGTCACCAAATAGCCGTTGGGTCAACCGTTGGAGCTCTGTCTCTGGGCCCGCCTTGATGTCCGATGGCGCACCGGACATGCATTGTAGAGTGTCCGGTGCGCCTGCTCCCGCGTGCCTGACGACTGCGCGCTTCTGGCGCGCATTAAATGCGCCTGCAGGTGACCGTTGGCGCGAAGTAGCCGTTGCCCCGAGGTTGCACCGGACAGTCCGGTGTACACCGGACATGTCCGGTGAATTATAGCGGAGCAGCCTTTGCGAATTCCCGAGACTGGCGAGTTCCTGAGCCGCGTCTCAAATGAGCACCGGACACTGTCCGGTGTACACCGGACAGTCCGGTGAATTTTAGTGCGCTGGCTCTGGAAATTTCCCGAGGGCGACGAGTTTGAGCTGAAGTCCTCTGGTGCACCGGACACTATCCGGTGGCACACCGGACAGTCCGGTGCGCCAGACCAGAGGAGCCTTTGGTTGCTCCTTTGCCCTTTTGTTGAACCCAACACATGGTCATTTTATTGGCTAAGTGTGAACCTTTTTGTAACACCCTGATTTTGGGGGTATAAAATTTCTTTTCTAATATTCACTAAATTCAGGTGTTACCCTTTCCCGTACCACTTTTCTTCTCTTTTTTCTAAATAATAGGGAGTTAATTTATTATATAATAGATATATAAATATGTATATACATACAACTTTTTTTCATCGCAGTAAAATAAAATTCTAGAGGTGCCTTGATTGTCGCATCATGCTGAAGCATATTTTCACTTCGTTGGATGAGCGAGTTTGTGAAGTATACGTTTAATTAGGAACTCGATTCGAGGTAGTAGGAAATAGAAAAAGGAAGAGAAAGCAGCAAAATGGAAAAATAACAAAGAAGCCCAGCATCCTTTGTTTATCTCCCTAGCCCATCTCGGCGGCCCACCTCGCTGCCCTTGCAGCCCAGCAGCGCCCACCCCTAGCAGCCTACGCGTGTGGCCTGTATCCCCCGGCCCACCCAGCTCGCGCCCCAGCCGCAGCAGGCCCAGCTCCCCAAAACCCTAGCAACTGCCTGCGCGCTGCCGCAATCGCGCCCAGCGCGCTGCGTCCCCAGCCCCACGTGAGGTGCCCACGCGGCCCACCCTGCACCTGTCCCACAGCCTAGCTCGCCTGCCTGCTCACTCGCTAGCGCGCGCGGACGCAGCTAGCCGCTTGGCCGCCACTGTCAGTGGGCCCGGCTTGTCGGGCGTCTCTTCCCAACCGCCGCGCCACGCCCAACCGCGCTCCCCAGCGCGATCGCCACACCTGCCCAGCGCGCCCGCCCAACCGCCTGCTCGCGCTGCACATGACCCGTCAGCCATGCCCCATGGCCCATCGCTCTCCATTTCTTCTATTCGCACAGCACCCACGATCATCAAAACTGGAACCGCCCCGCTCGTCCCTCACTCACGCAGCAACCGTGCCTGCGTCTCTGTAGCCGCCCTACTGCGCTCGCCATGGCCGGCTCGCCGTTCGCGCCACTGTCCTCTCGTCACCAAGGTGAGCCCTTTCTTCCTCTTTCTTTCCCCACGGTGACCTCTCTCTCTATTCCGGCGGACGGCGCGACAGCCTACTGGTACAGCCAAGCACGGCGGCTAGCCCGCCACCTAGCGTGTGGCCAGCATCCTCTGCCCTCCCCTTCGCGCGCGAGTCCGCGGCTCAGCCGACCATGGCGCAGTCCTTGGGAGCTCGACGCCAGCGAAGCCATCCCTGCGCTAAGCCTCAACGTCGCCGGTTTGGAGTGATCGTTGCGCAACCTGCGCGCCCTCGATCCAACCCTTGTACGCGTTGTTCGTTGTCTAGCCATATCCGTACCCTCGCTCGATCGAGCACATGGTTGTGCGCACGTGTTGCACGTGGTTACGTGCTGATCCGCGTGTCGTTAGCGCGTCGTCGCTGTGCTGTCGCGTCGTTCGCGCGTGCCGCGAGCATTGTTTCGTGTATGTCGCGCGCATTGCCGCACACGTTATTAAATGGTTCCGCGTTAGCTGCTCATATTAACTAAGTAATTCTCGTTCAATTGTCGACTAATAAAGTAATTGTTCAATTGGAAACAGATTGGTAATGTTAGTCATACGATTTAGAAGTATCTGTTCATGTGATAGTACTAATTCAAAGTATCTTAGTTTATGTTTGGCGGAATGTCGATTAAGTGTTTCTGCTTATCGCGTTCGTTCTGAATTAATTCTTTAATCATCTCGGATTCTATGTAACAACTTATAGTTTGTCAAACCCCATGTAAGCGATGTCCCCAAAACCGCGTGCTTGTAGCACGCTCATTGTATTGCGTGCAGCGCGCCGTCGGGGTCCCGACGATATTCGTCTGTTCGCACGTGTCGTTGTTGCCTTTCGCGTGCGCGGTATGTGCGCGTCGTCACCGTCTGTTCGCGCTACGTCGCGCACGCGATCCGCACACATTAGTTAATCATTTCGCTTTAATCGTTCATAATTAGTAATGAGATTTTGTTAATCGTTGACTGATTGTTAATTCAAGTTATCTAAAATGTTCTACGTAAATAATTTATATTAACTAAAAATCAACTTAGAAATATAGTTTTGTACATCTAATTATAATCTGGTGATAGTCGCATGTCGCGTGCTGTCTACGCGTTGTTCGCACGTGTGGCGCTCGCCGTCGCCGTGTTGTTCGTGTGTATAGTTCAGGCGTTATTCTCGTGTTGTCACGCGTGCGGTTCGCACTTGTTGTCACACGCCGTTTGCGTGCGTCGCGGGTGCCACTTACACATGTCGCTCGCCTTGCCGCGTATCGTTCGCACGTATCTCGCGTGCCGATCACGTGTGTCGCACGGCGTCTGCGCGTGATAATAAATAGTTTGCCACTTATAAACACTCATGTTAGTGACGTTAGTTCGTCAAGTCATAAATGCTAGATAATTAACTTAAGGTTCGCTCGACTAATATTTATTAGATTAATATTCTAACTAGATTAAATGTGTAGTGTTCCACTTGGGGGTTTTTATAATAAATATTAACATGGTAAATATTAACTTAGCTACTTTTAATTTATTTAACATTTATTTAGTAGAGGCGTGTCACCTGCTCAGTTATTCTCGTTTGTCGCGGGTGCCGTTCCGCGCGCGCCGACGTGCTGATTCGTGCGCGTTCGTGCTCGCGTGCTGTTTCGTGTGTCGTCAGCGTACTATGTCGCGCATTCCTGCGCGTCATTTGCACGCTGTCGTGCTGTTGCACGCGTCATAAATTCATCTCGCTTAGAATCTCTTGTTTTAATTAAATTATTTAATTAACGGGCATCGTTAGTGTAGCAGATTAATCGAACTAACTGATGTATAATATTTATATTTGATCATGTTTTGAACTAAAAGTTATTGTTAATACTTGTTTAACGTTAACGCGCTAACTTTTCAACCGTAGTTTCGAGTTCGACGTTTCTTCTCCTCGCGTGACCATAGAATCGAGCTCTATTTTATGCTGCATGTTTTTATAACATTTTATCTTGTATGGTGTAATGTTCTTATGCATATAGATATGTTTGTTTGCTCGTGCTTGTTCATCTTCGTTTCGCGTTGCAATTAGAGTGTGATCCATCTCCAAGCTTCAAGGAATCGACAATCAAGCGTTGGCGACCAAGTGATCAAGTTCTCTGAGTTCTATGAGACTGAAGATCCTGAGCATCTGTTTGGTGAAGGCAAGTGTCCTCTGACCCATTATGTCCCATTCACTTTTAATGCACTGTCCCACATTACTTAATTGAAACCTAAGGATTGACTAGCTTTCTATTTACCATATCCTTGTTTACCTTTTGGGTTATCATGGTTAGCATTATGCTATTGCTTTACTTTAATCAATGAACATGATGTGAATACTTATGATACGATGATGTTATCCTGATGAGGATATTGTGATGCTTTAGGGGGCTCGGGTTGTTTCCCGAGTACCTCTCCGTAAGGACCTGTTCGTTGAGAGACCACCCGGGATAACAGTGCAACCATGAGGGTGAAATGGGGCGCCCTTAGCTAATTAATTAGAGGAACTAGAGGTGTAGTTGCTTCGCCGTCGTGCCGTCAATGGGGTCCAGGCACAGTGCTTGCTCTGCCGAGGTTGGGTGCCGAGGTTCTTTCGTTTTGCTTTTGTTAGCCACCCTCCTGCGGGGAGGGGTACTGTGTTTATCAAACTGGAGAAACCTAACGGGCGGCTATGACCTCTAGGGAATCTTTGTAAAAGCTACGTAGTGATACCCTGCCGGACCACCTAGGAAGTGATCAATGGGGAGTCATGATCCCCGGGCAAAACGGGAATCACGGCTCATGGGTAAAGTGTGCGACCTCTGCAGAGGGTAATGAAACTGATATATCAGCCGTGCTCACGGTTATGAGCGGCCTTGGGATCCTCTTCGATTAGAGATACATATGATCCAAGATACAATGGTTATATTTATGGTTTTGGTTCGATGATGATAATGATGTTCCTCGATGAGGAAATGATTCACAGGTTGGTTATATGATAAAACTTGGCTTCCACTAATAATAAATACCTGACCAACTAAAAGCAACTGCTTGAGCTAAACCCCACATAAAGCTAGTCCACTTCAGCCAAACGGGACATTTGCTGAGTACGTTGATGTGTACTCATCCTTGCTTTACCACAAAAACACCAGGTTGTCCACATTGCAACCACTGCTCAGGAGAAGACGAAGTCATGGAAGGATACTTCTAGGAGTTCCAAGACTACGACGAATTCTAGGTGTGGGTTGGCGGCAACCCCCAGTCAGCTGCCTGTGAAGGCCTTATCTTTACTGCGTTTCGCTAGCACTTTGATTTATCTGTTAAGTTGATGACTATGTGGATGTCTATGACTCTGTGATGTAATAAGTTAATACTCTCTTAAGTTATTATTCGAGCAATGTGCATTGATGTTCATTTATGTAATCGCTGTGTACGTGAGTTCTGATCCTGGCACGTACATAGTTCGCACTTGGTTTGCCTTCCAAAACCGGGTGTGACATAAGTGGTATCAAAGCCTTGCTGACTGTAGGACCGCTATCCTAGAGTAGCAATGGCCGTTTTTAGGACTTATTGATTATTACTTCATCTCATCCTTGATTCTGCTTCAAAATATTAGTCACCTCGACTAATTCTATGTTATTCTCCTATAAATCACCTTGCCAAAAAGTATTTTATTTTACTATGATCTATACTTTCTCAATCTACTAGAGCTGATCTTACTCTTGTGCTTGCGACATCTTTGTAGATGCCCCTGACCATAACCTTCTTGTCTTTTGGGATTCTTTCCTCTTTCATCATTAAATTCCTACCATCTAGCGAACTCTAGTTCTTTGGTATTGACATGCTTGTATCCCTTTAATACTCTTGTTTCAAATACTTGCCTCTAAATTTCTACTGTCTACTTAAACATTTTAGTTTATATGTCCATGACCTTCTTGTCTTCTGAGATCCCTCCCTATTTTGTTATTAAGTCGTTATCATTTGTTTTTTTCTATTCCCTTGTCTTGGTATGCTCGTATCCTTGGAGTCTTGCGTACTCTCATATTTTCATGTATGCTTACCTTCATACCCCAATGGCTGTTCAGGACATCTCAGTTAACATATCCTTGACCACCCTTGTTTCTTAATGATCCATGAGCAGTCATTTTATTCTGCACATCTGTGGTAATCTGTTGTTTCCCTGTAACTTCCTTCGGTAACGAATTTTTCTTCAAACCTTCTGATGGAACCATACCTATCTTACCCTTAATTACTCTCTCCACTTCGCCACTTCACGAGTCTTGCCTTAATTCTATCCTTGGTTATGCTTTCCACGATTATCTTCTTTCCCCTTGTCACCTCTATATCTTACCTTGGCACTTATGTTATACCGGTCTTTAAAATCTCCTCTTTTCATCTCAATCTGAGTGTTGTACTTTATCTATTTTTTTCCTTGGTCGTATCCTCTTCTTTGTCACCTGCGAGTTTTTAACTCCATTATTTCTTGTGTTTTGTTTGTTATTTCCTTTACCCTTCTCATCACCCTATCTTACCTTGTGATTACATTATGTCTATTATCTAAAATCTCCAATCTCCTATCCTAATCTAAGAGCGGTGTTTTACTTGTCTCACCCTTGGCTATATCTTCTTCTTTACCACGTGTAAGCTTGGGTGCAACCCCATTCTTTGTTGTACTTATACCATTGACTTTTCTATGCCTTCATCTTTTCTCTTATACCCTTGTCTGTTATCGCCTTTAACCCTTGTGAATTTTTTTGTCTTCTACCTAAATGCTTACCTTGAACCTACCCTTTGAAGCCTCCTCTCTACCATCCCTGATCAGGGATAATGCCTCATCTATTTCATCATCGATTGCTCCCCCTTCTTCGATGCCTTGCAAGTCTTGTCTAAAGTCGTGTGTTTGTCCTTTATCACCTTAACCCTTGTCATCCCTCGATCTTTACCTTGATGCTTATCATGTACCCATATTTTAAAGCTTCCTCTCCAATTTCAGTTCAAGGGTGTTGTCTTACCCATCCCGCTCTTGGTCGTTTCCTTTTTCTCTGTCGCATTGCAAGTCTTAGCTTTTGCTCGATATCACCCTTACCTTACTAATATCTAGATCTTTCCATGATGCTTATCTTATGTCCACCTTTTGAATCATCATCTTTCCCATCTCGATTTGGGAATGGTGTTTTACCTATCCTGACCCTGGTTGCATTCTCTCCCTGTCGGTTACAATCCTTGCTTTAACTCCTTTCTTTATGGTGCTCGTGCCCCTATCCTGCACGTATTGTTCTTCTTCTCCTCTTTCGACAACCTTAGAGAGTAGTTATTCCCTTTTCAAGAAAGACCACCATTTAATTAGAAGGAACGTGTAGCAACGGAATGTTTGTTGTTGTATGCTTGTGCTGTTTGTTTTTGTGTGATGACTAATTTGCTTCTTTGTGATGAGTGTTGATGTGTTGTGGCCCTTGGTCCGCAATGACATCAGTTTACCAGTTGAATGCCATAGAGTTAGGTAGTTGGGTGCTCCCCCTTTTCTCTCTTTAATCCATCTATGCTTCCCTTTTCTATTTGTAGTCTTTCGTCTTGCACCTGTCCATTTGGCAACCTCCAACTCCTCCAAATCAGTCAAGATCAGAGTCGGCAGCATCTTCACCAAGTGCATATCAACGCTCCTGTTAAGGGGGTTAGCCGCTAACCCCAATAAAGACAATGTGATCAACATCAACAAACAAGATCAAAGTGAAGCAGCGGAAGCATGTGTGGGTCCTAACCCACAGATCCAAGGGTTCCTCAAGAATTGAATCGATCGGTCTCAAGCATCTGAAGGTCAAAGCAACCAGTCCACAAAGTTAAAGTTGCCAGAGTCAAAGTTGAGTCAGGAGAAGCTATGAAAAACCAATAAACCAATCTCATTTTCTTGCTAGCATCTTCTTGAATCTCGAGGACGAGATTCTGTTAAGGGGGCTAGATTTGTAACACCCTGATTTTGGGGGTATAAAATTTCTTTTCTAATATTCACTAAATTCAGGTGTTACCCTTTCCCGTACCACTTTTCTTCTCTTTTTTCTAAATAATAGGGAGTTAATTTATTATATAATAGATATATAAATATGTATATACATACAACTTTTTTTCATCGCAGTAAAATAAAATTCTAGAGGTGCCTTGATTGTCGCATCATGCTGAAGCATATTTTCACTTCGTTGGATGAGCGAGTTTGTGAAGTATACGTTTAATTAGGAACTCGATTCGAGGTAGTAGGAAATAGAAAAAGGAAGAGAAAGCAGCAAAATGGAAAAATAACAAAGAAGCCCAGCATCCTTTGTTTATCTCCCTAGCCCATCTCGGCGGCCCACCTCGCTGCCCTTGCAGCCCAGCAGCGCCCACCCCTAGCAGCCTACGCGTGTGGCCTGTATCCCCCGGCCCACCCAGCTCGCGCCCCAGCCGCAGCAGGCCCAGCTCCCCAAAACCCTAGCAACTGCCTGCGCGCTGCCGCAATCGCGCCCAGCGCGCTGCGTCCCCAGCCCCACGTGAGGTGCCCGCGCGGCCCACCCTGCACCTGTCCCACAGCCTAGCTCGCCTGCCTGCTCACTCGCTAGCGCGCGCGGACGCAGCTAGCCGCTTGGCCGCCACTGTCAGTGGGCCCGGCTTGTCGGGCGTCTCTTCCCAACCGCCGCGCCACGCCCAACCGCGCTCCCCAGCGCGATCGCCACACCTGCCCAGCGCGCCCGCCCAACCGCCTGCTCGCGCTGCACATGACCCGTCAGCCATGCCCCATGGCCCATCGCTCTCCATTTCTTCTATTCGCACAGCACCCACGATCATCAAAACTGGAACCGCCCCGCTCGTCCCTCACTCACGCAGCAACCGTGCCTGCGTCTCTGTAGCCGCCCTACTGCGCTCGCCATGGCCGGCTCGCCGTTCGCGCCACTGTCCTCTCGTCACCAAGGTGAGCCCTTTCTTCCTCTTTCTTTCCCCACGGTGACCTCTCTCTCTATTCCGGCGGACGGCGCGACAGCCTACTGGTACAGCCAAGCACGGCGGCTAGCCCGCCACCTAGCGTGTGGCCAGCATCCTCTGCCCTCCCCTTCGCGCGCGAGTCCGCGGCTCAGCCGACCATGGCGCAGTCCTTGGGAGCTCGACGCCAGCGAAGCCATCCCTGCGCTAAGCCTCAACGTCGCCGGTTTGGAGTGATCGTTGCGCAACCTGCGCGCCCTCGATCCAACCCTTGTACGCGTTGTTCGTCGTCTAGCCATATCCGTACCCTCGCTCGATCGAGCACATGGTTGTGCGCACGTGTTGCACGTGGTTACGTGCTGATCCGCGTGTCGTTAGCGCGTCGTCGCTGTGCTGTCGCGTCGTTCGCGCGTGCCGCGAGCATTGTTTCGTGTATGTCGCGCGCATTGCCGCACACGTTATTAAATGGTTCCGCGTTAGCTGCTCATATTAACTAAGTAATTCTCGTTCAATTGTCGACTAATAAAGTAATTGTTCAATTGGAAACAGATTGGTAATGTTAGTCATACGATTTAGAAGTATCTGTTCATGTGATAGTACTAATTCAAAGTATCTTAGTTTATGTTTGGCGGAATGTCGATTAAGTGTTTCTGCTTATCGCGTTCGTTCTGAATTAATTCTTTAATCATCTCGGATTCTACGTAACAACTTATAGTTTGTCAAACCCCATGTAAGCGATGTCCCCAAAACCGCGTGCTTGTAGCACGCTCATTGTATTGCGTGCAGCGCGCCGTCGGGGTCCCGACGATATTCGTCTGTTCGCACGTGTCGTTGTTGCCTTTCGCGTGCGCGGTATGTGCGCGTCGTCACCATCTGTTCGCGCTACGTCGCGCACGCGATCCGCACACATTAGTTAATCATTTCGCTTTAATCGTTCATAATTAGTAATGAGATTTTGTTAATCGTTGACTGATTGTTAATTCAAGTTATCTAAAATGTTCTACGTAAATAATTTATATTAACTAAAAATCAACTTAGAAATATAGTTTTGTACATCTAATTATAATCTGGTGATAGTCGCATGTCGCGTGCTGTCTACGCGTTGTTCGCACGTGTGGCGCTCGCCGTCGCCGTGTTGTTCGTGTGTATAGTTCAGGCGTTATTCTCGTGTTGTCACGCGTGCGGTTCGCACTCGTTGTCACACGCCGTTTGCGTGCGTCGCGGGTGCCACTTACACATGTCGCTCGCCTTGCCGCGTATCGTTCGCACGTATCTCGCGTGCCGATCACGTGTGTCGCACGGCGTCTGCGCGTGATAATAAATAGTTTGCCACTTATAAACACTCATGTTAGTGACGTTAGTTCGTCAAGTCATAAATGCTAGATAATTAACTTAAGGTTCGCTCGACTAATATTTATTAGATTAATATTCTAACTAGATTAAATGTGTAGTGTTCCACTTGGGGGTTTTTATAATAAATATTAACATGGTAAATATTAACTTAGCTACTTTTAATTTATTTAACATTTATTTAGTAGAGGCGTGTCACCTGCTCAGTTATTCTCGTTTGTCGCGGGTGCCGTTCCGCGCGCGCCGACGTGCTGATTCGTGCGCGTTCGTGCTCGCGTGCTGTTTCGTGTGTCGTCAGCGTGCTATGTCGCGCATTCCTGCGCGTCATTTGCACGCTGTCGTGCTGTTGCACGCGTCATAAATTTATCTCGCTTAGAATCTCTTGTTTTAATTAAATTATTTAATTAACGGGCATCGTTAGTGTAGCAGATTAATCGAACTAACTGATGTATAATATTTATATTTGATCATGTTTTGAACTAAAAGTTATTGTTAATACTTGTTTAACGTTAACGCGCTAACTTCTCAACCGTAGTTTCGAGTTCGACGTTTCTTCTCCTCGCGTGACCATAGAATCGAGCTCTATTTTATGCTGCATGTTTTTATAACATTTTATCTTGTATGGTGTAATGTTCTTATGCATATATATATGTTTGTTTGCTCGTGCTTGTTCATCTTCGTTTCGCGTTGCAATTAGAGTGTGATCCATCTCCAAGCTTCAAGGAATCGACAATCAAGCGTTGGCGACCAAGTGATCAAGTTCTCTGAGTTCTATGAGACTGAAGATCCTGAGCATCTGTTTGGTGAAGGCAAGTGTCCTCTGACCCATTATGTCCCATTCACTTTTAATGCACTGTCCCGCATTACTTAATTGAAACATAAGGATTGACTAGCTTTCTATTTACCATATCCTTGTTTACCTTTTGGGTTATCATGGTTAGCATTATGCTATTGCTTTACTTTAATCAATGAACATGATGTGAATACTTATGATACGATGATGTTATCCTGATGAGGATATTGTGATGCTTTAGGGGGCTCGGGTTGTTTCCCGAGTACCTCTCCGTAAGGACCTGTTCGTTGAGAGACCACCCGGGATAACAGTGCAACCATGAGGGTGAAATGGGGCGCCCTTAGCTAATTAATTAGAGGAACTAGAGGTGTAGTTGCTTCGCCGTCGTGCCGTCAATGGGGTCCAGGCACAGTGCTTGCTCTGCCGAGGTTGGGTGCTGAGGTTCTTTCGTTTTGCTTTTGTTAGCCACCCTCCTGCGGGGAGGGGTACTGTGTTTATCAAACTGGAGAAACCTAAGGGGCGGCTATGACCTCTAGGGAATCTTTGTAAAAGCTACGTAGTGATACCCTGCCGGACCACCTAGGAAGTGATCAATGGGGAGTCATGATCCCCGGGCAAAACGGGAATCACGGCTCATGGGTAAAGTGTGCGACCTCTGCAGAGGGTAATGAAACTGATATATTAGCCGTGCTCACGATTATGAGCGGCCTTGGGATCCTCTTCGATTAGAGATACATATGATCCAAGATACAATGGTTATATTTATGGTTTTGGTTCGATGATGATAATGATGTTCCTCGATGAGGAAATGATTCACAGGTTGGTTATATGATAAAACTTGGCTTCCACTAATAATAAATACCTGACCAACTAAAAGCAACTGCTTGAGCTAAACCCCACATAAAGCTAGTCCACTTCAGCCAAACGGGACATTTGCTGAGTACGTTGATGTGTACTCATCCTTGCTTTACCACAAAAACACCAGGTTGTCCACATTGCAACCACTGCTCAGGAGAAGACGAAGTCATGGAAGGATACTTCTAGGAGTTCCAAGACTACGACGAATTCTAGGTGTGGGTTGGCGGCAACCCCCAGTCAGCTGCCTGTGAAGGCCTTATCTTTACTGCGTTTCGCTAGCACTTTGATTTATCTGTTAAGTTGATGACTATGTGGATGTCTATGACTCTGTGATGTAATAAGTTAATACTCTCTTAAGTTATTATTCGAGCAATGTGCATTGATGTTCATTTATGTAATCGCTGTGTACGTGAGTTCTGATCCTGGCACGTACATAGTTCGCACTTGGTTTGCCTTCCAAAACCGGGTGTGACACTTTTGCACCTGTATAACTTATACACTAGAGCAAACTAGTTAGTCCAATATTTGTGTTGGGCAATTCAACCACCAAAATTATTTAGGGACTAGGTGTAAGCCTAATTCCCTTTCACAATCAGAACAATCAAGCAGCGCTAGCTCAAGGAGGAAGTCATGCATGTTTCCACTGTGGTGAACAAGGCCATTGGGCGAATCTTTGCCCAAGGAAAGCAGCTCAGCAGCAACCAGTTCCCAATGCCCCAGTCAGACAGAATGCAATGCAGCAAGGAAACAACAACCATGGGCAACCTCGTACCCAGTATGGAAAGGTGAACCACTTGGAGGTCGACACAGTCCAGGAGACTCCAGGAGTGGCATTAGGTACGTTTTCAGTTGAGTACCATTCTGCAAATGTCTTATTTGATACTGGAGCAACACATTCTTTTGTGACTGCATCATGGGTAGAATCACATAATATACCAGTAGCACCCATTATCCACCTATGAGAGTTAGTTCAGTTGGTGGAAGGACCCAAACTGGTAGATTTTGCCCTAGTGCAAAGGTTCAAATAAGGGGGATAGAGTTCCCCGCCGATTTGATATTTATGGGTAACCAAGATACAACTATGGATGTCATCCTAGGGATGAATTGGCTAACCAAGTATCGAGCCGGTCTTAGCTGTGACAAGAGAACGGTGAAGTTAGTATCCACATCAGGAGAAGAAGTGTTAGTAGAGTTGGTCTTGTCAGAACCAAGAAAAGGGAGTTGTCACCAAGTCACCGCCCATATTGAGGAGATTAAACCATCAGAGCCTATCAGTGTAGTATCAAATTTCCCAGATGTGTTTCTCGAAGAGTTACCAGGTATGCCACCTGAGAGGAAGGTTGAATTTGCCATAGAGCTTATACCAGGCACCGCCCCTATTTTCAAGAGAGCCTATCGAGTGTCCGGACTAGAGTTGGTGGAACTCAAGAAGCAAATTGATGAGTTTTTAGAGAAAGGCTACATTAGACCAAGTACCTCACCGTGGGCAGCCCCGGTGTTATTTGTGGAGAAGAAGGATGGCACAAAGAGGATGTGCATCGATTACTGATCCTTGAATGAGGTTACTGTCAAGAACAAGTGCCCCTGCCCAGAATTGAAGATTTATTCGATCAGTTGAGAGGAGTCAGTGTGTTCTTGAAGATAGATCTGAGGTCAGGTTACCATTAGCTCAGAATCCGACCCTCAGATATACCAAAGACAGCATTTATCACTAAGTATGGACTGTATGAGTTCACGGTCATGTCCGGTTTGACGAATGCGCTAGCTTATTTCATGTACCTGATGAATAGTGTGTTCATGGACTACCTCGACAAGTTCATGGTGGTATTCATTGACGATATCCTTGTATATTCCCAGAATGAGCAAGAGCATGAGGAGCATTTGAGGAAGGTACTTCAGAGGCTACGAGATTGTCAGCTATATGCCAAGCTTAGCAAGTGCGAGTTCTAGATCAGTTGTGGCGGAACCACCCAAATTATTCTAGCTTAAGTGCCTAAGTCACGCCTCAGGGGCCGCAACACACTTAAATCGGAATAACCCGTCAGTCCCTCAGATCTAGTCTGATAGAGCCACTTAACCAGGATCAAATTCCACAATCTCACTCGAAGGTGAGTCACAGAAGAAATACAATAAAACAGGAAACCTCAAATTAAGTGCAGAATTATTACATAGATCGGAGTTTTTGAGTAGCAAATAAGAGTTCACAAAATAAAGTGCAGCGGATAATCGATGTCGTCGGTATCGAGGAATTGGGCAAGGCCTAGCCCACTACTCCTCGTGCTCCTCTCCTGCTGGGGCAACATCCCACTCGACCGTCCAACCCGGTGGCAGGGTGGTAGGCCAAGTCACACCATCAACCATTTCCTGAATGGTACCTGCAAAAATTATACCACAAGCAAGGCTGAGTATACTAATACTCAGCTAGACTTACCCGGTGTGAGGAGTCTACTCCTCTACCTCTAGGACTATGCAGCTGTTTGGCTGAGGGGTTTAGTTTGCCAAAAGCCCTAGCTGTTTCTAAAATCAATTCTTTTTAGCTTTTCAATTTCTATCATCATTAGCTTAGCTAGATTTGCTCCTTCTAAGCATACATGGTGACAAGCATTTAGTTCAATCAACAAGTTATCTCATGTAACCTCATTTCACTTCTTACTCGATGCAGTACAAGGGGTCAAGCAGTCTCATTAGCTGCGAGAAGCAGACGATTCGAATCGAGTTTTTAAACCTTGCAAGGTAAACCTAAACACACGACATGTTAGGGCACTCCATCCCCACACATGTCAACCGTCCCCATCGATTCCCCGTTCGCGTCCAGGCCTCACCGCCTTGGCATACAATGCTCCACTGACCCCGGCTGCCGCCGTGCAGTGACCGCACTTGTACCCACCATAGCTAGCATGGGAGACCCAGTCTCAGGTCGCATGAGGGATAAAGTCCGCGCCCGGCTTCACTCAGGTACTAGGTTTACCGGTTACCATTTTTCCTGGCATGTGATTAGTACGTTCAAAAGCTTGACTCAGGTATCCACACATTAATCCTTAATTCTTTTTCCCGTCTCATGGACAAGGCATCCTCCCTGGATCCAAGTCCATAGACTAACACATATCCCGTTATCAAGATGAATACAATCAATTCCTGACCTCGCGCGAGTGCTAGAAAAATCACTCGACTTCTACCGAGATCCTGATTAACAAGCAGCTACTCGACCTAGCATACTAGTATTCATCTCAAAAAGGAATCCTAAGTTCATGCAACTAGAGGTTTCAAGCAACTCCTACACTTAAGTGCACATTACAATCCTACAAGCATTAAGTGTAGTAAAATAGCATATAATAATACGGTTATGCATATAAACCGGGGCTTGCCTTCAATTGCTGGGGCTGCGGGGAGATCCTCAACAGCAGCCTCTGAAGCCTGCTCCTGGTCCTCCTCTTGGACAGGTCCTTGCTCGAGGATGAGCACGTACTCTCCATCGGCAAGATTACAATCTAATGAATGCAATGCGTAAGATACATGCATGATATGATATGTGCCTTTAGAAATTACAACTTTGGAGGTGTATGATCTTCTTGAGTTACACAAAGTTAACTTTACTTATGTAAGACCCTTGGGTGGTATACTTGGTGAATTGGGTCAAACTTCATCTAAGGTAAGTGGTAGGTTTTATTTTTTTGGGGTTCCACTGAATTCTTTTTAAACCTTAGTGAGAATTGATAAGTACTTAAGTTAGACTTATTGGGGTGGAGTTTATTTCTTCTTTCCTTTTCTTTTATTCTCTTAAATGTTTTGGAGTGGTTTGAACTACAAGTTGCTTTTATAAAATTCTAAAAATTCTGCAAAAATTACAGTGGCTTGGTACTGGTGTATGTTTCTCTGCCTCAAAAATTGGGGATCAGAAAGTGAATGATTTTCTCTGGACAAAATTATCAAATTTTAGGGCAGAAGGGGTGCTTTGAACTACAACTATTATTTAACAGTGGGTAATTCTCTAAAACTTATTTTTGCTGGCTTTTAGGTGTCATAACATGATTTGGTACAAACTTCTAGTCATTAATACCTTTTAGTTATTTTACTATGGTTTTCTCAAGTTTCTAGCCACATTGGTGCTTTCTACTACCACTATATTTGAAAAATATCAAACAACAGAGTTCTTATTTTTCTTAGTTTTTGTTTTGTGCAAGAGCAATCATTCTGAAGTTTGGCATCTTTTTGCTTAAGGGAAGTGGTGGTATGCATTATTTGAGTTAAGTGGCCTTTCTCTTAAATCATTAGCAATAGGTAAGAGTTTGCTGCTTTTTCATGGGTTTGCATTTTTCTCTGGTGGTTTACCTCATTATGGACTTTGTCAATTTTTTGGTTGCCCATTATCACATTATTAGGGGTTGTTCATGACTTATTTGGAAAATGCCTCATTATCATTTTATATTTATTTTCCTTACTTAAAAGGTTGGGCTGAGGTGTTCTTTATTTTCGTAGTGGGGCTCTGGTGGTTGTAAGTCTACTGGATTTTTGTTATCCATTTTGGGTATAGTTTTGTAACTCTAATAATTGATTTTCAGTTCAAATAAGGCTAAATAAAGCATTCTAATTTAAAGCTGATCTGGACTAATGGTCTCCCTATTTTTCCTAGGTTCTTTGTTACATAAGCAAACTAGGAAAAATAAATTTAATCACTGTTCATTAATTTCTAATGTCTTTCTGATCTTTTCTAAGTGTTGGGCAAAATAGCTTTAAATGAATATCTACATCATATTTTTCAATGCTGGGGTTCCTACTATTTTTAAACAGTGTCTAAGTGAGGTTTGAACACCTACAAATTTTCTTAGGTTCAGTACAGAAGAAAAACTAATTTTCCTTAATTAAACAAGGTTTAGTAAGTTTCTGTTTTTAATTTTAAACTCAAAAATTCAGAACAGAAAGCATAGGGTTTATCATTTTTAAATGATAGTTCATAATATTCAGGAGCTAGCAAAATTAGTTTGACAACTTTTTATTAAGAATTCATCAAGTTATGGGTTTTCTAAGTTCTCTGGTCATTTAAAATATTAACAGAATTGATTTAATGGAAAAACCACTTTGCACTGGGGTCCCTGGCGGGTATTTTAAGTTTTCTTCGCAGATCAGTCCCTAGGCTACTATTCACATGGGTCACTGACGTTACAGAAAACCCCTCGGGTTCTACAAATCCTAACCCGAGGTCCTTCTCCTAGCTTAAACAGTAACCGCGGCGGAAGAAAGGGCGGAGGGGCTTACTGGCGGCGAGATTGCTCCGGTGAAGTGGTCGAGGACGTAGGGGAGGTCTCGGGGATCACAACGGTGTGCGGGTCGCCGTCGGGGATGGCCGGAGTTGGCCGGTCCACGTGCGCAGGCGGGGATGCTCGTCGGCGGCGAGGAGTCCGGCCTGCTCACGGCGAGATAGTTCAATTGGACGAGTCAGAGAGCTTCACGGGATGCCAGAGAAGATGTGGGTGCAAGGAATTGGGCGGAGACTCACCGGTTAGTTCTATCCACGCGCGGCGGCGAAAGACCGAAGTCCGGTGAGGTCGATCTCGGGCCTCCGGTGAAGTCCGGCCTGGTCCGAGGGCTTGGGAAGCTTTACGGGCCACTGGCGGAGCTAGCCGAAGCACTGGCTCGACTTGGGGGTGGCTGGAGTGGGCTGGCCACGACGGCCGAAGCTCTGGCGGCAATGGCGGGCGGAATTGAGCTCGCCGGAGCTAAGGAGAGGGGGCTGGCCGGTGAAGGTGAACATGGGGTGAAGTGAGGCGCGCCTGGGGAGGCTTTATAGGCGCGGGCGAGCACGGCCGAGGGCGGGGCTCTGACATGCACTCGGGGCGTGCGCGGCGAACGCCAGTGCGCGCTCTGGCGCCTGGCACAGCGTTGAGCACGAGGCAGCGCAGAGAGAGGTCAAGTTCAAACGCGGATTGGGCCCAAATCTTTGAGATTAAGGCCACGATCCCGTTGAGAGATCTCTTCCTCTCAGGTCCCTTTGTCGTTAGTGTGTGGAGGCTAGCAAGTTTCACTGACTGGATTAAGAGATAGAGAGGGGAGAAATCCTGTTTGTCTCACTGCCACACACAGGGGGAAAATCTCTAGTTTGACGTGTCCGGGGCACGCGTCCCAATGCCATCTCCTGGCACATGACAGAGGGGTTAATTAGGCACATTTTTGTCAATGGGGCCATTAGGATTCGAGTTAGGGATCAAGGTGAACATCCTTGGTCCTTGGCTCAAGGTCTGAATTTCAGAATTCTGAATTTCAGAATTCCCATTAAGTCCCCACATGAGAAGCTTGATTTGGGGTTTTAATTGAGTTATTTTGGCTAAGCTTTCTCAACCTTTCTTGTTGCTTATTAAATATACTTCAATTTTTATAATTGGCTCAAGTCATAATTTTAAATTTTTCATACCCTTTTCCTTATTTTCTTGAATTTTTGCTCATGGGCTCACTTAGGGTTTTTATTAGGGTTACAACATTCTTACCTTTTGAAAGACCCCTTTGTTTTGATCATGATACTTTTAAGTATATGCTTGGTGAATTCTTCATTCTTAAGTTAATTTGATGCTCATGCTTACTTTGGTTCACATAAAATGATGGTTCTTGGTTTGGCATTTTTAAGAGAAACCCTAGGTGACACTGAGGTGTCACATCAGTGAAGTCCTATTCTTGGGTCATATTATAAACCGACAAGGATTGGCTGTAGATCCAAAGAAGGTAGCAGCTATCTTGGACTGGAAAGCACCAAAAGATGTTCGAGGAATCAAGAGCTTCATCGGAATGGCCGGTTATTATCGGTGTTTCATTGAAGTTTTCTCCAAGATCGCCAGGCCAATGACAGCCTTGTTGGCAAAGAAGGTTGAGTTCAAGTGGACCCTAGCATGCCAGAAGTCCTTTGAGACATTGAAGGAGAAGTTGACAACGGCACCAGTACTGATTCTGCCAGATGTTCACAAACCATTCTCAGTATATTGCGATGCTTCGTACATCGGACTGGGATGTGTGTTGATGCAGGAAGGGAGAGTAGTGGCATACTTGTCTCGACAATTGAAGATTCATGAGAAGAATTATCCTACTCATGATTTGGAGCTAGCAGTAGTGGTTCATGCATTGAAGACCTGGAGGCATTATCTGTATGGGCAGGACCACAAGAGCCTCAAGTACATATTCACTCAGTCAGAGTTAAACATGAGGCAGTGAAGATGGCTAGAGTTGATCAAATATTATGAGCTGGAGATTCATTACCACCTGGGCAAAGCAAACGAGGTTGCAGATGCTCTGAGAAGAAAGAGTCAAGTCAATATGTTGGCCGCTCACCCGATGCCATATGAGCTAGCAAAGGAGTTTGACAGATTGAATCTCGGATTTCTGAACAACACTCAAGGAGTGACAATTGAGTTGGAACCCACTCTAGAGCAAGACATCAGGAAAGGTCAGAAGGATGATGAGAAAGTCAACAAGATCCGGCAGCTGATCAGAGATGGGAAGGGCAAGGATTTCCGCGAAGATGCAGAAGGAGTGGTATGGTTCAAGGACAGACTATGTGTTCCCGACATCAAATTGATCCGAGAACTGATTCTCAAGGAGGCCCATGAAACAGCATACTCTATACACCCTGGCAGTGAGAAGATGTACCAAGACCTAAAGAAAAGATTCTAGTGGTATGGTATGAAAAAGAGATAGCAGAGTATATGGCTGTATGTGACAGTTGTCAGAGGATTAAAACAGAGCATCAGAGACCCACAAGTTTGTTGCAATCATTGCAGATTCCTCAGTGGAAATGGGATGAGATCGAAATGGACTTTATAGTCGGTTTGCCCCGCACTCGTACTGGTTATGACTCCATCTAGGTAGTAGTGGACCGTTTGACAAAGGCGGCCTATTTCATACCAGTCAAGACCACCTACAACATTGTAGTGTTGGTCGAACTATACATGTCTCGGATTGTGTGCTTGCATGGTATTTCGAAGAAGATAGCATTAGATAGAGGCACCCAATTCACCTCTCATTTTTTGCAGCAGTTGCATGAAGCTTTGAGCACGCATTTGAAGTTTAGCTCAGCTTACCACCCACAGATAGATGGTCAAACAGAGAGAACCAATCAGATTCTGGAGGACATGTTGAGGGCTTATGCTTTGCAAGACAAGATAGGTTGGGACAAGAGATTACCGTATGCAAAATTCTCTTACAACAACAGCTACCAAGCCAGCCTGAGAATGTCACCATTTGAAGCGCTCTATGGGAGGAATTGCAGAACTTCATTGCATTGGGACCAACCTGGTGAAAGACAGGTGTTCGATCTAGATATTTTGCTTGAAGCCGAAGAGAACATCAGAATGGTCCGGGAGAATTTGAAGGCAGCACAGTCCAGACAGCGAAGCTATGCTGACACCAGAAGAAGAGAACTCAGTTTTGAAGTGGGAGATTATGTCTATTTGAAGGTGTCACCCATCAAAGGAACCAAAAGGTTTGGAGTCAAAGGCAAGCTAGCACCCCGATATATTGGGTCGTATCAGATTCAAGCAAGACGTGGAGAAGTGGTTTATCAACTCAGCTTACCAGAGAATCTGTCAGCTATTCACGATGTGTTCCATGTGTCTCAGTTGAAGAAATGCTTAAGAGTGCCAAAAGAGCAGTTGCCAGCAGAGGATCTTGAAGTTCAAGAAGATCTGACTTATATTGAGAAGCCAACTCAAATTCTGGAGACAGCAGATCGGGTCACTCGAAGAAGTACCATCAGGATATGCAAAGTCAAATGGGGTCATCACTCAGAAGAAGAAGCAACCTGGGAGTCCGCGCCAAGCCTCCCTGAGCTCCGCCCCGAGGTGAGACACCCGTCCCTGTGCCAAATTTCCCTTATTGTGCCCTGTGCTCGGCCAATTTCACCATTGCTGGTGCTCGGCCGCGGTGGTCCGTCATGCTCGCACGGTGACCGGTCGATTGTGCCCGGTTTGGTTCCCCGGAGTTAGTCCCTACATCTGCCTTAGCGTGCCTTAAGTCCCTTCCCTGTGGTCGGAATGGCTCACCGGAGTTTCTCTAGCCCACCCGAGGCCACCTCACCGCTGCTCCCCCTCTCTGCCCGTGGATTCATGGCCTCGTCCCCGCCATCGAGTTCGTCGTGGCGGCCTCTTCCCCTCTGCCCAACTCCGGTGACCCTAGAGCCACCCTAGCTCGCGCTTGCCTCAACTCCGGCGACTTCATCGCCGCAGAGAGGAGCGACGCCACTCGCAGCCATCTATTTTCCCTCGGTCTGATTTCCCCACCGTCCGATTTAGATCGAACGGCCCAGACCGCGGGATACTGCTTCACGCACGCGCGCCTAACACACCCTGGCCCGTCTGTCAGTGCCATTTGCAGCCACTCATCCTTCCTAGTCTGATTCCCTCCGTCCGATCTTGATCGAACGGCTCGGACCCGCTCGGACATGCTCGGACCCGCTCAGACCCCCCTCGGACCCCTGTAGCCGCCTGTCAGCGCCCTAGTCCTCTGGCGCTGGGACCGCTCGGTCAGCGCGCACTTCCCCTCTGTCGCTGACACTCCCTGGCCCGCTTGTCAGTACTCGACCGCCCGCGCGTGCGCCCTCGGTCGCAGAATCTAATCTCAGCCGTTGGTTTTAGATCTGACGGTTAGATTCACCCGATACCCCTTCGCGCGGTAGTTTATTAAAGAGACCCTCGGTTTATTAGAAATAAACCCACTGTCCCTGGTTTTCGCGCGCAGACCCCTGTACTCTTGCAGATTGAACCCTAGACTTTTAAATATTCCCAGAATTAGACCTAATTTCATATTTTGAATTCCCAAACTTGTTTATTTCATATCTTTTGCATATGAACTCCGAATTTGGTGATTCAAATTGCAAAATGTTCATAGGATTATTCTCTATTTAAATAAAATGGTTTCATTTACTGTCTGCACATTCTAGTTTTATGATTGAATATGAACTAATATAGATGTAGTTTTTATTTAATAAAATAAATAAAAGGAGAACCCTAGAGATTTAATCATGTTTAAACTTGTGAGATTAATGATAGGTTCATCTCTGTTCTAAATTATAGGTCACAATAAAATAAATTGATCCATGCTTATGTACTTGTAAATAACACTTAGGGAAATAATAATCTATTTCCAAATAAAATTAATATATGCCATAGTTTATGTTATACTTTGAATTTATTATCCCCTATGTAGTATTATGTCTTTTTAAGATGTGTTCCAATGTTTGTACATGTTTGGTGTGATGTTTATTTGTACTTTCCAAATATATTGAATGCATGCTCGCTTTATTTAGACAACGAGCAGTCCGAGGTTCTCGAGTGTGTTGTTGGAGACCTCCCTGAGCAGCAACCTGGTGAAGGCAAGTGTCCTCTGACCTATTATGTCCTACATACTTTATGATTCACTGTCCCGCATTACTTTATGAAACCTAAGGATTGACTAGTCTGTATTCACTTGTCCTTGTGCACCTTTTGGGTTACCATGGTTAGCATGTTGTTATTGCCTTAACTTAATCAATGAACATGATGTGAACCTTTATGATACGATACTGTTATCCTGTTTATGTGGATGATCTTGTGATATCTTAGGGGGCTCAGGCCTTTTCCCTGAGTACCTCTTCGTAAGGACCTGTTCGTGGAGTGACTACCTGGGATAATAGTACAACCATGAGGGTGGAATGGGACGCCCTTAGCTGATTAATTAGATGAACCTAGGGGTGCAGTTGGCTTTGCCGGAGGGCCGTCAATGGGGGCCGGGGCGTAGTGCTCGCTCTGCCAAGGTTGGGGTGTAGAGGTTCATTCGATTTGGTTTTTATTAGTCACCCACCTTGGGGAGGTGTACTGCGTTTATACGACTGGCGAAACCTAACGAGCAGCTATGCACCAGGGGAGTCTTTGTAAAGGCTACGTAGTGAGACCCTGCTAGGTCACCTTGGAAGTGATCAATGGGGAGTCATGATCTTCGGGCAGAATGAGAATCACGACTTGTGGGTAAAGTGTACAACCTCTGCAGAGTGTTAAAAACTGGTATATCAGCCGAGCTCACGGTTAAGAGCAGCCTTGAGATCCCCTTTGATTAGAAGAACTTTGGATACTGTTACGATGATGATTAACAACGATGATATAAAATCTGATCTCTGGTACTTCCTCTGTTGAGGAGGTGCTTTTGGGTAATAAGTGGGTTTATTACTAAAGTTGGCTCTACTAATAATATTAAATACTTGACTAACTTAAAAGCAACTGCTTAACCTCAAACTCCACATACAGCTAGTCCACTTTAGCCAAACGGGACATTTGCTGAGTACGTTGATGTGTACTCACCCTTGCTTTACAAACCACCCCACCCCAGGTTGTCCCCACTGTTCTCATTGCTCAGGAGGTGAAGCTGGCAACATGGATGACTTCGAGGAGTTTCAGGATTACGACGAGTTCTAGTTCTATCTTAGTGGCAAACCCCCAGTCAGCTGCCTGTGTAGGCTTAGCATCTACGTTTCCTATTTCCGCACTTTGATATTTATGTTGAACGATGGTCATGTATTAGACTCTGTGGATGTCTTGGACATCTTTATGTAATAAAGTATCTTTTCGCTACTTATTTTAAGCATTGTGTGATGATGTCCAATTATGTAATCGCTGTGTACGTGAGTTTCTGATCCTGGCACGTACATGGTTCGCATTCGGTTTGCCTTCCAAAACCGGGTGTGACACCTATGCTCATTTCCCTCTTGGCGTGTTCTCCCGACATCACTTCGAGTTGTTAGACTCTAATGAAGCACCAGGCTTTGATACCAATTGAAAGTCGTCTAGAGGGGGATGAATAGGCGAAACCTAAAAATTATAAACTTTGAACACACACTATGTTTGGGGTTAGTGTTAGAAATTATTCGGGGAGCGGAAGATATTTCTCCTTGCTATGAATTGCTCAATCAATGCGGATGACCTTGAGAGCAAACTCAAATCAATATGAGCAAGGGAACTTTAGAGAGAAGGGAAGTGAAAACAAATCGAGTGGAGATTGACACAAATGAACACGATGATTTGGTTACTGAGGTTCGCTTCCAAATAACCTAGTCCCCGTTGAGGAGGCCACAAAGGGTGGGTCTATTTCAATCATTTCCCTCTCTCAACCGGTCACATAGACCGGTCAAGTGCTTCTCCATAATCACTTGGGTCACTAAGAGCCCGCAAGGATCACCTTAGGTCCCGTTTGTTTCCTTTAATTTTGAGGAATTGGAATCTTACTAATGAAATAGGCTATTTTTTAGAATGTGACATTCCACCACTTTCCAAAATTATCATATAAGCCTATCCCAAATTCATGGGATGAGAGATGGAAATTGATTCTGTAGATTTACATGCTATTTTTCCAATATACAACTTATAGCACACTCTTCTACTTGCTTCGTTATAACATAAATGTAGTATATAAGTATCTCTCTCATATGATTTAGGATAATATACAAATATATTACATATATAAATATATGAACTTAATTAGTTTTGTCTAAATTATAATTATTAAAATGGAATTCAATTCCAACGAAACAAACGGGGCATAATTGATTTTGGTGGTTGACATCCATCACAAACCATGTGGACTAATTAGTTTGCCAAGATGTCATTTATCTCCGGTGCACAAGGTTCAACACAAACCAAGAAAGAAATTCAGTTGGGGACTCAAATATAGTTGGAGCAAAAGGACTTAAGAATGTGCAGCCAGTGGCACACCGGACTGTTGAGAGCACCTAGAGGGGGGTGAATAGGTGATCCTGTAAAATCAAACACTAAATAGCCACAAATTTTATTATTAAGATGTTAGTGAAATCAAGTGGCTATGGAACATGCTCGTGTGGACAAAACAATCACAAGAAGCAACACACGAGACACGCGATTTTTATCCGTGGTTCGGCCAAGTAACACTTGCCTACTTCCACGTTGTGGCGTCCCAATGAACGAGGGTTGCACTCAACCCCTTTCAAGCGATCCAATGATCATCTTGAATACCATGGTGTTTTTATCTTTGAGTACTCTTCC
This sequence comes from Zea luxurians, assembly GCA_029449295.1. Classification (NCBI taxonomy): domain Eukaryota; kingdom Viridiplantae; phylum Streptophyta; class Magnoliopsida; order Poales; family Poaceae; genus Zea; species Zea luxurians. The sequence goes on from JAOPSE010000002.1 coordinate 104,161,746, forward strand.
CTTTTGCGAGGAATCTCCACAAGTTGGAGCCTCTCACCCTTACAATATAGATCACAAAGAAAGCATAAGAGTAAGGTTGGGAGAGCAACACACACAAGACTTAAATCCGCAGCACAACCACGCACACAAGCCAAGACTTGAGCTCAAAACACAGCAAAAGGAGTTCGCAACTCAAACGGAGCTCGAATCACTAACACAGTGAATCAAATGCGTGGAGACGGAGTCTGGGAGTCTTAGAATGTTTCTTGAGAGCTTGGTATTGTGCTCCATGCACCTAGGGGTCCCTTTTATAGCCCCAAGGCAGCTAGGAGCCGTTGGAGGCCAACTTGGAAGGCCATTCTTGCCTTCTGTCGAGTGGTGCACCGGACAGCCACTATAGCAGTCTTGTGCACGATTTCCTTCCATACAGGGCACAGTCGACCGTTGGACATCTCGGCCAGATGGCGCACCAGACACTGTCCGGTGCACCCAGCCGACCGTTGGAGCGGGCCACGTGTCGCTCGTTCATCGTGCGGACGACCGTTGCCGCTAGCGCCATTGGCTCACCGGACAGTCCGGTGAATTGTAGCCACGTCGCCTTTTTCTTTTCCCGAGAGCGATGAGTTCGTCATGGATGACTCACCGGACAATCCGGTGCACTACCAGACAGTCCGGTGAATTATAGCCGTACCACTCCGTCGATTCCCGAGAGCAGCTGATTCACCGTCGGCCAGTGTCCGGTGCGCCACCGGACTGTCCGGTGCACCAGGCCCGAGCTGGTGTTGGCTGTACACAGCCAACCTTTTTCCAATTCGAATCTTCTTGTCTTGGCACTATCTCTAGCACTTAGATAAATATGTCAGTACTCACAAAACAATTCACTAAGTCTAGAAACATACCTTGTCTTTGATTTGTACTTCTTGCTCGTTTAGCACATAATAGTTCAAAGCATTTGTGTTGGGCATCTAATCACCAAAACAATTATAGAAATGGCCCAAGGGCACATTTCCCTTTCAATCTCCCCCTTTTTGGTGATTTATTCCAACACATCAAAAAGCAACCAGAGGAGTGCAATATCAATTTAAATTGAAGACCAAATTCTCTTTACTTAAGATTTGACATATTTGGATCATTCTTTGCCACCACTTGGTTTGTTTTTACAAATCAAATTCTTTTTCCTATCTCTAAGTCAAGCACGCTTGTTTGTGCAAAAAGAGAGATATCCCAAGAGTGAATTGATCAAGTGCCAAAAACTCACCCTTTTCCCATAATCAAAATTCTCCCCCACAAGACACCAAATTTTGCAATAAGAGTATTTTGGAAAAATAAAAAATTCTAACTCTATTATTTTCAAAATTCACAAGTGGTTGGCTGATCCATTTGCTTTGGCCTTAATTTCTCCCCCTTTGGCATTAAGCACCAAAACGGGATCATTTTTTGCCCTATAACCCCATTGCCTCACAAAAAATGTCAATTAAGAGTAAAAAAGGAAATGAGAGCATAAGTGTGAACTTGGAATCAAATACACTAATACCAGAGTGCAGTGGAAGTCTATGCATCGTCCAAGTTCACTTTCCCTTTCAATGTACCTTCGAGACTACATCAAGTGTACTCAAACAAACAAATTAGTCTCAAAGGGATCAAGTTGTAGCACAACTCCCCCTAAACAAGTGCACATCCGCATACGGACTTGTAAGGTCCGGGGATGACTTGTACAACTTGAGCACAATAAATAAACAGTAACTGATTTAAATGCACAAAGTAACATGATCAAAGGCATAGAACGGATGTATGCTATAGATCAATCCAAGTTACACGAATCTAAGACATTTAGCTCACTACGCAACCTGCAAAACATTTTCTCATCTAAAGGCTTGGTGAAGATATCGACTAGCTGGTTCTTGGTGCTAATGTGATACACATCTATATCTCCCTTTTGTTGGTGGTCTCTCAGGAAGTGATGCCGGATGTCTATGTGCTTAGTGCGGCTGTGTTCAATAGGATTATCCGCCAAGCGTATTGCACTCTCATTGTCACATAGGAGTGGGACTTTGCTCAGATTGTAGCCAGAGTCCCAGAGGGTTTGCCTCATCCAAAGTAGTTGTGCGCAACATTGTCCTGCGACAACGTACTCGGCCTCAGCGGTGGATAAGGCAACGGATGTTTGTTTCTTGGAACTCCAGGACACCAGGGACCTTCCTAGAAATTGGCACGTCCCTGATGTACTCTTCCTATCAAACTTGCACCTGGCATAATCGGAGTCTGAGTATCCAATCAAGTCAAAGGTAGACCCCTTTGGATACCAGATCCCGAAGCAAGGCGTAGAAACTAAATACCTAAGAATTCGCTTAACGGCCACAAGGTGACATTCCTTGGGGTCGGATTGATATCTAGCACACATGCATACACTAAGCATAATGTCCGGTCTACTAGCACAAAGATAAAGTAATGAACATATCATTGACCGGTATGCCTTTTGATCAACGGACTTACCTCCTTTGTTGAGGTCAATATGCCCATCAGTTCCCATCGGTGTCTTTGCGGGCTTGGCGTCCTTCATCCCAACCTCTTGAGAAGATCCTGAGTGTACTTTGTTTGGGAAATGAAAGTGCCGTCCTTGAGTTGCTTCACTTGGAATCCAAGGAAGTAGGTCAGCTCGCCCATCATCGAAATCTCGAATTTCTGCATCATCACCCTCACTACAAGAAACTCGTTAAAGAACGTGGGTGAAAAACCATTGAACTTAATGTAATAAGCCGTCGAACTTACCGTAAGAACGTGGGTTTACCGACAAATATAGCCGACGGCGATTTTTGGACGAACTTAGAGAAGTAAGTTCAACGGCCCCGTCGAACTTAAGGTTAAGAACATGGGTACCGTCGAACTTAAGGTTAAGAACGTGCGTACCGTCGAACTTAACATTAAGAACGTGTGTTTTTAAGTTTGACGGGGGCCGTCGAATTTTTTCTCATAAGTTTGACGGCACGCACGTTCTTAACCTTAAGTTCGACGGGGCCACGTGGCCGTCAAACTTATGTGTCCTGCGGACTGCACAATAAGTTCGACGGTACCCACGTTCTTAACCTTAAGAACGTGGGTACCCACGTTCTTAACCCTGTGTGGATCTACGAGGACTGCACAATAAGTTCGACGGTACCCACGTTCTTAACCCTTTTTTAGAAAAAAATAAAAATACAAAAATGAAAAATTAGACACACATAATATCACATGCAACACAATATATCACATACAATACAGATTTCAAACACATTGATATATGTTCGTATCACAAATTCACACAAGTCCAAATATATAAGTTCACAAATTCACATAAGTCCAAATACATAAGTTCACAAATTCACACAAGTTCACATCCATAGTTCACATTTTTAGTTCACAAGTTCAAACACACAAGTTCAAACATTAACTCCATCGCTCTCGATCAGGACATCGGATTGTTGTTCGTAGCTCCACCACTAGAATTGAGACATATGTCCGCAAAGTCAACGTGAGGGGGAGGAGTCACTTGTTGAGAGCCGGAATCCTACAAAATAAACCAAAATTCTCATAAATACACAACTGGCAATAAATCACATGTACACAAAGATATAGGAAAGTATGATGAACACAAAATGTAGCTTCTATATTTGTGCATGAACATGAACATGAGAGTGAAAACAGACTTCATTTCAAGACGCAGCACCGTGTTATTTAAAATGATGCATCGTGCAAAGGATCCACGATGTTAACTGTCCAAGAAACTACTTTGGAAATTCAGACTTAGACGCTATTCCAAATCTGAAAATTCAGAATTCAGCCACCTAACAGACCAAAGCATGTCACAACAAAACAGCTCTCACAACACTAAATTCCAGATTCACTAAAGCATGTTCAGGTTAGTTTACCTGATAGAATTCAGAATTTAGTGTTGAACTGAGCACCAAACTAACCTGACAGAGAGTTACTCTACCAACACCTCAGCTTAAAACTTCCTAGATCAGCCACAAAAGATCTCCAAAAAAAGTCTAATTTGTAGCAAATAAAAGTAGGAAGCAGCATGAATCGGGAATGTACCGCTGGTGATGGAAGTGGCTGTGTTGGCCATGGGGGGCGTCCCCAAGGCCCCATTGGATGTGTAGGATATCCCCATGGTGGTGGTGGCCAATATCCCATACCTGGTTGTGGAGGAGGAAGAATCTGTCCTCTAGGGGCATCGACCACTATATGTCCATCTGTGGGTTTCCTTGTCCGGTCTCAGAACCCTATAACCAAATAAAACGATGCATAATTATAATTGTAAATGAAAGTAAATATACTACAAAACTATACATGTGTTTCATTAGTGTTTGGGGTCTGTCCAGATTGTGATGGACGGGTGAACTGGGGTCCCATTTGAGATCCCATCTGAGCACTATACATCTGCAAATACAATAAGTTTGAGTTTTATTTTAAACTAATGTATATATAGAGTTTATACTAAACAACTGAATTCTGAATCCGATGGAAAACATAAAGTGCATTGGAACGTGTAGGATTAGAGTGGTTGATAGATACAGAAGAAAGACAGAGCTAAAAAGCACTCGCGCCACTATAGTATGTATGTTCATATCACAAGACTGTCTGGAATGCCTTAGCCTTTTCTGGTTTTTCCTCTTCACGTGCAGCAAGCATGCCCTGTGTCAAAACTAGATCAAGATTCAAGATCCAGACCACAGATTTGCTTTCACCCCCTATTACCATCATAAAAGCCTAGTGACAGAGGAAAACTCAAAGGTTTAACTAGTTGCACTGAGACTGGATATGTCTGGTGGCTGGCACATGTGCAAGCAAGCAGCCCATTGTCCATTCAGATTAGTGAGCAGCCATTGTCTGCAATTCAGTATCTCACAGTAAGCATAATCTATATGAGAACAAGGGCACTAGGACAAATTTTGCACTTGGACAAATTAGCCAAGCGTCATGTCTGAACATCTGTTTTTATCCACCCATTCAGACAGACCATTTAAAAAAACTTGTATGTAAAAATGCTGTAAACGATGGGATGCTAGTTGATGTCGAAGTTGGTTACAGCATGTTTGAACATCTGTTTTTATCCACCCATTAGCTGATGTCGAAGTTTAGCTTAGAACTTAGATGTAAAACTTCTGGCTCATTTGACAATTGAGATGCATGGATTGAATAACTCACACATGGGATGGTAATCTTATCTAGCACATGCATCATAGAAGCCACAAGCAAGTTACCAATTGAACAATGAGTTAGGCTTTACCAACTGAAGTCACAATTCACTGATGCAGGCAACTAGCAGATGACAGAAATTGCGATTACACATAACACAAAAATCAGCTAATCAAGAAAGCAAACAGGAAAAGCCAAAAGAAAAACGTCCTACAGCACCAGACCCTAGCAGGGCACACCGATGTGGCACCCTGCCCCTTGTACCTAAGGTCCACGTCCTGCAGCACCAGACCCTGGCAGGGCACACCGCAGCGAAGCAACACCGCTAGCTGTTCAGACATGCTGATGTTCAGACCATTTTTATCCACCCATTAAAAATGTTGTAACCAACTTCGACATCAGCTGCTACCTGGACCACCAGTTGTTCCTAGCACAGTTCTTTAATTCTTTGAATTTGCCCCAGGTTGCTTGGCTAACGTTAAGGGTTTGTCATTGTCTCACTTAGCCTAGATTCAACTAATCACATCCTGAATCTGAAGTGGTTGTGCTTGTGCAGTTTATCACTGAGTTTACATGGCATGATCATGGTAACGCAGCCAGTGCAGCATAGATTTGTTCGTTTGAACAGTTTACCAAGGTTGTAACCCTAGTAAGCTCCAGATTAAGGAACCCTTTGTTTTCACCATTCTATATTTACTCAGATAATCGCAATCAACTTGGCAGTTTCTGTATTTCTCAGTGGTGAAAAATCATAGCAAGCAAAACAAGCATATTCTGTCATCTGCTAGCTAATTCCTTTTTAGTCAAAGGTCTCATTTTCTTTTCTTTTCTTTCCTTTTTTGTGCTTCTAGCTAATTCCTATTTCGTAACAGTAAAAGGTAAAAAACGAACACTAAACCACACAGAAAATAACAGAAAGTGGCTGCATGACAGTTTCAGAAAAAACACAGGAAGTTCCTATCAGATAGGTTACAAATAAATAATATAAGTTATAGTTAAATGAAGAATGATGTGAATCTGGAATGTGTTCAATATCAACATTTCATTATTTATGACTCAAAACACTAATCCAAACTTGACACAAGAAGGTTCACGCAACCAATTCAACATGTGATGTAAATGTTGTAGGTATGGCTCAAAGCCTCAAACATGTTTATATCCACATGTATGTCCAGCAAAAGTAAAAAAGGAGAGAGGGGGAGCACTTCTTTCTCACCCATCAACAGAAGCATGCTGCAAGTGTCAAGGAAATGGGGCTGGATGTAAATAAGAAAGGATTGGCAGTAATTCAATGGATGGATAACAAGTCTCGCCTAGAGATAAGGCAATATCACGAGACTTCAAATCCAAAACTAAAATGGATATATAATATATTGATCCTAGTAGGAGAGCACCATTTTCTACGACATGTTGTATATATGATTGAACTGCACACTGCATAATAGTACAAGGCACAAGACAGTTGTACAAACATAAACAAAAGGACAAACCCAGTACTAACTGCTGACGGCTCCCACATGAGTGGGATCTTAGGAAAGGATAACCGAGGAAAGCCTTACCCCTGTATTTTACAGAGAGACTGCATCTATCCAGGACCTTTGGCTCAGTGGAAAGGCTTCTCACCACTGTGCCAGGCCTGTCCTTCACAGTTGTACAAACATATATGTATCCAAAATAGAATCGTATATTGCTTACTTGCAAAGACAGCAATATATGCAATCCATAATTAAAATTCTAATCATATATTGCTTACTTGCAAAGACTGCAATATATTCAATCCATAACTAAAATTTGATAACTTCCATACAAACCATACATGTTCACCTAGCCAACGGAGTTCTGCTCCATATCTAGTTATTAACATTTTTAAGCAAATACTTTTTTTTCTACACCTAAATCGTTTTCTTGCAGCACCATACTTTGCTTCATAGTAACATTTCTGAGTATGCACCTAAAAAATTCTTTCTACCAAAACAGAAGAGATAGGATAGGAACATACATCACTGTGTAATGCAGCTGAGGCAGTTTGTCGCTCAGCTGGATCAATTGCAAGCAGAGTTTCAACCAATGGCAGAGCCGATGTAGGAAAATCATTAAATGTCTCCCTGATGCAACGTCTATAGGGTTGTTGAGGTTTGAATATTGTTGTGTGTGGCAATTTAGACTTCTGGTCGATCCGAGGCCAAGGTACTGGTGTGGTGGCGCGTTCGGGCGGTTGAAGGCGGCGAGGGCGAGGGCCAACAAAGGCATATGCAAGGCAAAGACGACGCGGCCAGGCCAAGGCAAAGACGGCTAGGGCGAGCTTGGGCGAAGAATGCGGTGCTGGCGATGAGGCTTAGGCGCGGTGCGGGCGGCGGCGCGCGCGGAGCGGTCGTGGCAAAGGTGCGGTGGCGCGGTGAGAGAGGCTAGGCGCGGGCTAGCGGCGGCGCGGTGCAGGCGGCGGCACGCGCGGAGTGGTCCTGGCGGCGGTGCGGTGGCATGGTGAGATAGGCTGGGCGCGGGCTAGCGGCGGCGCGGTGGAGCGGTGAGAGCGTGGCTGGGCGCGGGCTGGTGGCGGCGCGGTGAGAGCGTGGCTGGGCGCGGGCTGGCGGCGGCGCAGTGGAGCGGTCCTGGCAACGGCGCGCGTGTATGTGGGCCGGAAAGTGAGAGAGAGACTCGTGTGGGCAGGTTAGGGATTTAGATTTTTTGGGTTAAGTTCGACGGTGTCCACTTGACCCACGAACTTAATATGAGAACGTGGGTACCCACGTTCTTAATACGATAAGTTCGACAGTTTTAGCTAGAGCGCACGAACTTAACTTAAGAACGTGGGTACCCACGTTCCTAATATAACCCATGAACTTAACTCAAGTAAGAACGTGGGTACCCACGTTCTTAATTTTACCCACGAACCTTTATCAGTTTCTTGTAGTGCCTGCTAAACTCCTCACAAGACTCTTGGTTAGTAGAACCAAATATTATGTCATCAACATAAATTTGGCAAACAAACAGATCACCGTTGCAAGTCTTTGTGAAAAGAGTGGGATCGGCTTTTCCAACCATGAAAGCGTTAGAAATAAGGAAATCTCTAAGGCATTCATACCATGCTCTTGGGGCTTGCTTAAGTCCATAGAGCGCCTTAGAGAGCTTATATACATGGTCAGGATACCTGTCATCCTTAAAGCCAGGGGGTTGTTCCACGTATACCTCCTCCTTGATTGGCCTGTTGAGGAAAGCGCTCTTCACATCCATTTGGTATAGCCTATAAGAATGGTGAGTGGCATAGGCTAATAAAATTCGAATTGACTCTAACCTGGCCACAGGAGCAAAAGTCTCCTCGAAATCCAAAACTGCGACTTAGGCATAACCTTTTGCCACAGGTCGAGCCTTGTTTTTTGTCACCACCCCGTACTCGTCTTGCTTGTTGCGGAACACCCACTTGGTTCCCACAACATTTTGCTTTGGACGTGGCACCAGGCTCCAGACTTCATTCCATTTGAAGTTGTTGAGCTCTTCCTGCATGGCCAACACCCAATCCGGATCATGCAAGGCCTCTTCTACCCTGAAAGGCTCAATAGAAGAGACAAACGAGTAATGCTCACAAAAATTAGCTAATCATGAGCGAGTAGTTACTCCCTTGCTGATGTCACCTAGAATCTAATCGACGGGGTGATGTCTTTGGATCGATGCTCAGACTTGAGTTGGAGGGGCTCGTGGTGCTTCTTCCTCTATCACTTGTTCTTCCTGTGCTCCCCCTTGATCATGCCCTTCTTCTTGAGGTACCTATACATCATCTTGAGTTGGGGGATGTGCCAATGTCGAGGAAGATGGTTGATCTTGTTCATGTAGTTCCTGTGGTCGCACATCGCCTATCGCCATCGTGTGCATAGCGGCCGTAGGAACTTCTTCTTCATCTATGTCATCAAGATCAACTTGCTCTCTTGGAGAGCCATTAGTCTCATCAAATACAACGTCGCTAGAGACTTCAACTAATCCTAATGATTTGTTGAAGACTCTATATGCCTTTGTATTTGAGTCATACCTTAGTAAAAACCCTTCTACTGCCTTGGGAGCAAATTTAGAATGTCTACCTTTCTTCACCAGAATGTAGCATTTGCACCCAAATACACGAAAGTAAGAGACATTGGGTTTGTTATCGGTAAGGAGTTCGTAGGAGGTCTTCTTGAGGAGGCGATGCAGATAGAGCCGGTTTATGGCGTGGCAGGCTGTGTTCACAGCTTCTGACCAAAACCGCTCGGGCGTCTTGAACTCTCCAAGCATCGTTCTTGCCATATCGATTAGCGTCCTGTTCTTCCTCTCTACCACACCGTTTTGCTGTGGTGTGTAGGGAGCGGAGAACTCGTGCTTGATGCCTTCCTCCTCAAGAAACTCTTCAACTTGTAGATTCTTGAACTCGGATCCATTGTCGCTTCTTATCTTCTTCACCTTTAGCTCAAATTCGTTTTGAGCTCTCCTTAAGAAGCGCTTTAGGGTCTCTTGGGTTTCTGATTTATCCTGCAAAAAGAATACCCAAGTGAAGCAGGAAAAATCATCAACAATTATAAGACCATACTTACTTCCCCTGATGCTGAGGTAGGCAACGGGTCCGAAGAGGTCAATGTGAAGAAGCTCCAGTGGTCTTGATGTTGTCATCACTTTCTTGATGTGATGAGTGCTTCCCACCTGTTTCCCAGCCTAACATGCTGCACAAGGTCTGTCTTTCTCAAAACAGACATCGGTTAGTTCTAACACATGTTCTCCCTTTAGAAGCTTATGAAGGTTCTTCATTCCAACATGTGCTAGACGACGATGCCAAAGCCAGCCCATATTAGTCTTAGCCATTAAGAATGCATCTAGATCGGCATTCTCTTTCGAAAAGTCAACTAAATAGAGCTTGTCGTCTAATACACCCTTAAAAGCTAATGAACCATCACTCCTTCTAAAGACAGATACATCTACATTTGTGAATAAACAATTATAACCCATGTTACATAATTGACTCATAGACAGTAAGTTGTACCCGAGCGATTCAACTAAAAACACATTGGAGATAGAATGCTCGGATGTGATGGCTATCTTTCCCAATCCCTTAACCTTGCCTTGGTTCCCATCTCTAAAGATAATCGCATCCTAGGAATCCTTGTTCTTGACGTAGGAGGTGAACATCTTCTTCTCCCCCGTCATGTGGTTTGTGCATCCGCTGTCGATAATCTAGCTTGAGCCCCCAGATGCATAAACCTGCAAGGCAATTTAATCTTGGGTTTTAGGTACCCAACTCTTGTTGGGTCCTACAAGGTTAGTCACAATAACTTTTGGAACCCAAATACAAGTCTTGTCTCCCTTGCATTTGGATCCCAACTTCCTAGCAACTACTTTTGTGTTCTTACATGAAAGTACAAAAGAAGTATTGCAAGCATGATAAATAGTAGAAGGTCCATTGCACATTCTCCTAGGCGCATGAGGCACAACATGATTTCTCCTAGGCCTTCTTCTACCATGAACAAAAGTGGAGTTAGATGCAAACATAGCATGTGAATCATTATAAGCAGCATGATCATAACATCTATTATTATAAGCATTCCTAGAATATTTCCTATCATAAATACAGGCATGATTCTTTTGAGAACTACTAGCCATAGGGGCCTTCTCTTTCTCCTTGTTGAGAACGGGAGCCCTTTGGCTTGTTAAGTTCTTGGTTTCCTTTCGAAAACCAAGTCCATCCTTAATCGAGGGGTGTCTACCAACAGTGTAGGCATCCCTATCAAATTTTAATTTATCAAAATCAACTTTGCAAGTCTTAAGTTGAGCATTAAGACTTGCCACCTCATCGATTAATTTAGCGATAGAAATAAGATGTTCATCACAGGCATTTACATCAAAGTCCTTGCATCTATTGCAAATAACTACATGTTCTACACATGATCTAGTTGCATTTGCTTCCTCTAGTTTAGCATTTAATTCAACATTTAAATCCTTTAGACTAGAGACAGATTCCTGACAAGCAGATAACTCAGAGGATAGCATTTCATTTCTTTTAAGCTCTAAAGCAAGAGATTTTTGAACACTAACAAACTTGTCATGTTCCTCATACAAAATGTCCTCTTGCTTTTCTAGTAGTCTATCTTTTTCATTTAAAACATCAATTAATTCATTAATTTTCTCTACTTTGGCTCTATCTAACCCTTTAAACAAACCAGAGTAATCTACTTCATCATCGGAGGATTCCTTATCGCTAGAAGAAGAGTACTTGGGGGTATCTCGAATATGTACCTTCTTCTCCTTAGCCATAAGGCAAGTATGGCATTCATTGGGGAAGAGCGTAGACTTGTCAAAGGCCGAGGCAGCCAGTCCTTCATCGTCAGAGTCGGATGAAGAGCAGTCAGAATCCCATTCCTTTCCAAGATGCACCTCGCCCTTCGCCTTCCTGTAATTCTTCTTCTTTTCCCTCTTCCCGCTCTTTTCTTGTCCCTGGTCATTATCATTATCGGGGCATTGTGCTATGAAATGACCAGTCTTACCACATTTGAAGCAGGAGTGCTTTCCCTTTGTTTTATTCTTGTTGGGGTACTCTTTGCATCCTTTGAGTGCGGTCTTGAAACGCTTGATGATAAGCGCCATTTCTTCCTTATTGAGCCCGGCAGCCTCCACTTGTGCTACCTTGCTTGGTAGTGCCTCCTTGCTGCTTGTTGCTTTAAGAGCAACGGGCTGCGGCTCATAGATGGGTAGTGGACCATTTAGTGCGCTGTCCATGTATCGCGCCTCCTTCACCATCATGCGCCCGCTCACAAATTTTCCAAGGATCTCCTCGGGCGTCATCTTGGTGTACCTGGGGTTTTCACGAATAAGATTGACAAGATGGGGGTCAATAACGATAAATGACCTGAGCATGAGTCGGACGACATCATGATCCGTCCATCTTGTGCTTCTGTAGCTTCAGATCTTGTTGATCAGGGTCTTGAGCCTGTTGTAGGTCTGAGTTGGCTCCTCTCCCCTGATCATCGTGAACCTCCCCAGCTTGCCCTCCACCAGTTCCATCTTGGTGATCATGGTGGCATCATTTCCCTCATGTGATATCTTGAGGGTGTCCCAGATCTGTTTGGTGTTGTCCAAGCCACTCACTTTATTGTACTCATCCCTGCACAGAGATGCTAGCAAAACAGTAGTAGCTTGGGCATTTTTATGGATTTGCTCATTTATAAAAACAAGATTATCAGTGCTATCGAAATGCATCCCATTTTCTACAATTTCCCATATGCTAGGATGGAGAGAGAATAAATGACTACGCATTTTATGGCTCCAAAACGAATAGTCCTCTCCATCAAAGTGTGGAGGTTTTCCAAGGGGAATTGAAAGTATATGCACATTTGAATTATAGGGAATGCGAGAGTAATCAAAATAATATTTTTGATTGACCGTCTTTTTCTTGGACGAGGAGTCGTCGTCGTCCCTTGGTGAAGAAGAGGATGCATCACTGTGTAGTAGATGATCTTCTTGATGCGTCTCTTCTTCTTCTTGTCCCTCTTCTTGTGACTCAAGCCTAAGTCAGTGGGCTTGTCGTCTCTTGGCTCGTTGAAGAGGGACTCCTTCTCCTTGTCGTTGATCACCATCCCCTTTCCCTTAGGATCCATCTCTTCGGGCGGTTAGTCCCTTAGATGAAGAGTATGGCTCCGATACCAATTGAGAGCACCTAGAGGGGGGTGAATAGGTGATACTTTAATATCAAACACTAAATAGCCACAAATTTGATTATTAAGATGTTAGTGAAATCAAGTGGCTATGGAACACGCTCGTGCGGACAAAACAATCACAAGAAGCAACACACGAGACACACGATTTTTATCCATGGTTCGGCCAAGTAACACTTGCCTACTTCCATGTTGTGGCGTCCCAATGGATGAGGGTTGCACTCAACCCCTTTCAAGCGATCCAATGATCAACTTGAATACCACGGTGTTTTTATCTTTGAGTACTCTTCCCATTTGTGAGGAATCTCCACAAGTTGGAGCCTCTCACCCTTACAATATAGATCACAAAGAAAGAACAAGAGTAAGGTTGGGAGAGCAACACACACAAGACTTAAATCTGCAGCACAACCACGCACACAAGCCAAGACTTGAGCTCAAAACACAGCACAGGGAGTTTGCAACTCAAATGGAGCTCAAATCACTAACACAGCGAATCAAATGCGTGGAGAGGGAGTCTGGGAGTCTTAGAATGTTTCTTGAGAGCTTGGTATTGTGCTCCATGCGCCTAGGGGTCCCTTTTATAGCCCCAAGGCAGCTAGGAGCCGTTGGAGGCCAACTTGGAAGGCCATTCTTGCCTTCTACCGAGTGGTGCACCGGACAGTCCGGTGCACCACCGGACAGCCACTGTAGCAGTCCGGTGCACGATTTCCTTCCATACAGGGCACAGTCGACCGTTGGACATCTCGGCCAGATGGCGCAACGGACACTGTCCGGTGCACCCAGCCGACCGTTGGAGCGGGCCACGTGTCGCTCGTTGATCACGCGGACGACCGTTGCCACTAGCGTCGTTGGCTCACCGGATACTCCGGTGCACCACCGGACAGTCCGGTGAATTTTAGCCACGTCGCCTTTTTCTTTTCCTGAGAGCGACGAGTTCGTCGCGAATGACTCACCGGACAGTCCGGTGCACCACCGGACAATCCGGTGAATTATAGCCGTACCACTCTGTCGATTCCCGAGAGCAGCCGGTTCACCGTCGCCCAGCCTGGAGCACCGGACACTGTCCGATGCGCCACCGGACAGTCCGGTGCGCCAGGCCCGAGCTGGTGTTGGTTGTACACAACCAACCTTTTTCCAATATGAATCTTCTTGTCTTGGCACTGTTTCTAGCACTTAGATAAATATGTTAGTACTCACAAAACAATTCACTATGTCTAGAAACATACTTTGTCTTTGATTTGTACTTCTTGCTCATTTAGCACATAAGAGTTCAAAGCATTTGTGTTGGGCATCTAATCACCAAAACAATTACAGAAATGGCCCAAGGGCACATTTCCCTTTCAACAGTGTCCGGTGCACCAGGCCCACGTGCAAGCGAACATGCCACTCTCGGGAATTTCTCAGCTGCGCTCCACTATAATTCACCGGACTGTCTGATGTGCACCAGACATGTCCAGTGAGCCAACGGAGCAACGATAACCTTCGTGAACGGTCGTCTGCTAAAAGTGAATAGTAGTGAACAGTGCGTAATAGAAGTCAGAGCAGCGAAGTCAGAGTGCATCGGACATGTCCGATGTGGCACCGGACTGTCCGGTGCAACTACAGGACAAGGGTTCCAATGGTCAACTCGCTTCAAACCCCAACATGTGTGCTGATGTGGCACGCACGGGACAGTGAATAGTGACTGTCCGGTGCACCACCGGACTGTCTGGTGTGCCCATCGCCAGCAAAAACAGCCAACGGCTAGGAAGTGGTTGGAGGCTATAAATACCCCGCAACCACCTCCTTATATGGCATCCAAGTTTTCTGAACTCCATATTCGTTGCAAGAGCAAAGCCAAACACTCTAAGACACATTCAAAGCATTCAATCCACTCCAAGCTCCCAAAATCAACTCTAGTGCTTAGAGGCTTGTGAGAGGATTATTTGTGTTCTTTTGTTGCTCTTGTCGCTTGGATTGCTTTCTCCTTCTAGATTCTTATTTCTCTAAGTGCTTGTAAAGCTAGCAAGAGACACTTAAGTGTGTGGTGATCCTTCCGAGGTCTTAGTGACCCAATTGATTAAGGAGAAAGCTCATCCGGTCTAAGTGACCATTTGAGAGAGGGAAAGGGTTGAAATATACCCGACCTTTCTGGCCTCCTCAACGGGGACTAGGTTCTTTGAAATCGAACCTCGGTAAAACAAATCACCGTGTTCACTTGCATTGATCTTCGCTTGATTTGTTTGCCCTCTTTCCTCTCTCTAAAGTTTCCTTGCTAACATTGATTTGAGTTTGCTCCCAAACATCATCTGCATCAATTGAGCAACTCTTAGCAAGAGAAACAATCTTCCGCACTCGAATTTAATTCTAACGCTAACCTCGGCCTTAGTGCAAGTTTAAGTTTATAAATTTCGGGTTTCGCCTATTAACCCCCCTTCTAGGCGACTTTCAATTGGTATCAGAGTCAGTGCTTCATTAAGAGTCTAACAAACTCAAAGTGATGTCTGGAGATCAAGCCAAGAGGGAGATCGTCACGGTCGATAAGGCCATGGGCTCGGGAAGGACTCTATCAAGAGAGTCCGGCGTCAAATACAAGGAGGAATCCTCTTCCTCCATCAAGTCACATAGGAGGGGTGACAAGAAGAAAAAGAAAATGAAAAAGGTGGTCTACTACGAGACCGACTCTTCATCACCCTCCACATCCGGCGCCGAGTCTACAACTTCAAAGCGCCACGAGCGCAAGAAGTATAGTAAGATGCCTCTTCGCTATCCTCGCATTCCAAAGCGCGCTCCTCTACTTTTGGTACCTCTAGGCAAACCACCATATTTTGATGGTGAAGATTATTGCATGTGGAGTGATAAAATGAGGCACCATCTAACCTCACTCCACGAAAGCATATGGGATATTGTTGAGTTTGGAGCGCAGGCACCACAGGTGGGCGATGAGGACTATGACTCAGATGAGGCCACCCAAATTAGGCATTTTAACTCCCAAGCAACTTCTATACTCCTTGCCTCCTTGTGTCGAGAGGAGTATAATAAGGTACAAGGGTTGAAAATTGCCAAAGAGATTTGGGACGTCCTCAAAACGGCGCATGAAGGGGACGAGGTGACCAAGATCACCAAGCGGGAGATGATCGAGGGAGAGCTCGGTCGATTCATCCTCAACAAAGGAGAAGAGCCACAAGCGATGTACAATCGACTCAAAACCATGGTCAATCAAGTGTGCAACCTCAGGGAGCACCAAGTGGGATGACCATGAAATGGTCAAGGTTATTCTAAGATCCCTTGTTTTTCGTAATCCTACTCAAGTTTAATTAATTCGTGGGGATCCTAGATATAAACAGATGTCTCCCGAGGAAGTGATTGGCAAGTTTGTGAGCTTTGAACTTATGATCAAAGACTCCAAACATATTGTCAACTTGGAGCAAGGCGCCACCTCTACACCCGAGGTGCAACCTGTTGCATTCAAAGCAATGGAAGAAAAGAAGGAGGAGTCTACACCAAGTAGACTACCAATCGACGTCTCCAAGCTTGACAACGAGGAGATGGATCTAATCATTAAGAGCTTTCGTCAAATCCTCAAACAAAGGAAGGGAAAGGACTACAAACCCCGTTTCAAGAGGGCGTGTTACCGGTGTGGTAAGTCCGGTCACTTTATTGCTAAATGTCCATATACAAGTGATAGTGACAAGGACAAAGACAAGAAGGGGAAGAAGAAAATGGAGAAGAAATGGTATTACAAGAAGAAGGGTGGCGAGGCACACATGGGGCGGGAATGGGACTCCGATGAGAGCTCCACTGACTCCTCTTCTGACGAGGAAGCCGCCAACATCGCCATCAATAAGGGACTCCTCTTCCCCAACGTCGGCCATAAGTGTCTCATGGCTAAGGACGGCAAGAAGAAGGTACATTCTAGAGTTACCCCCAAATACACTACATCTGATGATGAGGGCAGCTCTAGTGATAATGAAGATGATTTAGTTTCTCTCTTTGCCAACCTTACCATGGACCAAAAGAAAAAATTAAATGAATTAATCGAAATCATTAATGAGAAGGATGATCTCTTGGAATGCCAAAAGGACTTGCTCGTTAAAGAAAATAAAAAAATTGTTAAGTTGAAAATTTGCTTATGCTCTAGAAGTAGAAAAATGTGAAAACTTATCTAAGGAGCTTAGCATTTGCAATGATTCAATTTCTTGTCTTAGAATTGAGAATAATAATTTAATTACTAAGATTGAAGAATTGAATGTTTGCAAACCATCTACATCTACTATTAAGCATGTCACTATTTTCACTAGATGTAGAGATGTTAATATTGAAGCTATTGATGATCACCTTGCCATGATTAAACAACAAAATGATCACATAGCTAAATTAACTGCTAAAATTGTCGAGCATGAGCTACTCTATAATGGGAGACGCCCTGGCATTAAGGATGGCATTGTCTTCCAACAAGGGAGCCAAAGCAACACCAAACTTAATGTCCCCAAGAAACTATCTAATTTTGTTAAGGGTAAGGCTCCCATGGTTCAGGATGGAGAGGGCTACATTTTATATCCTGCAAATTATCCTGAGCATAATATTAGGAAAATTCATGCTAGAAAACCTCTTTAATGTTTCTCACCATGCTTTTATGTATAGAAATGAGGCTTCTAGCTCTAGGCATACCACTCATATCAAAATGCCTAAAAAGAAAATTCCTAATGCATCAAATGAGCATAACATTTCATTTAAAACGTTTGATGCATCTTATGTGCTCACTAACAAATCAGGCAAGGTAGTTGCCAAATATGTTGAGGGCAAACATAAGAGTCCTAAGACTTGTGTTTGGGTACCCAAGGTGCTTGTTTATAATGTGAAAGGACCTAAAACCATCTGAATACCTAAGAACAAGACCTAAATTTGTGTTGTAGGTTTATGCATCCGGTGGATCATGTTGGATAATCGACAGCAGGTGCACAAACCACATGACATGGTAGAAAAGGATGTTCAACTCTTATGAGAAAAATGAAGATCCCCAAAGAAATTTCACATTTGGGGATGGAAATCAAGGTTTGGTCAAATGTTTGGGTAAAATTGCTATATCTCCTGACCATACCATTTCTAATGTTTTTCTTATAGATTCTCTAGATTACAATTTGCTTTCTGTGGCAGAACCTCCCAAGTTATTAGGCCCACATGCACCTGTCCTTGTCCCAAAGACCTCAGACTGCTATGCATGTGCACCAGATAACTTAACAGGATCCGTCCGATTGCCCCAAGGACATCGGATAAACCACTTTCAACCAGAACCGCGGGATTAAGTAACACAAATCACACACACCAATATTTTTGCAGCGGAAATATTATTACCAAATTTTACAAGTTACAAAAATTTTACATTATTTTATCGGAGTGATTATAAGTTTGAAATATATGCTAGCTCAAATGACCATCCTCGATAAGAAGTATAGAAGAATTACTTAGACTTATAAGAAGGCCAAGCCCACCGGCACTTAACACCATCATCAGCAGCACAAAACTAGGACCTGAAAAACAACAGGGAATAAAACCCTGAGTATGGAATTACTCAGCAAGACTTACCCGACTAAAGAAAAGACTCTCAAGGGTATGCTGGAATTGGGAATCAATGAGAGGCTTTAGCAAGAATCAACTTAGATACTTTTGCAGAAATAGCTTACTAAAGTGAGTCCTTACTTTCAATATTTTAACGCCAAATTAAGTATTAATAGACTCTGTTTGCATCTAGTCTAAATTCACCATCTCATCAATACAACATCATTTTTATTCATAATGTTCACATCCTGACTTAGGTTGTAGGGAAGTGACCAAGTCTTCATAACCGCGAAGGTACGGCGATCCGAATCGATTATACTCAGCTGAGGATCTCCAATAACACGACATATGTAGCACTTAACCCTTGCATATGTCAACCCGCCACCGGGGTTCTTAAGACCAGATCAGGTTCACGTGAACCGAGAGCACAGATACACCACCGTCCAGCCTCTTGCCACGGAGGGTACACGCTACTCTCGCCACCGCTCCATGCCCATTCCGTGTTATCTTATTCTGGCCTTAGTCTACCCGAGGCAAGACTTACCCATGACGAGGCATGTGACCAGTTAAAGGGTCCTCGATCAGCACGCCTACATACGCATTCAATCCTTAATCAACCTGGGTAGAACATCACCTGTTCTTAACCCAAGTCTCAATTTAAGTATTTCCATCCTTAGGATTGTTTCTGTTCCTTAGGATGAAAAGAGCATCACAGGGAACTTTGCAGTAAGATCCCACCATTGCTCCAAAAGAAAATATTCTTGCGGGTAGAAGTCATCCTTTCTCGAGCTAGGCTAAGGACAACCTCTATCCACAAGATCTAAGCAGGGCTAAGCATTTTTGTAAATCATATTTTTGATACTTCATCAGAAGTATCTATAAAGGTATGGATATAAAAGAAGGCAATGCATCAAAGGGTTTCAAGCAACTCCGATAACCTAATGCACATTTCACTAGACTTAAAGTGTGCGAAAAGTATTTAAAAACACAAGGAAAGGGGTTGCATGCACCGGGGCTTGCCTGAGTAACACTAGGTTAGTGTTGTTAGACGACGTCCGCTTGACGACCATCCTTGTTCTGATACTTGTTTCGTCCATCCATCTTCAGATTAGTTCATCAGCTTCATCCTGCGGATTAGCCCGCGCTTGGGGTCGACTTGGTTCGTCTTCCGCAACACGCGATTAATTAACGTACCTAAATGAAATGCATAATGCACATGTATGAATTAAAAAGAACTAACACAATACTAGATAATGTTATACAGTCGAGGATTACACACTACTAACAAGTCCTTAAAACCAATTACAAGGAACGCCAGCTGCCGATATAATACTAACGATAATATTCGTGCTTCTTTTATTTATCTGGTGCTAGCTCAAACATCACGGAACGATAATCTATAAACATACAAGAAGTACAATACTCACGTCCTTCCTATTTCACCGAATTTAACTCATACATCAGGCAACAACACTCTAAGTATAAGTTCTATATTTTTCCTAAGCTATAGTCTATACCAAATAATTAACGAAAATTAGGTTCACGTTTCTAAGATAATTAAGCTCAAGACTACTGATAGAAATTATTTATAACTTTCTAACTCACTGTGCTAATTAGAATGTCTACTAGCAAAGCATTAATTTATTTAAGCAACTAAATCGGCATGGCAACGTCATCTGAACTTACTAGCTATCCAGATAAAATACTTAATCTATCTTTCGCATCGTAAATTATCACGCTACGTATATAAGTCTTCCAACACATGCTTCATATCATAATACCTAAAATCTATACTTTACCACATATCACAACTACTTCACGACCAGATATATAACTAATTGCTACGCGGAATAAGACGCCTATAAAAAGAAAATAAAAGAAGGGAGATCCTTCCAAAGACGCCTTAAAGGATCGACAATAGGTACGGCTACCGATCTGGAAATCGTCACATAATGGGCCTATTCTAACGACAAGAAAAATCATTGTGGCTTTATAACTATCCAATTCAATTAACCGAAATAATAAATTGGCTCACCACGATCGAATCGATTTGATAACCGCGAGGGCGACAACGGCTCTCAGTTTAGACATTCGGTCGAGCTCCTGGCAATTGTTGCACGGATCTCGCTTCATTACCCGGTCCTAGGAATTTCTCTCCTTGGCACCACGGTATGCTATGGATCTTCGACGTGTCCATGGTGTAAAGTCGTCCAGTATCCACTTGAAACATTTCTGGCTCAAGCACATCCTCGAACCACCAACAAACAGCGCGCCGAGACATTACCACCCACGCCACCCAGCACACGGAGGTGAACATGAGCGACGACCGACAACTCGGAGGGACGTCGATGACCAGCAGCTGTGCACGGCCGAGCACCACGCGAGGTCGAGGCGAAGATGAGGATAAAGAAGACGACAACGTCGAGTCAACATGCCGACACAGAGCGTGACGGGAATTATGGCCATGATTTAGGCGAGCTGAGCGACGGCATCCGCGACAGCGCACCAAAAACTCGGTGAGCCCGACATAGTGCACAACCCACCAACCAGTGATGGCTTGAACATGACACAGGAGCAGAGACGATGCGCAGGGCTGAATCCGAGCTGGAGCTCGCGGCAACCGGGAGCAGCAACCGGCGAGCAGAGAGCTCCGACGGCGGCCATGGAGAGAGGAGCTGGAGTCAGGGCGAGCTCCGCTGGGATGCTCGGCATGGAGGCAAGGGAAGAAGACCAGACACCATGGGAGGGAAACCCAGCACGCAGATCAAAGAGGAGGGGCAGGGACGATTGTACAGGGCGAGCTCCACATCTCTGCCAGGCGCGCGTGGGAGGAAAAGAGGCTGGGCACGGCGCTGAAGCAAGCAGAGAACGCCAGCCAGATTTTTCTGTCCCACGAACACTGAGCGACGGCTGAAGATAAACGCGCAGGGGGAAGAAGACCTGGCTGGGGCGGTGGGATTTTTTTCCCACGGATCTTGAGCGGCGCAAAGAAAATCAGGGAGAGAGAAGGCAGCTCGAAAAATCAATGCGAGGGAAGAGATATGGCCAACGATTGAAATATCTGAGGGAAAGCGGTTTCCGTGACAAAAATTAGGATAGAAAAAAAAATCTTTATCTGCCATGCGATAGGAACGTAATGATTTTTCTCTCTTTTTTTAAAGATTCATTTTCTTATTTTTTTTTCTTTAACAAAGAATCTTAGATATTTTGGATCACGATATCTCGAGATAAATAAAAGGTCGACACGTTACAGGGTACATATTTCCTTCTATGAATTAGCGAACCAAATTGATCGCTAATTACTCGCTTTCAGTTCTAGTTACATTGGTCTGGGTTGTTTCGGACTGAAAACTATGTTTGCGATTTCCAATTAATTTGGTGTCGAACGAAAATTTATCTCCTACCACGAATCAGGGAAATAAATTAATTCAAAATATTGGGTGTCAGCTCTAACTATCTCAGCCCGATTTAATTTAGGGCAGATAACTTACTAAACAAATAAATTTCAATTATAAATCCTCGAACGAGCTGTCTCGGTTGACGAGTGGGAACAGAATTATTTGCACCGAAAATCTTAGTCGACGAATTCTGACTAATTTGTTTGGCGTGATTCGACCAAAATTAGCCGAAACACAATCTGCGAACGTATACGCGATTTTTGTCGTCAAAACTGCGTCCTGAAGAATTAATTGGATTATAACCTCGCGCACGATTTTCCTCAGACAACGCGCGGTACAAATTATTTTGCCCCGAATAATTTTAGTCGTCGAGCACAAATTAATTTGCCCGGGATAAAAATCATCCGAGTGAGTCGGACTTCCGAATTCGTATTCACGCGGGCGATGAGTTTTAAATAATCACCGGACGCACCGATGTTCGGAACGACTACGTTCCGAATAATACGGAAATTTCGGAAGAGCCCGGATAGATAAAAATAAAAACGACGTCGCACTCGCGATAGATGAGACAGATGCGATATTAAAATTGCAATAGGCAAAGATGATTAAAATTTAGCATCTGTTTTATCCACTGATCACGTGCTTAAATCCGTACTCTTTGTCGAGCAGAATATAAACACCTGGGGTGTTACAGCCCTCCCCCCTTAAAAGAATCTCGTCCCGAGATTCGGAGCGAAAGACTTTTAAGAGTAGAGAAGCATGTAACCCATATCCGTATCAGCGATAATCATGAGACATTTCCAATTAAAGGCGAGTGTCTCAGGATGTCGTTTCTCTAGTGGACATAGCATGAATCGCCTTAGGATAATCTAGAAATGTCCACCCATAGAGACGACGTCTGCCTAAAGAACGTATAAGGTTCCATGTGTGCAGTTTGCTTTTTCTGATGACACTGTACTATCTGAGTCTATTGGGCAAGTGGCAAATACGCGATTTTACCCAAATAGAACCAGCTGCAACCTCTTGGGTAAAACACACAGAAAGAGGTTTACCAACAAGTGGTTACAGGAAATTCATAGCACAGGGGACGGGTGTGGATGTCGAATACTGTCGCGGTTAACATGTGACTAACCCGAAGATTCAAGTCCACGAAAGATGGTATAGATTCAAGAGAATCACCAGCGGAGGGATCTATAGATATGGACTTTACAACCAGTCCATTTTATCGAGCACTAGGCATGGCTCGATTTGATCACACATGCTAGAAAAAAGCACACGTGAGGCGATCGAGGTATGACTAGAGCGATCATTAGGTGGTTACTGGCTGACTTAATCTCGATTCTTACAAGTGCTTTCTTCAAGGTGGGTTAAACCAGAGTGAGTTTAGACAACTCGACAATCGATCTCTAAACTCAACCTTTGTTCATTGGGCAGTTACAAGTTAGTAAAACCAACTTGTTGAACTACTTTTGACATTGGGCATGTCTTCTCAGTACCATCGGTAAGCCAACGGTCGAGAGCTCACATTTGCTAGTAAAGGTCATGCACTTGGGTAGAAATCCATTTGGTCAGGTTATTCATCCGTTTCTTCACGCGAGATAAACTGACTTGGTTTGGGAATATATGAGTTTAATAAGAGAGCGAATGAACAAACTCCTGCATCTCAGCAGC
The DNA here is from genome assembly GCA_029449295.1 of Zea luxurians. Lineage (NCBI taxonomy): Eukaryota > Viridiplantae > Streptophyta > Magnoliopsida > Poales > Poaceae > Zea > Zea luxurians. The sequence goes on from JAOPSE010000002.1 coordinate 104,185,174, forward strand.
AAGGGAAACAGATCTCCATGCTGAGAGCTAATTAGCTGTCTCTTGACACTAAAAAGCTCCAAGGCTTCACCTTTACACAAAGGATGTAAAGGGAACTTGTATGAGTAGTCACTGCCAAGATCAAAAGAAATAAGACCACACATGAAAGTGGTATGTCCCTTTGATCAAACGGAAATGACAGATGTTGCTTGGTCACTTCGTCAATCAACATTGAAATCGTTTCAAGGAAGATATCCACGGAAGATCACACATCAGTGTAGTTCCACAATGGATCATGACCCAAAACTTCGATACCGGCATGCGCCAAGCAGCAAAATCCCGTGTGCGCATTCACAGGAGGCTCTCAGTTTCGCTGCGGCACTATAAGTCCTTAATCATGACACCATCACCGAACTGGCACCAATAATGAATCTCACGTAGCAAAAATAGATTGGGCCAAGATAACGCATTGATATAGTCTCATAATGGATTACAACTACTAACCATGATACCAGCGCGTGCCGAGCAGCACAACCTTGTGTGTATACCCACAGGAGGCCCTCGGTTTCGTCGTGGCACCGTCGGTTTTAGTCACAACACCATTACCAGACGTAACCAATAAGAAATCTCGTGCGACACCAATGGATTAGGCAGGGGTGACAATATACAAAGAGATACTCCACCTGTAAGAATGGTTACAAGTAGAGAGCCAGTTAGATTATGGCCCGATGAAATGAACAAGGCATGGCCATAACCTAAACTTGTTAATGAAGGGAGTACGATGGGAGACTGTTAATTTAGCCCCAAGCATATTTCTATGCCCATCGCAACAATTACAAAGTCAAGGATTAGTATCAGATTAGATATAGAGGGAAAATAGTCATAATATTAAGTTGGTATGCCTTCGATAGATATGGGGAAACCAAAGGCATCTGACTCAAGAAAATGATCGGACATACTTTTCCTAGGTTAGGTTGATAATTCAACATGGCGATCCTTAAGAACAGGCGAACTGGTTAAGGGACATCAGCTTACACCAACCGAATAAGGATATGGTTTAGGATGGAGACATGACTCGAGATTCTTGTTTTAAGCTTGGGTACATTTTATGTCCAATAAGGAAATTGTCTACGCATTTATTTGCATGAGTTTGGTCATGGAGTGATAATGGAGAATTCAACTTTGGGGTCATGGTTCACTAAATAAGAACATGGCCTAGTTCTGGGTTTAGGCGAACAATTACCAACTTTCTATCAGCACATCAAGCACAAGAGCAAACACATATAACACCCTAACAGGTTACCTAAAGAACGGAGGACAACTATTTTATCGAAGTTCACAATACAACATTACACCACATTATCTACAATCACCGGTTATTAGAATAAAGGTGAGAGAAGCATTTTGGGTGTATAGGTGACAAACATAATGCAACAATCAGGATGCATGCTCGTCCTACACGTCCTCACAAATTTTTGCCAATTTAATATGGCAATAGCGTTCTATCTCGGTGGCATACTTACGACTCTCACGGTATTTTGCTAGTCGTCAGCTACACATACGTTTTCGAGGTTAGGGTACCTGCAGAAAATTTCATCACAGCCCATTTTCCCAATAATGCAAGTCACACATGACAGTTTATCACAGTTTATACTCCATATATTGCTATATGGAGGCCAGCTCTTCATTAAGCGCTGAGCCACGCATAGGCGCCGTTGCCACACTTTAACCATAGGGCAACTCATTATGGTAACTTACCTTCTTACCTGAGCGTAGGTGCATCGTTACAAGTACATTACACTTCTCAGTATTCCCATGTCTGTATACCCATACACATCCATGGGGTACTGAATTCCCCGAAAAGTAAATACTCCACATCGCAGTCTTCATATATACATATGTAGAACACGGACGCCACATTTAAACACTCCCCTAGACCGACGATTGTTCGGTCATGCTCTCACAACTCACCTTACCTGATCGTCGATCCATTCAAAACTGAATGGCCTTAAAAATAACAATACACATGTATGCAATACCCCCGGTTGTGGGTTATGGTTTTCAACTAAGCCACCTGATAGTCCTTAATTTAGGGCTTAACAGAGGATGTCGCTAGCATTATAGTTTTTCAAAATTGTTTTTCAAAGCCAAACAATGTGTTTAGTTGAAAATAGGTTTTTCAAAACTAAAACTTTTGTTTTGAAAATACGTATGTGACCGTATATACTTAATCCAGCTCCGATACCAGCTGTAGCGGAACCTCCCAAGTTATTGGGCCCACATGCACCTGTCCTTGTCCCAAAGACCTCAGACTGCTATGCATGTGCACCAGATAACTTAACAGGATCCGTCTGATTGCCCCAAGGACATCGAATAAACCACTTTCAACCAGAACCGCGGGATTAAGTAACACAAATCACACACACCAATATTTTTGCAGCGGAAATATTATTACCAAATTTTACAAGTTACAAAAATTTTACATTATTTTATCGGAGTGATTATAAGTTTGAAATATATGCTAGCTCAAATGACCATCCTCAATAAAAAGTATAGAAGAATTACTTAGACTTATAAGAAGGCCGAGCCCACCGGCACTTAACACCATCATCAGCAGCACAAAACTAGGACCTGAAAAACAACAGGGAATAAAACCCTGAGTATGGAATTACTCAGCAAGACTTACCCGACTAAAGAAAAGACTCTCAAGGGTATGCTGGAATTGGGAATCAAGGAGAGGCTTTAGCAAGAATCAACTTAGATACTTTTGCAGAAATAGCTTACTAAAGTGAGTCCTTACTTTCAATATTTTAACGCCAAATTAAGTATTAATAGACTCTGTTTGCATCTAGTCTAAATTCACCATCTCATCAATACAACATCATTTTTATTCATAATGTTCACATCCTGACTTAGGTTGTAGGGAAGTGACCAAGTCTTCATAACCGCGAAGGTACGGCGATCCAAATCGATTATACTCAGCTGAGGATCTCCAATCACACGACATATGTAGCACTTAACCCTTGCATATGTCAACCCGCCACCGGGGTTCTTAAGACCAGATCAGGTTCACGCGAACCGAGAGCACAGATATACCACCGTCCAGCCTCTTGCCACGGAGGGTACACGCTACTCTCGCCACCGCTCCACGCCCATTCCGTGTTATCTTATTCTGGCCTTAGTCTGCCCGAGGCAAGAGTTACCCATGACGAGGCATGTGACCAGTTAAAGGGTCCTCGATCAGCACGCCTACATACGCATTCAATCCTTAATCAACCTGGGTAGAACATCACCTGTTCTTAACCCAAGTCTCAATTTAAGTATTTCCATCCTTAGGATTGTTTCTGTTCCTTAGGATGAAAAGAGCATCACAGGGAACTTTGCAGTAAGATCCCACCATTGCTCCAAAAGAAAATATTCTTGCGGGTAGAAGTCATCCTTTCTCGAGCTAGGCTAAGGACAACCTCTATCCACAAGATCTAAGCAGGGCTAAGCATTTTTGTAAATCATATTTTTGATACTTCATCAGAAGTATCTATAAAGGTATGGATATAAAAGAAGGCAATGCATCAAAGGGTTTCAAGCAACTCCGATAACCTAATGCACATTTCACTAGACTTAAAGTGTGCGAAAAGTATTTAAAAACACAAGGAAAGGGGTTGCATGCACCGGGGCTTGCCTGAGTAACACTAGGTTAGTGTTGTTAGACGACGTCCGCTTGACGACCATCCTTGTTCTGATACTTGTTTCGTCCATCCATCTTCAGATTAGTTCATCAGCTTCATCCTGCGGATTAGCCCGCGCTTGGGGTCGACTTGGTTCGTCTTCCGCAACACGCGATTAATTAACGTACCTAAATGAAATGCATAATGCACATGTATGAATTAAAAAGAACTAACACAATACTAGATAATGTTATACAGTCGAGGATTACACACTACTAACAAGTCCTTAAAACCAATTACAAGGAACGCCAGCTGCCGATATAATACTAACGATAATATTCGTGCTTCTTTTATTTATCTGGTGCTAGCTCAAACATCACGGAACAATAATCTATAAACATACAAGAAGTACAATACTCATGTCCTTCCTATTTCACCGAATTTAACTCATACATCAGGCAACAACACCCTAAGTATAAGTTCTATATTTTTCCTAAGCTATAGTCTATACCAAATAATTAACAAAAATTAGGTTCACGTTTCTAAGATAATTAAGCTCAAGACTACTGATAGAAATCATTTATAACTTTCTAACTCACTATGCTAATTAGAATGTCTACTAGCAAAGCATTAATTTATTTAAGCAACTAAATCGGCACGGCAACGTCATCTGAACTTACTAGCTATCCAGATAAAATACTTAATCTATCTTTCGCATCGTAAATTATCACGCTACGTATATAAGTCTTCCAACACATGCTTCATATCATAATACCTAAAATCTATACTTTACCACATATCACAACTACTTCACGACCAGATATATAACTAACTGCTACGCGGAATAAGACGCCTATAAAAAGAAAATAAAAGAAGGGAGATCCTTCCAAAGACGCCTTAAAGGATCGACAATAGGTACGGCTACCGATCTGGAAATCGTCACATAATGGGCCTATGCTAACGACAAGAAAAATCATTGTGGCTTTATAACTATCCAATTCAATTAACTGAAATAATAAATTGGCTCACCATGATCGAATCGATTTGATAACCGTGAGGGCGACAACGGCTCTCAGTTTAGACATTTGGTCGAGCTCCTGGCAATTGTTGCACGGATCTCGCTTCATTACCCGGTCCTAGGAATTTCTCTCTTGGCACCACGGTATGCTATGGATCTTCGACGTGTCCACGGTGTAAAGTCGTCCAGTATCCACTTGAAACATTTCTGGCTCAAGCACATCCTCGAACCACCAACAAACAGTGCGCCGAGACATTACCACCCACGCCACCCAGCACACGGAGGTGAACATGAGCGACGACCGACAACTCGGAGGGACGTCGACGACCAGCAGCTGTGCACGGCCGAGCACCACGCGAGGTCGAGGCGAAGATGAGGATAAAGAAGGACGACAACGTCGAGTCAACATGCCGACAGAGGGCGTGACGGAAATTATGGCCATGATTTAGGCGAGCTGAGCGACGGCATCCGCGACAGCGCACCAAAAACTCGGTGAGCCCGACATAACTCGGTGAGCCCGACATAGTGCACAACCCACCAACCAGTGATGGCTTGAACATGACACAGGAGCAGAGACGATGCGCAGGGCTGAATCCGAGCTGGAGCTCGCGGCAACCGGGAACAGCAACCGGCGAGCAGAGAGCTCCGACGGCGGCCATGGAGAGAGGAGCTGGAGTCAGGGCGAGCTCCGCTGGGATGCTCGGCATGGAGGCAAGAGAAGAAGACCAGACACCATGGGAGGGAAACCCAGCACGCAGATCAAAGAGGAGGGGCAGGGACGATTGTACAGGGCGAGCTCCACATCTCTGCCAGGCGCGCGTGGGAGGAAAAGAGGCTGGGCACGACGCTGAAGCAAGCAGAGAACGCCAGCCAGATTTTTCTGTCCCACGAACAATGAGCGACGGCTGAAGATAAACGCGCAGGGGGAAGAAGACCTGGCTGGGGCGGTGGGATTTTTTTCCCACGGATCTTGGGCAGCGCAAAGAAAATCAGGGAGAGAGAAGGCAGCTCGAAAAATCAATGCGAGAGAAGAGATATGGCCAACGATTGAAATATCTGAGGGAAAGCGGTTTCCGTGAGAAAAATTAGGATAGAAAAAAAAAAATCTTCATCTGCCATGCGATAGGAACGTAATGATTTTTCTCTCTTTTTTTAAAGATTCATTTTCTTATTTTTTTTCTTTAACAAAGAATCTCAGATATTTTGGATCACGATATCTCGAAATAAATAAAAGGTCGACACGCTACAGGGTACATATTTCCTTCTATGAATTAGCGAACCAAATTGATCGCTAATTACTCGCTTTCAGTTCTAGTTACATTGGTCTGGGTTGTTTCGGACTGAAAACTATATTTGCGATTTCCAATTAATTTGGTGTCGAACGAAAATTTATCTCCTACCACGAATCAGGGAAATAAATTAATTCAAAATATTAGGTGTCAGCTTTAACTATCTCAGCCCGATTTAATTTAGGGCAGATAACTTACTAAACGAATAAATTTCAATTATAAATCCTCGAACGAGCTGTCTCGGTTGACGAGTGGGAACAGAATTATTTGCACCGAAAATCTTAGTCGACGAGTTCTGACTAATTTGTTCGGCGTGATTCGACCAAAATTAGCCGAAACACAATCTACGAACGTATACGCGATTTTTGTCGTCGAAACTGCGTCCTGAAGAATTAATTGGATTATAACCTCGCGCACGATTTTCCTCAGACAACGCGCGGTACAAATTATTTTGCCCCGAATAATTTTAGTCGTCGAGCACAAATTAATTTGCCCGGGATAAAAATCATCCGAGTGAGTCGGACTTCCGAATTCGTATTCGCGCGGCCGATGAGTTTTAAATAATCACCGGACGCACCGATGTTCGGAACGACTACGTTCCGAATAATACGGAAATTTCGGAAGAGCCCGGATAGATAAAAATAAAAACGACGTCGCACTCGCGATAGATGAGACAGATGCGATATTAAAATTGCAATAGGCGAAGATGATTAAAATTTAGCATCTGTTTTATCCACTGATCACGTGCTTAAATCCGTACTCTTTGTCGAGCGGAATATAAACACCTGGGGTGTTACACTTTCTGTTTCTCAATTATGTAAAATGGGCTACAACTGTCTTTTTACTGATATAGGTGTTACTGTCTTTAGAAGAAGTGATGATTCAATAGCATTTAAGGGAGTGTTAGATGGTCAGCTATATTTAGTTGATTTTAATGATAACAAGGTTGAACTAGACACTTGCTTAATTGCTAAGACTAATATGGGCTGGCTCTAGCATCGCTGACTTGCCCATGTTGGGATGAAGAATCTTCACAAGCTTTTAAAGGTAGAACACATTTTAGGACTAACAAATGTTGATTTTGAGAAAGACAGGATTTGTAGCGCATGCCAAGCAGGAAAGCAAGTTGGAGTCTATCATCCACACAAAAACATCATGATGACCGACATGCCACTTGAGCTACTCCACATGGATCTATTCGTCCCGATCGCTTACATAAGCATCGATGGGAGTAAGTACTGTCTTGTAATTGTTTATAACTATTTGTCGGGGACCATAATTAGGGGTACCCTCGAGACGCCTAATTCTCAGCTGGTAACCCCCATCAGCATAAAGCTGCAAAGGCCTGATGGGTTTGATTAAGTCAGGGATCAGTCCACACGAGTGACTTGACCACGCCACGCCCGAGCCTAGCCTCGGGCGAGGGCAGCCGACCCTAAGATGACTCCGTCTCGCCTGAGGTCTCCTCTTTCACGGCAGGCGCATCCCCGGCTCGCCCTAGGCCCCGCCTCCGATAAGGAGAAACCCTGACTAAATCACCGCACCAACCGACCGAGTCACCAGGGCGTTTAACGCAAAAGGTAAGACCGACGGGCGGCCAGACTTCGCCAGTGGTGCCATAGGAGACTCCGCCCGACCCAGGGCTCGGACTCAGGCTAAGGCCTCGGAAGACGGCGAACTCCGCTCTGCCCGACCCAGGGCTCGGACTCAGGCTAAGGCCTCAGAAGACGGCGAATTCCGCTCCGCCCGACCCAGGGCTCGGACTCAGGCTAAGGCCTCGGAAGACGGCGAACTCCGCTCCGCCCGACCCAGGGCTCGGACTCAGGCTAAGGCCTCGGAAGACGGCGACCTCCGCCTCGCCCGACCCAGGGCTCGGACTCCGCCTCGGCCTCTGCCGAATAATCTCCGCCTCGCCCGACCAGGGCTCGGACTCTGTCTCTGTCTTGCAGGACGGACTCGGCCACAGCCTCGGAGGAGCCTCCACGACGCCCGACCTAGGGTACGAGACCGCCACGTCAACAGGAAGCGTCATCATCACCCTGCCCCGAGCCGACTTGGGTCGCAGAGAACAAGACCGACGTCCCATCTGGCCAGCTATGCCAGATAGGCCATGATGGCGCCCCGCTAGATCATGACGACGGCGGCTCCCAGCTCCCTTACGAAAGCAGGAGAACGTCAGCAAGGACCCAGCCACCTCGACAGCTGTCCCCCCGTCCGGCTCCGTTATTCCTCCAACAGCCACGACGCCACTCCAACAGGGTGCCGCGATCTCTCTGGCTGCCACCTGGGCATGTACATAGGGCGCTAGCTCTCCCTCGCTAGACACGTAGCACCTTGCTACACCCCCGTCTTGTACACCTGGACCCTCTCCTTACGACTATAAAAGGAAGGGCCAGGGCCTTCTTAAAAAAGGTTGGCCTCGCGGGGACGAAAGGCAGGGGCAGGCGCTCTCTCGGGGCCGCCCTCTCCCTTCACCTCGTGCGGACGCTTGTAACCCCCTACTGCAAGCGCACCCGACCTGGGCGCGGGACGAACACGAAGGCCGTGGGAATTTCTCCGACTCCCTCGCGATCCGGCTCCGGCCACCGACCTCTCTCTCACTCCGTTCCCCCCTTTGCGCTCGCTCCACGCGCTCGACCCATCTGGGCTGGGGCACGCGGCACTCTCACTCGTCGGCTCGAGGACCCCCCGGTCTCGGAACGCCGACAGTTGGCGCGCCAGGTAGGGGCACGCTGCGTGTTGACGTCCGATTTCCCGTCAAGCTCCAGATGGGCAGTCTCCAACAACCTCTTCAACCCGGGACGGTGCTCCGTTTCGGGAACCTCGAGTTCATCTCGCTCGACGGCGACTACGACATGATACTCCTTCCACCGCCGCGCGACGGCGACATTGATGGCGGACAGCCCGCCCGCTGGCGGCGGAATCGACGACGTCTTTCCCGCGTAGGGGAAGGACAACTTTCGAGCTCGCCCCATCCTCTCCCTCGCCATCGGAGGAGGAGGAGGCAGGGCAACCGGGGCCGAGCGGGAGGTCGCGCTCCGACGGCTGTCGGGCAAATCGACGTCCCCGGCGCCTCGACGGAGGACACGCCAAGCGTCGCCCTCGCGTTCAAGGCAGACGCGAGCGCCATCCCCCCGCATCACGTCGACTCCGAGCAAGTGGACGACGCCAGCACGCTCACGGAAGGCCTGCAGGACGTCACCCTCGGACCCAAGACGACGACGCGGTCCGCCCCCGACGCGACTTCATCGCTCCTCGTCGACAAAAAGGTATCGACTGCTACCCATCTTTCGTTATTTCGACTCGGCCTCAGCCCGCCTGGCGATCTCGCTTTGGCGGGCGCTCCCATTGAGGCGAGTGCAACCTCTCTGGGGTTTCCTGTGCGGTCGCCTTGGGACCGATTGACGGGTGTCTCGACCTACGGACCCTCTGGGTCCGAGGAAGACGACGACCCCAGCGTCTGCTGGGATTTCTCCGGATCTGGCAACCCTAGTGCCATGCGGGACTTCATGACCGCATGTGACTACTGCCTCTCCGACTGTTCCGACGGCAGCCGCAGCCTTGGCGACAAGGACTGCGGCCTGAGTCGCGAATGTTTCCACATCGAGCTAGGGGATCCCTCCGGAGGCGGCTGTCTCGGCATGCCGGAGGATGGTGATCCCCCTAGGCCAGCGCCTCGCGCTGACATCCCGCGGGAGCTAGCTGTGGTCCCCGCTTCGGCGGGAGGTCACGACCCACAGCTCGAGCAAGTCCGCGGGGCGCAGGCCGGGTTCGATGAAGGAGCAGGAGCGCTCGAGGCAATCCGTCAGAACATCGGGCAGGTATGGGCGAGCCAACCCCCGGCCGGAGGAATACGTCACTTGCCCCAAGGTCTCCAGCACCGCATCGCCAACGATGCCAGGGACAAACCGCCACCCGCATCCGGCGGAACTGGCCAGGACCTGGTCGCTGCAGCAATGCTCCTCCGCGCGATGCCGGAGTCATCAACCACCGAGGGACGGCGGATCCAGGGAGAACTCAGGCATCTCCTGGAAGGCGCTGCGGCCCGGCGGGCAGAGAGCTCTGCCTCTCGAAGGCGGGGATACACCCCGGACCCTCGTGCCGCGACTTCCCGACTCACGCGGGAAGCCTCGGTCTTCACCGGGCGCACGCGCAACACCGCGCCTGCGGCCCCGGGCCACCTCGGCGAGGAGCACCCTCATCGTGACCGTCGGGCACGCCTCGACGAAAGGGTGCGCCGAGGCTACCACCCCCGGCGTGGGGGACGTTATGACAGCGGGGAGGATCGAAGTCCCTCGCCCGAACCACCCGGTCCGCAGGTCTTTAGCCGAGCCATTCGGCGGGCGCCGTTTCCGCCCCGATTCCGACCCCCGACTACTATCACGAAGTACTCGGGGGAGACGAGACCGGAATTGTGGCTTGCAGACTACCGCCTGGCCTGCCAGCTGGGTGGGACGGACGATGACAACCTCATCATCCGAAACCTCCCCCTATTTCTCTCCGACACCGCTCGCGCCTGGTTGGAGCACCTGCCCCCGGGGCAGATTTCCAGCTGGGAGGATCTGGTCCAGGCCTTCGCCGGGAACTTCCAGGGCACGTACGTGCGCCCCGGGAATTCCTGGGACCTCCGAAGCTGTCGGCAATTGCCGGGAGAGTCCCTTTGGGACTACATCCGGCGGTTCTCGAAGCAGCGCACCGAGCTGCCCAACATCACCGACTCCGATGTCATCGGCGCGTTCCTCGCCGGCACCACCTGCCGCGACCTGGTGAGCAAGTTGGGTCGCAAGACCCCCACCAGGGCGAGCGAGCTGATGGACATCGCTACCAAGTTCGCCTCCGGCCAGGAGGCGGTAGAGGCCATCTTCCGAAAGGACAAGCAGCCCCAGGGCCGCCCGTCGGAAGATGCTCCCGAGGCGTCTGCTCCGCGCGGCGCCAAGAAGAAAGGCAGGAGGAAGTCGCAAGCGAAACGCGACGTTCCCGATGCTGACCTTGTCGCCGCCGCCGAGCGCAAGAACCCTCGGAAACCCCCTGGAGGTGCAAACCTCTTCGACAAGGCACTCAAGGAGACGTGCCCCTACCATCAGGGGCCCGTCAAACACACCCTCGAAGAATGCGTCATGCTTCGGCGTCACTTCCATCGGGCCGGGCCACCCGCCGAGGGTGGCAAGGCTCACGACGACGACAAAAGGGAGGATCACCAAGCAGGAGAGTTCCCCGAGGTCCGCGACTGCTTCATGATCTACGGGGGGCATGTGGCAAACGCCTCGGCTCGGCATCGTAAGCAAGAGCGTCGGGAGGTCTGCTCGGTGAAGGTGGCGGCGCCAGTCTACCTAGACTGGTCCGACAAGCCCATCACCTTCGACCAGGACGACCACCCCGACCACGTGCCGAGCCCGGGGAAGTACCCGCTCGTCGTCGATCCTGTCATTGGCGACGTCAGGCTCACCAAGGTCCTGATGGATGGGGGCAGCTGCCTCAACATCATCTACGCCGAGACTCTCAAGCTCCTGCGCGTCGACTTGTCGTCCGTCCGAGCAGGCGCTGCGCCCTTCCACGGGATCATTCCCGGGAAGCGCGTCCAGCCCCTCGGACAGCTCGACCTCCCTGTCTGCTTCGGAACACCCTCCAACTTCCGAAGGGAGACTTTGACGTTCGAGGTGGTCGGGTTCCGAGGGACCTACCACGCGGTGTTGGGAAGGCCATGCTACGCGAAGTTCATGGCCATCCCCAACTACACCTACCTGAAGCTCAAGATGCCGGGCCCCAACGGGGTCATCACCGTCGGCCCCACGTACAAACACGCATTCGAATGCGATGTGGAGTGCGTGGAGTACGCCGAGGCCCTCGCCGAGTCCGAGGCCCTCATTGCCGACCTGGAAAGCCTCTCCCGAGAGGTGCCGGATGTGAAGCGGCATGCCGGCAACTTCGAGCCAGCAGAGACGGTTAAGGCCGTCCCTCTCGACCCCAGTGGCGACGCCTCCAAGCAGATCCGGATCGGTTCGGGGCTCGACCCCAAATAGGAGGCAGTGCTCGTCGACTTTCTCCGCGCAAACGCCGACGTTTTCGCGTGGAGTCCCTCGGACATGCCCGGCATACCGAGGGAAGTCGCCGAGCACTCGCTGGATATTAGGGCCGGGGCCCGACCGGTCAGACAGCCTCTGCGCCGATTCGACGAGGAAAGGCGCAGAGTGATAGGCGAGGAGGTCCACAAGCTGATGGCAGCAGGGTTCATTAAAGAGGTATTCCATCCCGAATGGCTTGCCAACCCTGTACTTGTGAGGAAAAAAGGGGGGAAGTGGCGGATGTGTGTAGACTACACTGGCCTCAACAAAGCATGTCCAAAGGTCCCCTACCCTCTACCTCGCATCGACCAAATTGTGGACTCCACAGCAGGGTGCGAAACCCTGTCTTTTCTCGATGCCTACTCAGGGTATCATCAAATCAAGATGAAAGAGTCCGACCAGCTCGCGACTTCTTTCATCACGCCCTTCGGCATGTACTGTTATGTCACAATGCCGTTCGGGTTGAGGAACGCGGGTGCAACGTACCAGCGGTGCATGAACCATGTGTTCGGCGAACACATTGGTCGCACGGTCGAGGCCTACGTCGACGACATCGTGGTCAAGACAAGGAAAGCCTCCGACCTTCTCTCCGACCTCGGACTGACATTCCGGTGTCTCAAGGCGAAGGGCGTCAAGCTCAATCCCGAGAAGTGCGTCTTCGGGGTGCCCCGGGGCATGCTCTTGGGGTTCATCGTCTCCGAGCGGGGCATCGAAGCCAATCCGGAGAAGATCGCAGCAATCACAAACATGGGACCTATCAAGGACTTAAAAGGCGTACAAAGGGTCATGGGATGCCTCGCGGCCTTGAGCCGCTTCATCTCGCGCCTCGGCGAAAGAGGCCTGCCCCTGTACCGCCTCTTAAGGAAGGCTGAATGCTTCACTTGGACTCCCGAGGCCGAGGAAGCCCTCGGGAGCCTGAAGGCACTCCTCACACAGGCGCCCATCTTGGTACCCCCAACTGATGGAGAGACCCTCCTGGTCTACGTCGCCGCAACCACTCAGGTGGTCAGCGCCGCGATCGTGGTCGAAAGGCAGGAAGAAGGGCATGCTTTGCCCATTCAGAGGCCAGTTTACTTCGTCAGCGAAGTGCTGTCCGAGACCAAGACCCGCTACCCACAAGTCCAGAAGCTGCTATACGCTGTGGTCCTGACGAGGCGAAAGTTGCGACATTACTTCGAGTCCCATCCGGTGACTGTGGTGTCATCCTTCCCCCTGGGGGAGATCATCCAGTGCCGAGAAGCCTCGGGACGGATCGCAAAGTGGGCGGTGGAAATCATGGGCGAGGCGATCTCGTTCGCCCCTCGGAAGGCCATCAAGTCCCAGGCACTGGCGGATTTCGTAGCCGAATGGGTCGATACCCAGTTACCAACGGCTCCGATCCAACCAGAACTCTGGACCATGTTTTTCGACGGGTCGCTGATGAAGACGGGAGCTGGCGCGGGCCTGCTTTTCGTCTCGCCCCTCGGAAAACACCTGCGCTACGCGCTTCGCCTCCATTTCCCGGCGTCTAACAATGTAGCTGAGTACGAGGCTCTGATCAACGGGTTGCGAATCGCCATCGAGCTAGGGGTTCGACGCCTCGATGCGCGCGGCGACTCGCAGCTCGTCATCGACCAAGTCATGAAGAATTCCCTCTGCCGCGACCCGAAGATGGAGGCCTACTGCGAAGAGGTTCGACGCCTGGAGGACAAGTTCTACGGGCTCGAACTTAACCACATCGCCCGACGCTATAACGAGACTGCGGACGAGCTGGCGAAGATAGCCTCGGGGCGGACAACGGTTCCCCCGGACGTCTTCGCCCGTGATCTGCACCAACCCTCCGTCAAGATAGGCGACGCGCCCGAACCCGAGGCACCCTCGGCCTCGTCCGAGGTGACCTCGGCTCAGCCCGAGCCGTCCTCGGCTCAATCCGAGGAACCCTCGGGGCCCGAGCGCGAAGCGCTGCACGTCGAGGTGGGGCAGGACGGGGTCGTGCCAGATCAAGATTGGAGGACCCCGTACCTGCAATATCTCCGCCGAGGAGAGCTGCCCCTCGACCAAACCGAGGCTCGGCGGGTAACGCGACGAGCAAAATCGTTCGTCCTGCTGGGCGACGAGAAGGAGCTCTACCACCGCAGCCCCTCGGGCATCCTCCAGCGATGCATCACCATCGCCGAGGGTCAGGACCTCCTGCAGGAAATACACTCGGGGGCTTGCGGTCATCATGCAGCACCTCGAACCCTCGTCGGGAATGCTTTCCGCCAAGGCTTCTACTGGCCAACGGCGGTGGCTGACGCCACTAGAATTGTCCGCGCCTGCGAAGGGTGCCAATTCTATGCGAAGCAGACCCACCTGCCCGCTCAGGCTCTGCAGACGATACCTATCACCTGGCCCTTCGCTGTGTGGGGTCTGGACCTCGTCGGCCCACTACAGAAGGCACCCGGGGGCTACACGCACCTGCTGGTCGCCATCGACAAATTCTCCAAGTGGATCGAGGTCCGACCCCTAAGCAGCATCAGGTCCGAGCAGGCGGTGGCATTCTTCACCAACATCATCCATCGCTTCGGGATCCCGAACTCCATCATCACCGACAATGGCACCCAGTTCACCGGCAAAAAATTCTTGGATTTTTGCGACGATCACAACATCCGGGTGGACTGGGCCGCCGTAGCTCACCCCATGTCGAATGGGCAAGTGGAACGTGCCAATGGCATGATTCTACGGGGGCTTAAGCCTCGGATTTATAACAGTCTCAACAAGTTCGGCAAGCGATGGATGAAGGAACTCCCCTCGGTGGTCTGGAGCCTGAGGACGACTCCAAGCCGAGCCACGGGTTTCACGCCGTTCTTCCTGGTCTACGGGGCCGAGGCAATCCTGCCCACGGACCTGGAATACGGTTCCCCGAGGACGAGGGCTTACGACGAAGAAAGCAACCAAGCCAGCCGAGAAGACTCGCTGGACCAGCTGGACGAGGCTCGGGACAGGGCCCTACTACACTCAGCGCGGTATCAGCAGTCCCTGCGACGCTACCACGCCCGAGGGGTCCGACCCCGAGATCTCCAGGTGGGCGATCTGGTGCTTCGGCTGCGGCAGGACGCCCGAGGGAGGCATAAGCTAACGCCCCCCTGGGAGGGGCCGTTCATCATCGCCAAAGTTCTGAAGCCCGGAACTTACAAGCTGGCCAACAGTCAAGGCGAGGTCTACGGCAACGCTTGGAACATCCAACAGCTACGTCGCTTCTATCCTTAAGAATGTTTCCAAGTTGTTCTTATACCCCGTACCCACGCGAAGTTTAGTCAACAAGGAAGGGTCGGCCTCGCCTCAGCGGAGCCCGACCCTCCCTCGGGGGCTAAAAGGGGGTTAACCCCCTCTGCGTCAAAATTTTCCTCGAACAAAAAACCTCTTTTACCAGAACATCTTTCGTGCTTTTTGACTACTTCGAAAAGTGGGTCCTAGAAACGACGGGGTACACGTAAGCAGCCAAGGCCGACCGAGCCGAGGGACTCCTACGCCTCCGGGATACGGATACCTCACTCGTCACCTTCTGTGATAAGTAACTCGCGTTCGGATAAGGTGACTCCGCGGATCGAATGAGTCTTTACGTACGGAGGCTCTTCTGTTGAAGCAGGTTCTTCGAGCCTTCTCGACCGAGTCGGTGACAGGGCCTCATGGACGGGTAAAAGTACGCGTAAGCGGCGAGGCCGACCGAGCCGAGGGACTCCCACGCCTCCGGGATACGGATACCTCACTCATCACCTCCCGCGAGAAGCAACTCTTGCTCGCACTAACATCCCTGCTACCGACAAAAAGTCCAGATACTCGAAGCAAGAGGAAAAGAGACACAGCTTTATAACGCGACAAGGGTGTGTGTTCTGGCCTCAACGGCCGCACAAGGCCCACGCTACAGAACGACTTGACCCTGCAGGCGCGGACCTCGGCGCTGGAAGAGGGTGACGACACCCTCGGCATCAGCAGCACCTTCGGCAAGACCCGACCTGGCCTCGGGTGGCCACGCGGTCCGAAGGCCTCCGCTCCAAAGGACGACGTCGACACCGCGCTCGAGCAACCTCCGCCAGAGGCTTCCCCGAGAATCCGGCCCAAGCGGACGGCTCGGCCGGCCACCTCCGAGGCCTCGGCCGACCCCTTCCGAGGGCACCAGCTCGGTCCGAGGCCTCGGCCAATCAACTCCGGCGCCGAGCCTGCCAGCAGACGACCCAGCTGGGCTCCGGCCAACCAGGTTCCATTTCCGAGCCAACAACGCCTCTGCTTGTGCTGATATCGCTACCCCTGGCCTCGGCTCGTCGAAGAGCGACCGAGGGGTCTTTTTAACTAAGCTAGAAGAGCCTCGGACAACAGGTCCGACCGAGCCGAGGGATTCCTACGCCTCCAGGATACGGATACCTCACTCGTCACCTGGACACGGGGCGACTCATGCTTGGTGAAGCGATTCAGACAATCGATAGGCAAGTCTTATTGCTCAGAAATGAGGAAAAAACACGGCTCTGTGCCGGAGTTACATACATGTTCAGGCCCCGAAAGCCGAAATGAACAAAAAACCCGGCACTCGAGGTGCCACTACAGGCGGAACTCCGGTTCCCCCCCCCCGCAGGTACGAACAACCCCACTCGATAGGGGCGGGCCTGCGGGGCAGCGGAAAGACTCTCACCCCTCGAGGACGAGAGCCAGCCATTCAGGCCGGGAGACGGAGACCCAGGGCTACTGACGGAGTTGGCAATCTCATCAGTAGAGAAGCCAGTTCCGTCCGCCGGCGCCTCGGGACCCCCCACTCCCGGCATGGCTAGACGAAGTCTCCGAGATGCTGGAGGATGCCGTTCTCACCCCGGGAACACGGGGAAGAAAAGGGCAACCGACCCACACGGAGACAGCCCCCTGGCTCGCCTCGTCCTCCCTCTTGGCCTGGTGATGAAAATCCTTGAGGCCGAGGGAGGGGCAGAGACCGCAGCCCGGCTCGCTTTCCCCCACCATCAAGCCGGAGGTCGCCTTCTCGGGCGATCGCCGGTGGAGGGGTGCAGCCGGGCTGCATGATGAAAATCCTTGAAGCCAAACGATGGCTGAAAGGTACCAACCCCCGCGGGGTCGCGTTCCTCCAACGATGGAGCGAAAAGACGGCGGTACCCCCCATCCGGGGGCCTGGAAGATGGAGAGACACAATGCATAAGGGAGAAAGGAGACATGGTCGCCTCACGAGGAGGGTCGCCCTCCTTTTAAAGGCAACTCCCCCTGCTAGCGCCCTCAACCGTCACGGGCTGAGTCTTCTCCAACACGCCTCCAAGGCCTTCCCCGCGGCGCGGGGGCTGGGGCCCGCCTGTCATGCAGACCAGCTCCAAGCAGAGGGAGCCAAACCGCCGCGCACGACGCACGTAACCGCCCAGCGGTTACAAGTGACCCTCCACTTTTGCCCAGACCAACGGGCAAAGGGGGCGAGCGGCCATGCAAGCGGCATGCAGCCACGCCAAGTGGACGCGCCTCCCCGACTCCTGACAGGCCAGCGCGACGGTTCAAGACCACGCGTCGTTCAACTGGCGCGCCAGGCGCTGCATGCGAACCGCTGCGCCTCTCGCTCCACCACCGCACCTCCTCGATTGCGGAACCGATACCGCGACTCGAGGCCGCCCAGCCTGCGATCCAGCGGCGCCAGCCTGGCGCAGCGGTCAAACGCGGTCAAAAATGGGCCGGCAGTAATGACGGTGGCAGGCGTGTGAGGGCAGCGGTCACGCCATCGGCCAGGCTCACGTCCCATCCGGGGGCAGCAAGAGAACCCTTCTCACGGCGTGAAGACGACGCGTCCGTGACCCGTACCTCGAACGGCTCGCGCACGCAACGGCGACCTCGCCAACTACTCACCCCAGCGCGTTAACTCCACGGCGAAATAGGTGACGTTTCTGGCAGGGGCAGCTGGTGGCGCTTCGCCTCCGCCAAAAACGGCCACGCCGAGAAAGGTACGCCACGAAGTTCAATTTCGAATCCCTTTTTCCCTTTTCCTTCTTTCTCTATCTCTTGCAACAGGGACCGAGAAGGGGGATAACCCCAAAGGGATCCTTCCCCGTGAAGGAACTAGGCCCCGAGCCTCCCTACTGATCAGGGGTTCGAAGGCTGGCCCCCCGAAGGGTTCAACAGCCGCCTCAGATCGCGTGGGCCCGACACCCACTACTGGTCAGGGGTTCGAAGGTCGGCCCCCGAAAGGTTCCATGACCGCCTCAGGCTACTAGGGCTCCGTGCCCCCTACTGATCAGGGGTTCGAAGGCTGGCCTGTCGAAGGGTTCACAGCCGCCTCAGACGCCGAGCGAGGGATGACCAGGGGTACGTTCGATACATAACCGAGGCTCGGGCTGCGCTCCCGAGGTACCCTAGGACATTTCCGAGACCGGCGGGAACGACTCTGTAACGGAATCCCATCGGAGGGAGGCAACGAGCCCTCGGACCCCGTCGCTAGGGGACCGGGTCCGGCAGATCACCCGCAGGTACTTTTGGGCGTGCCTCCGGGCCCCTAGCCGACCCCCAACGAACGGGGCACGGACGTCCACTCGGATTACCCGATCGCAGCTCACCGGAGACACCATGTTCGGTGCCCATCGAGGGTAACATGGCGCACTCCCCCCCTCCTCCTTGCGGAAAGGCGACGTAGGGGCGTATATAAAAAGTCGAGTCTGTCCCTGATCGTCCTCTCGCTCCGTGCGAAGGCTCGGGGGCTGCTCTCGCAAACCCGGCTCCGGCCGAACCGTTGACAGCGTCAACATACCAGCCCGAGAACTTGGGCCCCGACAGTGCACCTGGGTTACGCCCTGCTCGCATGAGGGAACCGCTAGTCACGCCGAAGCATTACGCAAGGCATTAAGACCTCGAAGGAGTGAAACCACTCCTCCGAGGCCTCGGGGGCTACACCCGGCGGGTGCGCTCGCGCGCACCCACCGGAACAAGGTACCTCCGAGAAAGGCTGGTCCCCTTGCAAAAAAGTGCGATGCAAGCCTCCAAGCGAGTGTTAACACTCTCTTCGAGGCTCGGGGGCTACTGTCGGGGACCATAATTAGGGGTACCCTCGAGACGCCTAATTCTCAGCTGGTAACCCCCATCAGCATAAAGCTGCAAAGGCCTGATGGGTTTGATTAAGTCAGGGATCAGTCCACACGAGTGACTTGACCACGCCACGCCCGAGCCTAGCCTCGGGCGAGGGCAGCCGACCCTAAGATGACTCCGTCTCGCCTGAGGTCTCCTCTTTCACGGCAGGCGCATCCCCGGCTCGCCCTAGGCCCCGCCTCCGATAAGGAGAAACCCTGACTAAATCACCGCACCAACCGACCGAGTCACCAGGGCGTTTAACGCAAAAGGTAAGACCGACGGGCGGCCAGACTTCGCCAGTGGTGCCATAGGAGACTCCGCCCGACCCAGGGCTCGGACTCAGGCTAAGGCCTCGGAAGACGGCGAACTCCGCTCTGCCCGACCCAGGGCTCGGACTCAGGCTAAGGCCTCGGAAGACGGCGAATTCCGCTCCGCCCGACCCAGGGCTCGGACTCAGGCTAAGGCCTCGGAAGACGGCGAACTCCGCTCCGCCCGACCCAGGGCTCGGACTCAGGCTAAGGCCTCGGAAGACGGCGACCTCCGCCTCGCCCGACCCAGGGCTCGGACTCCGCCTCGGCCTCTGCCGAATAATCTCCGCCTCGCCCGACCAGGGCTCGGACTCTGTCTCTGTCTTGCAGGACGGACTCGGCCACAGCCTCGGAGGAGCCTCCACGACGCCCGACCTAGGGTACGAGACCGCCACGTCAACAGGAAGCGTCATCATCACCCTGCCCCGAGCCGACTTGGGTCGCAGAGAACAAGACCGATGTCCCATCTGGCCAGCTATGCCAGATAGGCCATGATGGCGCCCCGCTAGATCATGACGACGGCGGCTCCCAGCTCCCTTACGAAAGCAGGAGAACGTCAGCAAGGACCCAGCCACCTCGACAGCTGTCCCCCCGTCCGGCTCCGTTATTCCTCCAACAGCCACGACGCCACTCCAACAGGGTGCCGCGATCTCTCTGGCTGCCACCTGGGCATGTACATAGGGCGCTAGCTCTCCCTCGCTAGACACGTAGCACCTTGCTACACCCCCGTCTTGTACACCTGGACCCTCTCCTTACGACTATAAAAGGAAGGGCCAGGGCCTTCTTAAAAAAGGTTGGCCTCGCGGGGACGAAAGGCAGGGGCAGGCGCTCTCTCGGGGCCGCCCTCTCCCTTCACCTCGTGCGGACGCTTGTAACCCCCTACTGCAAGCGCACCCGACCTGGGCGCGGGACGAACACGAAGGCCGTGGGAATTTCTCCGACTCCCTCGCGATCCGGCTCCGGCCACCGACCTCTCTCTCACTCCGTTCCCCCCTTTGCGCTCGCTCCACGCGCTCGACCCATCTGGGCTGGGGCACGCGGCACTCTCACTCGTCGGCTCGAGGACCCCCCGGTCTCGGAACGCCGACACTATTCTTGCTTCACTTGGGTATTCTTTTGTAGGAAAAATCTCAAACCCAAGAGACCTTAAAGAGATTCTTAATACAGGCTCAAAATTGAGTTCGGATTGAGAATCAAAAAGATTAGAAGCGACAATGGAACAGAGTTCAAGAACTCTCAAATTGAAGGATTTCTTGAGGAAGAGGGAATCAAGCATGAGTTCTCTTCTCCCTACACACCTCAACAAAATGGTGTAGTGGATAGGAAGAATAGAACTCTACTGGATATGGCAAGGACCATGCTTGATGAGTACAAGACACCGGACCGGTTTTGGGCGGAGGCAATTAACACCGTCTGCTACTCCATCAACCGGTACTCCATCAACCGGTTATATCTTTCACCGAATCCTCAAGAAAACATCATATGAACTCCTCACTGGTAAAAAGCCCAATGTTTCTTACTTTAGAGTTTTTGGGAGCAAATGCTTTATTCTTATTAAGAGAGGTATAAATTCTAAATTTGCTCCTAAAGCAGTAGAATGCTTTTTACTTGGTTATGACTCAAATACAAGTGCATATAGAGTCTTCAACAAGTCCACTAGATTAGTTGAAGTTTCTTGTGACATTATGTTTGATGAGACTAATGGCTCCCAAGTGGAGCAAGTTGATCTTGATGAATTAGATGATGAAGAGGCTCCATGCGTCGCGCTAAGGAACATGTCAATTGGAGATGTGTGTCCGAAAGAAACCGAAGAGCCTTCACAAGCACAAGATCAACCGTCATCTTCCATACAAGCATCTCCACCTACTCAAGATGAGGATGAAGCTCAAGATGAAGAAGATGAAGATCAAGGCAATGAGCCACCTCAAGAGGAGGACATCATTCAAGGGGGAGATGATGATAATGAAGACAAGGAAGATGATCAAGAGATCCATGATCAAAGACCGCCACACCTAAGAGTCCACCAAACAATTCAAAGAGATCACCCCATCAACTCTATACTTGGTGACATCCACAAGGGGGTAACCACTAGATCTCGAGTTGCTCATTTTTGTGAATATTACTCTTTTGTGTCTATTGAGCATTACAGGATAGAGGATGCACTAAGATATCCGGATTGGGTGGTGGCAATACAAGAGGAGCTCAACAACTTCACGAGGAATGAGGTATGACATTTAGTTCCACGTCCTAACCAAAATGTTGCAGGTACCAAGTGGGTATTTCGCAACAAACAAGATGAGCATGGTGTGGTGACAAGGAACAAAGCACGACTTGTGGCCAAGGGATATTCACAAGTTGAAGGTTTGGATTTTGATGAAACCTATGCACCCGTAGCTAGGCTTGAGTCAATTTGTATATTACTTGCCTATGCTACTTATCATGGCTTTAAGCTATATCAAATGGACGTGAAGAGTGCCTTCCTCAATGGCCCTATCAAGGAAGAGGTATATGTTGAGCAATCTCCTGACTTTGAAGATAGTGAGTATCCTAACCATGTGTATAAGCTCTCAAAGGCGCTTTATGGGCTTAAGCAAGCCCCAAGAGCATGGTATGAATGCCTACGAGACTTTCTTATCACTAATGGCTTCAAAGTTGGAAAAGCTGACCCTACTCTCTTCACTAAAACTATTGCTAAAGACTTGTTTATATGCCAAATTTATGTTGATGATATTATATTTGGGTCTACTAACAAGTCAACTTGTGAAGAGTTTAGTAGGATTGTTGGGGGCCTTCGGCTTCCGAAGGTCCTAAAAAACATGATTTAACTATGCCTCTGGAGTATAATGTGTAAACAGGTACCTTCGGACACAAATCAAAACCATAGCATGAATATGCACAAAGAGTATGAAGGATGGCGCAGAGCCGAAGCTATGCGCAGGGGAGCTTCGGCGTGATAGCAGAAAAAGAAACCGACTTAAAAGGGAAAAGGCTATTTGGACCCCGATGGATTGCTATAGAGTTATTAGCAAATGTAAAGGGCATGGGTGTAATTTTACATGGGCTGCGTCCTGTGCCTATAAATAGATGAACAGTACTCCCGTACTGTTCACGCTGACTTGGCATTTACTTTCGCGTCACGTTTGTACCCCTGCTTTCTTTCGAGCCGAAGGTACATTTATAATTTGTTATTGTCGATACAATCACGCAAATAAAAATAAGTTGGTAATAACATTTAAAGTGTTTACATTATTTTTTCATATCTTGTGTATGAATCCTTCTTCATCATCTATTGTGTTTAAGAAGGTTTGTTCTTCATAACCTTCATCCGGAATTCATTATATCCGAAGGGAGATAATGTTTCGAAGGACGAAGGACTTCAACATTTAACACTTTTTATGTTGCCTTGTTCTTAACTTTTAGCAGTTAAGAACAAGTCCCCAACATTGGCGCCCACCTCCGGTGAACTCACTTCCACTTTTTGAGTTTCGAACACCTTCGACAAGCATAGACCTTCGTCATGCCGCCTAAGAAAGCTTCAGCAACAGGGGCTGTTGCTCTGTAGCCGCTGGACCCCAACCAAGAGACCCTCTCTCTTCGGGAGGCCCGAAGCCAGAAGAGGAAGGCCACCAGTCCAACGCCTCAGGAGGACGACTTGGACCAAGAGATCAGAAATATGGAGATGCTCCATCAGCAGGTGCAAAGGAAGAAGGAAAAGATGGCTAGGCTGGCTGATCTGCAAAGGCAGATAGACGAAGCCTCTGAAGAAGTTCGCCATCTTACTCAAGATGAGCAGAACCGAAGGCCTCAACACAGAGAGTTTCATCAAGAGGGCTTCTTCAACGAGGATGACTGGTATGAGAATTTCCATCATGGGAATTTTGCTTTTGATGATGCTTCTCCTCTGTCAGTAGAACTGCAGGCTACACCTTGGCCTCCGTCTTACAAGCCACCTCAACTCCCCATGTATGACGGACACTCAGATCCGAAGCAGTTTCTGATGAGCTACGAAGCAACGATATCTTCCTATGGTGGCAATACTGCAGTCATGGCGAAGTCTTTTGTCATGGCCGTCAAGAATGTTGCACAAACCTGGTACTCCTCCCTTCGGTCAGGAACAATCACATCATGGCAGAAGCTGAAGGATATGCTGATCACCAGTTTCCAAGGGTTTCAAACGAAGCCGGTCACCGCTCAAGCCTTATTCCAGTGCACCCAAGACCACCAAGAATATCTCCAGGCGTATGTGCGAAGGTTCTTACGCCTGAGGGCACAAGCGCCAACAGTGCCCAATGAAATTGTCATTGAGGCCATGATTAAGGGGCTTCGGCCGGGACCTTCAGCTCAATACTTTGCCAGGAAGCCCCCTCAGACTTTGGAGAAATTGCTTCAGAAGATGGATGAATACATCCATGCTGACAATGACTTTCGGCAAAGAAGGGAGGAAGCTTACAGGTTCTCTGAAATAGCCAGGGGCTTCGGAGGGAGAATTCATCCTAGACATGTCAGATCGATTCATTCCGCTCAGAATGATGACAGGGGAAGCCAGCAGCAGAGGCCGCAATATTCCTCCTAGGCTTCGGGGCAGCAGCAGACCTATCCTCGGCCTCCAGCTCCAAGGGGCAGAGGTGCCAAGGGCTTCAGAGGAAGATTTGGGGATCAACCCAGGAAAATTTATTGCCTATTCTGTGGTGAGGACAAGGGCCACACCACCAGGATGTGCCATGTCACTATCCAGAAACAAAAGGAAATAGCAGAAGCTGCAGCCCAACAGACCCAGGCGAAGCAAGTTATGCATACTGCTTCGTACCACTCGCCTTATATCCCAAAGTATGTGGGCAACCACCCTGTAGCTTCTGTTGCTTCAGCAAGTCAATCTCAGGCATCTTGGCAACAGCCTCCGCCTCCACCACCAATGCAACGAGGCCAGCAGCCAGAAGGGAGTCAGCATACTCAACACCAACGAGACTTCAGAGAAGAGTCCGAAGCTCGCACAGTCAATAGTATTGTGCCAGAATCAAAGCACATTTACTAACAAATATCCTACCTCGGCAGCAGTTTTTGCATTCAGTATCATTTTCTTTAAGGAACAATTATTGAAAGCCTAAGTGTTTTTTGTCGTTTTCAATTTCTTGTAATAGCTTCGCCTATGCCATGGTACAAATATACTTTCTCCACAGAATAACGGAGTCCAAAAAGTTTATGAAGCATAAGAACTTATGGTTACAGGGAGAACCTCCGGAATAACAAAAAGTCGTTCCTAAGGGAGCGCAGTGTAAGTTTTCTGCTCAAAAGTCGTTCCGAAGGGAATGCAGAGCTTACAGCGAAAAATAAATGCTGATTCCGCTGAAGTAAAAGGCGAAGAAGCTCCTAAGGGAGGCTTACAGCGAAAAATAAACGCTGATTCCGCTGAAGTAAAAGGCGAAGAAGCTCCTAAGGGAGGCTTACAGCGAAAAATAAACGCTGATTCCGCTGAAGTAAAAGGCGAAGAAGCTCCTAAGGGAGGCTTACAGCGAAAAATAAACGCTGATTCCGTTGAAGTAAAAGGCGAAGAAGCTCCTAAGGGAGGCTTACAGTAAAAAATAGACGTCGACCTTCGGCAAATATCATTTTGCATAACATCACATCATCACATCATGTGCATAGCATAACATCATACATCATATTGCATCAATGACGCAAGAAGGGGGTTCAATGTTAATATTCGGAGATTGTTTCGAAGAAACAGTCCCAAGGCACAAAAATAATTATTGAAGAAGCATACCTTCGTCAAACTCTGAAATGAAAAGATCTATTGGTAACTGATTTTACGAAGATTGGATGTTTTCTATGAAAGTACGGATATCATTTACGAAGCATGAAAAGAAGGGAAGGTGTTTTTTCACCGAAGGCTCAAAAACGGTATGTATGTAAAGTTTCATGAATCATAAAGAATTGAACCATAAATAGCTTATATATTACATTCAAAGTTACAAAATATTACACATATTGTTCAACAAATGTTACATTTCAAATGTTTTCACAATAACATCTAATCTTCCCTTAGAACTATTTCTGCAGCTTTGTTTAGTAGTTGATCAACAACTTTGTCCATGATAGCTTCGGCCATTTTTCTAATCTCGTCATCCCCCTTTATGTTGGGGTCCGCTAATGGCTCGGCAGGCTCTGAGGGAGGAGAAGGTGCGGCTATGTTACAAAGTGTAGGCAAGTTCAAAATCAAAAAGTTACAACAAAAACCCAAAAACTAGTAGTTAATACCTATTCGCCCTTCGAGATCCGCACTTTTCTCAGCGGCCTCTGCTACTTTTCTAGCGTCATGAATACCTTTTTTGCTTCTTCGTATAATTTCTTGAGCCATCTCCCGGCCACCATTTTCCCAGATGTCGGTGAAAAATTTTCCACCAACCAAACTTGCCTCGGCCGAAGGGTCTTTTATGTCTTCAGAAGATAAATCGGTTTCGGTCTATGCCAATGATTTCACGTGATCGCAACCTTTTTTCTCCAAAACAGTAGCAATCCCCCTAGCACCCGAGAAGGCGCAAATGTCTCCGCGGCTATTCAAGACTTCTTCGAAAGCTTCAGCTTCGTGGCTGATCCACCCAATTGGGCCTTCGGGGTCGCCCCTCATGAAATTTTCTTCGCTTGAGAACGTACCAACGCTGGCGAAGCTGGTTCTTATTTTCTTAACACATTCTATAGATTTTTTATAACACCTTTTCTTGGATGCACGAAGCTCTTCAACGTTTTTTTCTAAATGATTTGCACATTGTTCACTAATTTCTCGTTTTGTTTCTTCAACCGTGCATTCTTCTTTAGTTCTGGCTAGCTATTTCCGAAGATCCTCAAGTTCGCGCTTCTAAGCCTCAGCTTGAGCTTTGAAAGCAGCTTCGTCTTCTTTTATTTTATTCATCAACGAATGTAATATTTTATCTTTTTCGAAACCGTCGTTCCTTAGTTCAATTACCTCGGAACGAAGGTTGCTCAAGGCTATCGTACACCCTTCATCTTCGGCATCTTTTTGTGCCCTGAGGGCATTGCTAAGTATAAGGCCCTGCAAAAAAATGTGTTAATAAGTTTAAGAAAATGAAAAATTTTGGTTTCAAGGAATAATACAAAGATCTCATTTTTTCACCTTTAAACTATTGTACGCTAAGCTGTCGGCCAGCTCGTCCTTTGACAACACCGAGAGCCCATCTTCTAATGTTGGGAATCCAAAGCTCTTGCTCATCTCCCGACAGACAGAAATTTCCTTGCTGTCAGGGAGACAATACAAGAAGTCTTCTTCTCCGCTGTCGTTGAATATCAGCGCCCCTTTTGAATATTTCAATTTTTGCGCATAGAATTGAGCTTCTCTTTTTTCTTTTTCGTTCAAATTTTTACCTGAAGCATGACGTAATACATAGTCAGAAGCTTCAGAAGATGCTTCGGGAATAGGTGTGGCGATTTTCTCAGATAAAGCTTCTTCTGCAGATTCTTTTTCCGTTTTTTTTTCAATTTCCAAGAATTCCCTCTTGGTAGGCTCTGAAAGCCCAGTTTCAGTTTCCTCTTGACTTTTGACAGCTTCGGCCTCAGTTTGTGTCTTTGAAACTTTGGTAGCTATCTTCGGAGTAGCGCTTGAAGATCTTATCGTTTCCAGTACATCTAGCACATTAACCATTCTTTTCCTCTTGGGGGTTGTAGTAAGGTCTTTTTGTGTCATCGGCATTGACATTGGCACCTCCACTCTTCCTGAAGGACTTACAATTTCCGATGTATTTGTTTCTTCAGCTCTCACTTCTTTTATTTTTTCCATCTCCAGCATTTTGGTCGGCTCTTCAATATTTGACAGGGGAGTCAGCTCCTTGGCTTCGGTGGCCGAAGAGGTCTCACCGACAAACTCAGGCACTGTGGCCGGTTCAATATAGCATGGCCGGTGTGTAAGAACCTTCATCTTTTTCCTCTTTGGCGTTGGCTCACTAGGAGCGGCTGAAGCAACTTCCTTCACAGAAGCCGTATCTTTCCTTTTTTGACCCCGTGTTGGGTAATGATAGTTAGGATAGACGAACCCAATGGCATCAAATACTCGATTGAGTCTTTTCTTCTTCCGGCCTCCGAAGGCCACAGACAGTGCATTATCTTCTGCCTTCGAGTATGGTCCAAGCAGTTCATCGCTTATGGCCTCAATACATTTTAACCAGTCATCATCTGGCTTGACAAACTTATCTCCATATCTGAAGGTGTATCTTAACCTAACTAGTCCACCTTCGTCAGGTTTGCTGATGGTTTCCTTTGTCATTTCCCAATCTTCTACAAGTCACTCTGAAGGCAATGTGTTCCTAGATCAAATCCCTCGTCCCAATGAAAGAGCAAACTACCCCGAAGGCTCTCCGGCATTTTTCGGCGGCTTCGTCAATATCCACCTTCAGTTTCCGAAGGCCAAAACGCTGCCAGATGGGGCGCATGATGATACCTTTAATATCTTCTCGTGTTTTCAAGTCGTTTTTCACATAGAACCATTCCTTCATCCAGTCTCCGGGCCATCTCTTCCGAAAAGTTGGCACGGGACAGCTTGACCCAGAGCGGGCAACGAAGCTGTAGCAGCAAAAATTGTTATGATATTGCTCTTTACCCCATGGTTTCGTCTCATATAATAACTCATGCATACTGCAAAAACTTTTTTGCATTTGGCTCCAAACCTTGGATCTTCACGGCCCATACGAAGATTCCCATCCTTATGATTGCTTCGGGAGTAATTTGATGAAGGCAGATTTCAAATATCTTCAAAACTTCTACCATAAAGTTGCTCAAAGGAAACCGAAGTCCAGCCTTGAAGAAACTTCGGAATATCACGACTTCATTCTCCTCGGGAGTTGGACAAGTTTTCTCTCCTTCATCAGCCCTCACAATAGATAAATCCCAAAAATATCTACCCCTCATATTGACAAGATGGCTTTGCTTTATGCTTGATTTTCCAAAAATTGCATGACTTGGTCGCCAGGGTCGATCTTTGGAATCTTCACCACCACTTTCCACATCATAGCTGTCACTATCACCAGTGTCTTAAGATAAACCCTCTAAGATCTCCCTAGTAATCTTCTCTGTATTTGTCTTTGCTATTGATTCAAGAAAGCCGAGATTCATCTCCTCGGAAAGACTCAGCTTCGATTCAGCGACAGCTTTCTTATCTTCAGACATCTTTGAAAATGCTGAGAAAGTGCTCTCGAAACTGAAGCCTAAAAATTTAAAAAAGCCAAGCAAGTGCTGGTGTGCAAGGGTTAAAAGTTGGATGAGCAAGAAGCAGATGGCGAGAAAGCGTGCCAAATGAACTCGTGGTGAGCTCTTATTTATACGCCTAGTGCGTTAAAAGCTGGAGGGTCCCGCTTGTCAATGACTGTTGCTATTCTAGCAAAGGGAAGGTGTTTTTTCGGACCTTCGGCTTAAGGCCTTCGTCCATGTCGCAATCTAAATTTATTACTTTAACAAATTAATATTGCGAGGGGCTACTGTTGGGGGCCTTCGGCTTCTGAAGGTCCTCAAAAACATGATTTAACTATGCCTCTGGAGTATAATGTGTAAACAGGTACCTTCGGACACAAATCAAAACCATAGCATGAAGATGCACAAAGAGTATGAAGGATGGCGCAGAGCCGAAGCTATGCGTAGGGGAGCTTCGGCATGATAGCAGAAAAAGAAACCGACTTAAAAGGGAAAAGGCTATTTGGACCCCGATGGATTGCTATAGAGTTATTAGCAAATGTAAAGGGCATGGGTATAATTTTACATGGGCTGCGTCCCGTGCCCATAAATAGATGAACAGTACTCCCGTACTGTTCATGCTGACTTGGCATTTACTTTCGCGTCACGTTTGTACCCCTGCTTTCTTTCGAGCCGAAGGTACATTTATAATTTGTTATTATCGATACAATCACGCAAAAAAATAAGTCGGTAATAACATTTAAAGTGTTTACATTATTTTTTCATATCTTGTGTATGAATCCTTCTTCATCATCTATTGTGTTTAAGAAGGTTTGTTCTTCATAACCTTCGTCCGGAATTCATTATATCCGAAGGGAGATAATGTTTCGAAGGACAAAGGACTTGAACATTTAACACTTTTTGTGTTGCCTTGTTCTTAACTTTTAGCAGTTGAGAACAAGTCCCCAACAAGGATTATGATACAGAAATTCGAGATGTCAATGATGGAGGAGTAGAAGTATTTCCTTGGATTCCAAATCAAGCAACTCCAAGAGGGCACCTTCATAAGCCAAACTAAGTACATTCAAGATATACTTAAGAAGTTTGGAATGAAGAATGGTAAACTGTAACGCCCTGAATTTGGGGGGTAGAATTTTTTCTTCTTTTTACTCACCAAATTCAGGCGTTACTCTCTTTTCTCTTCCCGTTTCGCTCCTTCTTCCCAATTTCAAAGCAGTATAGCAACTGGTGTCAGTATGGCGTGTGAGCAAAAATCCTAAGTTGTCATGAGTGTTGCATCATGCTGAGGCATATTTCTTGTCTGATGTCGTGTTTAATCGCGTGTTTTGCTTAGTCTCGTTTTGTGAATCGGATTCCGATCGGTGGTTGCGCGTGTCGTGGGTCTTTGCACCGCGACGCGACCCAGCCCGACCCAGCCCGGCCTAGCCGACCCGCTCTGGCCCGCGCGCCCCCGGCGCCATGCCCTCCCCCGTGCGCGCCCCCTCCCTTTCTCTCATTTGATTTTTCCTACGCAGCAACCTCCTCTCCTCCACCTCTCTCTCTCTCCCCGTGGTGCCCTAGGTTTTGGAGACGGTGATCGCTGGATTTGAACCCCGAGGTGAGCATCCCTCCCCTCTCCCTCTCCTTCTCCCTCTCCCTCCCTCTTTCCTCCTCACCCTCCCCTTCTTCTCCCCCCCGCGCGGCCCCCCAGCGGTGCTCCCCTCGCGGCCCCCTGGCACGCTCCCCGCCCCCCCCCCAGCGGCGCTCCCTCGCGGCCCCCAACACGCTCCCCCCTGCAGCCCCTGGCACGCTCCCCTCGCGGCCCCGGCGTGCTTCCCCGCGGCCCCCTGGCGTGCTCCCCGCGTGGCCCCCCGGCGGCGCTCCCTCGCGGCCCCGGCGCGCTCCCTCGCGCCCCCCCGACGGCGCTCCCCTCAAGCCCCCCTGGCGGCGCTCCCCCCCCGCGCGGCCCCTGATCGGCCCCTCCCCAGCGGCGCCCGCCCCGTCCCCGGCGCGGCTGCGCACCCTCGACGTGACTCGCGTGGTCTCACATGTCCCCGGCGCGGCCTCGTGCGCCCCGGCACGCGCAGCCCAGTGCATGCGGCGATCGATTTTCAGTTTAATTAGTTTTAGATTTAGTTTAATGAATATGCTGCGTCGCGCGCTTCGTCGCGCGACGATTCATTTTAAATTCATCTTTATTAATGAGCTGTGTTGCGCGCTTCGTCGCGCGACGATTCGTCTTAATTTCATATTATTTAATGTGTGGCATCGCGCGTCCAGTCGCGCGACGTTTCATTTTAAATTCAGTTTAGATGGCATATGCCGTTGTGCGTTTTGTCGTGCGACGCTTAACGTCTCTTTATAATTAATGCAAGTGTCTTATTGCGCGCTCCGTCGCGCGATGAGTCATTTATTTCTTAATTCAATTTAAGTGTTGTGTCGCGCGTTTCGCCGCGCGGCAATCCTTTTAATTTACCTTTATCTGTTCATAATAATTAAACATGGAACATAACTTTACCCTATGCTAAACGCGATGACTAAATTGTGTGACGTGTATTTTAATTTATAATCGTGTGACGTGATCGCTATTCGACCGTAGCCTCAACCGTTACTCTCTCTCTTTCTCGCTTAGTCGTAGGTGTAAGCCCTGCGCCGAGTGTCTGTTTATTTGTAACATTATTTTGTATGGTGTACTGTTCTTTTATATTAAATGCGTGGAATGTATGTTTGAACTCGTATAGATAACGGTCAGTTGGTGGAGCCCGAAGGAATTGCAGGTGAAGACCCTGAGCAGCAGCTGGTTGGTGAAGACAAGTGTCCTTTGACCCATTTATGTCCTACTCATTCTTATAATTCACTCCCCGCATATACACAATTTATACCTAAGGCTTGACTAGCTTTTGTTTATCTTGTCCTTGTCTACCTGTTTTGGTTGAGTTATTTTGGTTTAGCTTTATGCTAATGCTTCACATTAATCAATGAACATTGTCGGGGACCATAATTAGGGGTACCCTCAAGACCCCTAAATCTCAGTTGGTAACCCCCATCAGCACAAAGCTGCAAAGGCCTGATGGGTGCGATTAAGTCAAGGATCGGTCCATTCGAGGGACACGATCGTGCCTCGCCCGAGCCTAGCCTCGGGCAAGGGAAGCCAACCCCGGAGAACCTACGTCTCGCCCGAGGACCCCCCTCCAGCAACGGGCACACTATCGGCTCGCCCGAGGCCCAGTCTTCACCGAGAAGCAACCTTAGCCGCATCGCCACGCCGACCGACCAAATCGCAGGGGCATTTAATGCAAAGGTGGTCTGACACCTTTATCCTGACGCACGCCCACCAGTCGACAGAGCCGAAGTGACCGCGGTCACTTCGCCGCTCTACTGACCGGTCTGACAAGAGGACAGCGCCGCCTGCGCCGCTCCGACTGCTGAGCCACCCGATAGAGTGAG
Source organism: Zea luxurians (assembly GCA_029449295.1). Taxonomy (NCBI): domain Eukaryota; kingdom Viridiplantae; phylum Streptophyta; class Magnoliopsida; order Poales; family Poaceae; genus Zea; species Zea luxurians. The sequence continues at coordinate 104,217,169 of JAOPSE010000002.1, forward strand.
GCTGACAGCAGCCAAGGCCGGCGTCGAGCGTCATAGGAAACTCCGCCTCGCCCGATCCCAGGGCTCGGACTCGGGCTCAGCCCCGGAAGACGGCGAACTCCGCTCCACCCGACCCAGGGCTCGGACTCGGGCTCAGCCCCGGAAGACGGTGAACTCCGCTCCGCCTGACCCAGGGCTCGGACTCGGGCTCAGCCCCGAAAGACGGCGAACTCCGCTCCGCCCGACCCTAGGGCTCGGACATGGGCTCAGCCCCGGAAGACGGACGAACTCCGCTCCACCCGACCCAGGGCTCGGACTTGGGCTCAGCCCTAGAAGACGACAAACTCCGCTCCGCCCGACCCAGGGCTTGGACTTGGGCTCAGCCCCAGGAGACGACGGACTCCGCTTCGCCCGACCCCAGGGCTCAGACTCAGCCCTGGCCTCAGCCGACGGTCTCCGCCTCGCCCGACCCAGGGGCTCGGACTCGACCACGGCCACGGAAGACAGACTCGACCTCGACCTCGGAGGAGCCTCCACATCGCCCAACCTAGGGCGCGGATCGACCACGTCGACAGGAGGCGCCATCATTACCCAACCCCGAGCTGACTCAGGCTATGGGGAACAAGACCAACGTCCCATCTGGCTCGCTCCGCCAGATAGGCAATGATGGCGCCCCGCATGCCCTGTGACGGCGGCGGCTCTCGGCCCCCTTACGGAAGCAAGAGGACGTCAGCAAGGACTCAACAGCCCCGACAGCTGTCCTTCCGCCAGGCTCCAGCACTCCTCCGACGGCCACGACACCACACGAACCGGGTGCCAAGACCTCTCCGGCTGCCACGATGGCATGTACTTAGGGCGCTAGCTCACCACCACTAGACACGTTAGCACATTGCTACACTCCCCGTTGTACACCTGGATCCTCTCCTTACACCTATAAAAGGGAGGACCAGGGCCCTCTTACAGAGGGTTGCCCCACGCGGGGAAGGACGGGACGGCGCTCACGCAAGGCCGCTCGCTCCCACTCCCGCGTGGACGCTTGTATCCACCTACTGCAAGCGCACCCGACTCAGGCGCGGGGCTAACACGAAGGCCGCGGGATCCGCTCTCTTACGCCTGCCTCCCTCCGGCTGCCTCCTTTCCCCCCTTCGCGTTCCGCCTTGCATCGACCCATCTGGGCTGGGGCACGCGGCGACAATTCACTCGTCGGTCCAGGGACCCCCCGGGTTTCGAAACACCGACAGTTGGCGCGCCAGGTAGGGGCCTGCTGCGTGTTGACGAACAGCTTCCCGTCAAGCTCCAGATGGGCAGTCTCCAGCAACCTTTCCAGCCCAGGATGGTGCTCCGTTTCGGGAATCTTGAGTTCATGTCCCTCGACGGCAGCTACGACATGATACTCCTTCCCCCGCCGCGCGACAGCGACAATGGCGGTCGACAACCCGCTCGCCGATGGGGAAATCGACGACGCCTTCCCCACGAGGTGGAAGGATGACATTCGGGCTTGTCCCGTCCCCTCCCCCGCCGACGGAGGAGGAGGCGGGGCAACCGAGGCCAAGCGGGAAGCGGCACCTCGTTGGCTGTCGAGCGAGTCGACGGCGTCGGCGCCCCAACAGAGGGCGCGTCGGGCATCGATCTCGCGTCTGAGACAAAGACGAGCGCCGCCTCCTCGCAACACGCCAACCTCAAGCAAACGCACGACGCCAGCACGCTCGCGAGGGACTTGCTGGGCGTCACCCTCGTACCTGAGACGACGGTGCAGTCAGTCCCAGACGCAACCTCGTCACCGACCGTCGACCGAAAGGTATCGACCGATTCCCGTCTCGTGTCTTTTGGATTCGGCCTCGACCCACCAAGCGACTCTGCTTCGGTGAGCACTCTCTTAGAGGCGAGTCCAAACCCTCTGGGGTATCGTGTGCGGTCACCCTAGGACCGACTGACGACCGACTCGACCTACGGGCCCTCGGGGTCCGAGGAAGATGGCGAGCCCGACCTCTATTGGGATTTCTCCGGAATTGGTAACCCCAGTGCCGTGCGGGACTTCATGACCGCATGTGACTACTGCTTTTCCGACTGTTCCGACGGCAGCCGCGGCCTCGACAATGAGGACCGCGGCCCAACTCGTGAATGTTTCCACGTCGATCTAGGGGGTCCCGGCGAAGGCAACCATCTTGGTATGCCAGAAAACGGTGATCCCCCTAGGCCCGTGCCTCGCGTTGACATCCTTCGGGAGCTAGCTGTTGGTCCCCGTCCCGGCGGGGGGTCCTGACCCACAGCTCGAGCAAGTCCACGAGAGGCAGGCCAGGCTCGACGAGGGAGCAGGAACGCTTGTGCCGATCCGCCGGGACATCGGGCAGGAATGGGCGGTCCAACCCCCGGCCGGAGAAGCGCGTCATCTCCCTCAGGACATCCAGCACCGCATCGCCGACGACGTCAGGGTGAGGCCGCCGCCGGATTCCAGCGGAGTCGGCCAGAACCTGGCTGCAGCGGCAATACTCCTCCGCGCGATGCCGGAGCCATCAACCACCGAGGGGCGACGTATCTAGGGAGAGCTCAAGAATCTCCTGGAGGACGCCGCGGTCCGATGGGCTGAAAGCTCTGCCTCCCGAAGGCAGGGGTTCCCCTCGGAACATCGCGCCGCGACTTCCCGATTCATGCGGGAAGCCTCGGTCCACTCCGGGCGCACGCTCAACACAGCGCCTGCAGTCCCGGGTCGCCTCGGCAACAAGCGTCATCATCACAGCCATCGGGCTCACCTCGACGACAGGGCGCGCCGAGGCTACCACCCCAGGCGTGGGGGACGCTACGACAGTGGGGAGGATCGGAGTCCTTCGCCCGAACCACCCGGTCCGCAGGCTTTCAGCCGCGCCATACGACGGGCACCGTTCCCGACCCGGTTCCGAACCCCGACTACTATCACAAAGTACTTGGGGGAGACAAGACCGGAACTGTGGCTCGCGGACTATCGGCTGGCCTGCCAACTGGGTGGAACGGACGACGATAACGTCATCATCCGCAACCTCCCCCTGTTCCTCTCCGACACCGCTCTAGCCTGGCTGGAGCACCTGCCCCCGGGGCAGATCTCCAACTGGGACGACCTGGTCCAAGCCTTCGCCGGCAATTTCCAGGGCACGTACATGCGCCCTGGGAACTCCTGGGATCTCCGAAGCTGCCGCCAGCAGCCGGGAGAGTCTCTCCGGGACTACATCCGGCGATTCTCGAAGCAGCGCACAGAGCTGCCCAACGTCACCGATTTAGATGTCATCGGCGCGTTCCTCGCTGGCACCACCTGCCGCGACCTGGTGAGCAAGCTGGGTCGCAAGACCCCCACCAGGGCGAGCGAGCTGATGGACATCGCCACCAAGTTCGCCTTTGGCCAGGAGGCGGTTGAGGCCATTTTCCGGAAGGACAAGCAGCCCCAGGGCCGCCCACCGGAAGATGCTCCCGAGGCGTCAACTCAGCGCGGCGCCAAGAAGAAGGGCAAGAAGAAGTCGCAAGCAAAACGCGACGCCGCCGACGCGGACCTTGTCGCCGCCGCCGAGCACAAGAACCCTCGGAGACCTCCCGGAGGTGCCAACCTCTTCGACAAGATGCTCAAGGAGCCGTGCCCCTATAATCAGGGGCCCGTCAAGCACACCCTCGAGGAGTGTGCCATGCTACGACGACACTTTCACAAGGCCGGGCCACCCGTGGAGGGTGGCAAGGCCCTCGACGACGCAAAGGAGGAAGATCACAAGGCAGGAGGGTTCCCCGAGGTCCGCGACTGCTTCATGATCTACGGCGGGCAAGTGGTGAACGCCTCGGCTCGGCACCGCAAGCAAGAGCGTCAGGAGGTCTGCTCGGTAAAGGTGGCGGCGCCAGTCTACCTAGACTGGTTCGACAAGCCCATCACCTTCGACCAGGCCGACCATCCAGACTATGTGCCGAGCCCGGGGAGATATCCACTCGTTGTTGACCCCATCATCGGCAACGTCAGGCTCACCAAGGTCCTCATGGATGGAGGCAGCAACCTCAACATCATCTACGCCGAGACCCTCGGGTTCCTGCGGATCGATCTGTCCTCGGTCCAGACGGGCGCTGCGCCTTTCCACGGGATCGTCCCCGGGAAGCGCGTTCAACCCCTCGGACAACTCGACCTACCCGTCTGCTTCGGGACGCCCTCCAACTTTCGAAAGGAGACCCTCACGTTCGAAGTGGTCGGGTTTCGAGGAACCTACCATGCAATGCTGGGGAGGCCATGCTACGCCAAGTTCATGGCCGTCCCCAACTACACCTACCTCAAGCTCAAGATGTCGGGCCCCAACGGGGTCATCACCGTCGGGCCCACGTACCGGCACGCATACGAATGCGATGTGGAGTGCGTGGAGTACGCCGAGGCCCTCGCCGAGTCCGAGGCCCTCTTCGCTGACCTGGAGAGCCTCTCTAGGGAGGCGCCCGACGTGAAGCGCCAAGCCGGCAACTTTGAACCAGCGGAGACGGTCAAGTCCGTCCCTCTCGACCCCTGCAACGATGCCTCCAAGCAGATCCGGATCGGTTCCGAGCTCGACCCCAAATAGGAAGCAGTGCTCGTCGACTTTCTCCGCGCGAACGCTGATGTTTTTGCGTGGAGTCCCTCGGACATGCCCGGCATACCGAGGGAAGTCGCCGAGCACTCTCTGGATATCCGAGCTGGGGCCCGACCCATGAAGCAGCCTCTATGCCGATTCGACGAAGAAAAGCACAGAGCCATAGGCGAGGAGATCCACAAGCTACTGGCGGCAGGGTTCATCAAAGAGGTATTCCATCCCGAATGGCTTGCCAACCCTGTGCTTGTGAGAAAGAAAGGGGGGAAATGGCGGATGTGTGTAGACTACACTGGTCTAAACAAAGCATGTTCGAAGGTTCCCTACCCTCTGCCTCGCATCGATCAGATCATGGATTCCACTGCTGGGTGCGAAACCCTGTCTTTCTTCGATGCCTACTCAGGGTATCACCAGATCAGGATGAAGGAGACCGACTAGCTCGCGACTTCATTCATCACACCCTTCGGCATGTACTGCTATGTTACAATGTCGTTTGGTTTGAGGAATGCAGGGGCAACGTACCAGCGATGCATGAACCATGTGTTTGGTGAACACATCGGCCGAACGGTCGAGGCCTACGTCGATGACATCGTAGTCAAGACGAGGAAGGCCTCCGACCTCCTTTCTGACCTTGAAGCGACGTTCCGATGTCTCAAGGCGAAAGGCGTGAAGCTTAATCCCGAAAAGTGTGTCTTCGGGGTCCCCCGAGGCATGCTCTTGGGGTTCATCGTCTCCGAGCGGGGCATCGAAGCCAACCCGGAGAAGATTGCAACCATCACCAGCATGGGGCCAATCAAGGACTTGAAAGGCGTACAGAGGGTTATGGGATGTCTCGCGGCTCTGAGCCGCTTCATCTCCCGCCTCGGCGAAAGAGGTATGCCCCTGTACCGCCTCTTAAGGGAAGCTGAGTGCTTCGCTTGGACTCCCGAGGCCGAGGAAGCCCTCAGGAACCTGAAGGCGCTCCTTACGAACGCGCCCATCTTGGTGCCTCCCGCTGCCGGAGAAGCCCTCTTGATCTACGTCGCCGCAACCACCCAGGTGGTTAGCGTCGCGATCGTGGTTGAGAGACGAGAAGAAGGGCATGCATTGCCCATCTAGAGGCCAGTCTACTTCATCAGTGAGGTACTGTCCGAGACCAAGATCCGCTACCCACAAATCCAGAAGCTGCTGTACGCGGTGATCCTGACACGGCGGAAGTTGCGACACTACTTCGAGTCTCATCCGGTGACTGTGGTGTCATCCTTCCCCCTGGGAGAGATCATCCAGTCCCGAGAGGCCTCAGGTAGAATTGCGAAGTGGGCGGTGGAGATCATGGGTGAGACGATCTCGTTCGCCCCTCGGAAGGCCATCAAGTCCCAGGTCTTGGCGGACTTCGTGGCTGAATGGGCCGACACCCAGCTCCCGACGGCTCTAATCCAACCGGAGCTTTGGACCATGTTTTTCGACGGGTCGCTGATGAAGACGGGGGCCGGCGCAGGCCTCCTCTTTGTCTCGCCCCTCGGGAAGCACCTACGCTACGTGCTACGCCTCCACTTCCCGGCGTCCAACAACGTGGCTGAGTACGAGGCTCTGGTAAACGGGTTGCGAATCGCCATCGAGCTAGGGGTCCGACGCCTCGACGCTCGCGGTGACTCGCAGCTCGTCATCGACCAAGTCATGAAGAACTCCCACTGCCGCGACCCAAAGATGGAAGCCTACTGCGATGAGGTTCGGCGCCTGGAAGACAAGTTCTACGGGCTCGAGCTCAACCACATCGCCCGACGCTACAACGAGACTGCGGACGAGCTGGCTAAAATAGCCTCGGGACGAACAACAGTTCCCCGGACGTATTCTCCTGAGACCTGCATCAACCCTCCGTCAAGACAAAGGACACGCCCGAGCCCGAGGCATCTTCGGCTCCGCCCGAGGCACCTTTGGCTCCGCCCGAGGCACCCTCGGCTCAGTCCAAGGTACCCTCGACCCAGTCCGAGGTACCCTCAGCACGGTCCGAGGTACCCTCGGCTCAGCCCGAGGTACCCTCGGCCCCCGAGGGTGAGGCACTGCGCGTCGAGGGGGAACCAAGCGAGGTCACGCCTAATCAAAGCTGGCAGACCCCGTACCTGCAATATCTCCACCGAGGGGAGCTGCCCCTCGACCAAGCCGAAGCTCGGCGGTTGGCGCGGCGCGCCAAGTCTTTCGTCTTGCTGGGAGATGGGAAGGAGCTCTACCACCGCAGCCCCTCAGGCATCCTCCAGCGATGCATTTCCATCGCCGAAGGCCAGGAGCTCTTGCAAGAGATACACTCGGGGGCTTGCGGCCATCACGCAGCACCTCGAACCCTCGTTGGAAACGCCTTCCGACAAGGATTCTACTGGCCAACGGCGGTGGCCGACGCTACTAGAATTGTCCGCACCTGCGAAGGGTGTCAGTTCTACGCGAGGCAGACCCACCTGCCCGCTCAGGCTCTGCAGACCACACCCATCACCTGGTCGTTTGCTGTGTGGGGTCTGGACCTCGTTGGCCCCTTGTAGAAGGCACCCAGGGCTACACGCACCTGTTGGTCGCCGTCGACAAATTCTCCAAGTGGATCAAGGTCCGACCCCTAAACAGCATCAGGTCCGAACAGGCGGTGGCGTTCTTCACCAACATCATCCATCGCTTTGGGTCCCGAACTCCATCATCACCGACAACGGCACCCAGTTCACCGGCAGAAAGTTCCTGGACTTCTGCGAGGATCACCACATCCGGGTGGACTGGGCTGCCGTGGCACACCCCATGACGAATGGGCAAGTGGAGCGGGCCAACGGCATGATCCTGCAAGGACTCAAGCCTCGGATCTACAACGACCTCAACAAGTTCGGTAAGCAGTGGATGAAGGAACTCCCATCGGTGGTCTGGAGTCTGAGAACAACGCCGAGCCGAGCCACGGGCTTCACACCGTTCTTTCTAGTCTATGGGGCCGAGGCCATCTTGCCCATAGACCTAGAATACGGTTCCCCGAGGGCGAGGGCCTACACAGACCAAAGCAACCGAGCCAACCGAGAAGACTCACTGGACCAGCTGGAGGAGGCTCGGGACGTGGCCTTACTACACTCGGCGCGGTACCAGCAGTCCCTGCGACGCTACCACGCCCGAGGGGTTCGGTCCCGAGACCTCCAGGTGGGTGACCTAGTGCTTCGGCTGTGACAAGACGCCCGAGGGCGGCACAAACTCACGCCTCCCTGGGAAGGGCCGTTCATCATCGCCAAGGTTCTGAAGCCCGGAACATACAAGCTGGCCAACAGCCAAGGCGAGGTCTACAGCAACGCTTGGAACATCTAACAGCTACGTCGCTTCTACCCTTAAGATGCTTTCAAGTTGCTCGTATACCTCGTTCACACACCAAGTCTGGTCGTCAAGGAAGGGTCAGCCTTGCCTCGGCAAAGCCCGACCCTCCCTTGGGGGCTAGAAGGGGGCAACCCCCTCTGCGTCAAAATTTTCCTCGAAAAAAGAAAAAAAAACTTTTCTGCCAGAATGCCTTTCGTGCTCTTCGACTACTTCAAAAGTGGATCCTGAGAACGACGGAGTACACGTAAGTAGCCAAGGCTGACCAAGCCGAGGGACTCCTATGCCTCCGGGATACGGATACCTCACTCATCACCTTCTGCGATAAGTAACTCGCGCTCAGATAAGTGACTCCACGGACCGAACAAGTCTTCATGCCCGAGAGCTCCTCTGCCGAAATGATTTTTCGGGCCTTCTCGACTGTGTCGGTAACAGAACCCTATGGACGAGTAAGAGCGCGCGTAAGCGGCAAGGCCGACCGAGCCGAGGGATTCCTACGCCTCCGGGATACGGATACCTCACTCATCGCCTTCCGTGAAAAGCAACTCTCGCCCGCACAAACAATTCTGTTACCGACAAATGAGTCCGGATACTCGAAACAAGAGGAAAAGAAACGCAGCTTTACAACACGACGACGGTGTGTTTAGGCCTCGGCGGCCGCAGAAAACATACACACACTACAAGACAACCTGATCCTGCAGGCTCGGACATCGACAGCCGAAGGGGGCAGCAGCACCCTCGGCATCAACTACACCTTCGGCGGGGTCTGACCTAGCCTCGGACGGCGACGCGGTCGGAGGGCCCCCACTCTAAAGAAGGACATCAGCACCACACCCGGGCCATCGCCGCCAGGGTCTTCTTCGAGAATCCGGCCCGAGCAGGCGGCTCGGCCGGCCACCCCGAGGCCTCGGCCAGCTGACCCTCAAAGACATCAGCTCGGCTTGTGGCCTCGGCAGCTCAACTCCGGCGTCGGCTCCGCCAGTGGACGACCCGGCCAGGCTCTGGCCAACTACACCTCCTTTTCGAAGCCAACTCTACCTCCGTCTGTGCTGACACCGCTACCTCCGGCTTTGGCTCATCGAAGGGCGGCCGAGGGGTTCCTTTAACTAAGCAAGAGGGGCCTCGGACATCAAGACCGACCGAGCCGAGGGACTCCTACTCCTCCGGGATACGGATACCTCACTCGTCACCTTTGCACGAGGCAACTCACGCTCGGTGAAGCGGTTCAGATAATCGACAAGGCGAGTCTCAGTGCTCGAAATGAAGAAAAAACACGGCTCCGTGCCGAAAATACATATACGTTCAGGCCTCGACAGCCGCATTGAACAAAACACCGGCACTTAAGGTGCCATTACAAACGGGACTCCGGTTCCACCTCCGCAGGTACGAACAACCCCACACAATCGGGGGGCCTGCGGAGTAACAGAAGACCGACGAACGGCTCGTCGTCGCCCGCCCCAGCAGCGGCGACGACGACGACTTCTGCTCCGGAGGGCTGAACAGCGGCAGCGGCAACCCTGCAATGCCAAGCGCGACGGTCAAATGCAATCAAAATTGGGCCGGCAGTAATGGCGATGACAGGCGGGCAGAAGCAGCGGTCACGTCGTCAGCCAAGCTCACGTCCCATCTAGGGGCAGCGGGGGAGCCCTCTCTCACGGCGTGAAGACGGCGCGCCCGTGATCCGTTCCTCGAACGGCGCGCACACGCGCAACGACCGCCTCGCGAACCACTCGCCCCGTCGCATTAACTCCGCGGCAGGACAGGCGGCGCCTCAGGCGGGAGAAGCAAACGACGCTTCGACTTCGCCATAATGACCGCATCGAAAAAGGTACGCCACGTCATTCGACTTCGTATCCTTTTTCTTTTCCTCTTTCTCTCTCTTGCAACAGGGACCGGGAAAGGGGGATACCCCGAAAAGGACCCTTCTCCGTGAAGGAAACAGGCTCCGAGCTTCCCTACTGATCAGAGGTTCGAAGGCCGGCCCCTCGGAGGGGTTCAACGGCCGCCTCAGATCGATTGGGTTCTGCGCCCACTACTGGTCAGAGGTTCGATGGCCGGCCCCTCGAAGGGTTCAACGGCCGCCTCAGGCCACTTGGGCTCCGCGCCCACTACTGATCAGGGGTTCGTAGGCTGGCCCTCGAAGGGTTCACAGTCGCCTCAGACACAGAGCGAGGGATGACCATGGGTACGTTCGATACATAACCAAGGCTCGGGCTACGCTCCCGAGGTACCCTAGGACGTTTCCGAGACCAGCGGGAACGATCTTGTAACAGAATCCCATCAGAGGGAGGCATCGAGCCCTCGGACCCCGTCGACAGGGGACCGGGTCCGGCAGATCACCCGCAGGTACTTTTGGGCGCGCCTCTAGGCCTCTAGCCGACCCCTAACAAATGGGGCATGGACGTCCGCTCGGATTGCCCACCAGCAGCTCACCGGAGACACCATGTTCGGCGCCACCCGAGGGCAACATGGCGCTTTCCCCCCCTCCTCCTTGCGGAAAGGCGACGCAGGGGCGTATGTAAAAAAGTCGAGTCTGTCCCTGATCGTCCTCTCGCCCTGTGCAGAGGCTCGGGGGCTGCTCTCGCAAACCCGGCTCCGGCCAAACCGTTGACAGCGTCAACATACCAGCCCGAGAACTTGGGACCCGACCGTGCACTCGGGCTACGGCCAGCTCGCATGAGGGAACAACTAGACCAGCCGAAGTGTTGCGAAATGCACTAAGACCTCGAAGGAGTAAAACTACTCCTCCGAGGCCTCGGGGGCTACACCCGGTGGATGCGCTCGCGCGCACCCACCGGAACAGAATGCAACCGAAAAAGGCTGGTCCCCTTGCAAAAAAGCGCGGCAAAAGCCTCCAAGCGAGTATTAGTACTCCCTTGGAGGCTCGGGGGCTACTGTCGGGGACCATAATTAGGGGTACCCTCAAGACCCCTAAATCTCAGCTGGTAACCCCCATCAGCACAAAGCTGCAAAGGCCTGATGGGTGCGATTAAGTCAAGGATCGGTCCATTCGAGGGACACGATCGTGCCTCGCCCGATGTAGCACCTAAAATTCTATCTTGGGAAATGACTTCCAATAACAATTTTATTCCTTTATAGAATATATCTCTCTAAACTAAACACATAATGATAACCAAGAATTTGGTAATCAGGATTTATATCCAAAACTTAAAACTAAAAGGTTGGAGCAACAAATAAAAGAGAGACTTTCAAACTATTTACTATTTCCTTTATAAACTATACAAATAATACGCCTCTTAAAAATATAGTTGTACTAAAATAATTCATGGGAGATTATGTATTAACTTCTGTTAAGTATGTAATGGATATTATCTTTTCTAAATGTGATTCAAAGTAATGTTTCTAAGTAAATAAATAAATACCATGTGTATATTCCATTATTGAAGTGTTCATCTAAATAATAATAATAATAATAATAATAATATATAAAGAAAGAAGGAATGCATCATGCTAGAATTTTGGATGTGCATTTAAAAATAGATTTGAATTCAACTTTGAAAACTAGAAATGAGAAATGGAAATGAACAAAAGAAAGAAAAACAAACAAAACAATTCTACCTCGCTTGGGCCGAAACTGCCACATGCGGCCCATCCCCCTTGCTCCCGCGCAGCCCAACCATCCAGCAAAGCACCAACGCGTGGGCCCTGTTGGTCATAGGCTTGCTCTCTGTCGTCGTTTGGTTCTCTGTCATGTGGGACCAACGTGTCATCTGTTTTCTTCATGCCGATGGCGTGGGGAAGCTGACAACAGATTCACGGGAGCTTCGGGAGGACTTCGGAATCCGTTGATCCTAGCCAACTCGGTGTATATAGGCCACAATGTCCCCCTCCTCGCTTCTCTGTTCCATTGAGACGATGTGCAGACCTCGAGCACCATGCCTCCGAGGCGTCTCATGGCGAGCGGCGGGAGGGCGAGGGAGATGAGCGAATCATCACGGATGGAATCATGCGTTCGAAGCCGGGATCTTGGCGTGCCCGTTGTGATGATGTTGCAACCCTCAAATCGGCGGGAGAAGCCATGGAGTTGCGGGAATTGCTCGCCGTACTTGAAGTTGGCCGCCGAACCGCATGGCTGTGTGACCGGGCTCCTTCACAAATCATCAGCAGGTGAGAACTCTTCCCATCGACTCGCTATTTTCACGGCATCGCTTAGGTCTGGCGGGGTAGGGACCGAGCGCCAAAACCTGACGGTGGCGGCTCGCCGGCGTGTGAGCCACCGCGGGCTGTCATGGGCGCCGCCTCTGTGCGGGTCCTGGGGGATGATGGTGCGGCTGTCGTCCATCCGGGGATGGATGTCTGGGATCAAAAGCGGACTCCACCTTCATAACTGCGTCGTGCACCGTTCGATCTACCGCCAACGCGTGTGATTGTGTCTCACAGTATTGAGCTTTGGGCCGTTGATCTTGATCTGTGCGGCTACAGATGCTTTCCTGTTCACAGGGGGTTTAGATTTAATCCTAGGCGTAGGAATTGATCCAATGGCTGTGATTGGACGATACCTCTTCGCCCTGGCTTTCTTTCTAAAGAGCCCCTCGGTTTTGTTATAATAAACCCGCCGTCCACCGTGGGTAGGTCTGGGTCTGGGGAATCTTTCCAGTTAGCCCCTAGACTTTTGTTTATTCATGCGCCCAGTCCAGAGTTCCAAGAAAATCAGATAAATGAATTTAGAATTTGATTTTCAATACAAAAATAATACTAAAAACTTGTATAATTCATAGTTGATTCATTTTAGCTCCAAATTGAGTCATTCCAGTTGCAATAATTTTATTTTAATATTGTCTATCAACTAGTAACACTGTTTAGCCATGAAACTTGAATTAAAATTGTTCATTAGGATTAATCTATTCTAAGCACTAAATAATTTCAGAAATTCATAACTCCATAACCATAACTCTGTTTTGATCCATTCTAGTTGCATTAGCCTCACAATAATATTTATTATCATCTGGTAACCTTGTTTTGTCATGAGATATAGGTTAAAATGTTGCACTTAGTCTATTATATATTTAACCACATGGATCTTCGGAAAACCATAACTTCTTAAACGTAGCTCAGAATTTAGCAATTCTCGAACCCACGATCTCATTACAACGCGTAGACTATTATTATACAGTTTGTTCTTATGTTTGGTGTAATGTTAATTTTGCCTATATCATGTTTGTTTGTATTGCTACGACTAGCGTGAGGTCACGAATCACCTGAAGGTCATCCTGGTACCTGGAATCTCAAGTCCCAGGCAAGTTGTGCCCTTGATCACTTCTTTTTACCCAGTCATGTTCTAATTAATCATAATGATCTGCATAGGTTAATTTGGATGGGACCCAATAGGTTACCCTAGTTTGTCTATCTTTATACCTTGTTTACCACTGAACTTTTTGGGTAGTACTTGCTAGTGCTTTATGTGGTTTTGGGTATGAGGATACATTATTCATGATCACACTTTTATTATTTGTTTATTATTACTGTTCATGATAAGATCATTATGTTAATTGGAACATGGAGCGACCACTCGGGAAAACAGTGCTACCACAAGGGTTTAATGGGACGCCCTTGGCTGATTAATTAGGAAAGCTAGTGGAAGACTACCTTACCCGAAAGGGGCAAGGGCAGTAGGGGAGTGGTCAGTGTAGGGAGGTCCTTGGTTGATTTTGCTGCGATGGCGGTCAGGCAAGAACCCTGCATTGGAGCTTCCTATAAACTGTAGCGGGTTTTCTGAAGCTAGTGGAACTTTGTAAAGGCCTCGTAGTGTTACCCTGCCTCGCCTCCTCGGTAGAGGTGTATGGGAAGTCGCGATCCCTTGGCAGATGGGTAACATGACTTGTGGGTAAAGATGCGCAACCTCTGCAGAGTGTAAAACTGGTATACTAGCCGTGCTCACGGTCATGAGCAGCTCGGACCCTCACATGATTAATTTATGGAACTAAATTCAATTTGTCATATGCATTGCATCGCAGGTGATGTTGTTACTTTTGTTCTACTACTTAATTGGGTTAGTATTTACTTATACTTAGTAACTGCTAATAAAATTTTGACCAACTTTAAAAGCAATGCTTAGCTCTAACCATCCTCTTTGGTAAGCCTTACACTTCACGTGAGCTCCCACCTTTGGCGAGTTCATGCACATTATTCCCCACAACTTGTTGAGCGATGAACGTATGTGAGCTCAACAAGTTGTGCCCTTGATCACTTCTTTTACCCACTCATGTTCTAATTAATCATAATGATCTGCATAGGTTAATTTTGATGGGACCTAATAGGTTACCCTAGTTTGTCTATCTTTATGCCTTGTTTACCACTGAACTTTTTGGGTAGTACTTGCTAGTGCTTTATGTGGTTTTGGGTATGAAGATACATTATTCATGATCACACTTTTATTATCTATTTATTATTACTGTTCATGATAAGATCATTATGTTAATTGGAACATGGAGCGACCACCCGGGAAAACAGTGCTACCACAAGGGTTTAATGGGACGCCCTTGGCTGATTAATTAGGAAAGCTAGTGGAAGACTACCTTACCCGAAATGGGCAAGGGTAGTAGGGGAGTGGTCAGTGTAGGGAGGTCTTTGGTTGATTTTGCTGCGATGGCGGTCAGGCAAGAACCCTGCATTTGAGCTTCCTATAAACTGTAGCAGGTTTTCTGAAGCTAGTGGAACTTTGTAAAGGCCTCGTAGTGTTACCCTGCCTCGCCTCCTTGGTAGAGGTGTATGGAAAGTCGCGATCCCTTGGCAGATGGGTAACATGACTTGTGGGTAAAGATGCGCAACCTCTGCAGAGTGTAAAACTGGTATACTAGTCGTGCTCACGGTCATGAGCAGCTCGGACCCTCACATTATTAAATTATGGAACTAAATTCAATTTGTCATATGCATTGCATCGCAGGTGAAGTTGTTACTTTTGTTCTACTATTTAATTGGGTTGATATTTACTTATACTTAGTAACTGCTAATAAAATTTTGACCAACTTTAAAAGCAATGCTCAGCTTCAACCATCCTCTTTGGTAAGCCTTACACTTCACGTGAGCTCCCACCTTTGGCGAGTTCATACACATTATTCCCCACAACTTGTTGAGCTATGAACGTATGTGAGCTCACTCTTGCTGTCTCACACCCCCCCCCACAGGTCAAGAACAGGTACCACAGGATGAGCGCATGGAGGATGCTGCGATGTGTTCGTGAGAGGTCTAGGTCGTCGTCTCCCAGTCAACTTTTGGTTGCTGGACCGTTGTCTCCTTATAATGTAATTATTTATTTTGTATAGAACTCATATTATGTAGTAAATATGTGACATTCGATCCTGTGCCATGATTCATCATATGTGTGAGACTTGGTCCCAGCACACCTGGTGATTATGTTCGCGCCCGGGCTTTGGACCCCTAAAACCCGGGTGTGACACCCGAGCCTAGCCTCGGGCAAGGGAAGCCGACCCCGGAGAACCTACATCTCGCCCGAGGACCCCCCTCCAGCAACGGGCACACTATCGGCTCGCCCAAGGCCCAGTCTTCACCGAGAAGCAACCTTGGCCGCATCGCCACGCCGACCGACCAAATCGCAGGGGCATTTAATGCAAAGGTGGCCTGACACCTTTATCCTGACGCACGCCCACCAGTCGACAGAGCCGAAGTGACCGCGGTCACTTCGCCGCTCTACTGACCGGTCTGACAAGAGGACAGCGCCGCCTGCGCCGCTCCGACTGCTGAGCCACCCGACAGAGTGAGGCTGACAGCAGCCAAGGCCGGCCTCGGGCGTCATAGGAAACTCCGCCTCGCCCGACCCCAGGGCTCGGACTCGGGCTCAGCCCCGGAAGACGGCGAACTCCGCTCCGCCCGACCCAGGGCTCGGACTCGGGCTCAGCCCCAGAAGACGGCGAACTCCGCTCCGCCCGACCCAGGGCTCGGACTCGGGCTCAGCCCCGGAAGACGGCGAACTCCGCTCCGCCCGACCCCAGGGCTCAGACATGGGCTCAGCCCCGGAAGACGGCGAACTCCGCTCCGCCCGACCCAGGGCTCGGACTTGGGCTCAGCACCAGAAGACGACGAACTCCGCTCCGCCCGACCCAGGGCTTGGACTTGGGCTCAGCCCCAGGAGACGACGGACTCCGCTTCGCCCAACCCCAGGGCTCGGACTCAGCCCTGGCCTCAGCCGACGGTCTCCGCCTCGCCCGACCCAGGGGCTCGGACTCGACCACGGCCACGGAAGACAGACTCGACCTCGACCTCGGAGGACCCTACACATCGCCCAACCTAGGGCGCGGACCGACCACGTCGACAGGAGGCGCCATCATTACCCAACCCCGAGCTGACTCAGGCTACGGGGAACAAGACCGGCGTCCCATCTGGCTCGCTCCGCCAGATAGGCAATGATGGCGCCCCGCATGCCCTGTGACGACGGCGGCTCTCGGCCCCCTTACGGAAGCAAGAGGACGTCAGCAAGGACTCAACAGCCCCGACAGCTGTCCTTCCGCCAGGCTCCAGCACTCCTCCGACGGCCACGACACCACACGAACCGAGTGCCAAGACCTCTCCGGCTGCCACGATGGCATGTACTTAGGGCGCTAGCTCACCACCGCTAGACACGTTAGCACATTGCTACACTCCCCGTTGTACACCTGGATCCTCTCCTTACACCTATAAAAGGGAGGACCAGGGCCCTCTTACAGAGGGTTGGCCCGCGCGGGGAAGGACGGGACGGCGCTCGCGCAAGGCCGCTCGCTCCCACTCCCGCGTGGACGCTTGTATCCCCCTACTGCAAGCGCACCCGACTCAGGCGCGGGGCTAACACGAAGACCGCGGGATCCGCTCTCTTACGCCTGCCTCCCTCCGGCTGCCTCCTTTCCCCCCTTCGTGTTCCGCCTTGCGTCGACCCATCTGGGCTGGGGCACGCGGCGACAATTCACTCGTCAGTCCAGGGACCCCCCGGGTTTCGAAACACCGACAAACATGATGAGATTATCTATGATACATTGTTTTCCCTTTTGATTATGATGATGGTACTGTGACATTTAAGGGTACTCGAGCTGTTTCTCGAGTGCCTCTCCGTAAGGACTGGTTCGTTGGATGACCGCCCGCGAAAACAGTGCAACCATGAGGGTGGAATGGGACGCCCTTAGCTGAATAATTAGAGGAACTGGGGTGTAGTTCGCTTCGCTGTCATGCCATTAATGGGGCTCGATGTATGCGGCTCGCTCTGCCAAGGTTGGTTCGCCCCTTAGGGAGGAGTGCGGTGCATTTAGGAAACCTAACGGGCAGCTACAGCCCCAGGAAATCTTTGTAAAGGCTACATAGTGAAACCCTGCCTATTCACCTTGGTAGTGTTTAAGGGTTTGATCAGCCCGAGGCAAGAGGGAATCATGGCTTATGGGTAAAGTGCGCAACCTCTGCAGAGTGTTATGAAACTGATATATCAGCCGTGCTCACGGTTATGAGCGGCCAAGGGAGCTCCATTGATTAGAGATACTTGATCAGAGATGTATGGTTACAAGTGGTGATGAGGATGATGGTTTTGGTTATGACTATGGTAATGGTAAGTGGTATTCTTTCCATTTGGAAAGGGTACTTTGGGTTAATAACTTGGGTTAATGCTAAAACCTGTCTTTCTACTAGTAATAATAACCTGACCAAATAAAAGCAACTACTTGACTTAACTCCACATAAAGCTAGTCCACTATAGCCAAACGGGACATATTGCTGAGTATGTTGATGTGTACTCACCCTTGCTTTACACACCAAACCCCCCCAGGTTGTCCGCGTTACAACCACTGCTCAGGTGAAGATGAAGCCGTGGAGGAGGACTTCCAGGAGTTCCAAGAGTACGATGAGTTCTAGGCGTGGGTTAGCGGCAAACCCCCACTCGGCTGCCTGTGTAGGCCGTGTATATCTATGTTTCTTTTCCGCACTTTGATAATTGTTAAGGACTATGTGGATGTCCCAGACAACATGATGTAACTGACTATTATACCTTCTTTTATGTTATTATTTGAGTAATGTGTGATGATGTCCAGTTATGTAACTGCTGTGTATGTGAATTGTTGATCCTGGCATGTACATGGTTCGCATTCGGTTTGCCTTCTAAAACCAGGTGTGACACAAACCCATCAAGACACCCATGGGAACAAATGGGCATCTCAACCTCGACACGGGAGGTAAATCCGTAGATCAAAAGGTATACCAGTCGATGATAGGTTCTTTACTTTATTTATGTGCTTCACAACCGGATATTATGCTTTCTATATGCATGTGTGCAAGGTTTCAGGCAAATCCTAAGGAAGTTCACCTTAGGGTCGTGAAAAGAATCATGAGATATTTAGTTTACACTCCTAAGTTTGGGCTTTGATACCCCAAGGGATCTACCTTTGATTTAATTGGGTATTCCGATGCCGATTATGCTGGATGTAAAATTGACAGGAAGAGCACATCAGGGTCTTATCAGTTTTTGGGAAGATCCCTGGTGTCTTGGGCTTCAAAGAAACAAAAATCGGTAGCTCTTTCCACCACTGAAGCCGAGTATATTGTTGCAGGCCATTGCTGTGCACAATTACTTTGGATGAGGCAAACCCTTAGGGACTATGGCTACAAGTTGAGCAAAGTCTCTCTCCTATGTGATAATGAGAGTGCAATTCGCATGACGAATAATCCCGTTGAACACAGCCGCACTAAACACATAGACATCCGGTATCACTTTCTGAGAGATCACCAACAAAAGGGGATATCGAGATTGCTTATGTTAACACCCACAACCAACTAGCCAATATCTTTACCAAGCCACTAGATGAAAATACCTTTAGCAAACTTAGGAATGAGCTAAATATACTTGATTCTCGGATCTTTGATTGAAACATTGCACACATAGCTAATTTATATACCTTTGATCATGTCTCTTTCACATGGTACAAATGCATATTTCTTATTCTTCTTGTACAAAGGCTAATACTAATGTGCTTTCAAGTATATCTCTATGACTAGTCTTAGATTGAAAGGGAAATGGAGTATTCGGCAATGACAAGGCTTCCACTCCAACTCTGACGGTATCATTTACTCTTTGCCGTTACTCATGCAACTCTCAATTGGTATGACCCTTCACTCATATTTCTTTTACCAATGGGAAAAGTATTAGGTCCCATAAGGGGAGAATTGTAAAGGGCTCTCAAGTTCTCCGTTTTTGGTAATTAATGCCAAAGGGGGAGAAAGTATTAAGCCCAAAGCAAAAGGACCGCACCACCATGCAAAAGGATAGCACCACCATTTTAATTTTAAATATTTTCAAAACCCAAGGAAGATATTATTTCAATCGATATTTTAATGGATTTTCAATTGGTATCTTATTTGTTTTTAAATTTCAAGTTAGTATAAAAATTTCAATTGGTATAACTTCATTTGGTATCTATTTCAAAAAAGGGAAAATCAATTCAAAAACCCTCTTGAAAGCTAAGAGGAGAATTTCTTCAGGGGGAGTTTTTATCCAGTCAAAGGAAAACATTTCAAATAGGGGGAGAAATTTCAAATCTTGAGAATGCTTCTTGAAATCATATTCTTATACCTTTGGCTATTTGCAAAAGATTTTTGAAAAGATTTTTCCAAAAAGATTTGCAAAAACAAGCAAGTGGTGCAAATGTGGTCCAAAATGTTAAATAGAAGAAAGCAATCATGTTTATTCTTAGACATATATACAAAGTCTTTCAATTGGTTTAATTCTAAGTAACCTATGCACATCAATCATAATTGCAAACTAGTTACAATTTTACACTTTATATTTGTTTTGGTTTGTGTTGGCATCAATCACCAAAAAGGGGCAGATTGAAAGGGAAATGGGCTTAATCATTTCCTATAATTGATTTTGGTGGTTGACGTCCATCACAAACCACATGGACTAATTAGTTTGTCAAGATGTCATTTATCTCAGGTGCATAAGGTTCAACACAAACCAAGAAAGAAATTCAGTTGGGGACTCAAATATTGTTGGAGCAAAAGGACTTAAGAATGTACAACCAGTGGCGCACCGGACAGTGTCTGGTGCACCAGGCCCGCACGCAAGCGAACAGGCCGCTCTCAGGAATTTCTCAGCTGCGCTCCGCTATAATTCACCGGACTGTCTGGTGTGCATCGGACATGTCCGGTGAGCCAACGGAGCATTGGTAATCTGCGCCAACGATCATCTGCTAAAAGTGAACAGTAGTGAACAGTGTGCAGCAGAAGTCAGAGCAGCGAAGTCAGAGTGCATCAGACATGTCCCGTGTGGCACCAGACTGTCCGGTGCAACTATAGGACAATGGTTCCAATGGTCAACTCGCTCCAAACTCCAACGGGCGTGCTGACGTGGCACACACCGGACAGTGAATAGTGACTGTCTGGTTCACCACCGGACTGTCCGGTGTGCCCATCGCCAGCAAAAACAGCCAACAACTAGGAAGTCGTTGGAGGCTATAAATACCCCAACCACCTCCTTCAATGGCATCCAAGTTTTCTGAACTCCATATTCATTGCAAGAGCAAAGCCAAACACTCCAAGACACATTCAAAGCATTCAATCCACTCCAAGCTCCCAAAATTAACTCTAGTGCTTAGAGGCTTGTGAGAGGATTATTTGTGTTCTTTTGTTGCTCTTGGCGCTTAGATTGCTTTCTCCTTCCCGTTATTATTTCTCTAAGTGCTTGTAAAGCTAGCAAGAGACATTTAAGTGTGTGGTGATCCTTCCGGGGTCTTAGTGGCCCAATTGATTAAGGAGAAAGCTCATCCGGTCTAAGTGACCGTTTGAGAGAGGGAAAGGGTTGAAATAGACCCGACCTTTCTGGCCCCCTCAACGGGGACTAGGTTCTTTGGAACCGAACCTCGGTAAAACAAATCACCGTGTCCACTTGCATTGATCTTCGCTTGATTTGTTTGCCCTCTTTCCTCTCTCTAAAGTTTCCTTGCTAACATTGATTTGAGTTTGCTCCCAAACATCATTTGCATCAATTGAGCAACTCTTAGCAAGAGAAACAATCTTTCGCACTCGAATTTAATTCTAACGCTAACCCCAGCCTTAGTGCAAGTTTAAGTTTATAAATTTCAAGTTTCGCCTATTCGCCCCCTCTAGGCGACTTTCAGGTGTCTCTTGCTAGCTTTACAAAGCACTTAGAAGAATTAGAGTGAGAAGGAAAAACAATCCAAGCAACAAGAGCAACAAAAGAAACATTAAACACCCTCTCTCAAGTCACTAAGCAATTGAGTTGATTTTGAGGCTTGAAGAGGATTTGATCTTTTGATCGTGTCTTGGAGTGTAGGCTTTTGCTCTTGTATTGAATGAGAAGTGTTGAAAACTTGGATGGCTTGAGTGGAGGTGCTTGGGGGTATTTATAGCCCCAACCACTATTCCAGCCGTTGCTGTCGATGGGCACACCGGACAGTCCGGTGGTGCACCGGACACTGCAGTGTTCATTGTCCTGTACGTGCCACGTCAGCCGACCGTTGGGGTTTGGAGCGGTTGACCGTTGAAGTCCTCTGTCCTCTTGTGGCACCGGACAGTCCGGTGGCACACCGGACAGTCCGGTGCATTATGACTTCGCAGCTCTGACTTCTAACTTCTGCACTGTGCAGTGTTCACTGTTCACAACAGTCGACCGTTGGGCGCAATTGACTGTTGCTCCGTTGGCTAACCGGACATATCCGGTGCACACCGGACAGTTCGGTGAATTATAGCGGAGTGACTCTAGGAAAAACCCGAGAGCGACCAGTTCGTGGGGTGCCTTGGCCTGGGCACCGGACAGTGTCTGGTGCGCCGTTGGCAGCACCAATGGTTGTCTTTGCTCCGAACTTTGTAGAGTTTCCCAACTCATTTATCGCAACAGTGGATCGAGCTTCCAAATTCGTATTCGTTTAATCGATTAATTTTAAATAGGAGTAAGACTCGATAGCTCATAGAATAAATATGTTTCGAAGCTCGTAAACCATTTAGATTAATCCAAATGAACAGCAATGGAGACAATATCAAAATCGTGATAGGTGAAGATGATTAGGGCATAGATACCATTATTCTCACCGACATCCCGCACTTAAGTCCACATTTGTTGATAAACATACAGTAACACCTAGAATGTTACACAACAGGAAAAAATGACAGTATAACCTTTTTATTGTCTCAGTCTCATATCAAATGGTCTCATTCTGTTTTTTATTTGATGTTTGTTAGTATACACTTTGAACTATCGAGCGTCAAACAAAAAAATAAAGATAGTACAAATTAAGATCGAATTTGTTGTCTAATGTAGTACATATTGACCAAGATAAAGTGAAGCAAATAAAAAATACAACAAAAAATAACAACAGAATCAACGAAACAGAAGCATCTTAACATTACCATTCATCATGTCTCTGCAGTCAGGATGATCATCATCTGTGTATAATAAGGAAGAACAAATTTAGGGCATATCATCTTTCATGCCACATGCGAACTCCTCGGTGACGCAGCTAGTGATATCTTAAGACCGTCTAGTGGGAGTTGCACCTTGAGAATGACGACAGAGGTGATGAAAGTCATTATTGATGAACGAGCCAACGAACATGGGTGGGCCAAAGCCGTAGTCCACCTCAGAGGCAGGGCGCTAGCGAGGGAGGTTCCACCTAATCCGTTGTGGCCACTGAGGACAGCGTCGCCAACATGTGATGAGGAGGTGTCGAGAATGGGAAGTTGAGGTTAATATACGACACCAACAACGAGAAGGGGAATCACTTGTGAGGATTACGTGGTTGGTTACACACGCAAGAGATAACTGGTTGTTAGAAGAAACGTGGGGAAGAAAAATAGATCTATGCACGACGTCTTCTTTGATGGTGCGATGGTGTGAAAGAATCTGAACAAGTGAGACGAAGACGAAGAAAGATATAGGAGGATGATGGAGCGCTCATGGTGGTTGCATGGTTAATTGCACATGCAAAGGAAAAGACTTATCTTATCTAATTGTTAGACAAGACGTGAGAGGAGAAAAACAGAAGATTTTTTTTGTAAAAATATTGGCGCACGACGACTGTCGAAATTGGTGATTTTTATATGAGTTGAGATTTTACCATTCAAACATACGTGCTGTGTCGAAGCGTAGGCCAATTTAAGGAGTTGAGAGGTCTATAATAGAGGTGGTTTTTTTATAGACCAAGGAGATCATTCCTGAAACCTGAACAAGGGGATTGATGGACTAGATATTCGATATTCCCTCATTCTTAAATTAAAATTTGTTTTATCTAATTAATAGGTTTATAAAATACTTAATGTATGTGTTATATATATGTTTAATTTATCTTTATCTATTTCAATATATACATAAAAATTAAGAGCTAAAACGACTATTATGTAGATAAATGGAGTAAATAACAAGGTATTTTGAATAGCAAACAACCTCTTGCCATTGTTCGGTTTGTAAGGGACAGAACGGGTTGGCGATTAAATCTCTTTCAGTCAAAAAACAGGAAGGATTTTTAATCCCTTAATTCCCTCTAATCACTGTACAAATTTCTCTAATCCCCTTGCTGCAAACAACAAGACCGTAGGTATTTCTGCTGGCTCGCTGATGGAAGGCGCAGGATCAGGTGCAATCCGCACTAATGGTGCAAACTGCAATGCTGGCCGTAGAATTCATATCCAACGAGTATAGCGATTCCTACCTACAGTTTTACAAATAACATCTTCCACCTCTGGGTCAAATTGCAATCACATCCTTGCCATCATCCTCTGTTTTGTGTGAAACAGATCGATTAGGGAAGGTGCCGCCGCGCCGCCGCTCGACGTCGTGCCGCTCGCCGCCCAGCCCCGCCGCCGCAGTGCTCCGACCTCACGGCGCCCTGTCCTCTTCCTGCCGCTGCCACCCGCCGCGCCCTGTCCTGTTGCTGCCGCCCGCCACCTCGTACCCGATGCCTCCAACGCGCTGCTCCGCTTGAGGGCGTTCAAACAAGTGTCGCCGCATCACCACTTCAGCAGCCATCCAGTTCCCTCCTCATCCTCCTCTTGCACCACGGCGTGCTCATTTTCCTCTTTGAGCAGCCCCCGTACGTGCTCTTGTCGCTGTTGTTGACGTATGCAGTCCCGATTGCCTTTTACCTTGGTGTTTAACTTTCAATTGAATAAGCATGAAATTGTTTGTTTGATGGTCTGCGATGCTTCCAGGACTGCTTCCAAGATTGTATGAAATTGTTTGATCTGATGTTTCGAGGCATGCTTCCAGGACTGCTACTAATGATTGCAAAAGAATAGCACATCATATTGGATTGTCAATATTTTGTTTTCTCATCAAAGATTGTACAG
Source organism: Zea luxurians (assembly GCA_029449295.1). Classification (NCBI taxonomy): domain Eukaryota; kingdom Viridiplantae; phylum Streptophyta; class Magnoliopsida; order Poales; family Poaceae; genus Zea; species Zea luxurians. The sequence goes on from JAOPSE010000002.1 coordinate 104,241,294, forward strand.
GTCATAAGAGTTTGTAAAGCACAGAAATTAGAGATTGTATAGCTCAGAGAATTAGAGATTGTATAGCTTAGAGAATTAGAGATTTTATAGCACAGGATTTAGAGATTGTAATTCAAATTGTACAGCAATACATTTGGAATGAAAGTACTATTACATAATTTAAGTCACATTGTTCTCATTCAACTTGTACAGCAATACTCTTCCAATGAAAATCTAGACTGATTTATTAGGGCAATTGCGTGAGTCATGGTGCCCTATGTGCTTACATTTGCTGCATGTACGAGTGGTTTTCTTGCCAACAGATTTTGTCTCCTTGCTTTTCTTAATTCTTTTGCATCTCCCCTTTGACTTGACATCATTAGGTGGGTGTATGACTACTTCACTTGGAATTTTTGTACCAATGAAAGACTCAATTTCATCTTGTTTGGTTCTGCTAATAGATGGCACCATGCCTTTGATAGTTGCTTGCAGGTTTGACAAACTGGAAGATAGAAAGTTCATTCCTTCATTGGATTGCTTTGCCGTCTGGATAAGATCTTCAAACATGTTGCGTGCATCTGAAAATTTTTTCCGCAATGCCACCTCAATAGGATCTGCAGGTACGTCTTCTAGCATGTTACCTTCATCATCAAAGAATACAACCCTGCATACAAAATGAATTAGAATAGCACTAGAACAGGACAGGTCTCAACCCTACATATAGAACATAACAACCTTTTACACCGTTTCTGCCATCTTGTCATAATGTAATATTCTGGTAATTCAATTTGTTTCTCAGCTCTAAGAACTAGTATGATGTGCCGACATGGGATACCATGAGACTCAAATAATTTACATGAGCACCTCCCAATCAAATTTGACTTGTTGAAATGAACCAATTGTTCCTTTCCAGAGAAGCTACCAACTGTATAGACTTTGTGCTCATCACCATCTGTTATACCATGAATAAAACAATGATCTCTGGAGGCTATAACTTGTTCCTGAAATTTAGTAAAAATTGCATGTGTATATATCATACTACACTGCTTCTCCATGTCCCAAGGTGTCATCAATTTTGGAGTACCATGTAGGCTTTTGTGGTCCTGTTTCAACTCTTCTTCACGTTGGCACTCCAAAGCTGTGTCAAACCTTAGCCAAAATTCAACGAATGACAGTTTTCGGTGAATGAAACGATTGAAAAAGGAATTTGCACTCTCTGAGCGTGATGTAGTCCTAAGGATGCCTGAGAGAGGTATGTCCATCAAGTATGCTGGTATCCATGATTCACGAATGAGAAACCTAGTGGAGAACCATTCATTACCCATGAGCTGAAATTTAGTGACAAGAGAGTGCCATTGTGTCTCAAATTCCTCTACAGTTTCAGAGCCCCATACACATGAGTTCAATGCATCCCAAAATTCCGAATCCTCCCTTAAAGATGGACTAACCCTCTCAGGTACCTTCTCCATGATATGCCACATACATAGCCTATGAGTGGTATTTGGCAAAATCTGATTGATAGCAGCCTTCATGCTTGCACATTCATTAGTTACAATTAAATGAGGTGCTCTTCCACCCATTGCTTCAAGAAAGATGTTGAATAGCCATACATATGACTCAATCTTTTCATCAGCCATGAATGCCGCTCCAAGGAAAACACTTTGCAAGTGTTGATTGACTCCAGTAAATGGCACAAACTTCATGTTATATTGGTTAGTCGTATATGTTGCATCAAGAGAAACTACATCACCGAAGATACTATAATTTTTCCTACTGATGGCATCAGCCCAAAACACTCTCATTAGTCTTCCTTGATGATCCACCTCAAAGTCATAGAAAAATGCAGAATTGACTTCCTTCTTTCTCTCAAGCTGAGACACAAAGATCTGAGCATCACCATCCTTGATTTTTGTCCTCAGATCTCGGTAATAATTTTTTAGATCACTCATCGTACATCCAACATTTTGAAACCCCCCATCACTCACTTGCAACAATCTAAATGCAAGAGATGTGCCAATACTAGCTTTATGACAACTGTACAAAGTACTCTTTGCCCTCTCTGTAACGTGACGATTGGATCGAAGAAAATGGCGGTGAAGGGGAGACACAAGACCATGATTATGCTTCTCAACCATTGAAGCTATCTTGTACTTGTTGTCAGTACCAAGGTTCACATAGATATGTGCCTCACACCCACACCTTGTTTCCATCACATTATGTGTCTTTTTTTTTCTTTTTTACTGATTCATCAATAACTTTTTTATCCTTCTGGACTCTGTAACCTTCTCTTGCACAATAAAAATACTTGCTTTTAATTTTCTCATTTGCCTTCTTGTGTTGTCCAACACGAACCGAGAACCCACCATAATGAGCATAATCTTTGTAAAATTTCTCCACATCTGCGATGGTGTCAAATGTCATCCCTAACATTGGCTTCAAACTTGGATCAACATCAGGAGTAAACGAGGAGCACTGCAAGGTTGAAATTTAATCTTCAGACTAATCAACACCTTAATCAGATTTAAATGACAAAAAGTTATCAATTTTGCATACTCACAGTAACATTGCAAGACGATTTTACTGGTGTGGATGCGACTAGGCATGTCGGCGCGTCAGGTGCTGTGGAGGTTAACGGCATCATGGGCAGGGAGCCCAACGTCTGCTGCACATGGGAGGCGGTGGCACCCATGCCCGGCGAGGAAGGTGCGCTTGAGATCATGGAGCACGGGACTCTCGATCATGTAGTCTGGGATGCTTGCGATCAAGGAGCCTGGCATGTGCTCGACAAGGGAGGACGATGTGACCACGACGTCTTGCGATGTGACTGCGGCGGCGTCCTCTGGCGCAAGAGCAAGAACCATCAGATGCATGCCATCTTCCGGGGCGACAGCGTGAACGGGTGGTGCCGCGTCCGGCGGGGCTTCGGCGTGGACGATCGGGGGCATGGCGGCCGGCGGCGTGATGAGTTGTACCATGGGTTTCATGCCGTGCTGATGGTGTATTGGCTGCTAGGTTTTGGAGAACTGTGTAAATACGTGGGGGTTTAGATGTAAAAAGTGTTGTTTAGTTGTTATACTCGTTGGATATGAATTCTACGGCCAGCGTTGCAGTTTGCACCGGTTTGCACCATTAGTGCGGATTGCACCTGATCCTGCGCCCTGATGGAAACAGTGGAAACGCAGGTCAACTAGTCTTACACCACAGGAGAGCAACCGTTTAGAGACTTCGGGTAAGACACGAGCGGCGAGCCCAATACCACGGCCCTGCCAGCGATGGCCACATTGGCGCCACCGGCGGTGGAGATGGAGCCGGAGGCCGATGCCATGGCCCTGGCGTCGGAAGCCGCGGCGCCTGAGCTCCCGTCGTCGCATTCGCAGCTCGGTGAGCAGATCCCGTGTTTCCCTTTCGTTTCGGGGGATTTGCGTTAGTCAATTGTTGCGGATTTCAACTAAACTGAAGGATCCTGTAAACACCAGCTCCATTTTAATTCAGGGACTCAGGTAAAGGTTTCCAAGTTTTAAAGTCTGGTCTGAGCTACGTTAACACTGATTGTGGGGGTTATGGTACTAAACCTGTTTGGTAGGAGTGTCAGTCCCTGTCTAGTATGTCGTTTTGTACCACTTTGTTTGTCTTGGTTAAGAATTAAGCAATTGTTGCTACCGACATCTTAAATGGAGATCATGTCTGATTGCCCATAGCACTGTTAACTCTTTAAGTAGGTTTTAGCCTTTTAGGGCTTTGTTAGTTTTTCTAGTACTTCGTCCTGTGGGTTCTTTGCTAATTATTTTCTTGAGTATCAACAAGGTATTTTCACTAACAAGTATGAAATGAAGCTCATTTCATGTGATTAGGTGGAATCTTTTGTCTCTGCTCATCTACTGACAGTTGGTACTGGAATTGTATCTGAACAATGCATTGAACATGACTATTTGCTTCTATACCAGATTTTTTCAAGACCAGAGTTCAATTATTGTGTGAAAGTAACACGAGAGATTTTGATGCTTGGGTATCATTAATAAATGCTGCAGAGGGAACATCAGCAGTAAGTGGAATCTTTCTTAGTGTTTTATTTAATTTTCATGCTTTGCTACTGCCTCTCTTTTTTTCCTCATGTGTTGTCCCATGAGCACATACAGAGATTGATAGATTGATGTGTTTTCTTTGAGTTCTTTCAATGGTTTTGAATGCTGTGCCAATTCATATTACAAATGTTCATCTGGTTTCTGATGATAATATTCTTTCAGGATGACATAGAAGTTATGAGCTTGGTATACCATAACTTCTTGTTGGAATTTCCTTTGTGCTACGGTTACTGGATCAAATATGCAGCTCATAAGGCACGACTATGCACAACCAGATATGTAATGGATGTTTATGAACAAGCTGTCCATGCTGTACCTTATTCTGTTGATATTTGGGTCAACTACTGTGGGTTTGGTATATGTGCATTTGAAGAACCTGCTCATGTCAGAAGGTGAAGAAAACATCAGTGTGATCTGTGGTTGGAATCAATTTTGTTATTATTTACACTAATGCGAAAATTTTCATGACCATTAGTCTTAGCATTTTCTTCCTTTCCCATTTTGATCTTTATGCACAATTCTTAACATATCATGTTAGCCTGTATGTTTTAAATGCCACAAACTGAGAATTTGGTCAGCTGTAATTTTTTTTAATTCCTAACTTCGCCCTAGTAGATAGAATTGAAAGATTATGGCGAAAGAACATCGATTTGACAAATGGTTACTAGAAAAATATGAGTATTTTTTATATGGGTATCAGATCAGACTAGGGAGGTTTTGAGAAATGATGATCAAAGAAGTGAAAACCTTGGAAAGATAAACAACATATTGCTGGTAAACCCTCATAAAATATATTAAGCGTTCAAATCTCTCTGTTCCCTCTCCCACTCAATCCATCCACTAAAAAAACTCGACCGGGGAGGGAAAGACCGTCCTCCCGGAGTCCCGGTATTATATTAAAGAAGAGACCGAAACATGGTCCCGACCGAGAAAATCCCCGAACCCTGGGCCCCCATCAATAGCGGGCCGTCACCGCCCACTCTGCAATGGTCCAGCCGGAGGGTGGCGCGCAGGACGTAATCCGGGAGCGGGCGGGGCGCAGCGAGGGGATTTTTTTAACCAAGCCAGAAATTCGCCCCTGAGGGGGGTCGAATCCAGGACCTGGAGGTGCTACTCGGAAGCCTTAACCATTACGCTAGAGGCCCTTTTGCCCCAATCCATCCACTCAGATTGAATTTTGTTGTTTAGACTTATAAGCATCATAACCTGATAAAGTTTTCATATGTTTTGAAATTGGACTATACTGAAATTGTGACAACATTCTCTTTTAGAATTAACCTGTAATGTGAAATGGAAGCATCTTGTTTAAATGGATACCCGTGACATCTTAGAATTCAATATGGATGTTGCCTTTAGCAAATTATAATTGTGCAAAATGTTGAATAAACATCCTTTGAATGTTTTGATATAATGTCGACCCTTTTCTGATGTGGTCAACTTATTCTCAAGTTTTATCATGTGTAACTTGTGCAAATCTTGTACTAATATCTCTTCATACATGCCAGTTTATTTGAGAGGGCTTTATCTCTTGTTGGAAAGGACTATTTGTGTTATCACCTGTGGGACAAGTATATAGAATTTGAAAGCTCTCAGAAGCAGCTGATTCAGCTTGCCACCATTTTTATCAACACACTAAAATTTCCCACAAAGAAGTTGCACATGTATTATGAAAGGTATATCCTCATATGATATCACAATGATTTAGCATTTGCACTTCAGGAATTATGGTACTCCAATTAGGCTGCTCTCACAATATTATTATTACTTATGAGTATGAAGGGTTTGGCTGCTGCTCCTGTTAGTTGTTATGCTCGCTATTTTACTCTTTTCACTATTTCTCAGAAGAAGCCTCTCCGCATTTGCGGGCGAAGACTTGCCCCAAATTTATCCCTTGTCCAGACCCCACTCATGTCGGAGCCTCTGGCTTTGGGTCTGCCCTTAACTAATGGTAAATGATAAAGCATAACTTCTTTTCCGTTGTGCTTTGACCCTGAATTATATTATTAATATGATTGACAACCTGGTTATGTAATAGTAAACTGTATTTTGAGTTAGTCAATGCACAACTGACATTAAACTATCATCTCTTCCTGATATGTGGATACAATGGCAAATAGCTAACCTCTAGTTACTATTTACAAAAGAATACACTATGATGTTCGAGAAATCTAATCATTGTACTTCAACTAGAATGAAATATTTTGTAGACCATAGCAAAGCGCAAACCTTATTGAAAGAGAATGAGATTGCATGGAACTATTAGGTTGATTGATTGAGATAACTAGTGTACATATATATAGGGGTGAGGAGATCTTGTGGTTTATAGAAACAACAACGATCAGATCTCAATTCTCTCTAACCAGATATACACAGGGCTGGTCGGTAGTTAATGCCTGGCGTAGGACTCTAGATGTCCATTGGGCGGGCCGTGCCGGCCCGAGCACGGCTAGGCCTGGCACGGATTGGGACCGTGCCGGCCCGGTTTGGATTAGCTAGCGGGCCATGCCGTGCCGACCCACGGGCCCCAAGCGAGGCCCAGACACGGCTCGCTAGGTTAATAACCGTGCCGGCCCGGCCCACGGCCCGATGGGCCTAACGGGCCCATAAAAGTATATGACGTTTAAATGATAAAAATATCCTAAAAACATGCATATTTGAGGGTTTAAACCATATTTATTAGCTCTAAACATTTATTTACACCCATATAACCAACAAAAACACATATTTCTTGTGTTTTATACTCTATATTCTAGTATAATATATGTATTTATATGAAAAAATAGATCCGGGCCGTGCCGGGCCTAGCCCGCCGTGCCACGCCTTCGGCCTAGGCACGGGCCCGGTTCACAACGTGCCGTGCCAGGTTCGGGCCAGGCCAAACCCATGCCGGGTTTCGGGCCGCCCGGCAAGCCCGACCCGTTTGGACATGTATACGTAGGACCCACACATGCAAGCCATATTTGGCTGTCTAACATGCCCCCACAGTTGAAGCGTCGACAGAACAGACGTTTAGACTGGACCAAACTTTGTGAGGACTGACAAAGGCATCATCTTGGTAAAGATGTCGGCGAACTAAGATGTCATAGGGACATAGAGGGCACGAACATCATCAAGTGCAAGGCGCTCCAGAACGAAGTGTAGATAAATCTCTATGTGCTTGGTGCGCTGGACATCATCAAGTGTAACACGCTCCCGGATCAATCTCTACATGGTGAAGATATCGGTGAACTGAGATGTCATGTGGACATGGAGGACACGAACAGAGCCCACAGATTGTGGCCCGTGATGCGAGCAGAACGGTGGCCCACTGACCGAGCGCAGGTATGGGGTGGGGAGTCGAGACGACTATAATGTGACTAAGAGATGCACTAGAGGTGGTCAATCTAGGGCGTCGGGTGACACACATGGCTGTGCGATGGTGCCGTAAGCCGCACATGGCCTTACGGTAGATGCATCAAACACAATGATGGTGCAAAGGGGACCAACACAAGATTAGTGAAATCCTCCAGGAAATCAAAGGACACTCGTCTAGGAGAAGGATCCTCAGAAAAGGGAAAGGACTTTTCAAAGATCACATGGCGAGAGATGTGAGACGATCTGTGTAACGATGAAGGCAAAGGTAGCCCTTGTGGTGGGGGGAGTTGCCAAGAAAGACACAAGACAAAGAGGGGCAAGTTTTGAGCAACGGTGGCAGAAAGGTTGTGATAACACTTGCAACCAAAAACACATAGATGCTCATACAATGGCCAAGTGGTGGAGGAGGTGGTGGAGATTAGGACGGGAGGGGAGGACGCGCCGGTGGAGAAAGGCCGGAGTGTGTAGAGGGGCCCTGAGCTATCACACTGGGCGAGGGGGTCCTGGTGGTCAGATCCTTCATGGAGAAACCAAAAGGGTCAAACTCAATGGAACAAGAATTGTCGGTGGTGAACCGACGATCAGAAAGAAGATTGTGAGTAATGTGAGGAGCTACGAGAATGCCATTGAGATAGAACGGTCCGAGGAGAATCGAAGCACCTACTGAGCTGACCGACAGAATGGAACCGTATCGCTGAAGCGTGAGAACCACCTGAGCCCACCAACGAGAGTAGTGGGAGGACGTTGTGTCCAACACAACGGATACAAGGGACCAAATGTTGTGAATCTCGGCGGCCTGAGCATGGAGGGCGGCGATGGTGTCAACATCGAATCCGGAGGTGTGGGGAGCCACGGGAGCGACCGAGGGATCCTCATAGGTGACCGGTGGGCGACCGAGGAGGAGGCGCTGCGCGGTGGTCATCTGGGCGGTCAACGTGGTGCCCATGGCACATTCTTGCTCCAAGGCGAGAGACACGACACGTTCGCGCTCTTGGGAGGCGGCGACGGCCGCCTGGATGGTGGCGATGGCCGTGACGAGCATGGAGGAAGCGGATGGAGGAGCGAGGACTCGACGGTGTCGACCCACGCAGGAGCGACGAGAGTGGGGTGGTGGACGGGGAATCCTGGCGGGGAAGATCGGGTGCGCTGTTGTTGTGCAGAGGAGGCACCGGGAAGCTCGATCGCGATGGGGAGGAGACCGGCCGCCGAGAAGGGTTCCATGGTGGGGAGGATGCCGACGGGGAAGGTGCTGCCCGCGGCAGCGGCGTATTGGCCAGCGGCACTCGCATCGGTGAAGGGGTGGCTCGGGGATAGACGACGGAGAACAAGGGAATCCTCAGGAATCTCCAGCCTTGGTGAAATCCGTTATGCCACCTCCATATATGGTCCAGGAGCTTTGTTTGATGACAAGGGTAGTATAGCTTTCCAAACTTCCTCCTTAGAGAAGGGGCTGTCTTAACGTTTACTTTGTGTGTGGTGGCTGTGCTGTGTCTTGTTGTGTCGTGTGGGTTGAGTTGTGTGTGTTGTGTTGTACCTTCTTCTATCTATTAATGGAAAGATACGCAGATCTCCTGCGTGTTCGAGAAAAAAAAGGTTACAATACATCTAATAGGATTGCCAAAAGATTTATGCAGGTTCTTAAGTTGCATATCAAGAATTACTTTGGATTACTAGGAGATATTGTCATATTGATACTAGAACTGTCCACGCATCGAAGTTTCTTAATTTATTGAATTATTTTGTCTTACTAATAAACCTCTTCTTTTTGGGATTGTAAATGTGTCAGTTTTAGAAAGTTTGTAACATTATTGGAACAAGAGGTGACAAGTTGTGTTGCTGAAATATTATCAGAAAAAGTGCATGCTTCTGAAATGGTAGGCGCTGAAGGTTCTGAATTAGATATATCAACTGTTATTGCTGTCTTATTTGACCAAAAAGGTGGGCATCTTAGTCCTGAAGCATTGAAGCATTACTTATCTGCTGGGGAGAAGCTCTACAAAAGGTCCAGCAAGATTTACAAAGAAATCTATTATTTTGAGGCATCCATAAAAAGGCCTTTTTTTCATGTCAAGACACTTGATGATGATCAGCTTGAAAACTGGCACCAGTATCTTGACTTTGTTGAGAAGAATGGGGATTTTGACTGGGTATTTTTTTTGGTAATTTTTAATGCAGTAGGCTACCTTCATATATTCTATTTGATAATCTGATTACTTCATGTCATTGCCTTTCATTTGCAGGCTGTAAAACTTTATGAGAGGTGTTTGATCCCTTGCGCTAATTATTCGGAATTTTGGATCCGCTATTCAGAGTATGTTGACGCTAAAGGTGGCCGTGAAATTGCAAACCATGCTCTGGGTCGAGCATCATCATGTTTTGCAAAGGTATCACTTGGTAACATATTTGACATTTTACACCTTCCCATAGTTTTGAAATTGTGTAAGGACCCTATGTCCTTGTGTGTTATGTGCATGGTTGGATGTGGATATAAGGACGAAGGGTACAATACCTGCTCTCATCTTATTGCTGGCATGGGCAACAGAGCTCCTCCGTGTGGCAGTCGCTTTGAGGCATGGTTAAGGAGGGAGAGACCAGATAACATCTTTATATATACAAAACTCTCTTAGCAATATTTGAATCTATATGATAACTTATACAATTCACAACCCTTTTGTTGCCAAAATTAATCATTTGTGTTGTGAAAATATGTATGTTGCGTTAGGTTTGTTGTCATACAAGAAGGGTTCTGAGTCCAGAACTATGCATACGTGATAGGCTAGGGGTAGCACCAATTAAAAAAAGGCTTGTTCACACCGGTTGAGATGGTTTGGATATATCCAACAGAGACCTCTAGAGGCACCAGTGCGTAATGGGATCCTAAGGCACTATAGCAATGAGAAGAGATGCAGGGAGAGTCTAATGTTGACACGGGAAGAGACAATAAAAGAAGGCTTGAAAGGATAGAATATACCCAAAGATTTAGCTTTGAAGATGAGTACATGGAAAACAACTATCCATATGCCTAAATCTTGACTTTGTGGTTCCGTGTTTCTGTTTTTCCCTTCTGTCTTATGTTATGGTTCCTTTTTTATATAATAAAATTGTGCTGTAGGGGTTTCCTGTTGTGAACTGCGATACACTCGCAAGATAGTTCCGGTACTCAGCCCTCCTGTAGGAGACCCTAGGAGTAAACCAGATCTATATCTTCTTCCTTCCTCTACTAACACCCTGCCCCTCCTTATATAGAGAGGTAACCCTGACTTAATAGCTAAGAAACATAACAAACCCTATCTGGCAAGGCACTGTTCACGCGCTACAGTAACCGCACGTGAACAGTGGCCGCGACTAACGTAGCCATAATGACCTAGCTAATGGGCTTAAGGCCCATAACATTCCATCCCTCCTTAAAAACAGCTCGTCTGTGAGCTGTAGTCAAGAAGAATTGACCCATACTAAATTAGCACTTAATAACTCAATATTAAGTCTTTTACATCTCAATTTAGTATTTTATTCACCTAGAAAAAAATTGAACCACGTCAGTGGTCGGATCTACTGAAGGAGGACGCGTCGGTGGCCAGATCGACAGATGACGGACACGGCTGCGGTGGCGCAGAGGGCTCCCTGCGCCTGGCGAAGGTCGGTGGCACCCTCCGGTGTTGTAGCTCAGGTGACCACGCCGTGGCGGTGGCCAAGGTGGCTGACGTCGACCACAACTGCGACGATGCAACAGATGGCTATCCGTGGTGCAGAAGATTGATGGCCACAACGCGGAGGATTGATAGTTGTGGCGTGGAGGGTTATCCCACAGCAGCGCCTCTACAGGTTGGGCCACCATGGCGGCCGATTGTTGCAGATTGGGCGAGCAGATCCACGCACAGCCATAGTCGAGCCACGCCTGGACCTCCACGAGAACGGAGGCGGGCTGCAGCAGTGGCACGACCACCTCAACGTAGAACGCAGCCTCCACCTCCTCCCTGGGTGTGTTTGGTTGCAGCCCATCGACCCCATCATCCTTGACCCGGCCGCCTCCGCCCGTGCCTAGGCCGCCCTCGCTCGCGCCCAGGTTGCCTGCGCCCAGGCAGCCCGAGGTAGATGCGGAGGGGCTGACCCATGCCTGCTCGAGCTTGACCAAACGAGCGTCGTGGGAATCCAAACGGGCATTGATGGCGGCGAGTTGCTCGAGGATGAGGTCCATCTTGGCGGAGTAGGTCACAAGATCGTCGTGCGCGCCGGCCATGGTGGCGATGCGCGCGTAGGGGCTCCAATACCAATTTGTTGTGAACTGCGATGCACTCGCAAGATAGTCCCGGTACTCAGCCCTCCCGTAGGAGGCCCTAGGAGTAAACCAGATCTATTCTTCTTCCTCCCTCTACTAACACCCTGCCCTTCCTTAAGAGGTAACCCTAACTTAATAGCTAAGCAACATAACAAACCCTATCTAGCTGGCACTGGTCACGCGCTACAGTAACCGCACGTGAATAGTGGCCGTGGCTAACGTAACCATAATGACCTAGCTAATGGGCTTAAGGCCCATAACACTTGCTAAGAGAGGTTTGGATAGTTGTCTCTTATGTGATCAGGAAGCTGAAAATCTTGACCGTATTCTTGTCTCTTGTGTGTTTACAAGAGTGTTCTGGTTTAACCTCCTAAAACCTTTTGGTTTTGAAAGACTGGTTCCTCAGCTAGGGCTTTCATCCTTCATGATTTGGTGGGAACAAATCTCAGGAACGATCACTGGTCTACCTGGAAAGGGCCTCAACTCCCTTGTTGCCTTGGGGGCTTGGACAGTTTGGGAACTCCGAAACAATTGTGTTTTTGATGGATGTACTCCTAGTTTGGCTTTGTCCCTTAGGTTAGCTAGGGAGGAGAGACAGTTTTGGGAAGTGGCTGGGGCTAAAGGTCTTTCATTCCTTGCTGCCCTCCTTCCTGAAGACTAGAGGTTGTTCTTTTGGTGTGTTTTGATGGATTTTTTAGTTTTCTATGTTTTTGGTCTCCTTAAGGAGACCTTTGTATCAGGTCTCCTTGACCTTTGTTTCTTTTCTTCTTAATATAATGAGGTGTAATTCTCCTGCGTTTTCGAGAAAAAATTGAATGATTTCGACAAAGAACACATTCACTTTTGATACATCTTCCCTCAACTCTGATGCTCAACAATGCTGGAAGATACTTTATTTTTTTTGAATGAGGGGGCACAGTTCTAAAGCTCTGCACCTAAAAGTTGTCTTCGTTCCTCTTCCTTGCCTCTTATATTGATTTTATTGGTGACTTGGTGACTGATAACCATTATAGATTTATTGATTTTACTAGGTTAGTGCCCGTGCGTTGCAACGGGAACATATAATATCATGATAACTTATATATAAATGTGTTATATTGTTATGAGAAAAGATTTTGTAATCCATTGGTGATCCTGGCTATATATATATATAAATTTTGTTATTTTAATCTACATGTTTCACAACTACATTGCAACCATCAATATCATGCAGACCTATATATATGATAGTTAGGTGTCTGTGCGTTGCGACGACTCACAAATTATTAATAAAACGCGAGTGCACAACAATTACATGAAAACAAACAATATATCGACAATCGTACACTAATATATTCCTTTGTAGAGATATTGATAAATCTCTGTTGTATGTTTGCAGGGATGACATAGCGGGATTGTCCTCGTAACTTAATAGATCAATCACAAAGTTCCTTCGAAGAATCTTTGCATCCTACACACAAAGACATAAGAGAATAGAACATCAAATCAAATTTGTATTATGTAACTGGAATGTATGTTTGAACATGAAACAAACGTACTCCACTCACCCTAACAAATTCCATTCGCCTACCATTTCCCCACATGACCATAGCTTGTAGAACGAGGTAGCTGGTATTAACCCTATAGAATAATGTTTGGCCAACTATGTTATATACAATGGTTATCATAGAAAAATTCTATATTGCTGAGAAGGTACGTGGTACGGAGAAAATACCCTTTTAAGTCAATTGGAAGACCAGTTTGAATTGTATGTTCCCACTTAAAAATATCCTCTACCCATTCAGAATGTTTCTTGCTGTAGGCAATCTTATATTTCTTTGAGGCCATGATAATCGCTTCCACGAACCTCTTGTATGGCATATGCTTACACCAATCTTGAGTGGGTGTAAAGTCGATAAAAGTCACGCGCTTTTTACCATGGTCAATTACAAAAAGGGCATAACACTCGTTGAATTTCCATGGCATAAGAACCTGCAAAACATCAGTCATTAGGATTGCAAAGAAGTGTCTTTTTAGTTTATAAATACATACGAAATGAACACATACATATCTACAACCAGTGATATAGTAGTTCATTGATGGCCAACAGTCGAGTGTTTTGGCTAGCTCTTCTGTTGTAGGGTCCTCGTGGTACTTTGGAAGTTTGTCAAAACCAACCATTCTCTGGATAAATATATATACATGACCACATGAGGATTAGAGGTAGATACTATATATTGCTACATTATTGATTGGAAACAAACTTACCTAGAAGCGCATATCCATATAATGCTTTATATCCTTTATCTTTTCACCTTTTGACATACGTGAATCTTTATTGGCAAGCAGTCGAACAGCCATGCAAAACATTTTAGAGCCATATCTAGATTTATCCTTAATATATTTTGCAAGTCTTTGACAGATATTTCTATCTTAAAAGGGTTGAAACTTCACACCCATGTCATCCTGTAATGTAGCATGATGAAAGCCAATATCAAGATTATACGTAGTTGGTATACATAAAATAGATAAAACAATGAGCACTTACTGTAATGTCATATCATCTTGGATTGCCATGATGTAATCGCATAGAACATCTATTAAATCGGCTTTGGTCACGGGCATATCCTTTGTGGAAAGACCACTCATTAAAAAGTCGTTGGTGCACTCATCGGCCGATACCTTTATAGGAGTTCCTTTATCCCAATCATGAACAAACCACCTTTCTAAGTCCGCTTGAGTAATGGGACCATCATCATCTTCCATCAATACTTCGCTATCATCAGGTGCACAGAGTAGTTTTCTCTTCTTAGGATTTGTAGGACTATCTAATATCTAATATCTGAACATTAGAGGGGCTTCTCGTGTCAACTTCTTTTTCATATTTGTATAACAGACACCCCTTTCTCTTGTTCATGTCTAAAGATAGTAATATAGCAGCTAATTTTTTCCTGGAATGTGTCATGTCATCCTGCAAATAAGAAAAAAAATTATTTATAGCATCATATGTAACATTGACTGTAGATGTGGATATATGTCATGGAAGTAATAATATACTTGGATTGGATCTAGTAAGGTACACAATATACATATACTATCTATGGTTTTAGTTTGTCTTTTAGGAAGAGCTGATGTTGTCCTTGCCCTTGCCCTTGCCCTTGCGATCGCCGTCGTTATGTTTGTTACTAACCTTGGGATTGATAATGAATGATTAGTCCCTAAGGACTGTAGGTAATATATATAGCCAGTAGGCCTGGGCCTAATGGGCCTTAACACCCCTCCTCAAACTCAAGGTGGAAATGGAGGATCTGAAGCTTTGAGTTTGATCAAGTGAAACTGATGTTGTGCTCTTGTTTGTGCTTTGGTGAAGAAATCTGCCAATTGATATTCTGAGGGCACATATTGAAGATCAATAGTCTTCTGCTGACAATGTGATCGAGTAAAGGATGCATCAACACCTATGTGTTTAGTAAGTTCATGCTTCACTGGATCATGAGCAATCTGTATAGCGCTCAAGTTATCACATAACAGAGGTGTAGAAGTGTCACAAGAGACACCAAGATCAGCCAAGAGCCAGCGCAACCAAATAATTTCAGCAGTGGTAGTAGCAAGTGCCCGAAGTTCGGCTTCAGCACTAGAACGAGATATGGCCGCTTGCTTCTTGGATTTCCATGCAATGGGAGATGACCCAAGGAAAATACAGTAACCCGTAGTAGAACAACGGTCAACAGGATCACTTGCCCAAGTGGCATCTGAATACGCATGAAGCTGAAGTGGGCTATCTGAAGCATAGAGTAAACATCTGGATCTTGTCCCACGTAAATATCGAAGCACACGAAGCAAATGACCATAATGAACTGAAGTAGGTGTTGATACAAATTGGCTCAACATATGAACAGCATGAGCAATATCAGGTCTGGTGATGGTGAGATAAACAAGACTACCCACAATATGACGATACCGAGTTGGATCTGCTAGTGGGGTCCCATCCTTCGGACGAAGTTTTAAATGAATATCCATCGGTGTTGCAACAGTGCGTGTATCAGTAAGTCCAGAGCGATCAAGAAGATCTTGTATATATTTCGACTGAGACAGATAAAAGCCTTTTTGAGTCTGCTGAACTTCAATGCCCAAGAAATAGCTAAGCGGTCCCAAATCAGACATCTGAAATTCCTTACTAAGATGTTGCTTGACATGAGAAATATGTTCTGAGTTGTCACCTGTAATCAGCATATCATCCACATATAATAGAAGTAAGGTACGACCTTGTGGAGATACATGAACAAACAATGCAGGATCATGTTCACTAGAAGAAAAACCAGCAGCTGTGATGACAGAGATGAATCGCTCAAACCAAGCACGAGGAGCTTGTTTCAGCCCATACAATGCGCGACGAAGACGACAAACATGCCCTGAGGGAGTATCAACCCCTGGAGGAGGATGCATATAAACTTCTTCTTGTAGATCGCCATTAAGAAAAGCATTCTTGACATCCATCTGGGATATAGTCCAAGAAGATGAGGCTGCAACTGCAATCAAGGTTCGAACAGTAGTCATATGCGCAACAGGTGCAAAAGTTTCATCATAATCAAGTCCTTGAGTCTGTTGAAAACCACGGGCCACAAGACGAGCTTTATACCTCTCAATGGAACCATCTGATTTTGTCTTAACTTTGAAGACCCATTTACATGTGATAGGAACAGCATGCGAGGGTAAAGGAACAATATCCCAAGTACCAGTGCGTTCAAGAGCAGCCAATTCATCAATCATAGCGAGCTGCCACTCAAGAATCCCAGAAGCTTCCTGATATGTAGTGGGTTCAACAATTGCCACACCAGCCCGTGGAAAACCATAGCGATCTGGAGGTTCAATGGTACCACGGTCACGAAGACGGTATCCCTGATCAAAAACATCATTACACTCATTATTGTTAGTACAAGAATCAGGTACAGGATCAGTATCAGGACCAGCCGTAGGAATAGAGCGGGAACGACGAATGTAGGTTTGGATGATAGGTGGTTTGGAAGAGTAAGAGGTGGATGACGTGGAGGTGGAAGGTGGTGTTATGGGAATGAGAACATCAGTTGTGGATGTAGAAGATGATGGTTCAGATGCAGGAATGGAAGGAAGACACATGAAAGAAGTGGATTCTGTGGGATAATATGTTGAGTGAGTAGACTGGTTGTGAAAGAAGGGGCGATTTTCATTGAAACTTACATCTCTAGAAATTCGAATACGACGAGTGGATGGATCATAACAACGATAACCTTTGTGTTCAGGACTGTATCCAAGGAATACGCACGCTACAGATTGAGCAGTCAATTTAGTCCGCTCACGTGGTGGTAACAAGACATAACATATACATCCAAACACACGAAGATGATCATATCGTGGAGAAGTCCCAAAAAGAACTTCACCCGGTGATTTACCAGAAAGTTTAGATGAAGGTTGTCTATTAATGAGATACACGGCAGTGGAAACGGCTTCACTCCAAAAGTGTGAAGGGACAAAAGAAGATATCAAAAGAGTACGAGCACTCTCAATAATATGACGGTGTTTGCGTTCAGCAACACCATTTTGGGCATGAGCACCAGGACAAGAAAGTTGAGCTAGAGTACCCTCTATGGTCAATATCTGGCGAAAATTATCAGATAGGAATTCACCACCAGAATCTGAACGAAAAATTTTAATAGTAGCAGAAAACTGGGTGTGAACCATGCGAGTAAAGGACTTGTAAATAGAAGGCAATTCCGAGCGGCGTTTCATGAAGTAAATCCAAGTATAACGAGAATGATCATCAATAAAAATGACATAATATTTATGACCACCTTTAGAAACAAACGGAGCTGGACCCCAAACATCAGAGTGAATTAGATCAAAAGGTTTAGCAGAATGGGAATTACTAGTAAAATATGGAAGTTGTATTTGTTTTCCAAGATGACAACCTTTACAATGAAAACTAGACTCAACATGAGTAGAGCCTAAACATCCTGACTTTATTAGGGTAGACAGACGAGATCCACATAAGTGACCCAGACGATGATGCCACTGGGCGAATGACGTCGTGGGTCCCGAAGCGGCGAGCACATGAGGTGTAATGGTAGGAGATGAAGGAAGACGCAAAGTGTCCAAGATGTAGAGGCGAGGTGAAGATTTACGGCGACGGCCAGTCCCAATCACATCCCCTGTTTTGCGATCCTGTACAAAACAAGATGAGTCATCAAATCCAACAAAACAATTATGATCGGTAATTTGACCAACTGATAGAAGATCCATGGATAACTGAGGTACAAAAAATATATTTGGAACAGTAAAAGTTGGATCAGAAAGAGAACCCTTGTGGGTGACATGACATAATGTACCATCAGCAGTCTGAACAGAAGTGCCCTCGGTGACAGGTGTAGTAGACGCCAGCCGTGACTGATCAGATGTCACATGAAAAGAAGCTCCAGAATCAAGAACCCAGGATGAGGACAAAGCACCAGCAGATGAAGTAGCAGCAACCGCAACTGAGCCTCTAGGAGATGGTCCTGTACCACGACCACGAGTAGCACGACGAACACGAAAATCAGCCAACTTCTCTGGAAACTTGGCAAAGCAGTTCTCAGACCGATGAGTGGTCTTTTTGCAGTGTTCACAAGGCTGAAATGAGTTGTTTTTAGACCTCTGGGCAGCAGCCAACACACTGTGAGAACTCAGACCAGTAAGAGATGACATAGACTTTAGACGAGTCTCTTCAGCAAGCAATTCGGACAATGCCTGAGCCATGGTAAGAGTATCCGAACTGTGAAGCAGCCTTGCACGAAGGGAATCAAATTCAGGTCGAACTCCCATAACAAATCTGTAGGTAAAGAACTTCTCAATGAACTTGTGGGCTGGACAAGGCACAGTGGTACAAGCAGGCACCATGGAGGTCAATGCACTCATAAGACGATCAAAGGCTGAATAGTATTCATCAATGGACATATCATGTTGCTCAATGACATGAGTCTGTTGCATAAGGGTATGTAAAAGAGCACCGCTGTCCTGAACAAACCGATCCTTCAGATGTGACCAGATAGCCTTAGCAGTGGTGAATTTAGACAGACTCATAATCATAGTTGGTTTAGTGCTATTGACCATAGCAGCCATTACCTTGCCATCATTGATCTGCCAAGTCTTGATTGCAGCAGCATTGCTTCTATCGGCTGCTAGGACTGGTGAATCTTCAGTCAAATGAAATAGTAAACCATGACCTCTTAATGCAGTCTGAACACAAAAAGCCCATTCTGGGTAATTCTGGCCATCAAGCACAATGTTGACAACAATAGCGTTGGCCGACATATTGCAGATTAATAAATCACTGAAGAATAAGAGATCTGAAACAACTGGCTGGAAGGTACCAAAATCCCGATCTTGAGCAGCGGATGAACAGTGATGACAGACACCAAGCGCAGCAGCGCAGCAGCACCGCAGGCCGCGACTGCGCGCAGAGGACGAACGAGGAGGCCGCGACTGCGCCGGGTGGACGAAGACAGCAGCAGCAGAGGGCCGCGATTGCGACTGCAGCAGCCGCGCGGGCGCGCAGAAGGCGCGACAACAGCAGTGCCGGGCGGCCGCAACTGCAGCAGAGGGCGCGCGGATGAAGCGACGGCAGCAGGGGCAGGATCCTCGACGGCGGCTGGGGCAGGGGACGACCGCGACAGCGGCTGGGGACGGCCAGCAGCAGCAGAGGGCCGCGATTGCAACAGCAGCAGCCGCGCAGGCGCGACAGCAGCAGTGTCGGGCGGACGACCGCAACTGCGCAGAGGGCGCGCGGATGAAGCGACGGCAGCAGGGGCAGGATCCTCGACGGCGGCTGGGGCAGGGGACAGCCGCGTGGGAGAAGCCCAATCCGCGGCGACTGGGGTAGGATCCTCGACGGCGGGCGGCGGATCCGCGACGGCGGACGGCCGCGACGGCGTCTAAGGCAGGATCCTCGACGGCGGGCAGCGGATCCGCGACGGCGGCGGCTAGATGAGGAAGAGAACAGCCGCGACGGCGGCTGGGTGGGGAGTGGGAGGACAGCCGCGACGGCGGGAAGAGGAAGAGCCGCGACGGCGGCTGGGTGGGAGGACAGCCGCGACGGCGGCTGGGCGGGAAACAGCCGCGAAGGCGGCAAAAAAAGATTAGGGTTTCGTAACCTGCTCTATACCATGTTACTAACCTTGGGATTGATAATGAATGATTAGTCCCTAAGGACTGTAGGTAATATATATAGCCAGTAGGCCTGGGCCTAATGGGCCTTAACAATGTTTTGTGCAAATTAGGAGTAGATGAAAGGGCGCTCCCATTCTCATTTGACGCAAGGAATGACCTTTTCTTTTTCTTTGCAAACAATAAGTACTCCTATAAACTTTATAGAGAAAGGAAAATGAACATACCAAATGTATACAGACGTTTGGTGCACGTGGTAGATACTCCATAGGTCTTAAATTATTATTGGGTTTAGCTCTTAATTTTTATGTCTATATTCAAATGAATTATGCTGAATGTAGACACATAAAAAAACATATACATCAATTATTGTATAAATCCATTAGAAACCTAAAATGAATTTTAATTTGGGATAGATGGAGTATATTAAATTTCTACCGCTGCTCCCTAACCTAGATTTGATGTCTTTATACACTTCACTTGCTGTCATGTATATTCTTCTATGAACATATCTTACAACACTTCCATTTACGAAGAGGTAGGTCTAAGTGGCCATTTTAGGTCTATATCACGATTTATAATATGTATATCAAATGGCTATTTGCATCTCATATATTAAAAAAGAACACAGCACACGTCGGGCGTGGCGGTCAGCATCCACCCCCAGCTTCCACCTCCACCTCCACCTGCTAGAGAACAACGGAGACGTCCATCAATCACAATTCAGTTCACACAACGCCGCGGGCCATTGCCATGCTGCCTCCATTCTCGCTCCGCGTTGCCGTCGTCGGCGCGGGAGCTGCGGGGCTGGCCGCCGCCAGCGAACTGCGGCGCGAGGGCCACGTGCCCGTCGTGTTCGAGGCGCGCGCCCACGCAGTCGGTGGCACCTGGCTGTATGACCACGACAACCGCCTCTTCTCCGAATTGAGAACCTTCATTCTGCAAGCCTCAACTCATGCTTTCACATTATTGTGCTTTACATGATCTATCATATGTCATGCCTGTTGTGAGTTGCACAGTTTCTCATTTTATGTACCCTTTTGGCACGCGAGTCAAGCTTTCATTAAATTCATGGACCATTAGAATTTTGTCACAAGCATTTCAGAACCTAATGGATGGAAAGATTTAGAACATGCACTTTTCTGCTAGCAATACTAGTCTCATCCTTATTTTATTCACTTTTGTTTATTTCCATTCAAGCAGGAGGTTCCAGCTTTCTGCATGTATTATGCGTTGTTTAAAGAGCAAATTGGTGATGCACTGGTTGCACGCTCTCTTTTTACTAAAGCAAGAAGTTACTTCACTTCAGGGTTTTATGCAAATATTAATAGGCTGGCCAACATGGAAAAACGAATGGTATACACCAATACGGTTTTGTCCCTTTTGTATCTTCTATGAACTTGTACCCTATGCCAGAATATTATCCTCTTACACTTTAAATGTTCATAGGGAAATACTAAAGCAGCTTCTGAGATATACGAGACAGCAATTGAGGATGCAATGCAGAAGAACAACATAGAGTTGCTTCCTGACCTGTACAGCAATTTTGCTCAGTTCATATATGTGGTAAAAACGAAGTACTTTGCCATGGACTTCGAGTATGCTATGCCCATTTCAATTCCTTTTCTCGAACACCCAAAGTTTACCCAAAAACACTGTTTTGCACTGTTTAGACTGCACTGTTCGCAGAGTGGAGTTTAAATATGGGTATGTGGATGGGTAAACTGCTGGAGATAGCCTTATACATGCTTTCTGCAAAGACATCCTTGAAGTCCATGAAATGAAATGTCCAGTTTGTAGGTTGTTCATTCTTTGTCAAACATGTATTCCTGTTGGAGCGAAGGCAGAAACGCCACCCTTCGCCCGAAGTCTCCACCGCTTAGCCCCCGCCCTGACAGGCAAAGCAGGCAGGGACACCCTTCGCTTGATCGACACCAGGGACAACATGGAGACCCTTCGCTCGATTCGGCACCAGACGAAGACCTGCGGCAACGCCTCCCTACGGCGCGGCCTCGGTCGGCTCCGAGGCCCACATGAGGTCGGGCCCATCGTAACAGGCCCTGCGTGGCCGCGGTTGTGTTACGGGCCTAATTTGTAAAGGCGTACATGTAATTACAACTTGTAACCCCGCTTTATAGGAATATTCTGGGGATAAACTAGGTACCTGAGGGCACATGCGTCCTTAACGCGAGGCGCCGTGCACTCGGATACCTATAAATACCCCCGCACAGTGCCCGTGAGAGGCCAGATTAACAGAGCTTTTGCCATCACGCGCGAGTGCCCTGTTGCCATCTCCATTCACCTGTGTTGGATCTCCTTGCTGTCGAGAGACAGCACCAACATTTGGCGCCCACCGTTCGTGCTACGAGACAACCACCCGCGATGGCACCCAAGAGAGCTAACCCAAAGGCTGACGAGGCTGCGAAGGCAGCACTGCTCGCCGCAAGAAAGGGCAAGGCCCTCGCCCTCACCCAATCCACCCACCAAGAGGCCACCGAAGACGACACCCTCCGCACCTGCGACCCCGAGGGACAACCCTCAGGCTTCGCACCTCCCTCAGGCTTCGCACCTCCCCCAGGCTTCGCACCTCCCTCAGGCTTCGCACCACCGGAGGGCGCGGACCTCGCCGAGGACGGTGAGGTCCTCGGCATCTCAGCAGAGGAACAACTACAGCTGCGCGCCCTGCGCCTCAAGAACCGCAACCTCCAGAGGCAGAAGGAGATACTGGAGGCCAAGCGCCAGCGCGTGTCCGCACTCGCCAAAGTGCGGCAGATGATCCGCGACGAAGAACTCAAGGCCCAGGAACTCGAGCGGGAGATCGCGCTGATGCAGCGCGAAGGCCACCTCAGCCCGCGGCACGAATCATCCCTCCAGCAGCGCGCACAAAACGAAGACACGCGCGAGGGCCACCCCGGCCTGCAGCATGGGCCACCCCTGCAACACCGCGCACAACCGGAGGACCCGCGTTTCCCCCAGCGCGACTCCACTTTCCAGCACGCCGCGCCATTCCAAGGGGTCAACTATCTCGATGAGCGAAGCCCCCTGGCGCCTCACCTGCAAGTAACGCCGTGGCCAGCTAACTTCCGGGCTGGGACCTACCCCAAGTACAACGGCAGCACCGACCCGGCTCAATACATAATGAGTTACCAGGTCGCCGTCGCATCGTCCGGAGGGGACGACGCCACAATGGCGAAGTCCTTCATCATCGCCCTCGAGGGCCCCGCGCTCACCTGGTTCACCAGGTTGCCCCCGCTGTCCATCGATTCCTGGAGAAGTCTCCGGGACAAGTTCCTCCTCAACTTCCAGGGGTACCGCCCGGACACCGACGCCCTGGCCGAGCTCTCGCTCTGCAAGCAGCTAGAGAAGGAGACCCTGAGGGAATATTACCGCAAATTCCTGACTCTCAAGTCACAGCTACCCTCAGTCGATGACCAGATTGCCATCCACTATGCTATCAGTGGTCTTCGCGCTGGCGTCCTTTACAGCCATTGCATCAGGGACCCGCCCAAGAACCTCCAAGAGTTATACCAGCTGTTTGAAAAGTACGCCAGGTCCGAGGAGCTCCACCAGCGCAAGATTGAGTCCCAGCGGAAGCCAAAAGATGCTCCGCAGTCCAGCCGCACGTGGACAAGGACTCCGCAGCCAGACTCCGGTCGGGATGGCCGCGGTCAGCAGCAAGTGCACAACATCGCCAACCAGCAGCCGGCCGCTGACCCCCTTCGTCGCCAAGAATATCCCCCCCAGGGCCGCGGAAGTGGAACTCGCGGCAGGGGCCGAGGGCGTGCGCAGCCACTCCCCCCGCCGCGCCGATTTTATTGCCTTTTCCATGGCGAAGACTGCGCCCACCAAACTAAAGACTGCCCCGAAGTAAAGGCCACCAGAGACAGAATGGCGAGGGCGCAGCCAGCCGACAACCCCAGAATTGTCGCGCATAATTACCAGCCACCCCCTCCACCATATATCCACGCTCCCGCCCCGCATCCACCGCACCACGCTTACCAACATCATCAGGAAGTACAAATCGTACATCCTCCGCCTCCACCACCACACCAGCAACAACAAAACATCCCCCACGCCCCAAAACAGGAAGACTTCGCCGATCAACCTTATCGCGGAGTCATTCATATGATAACTGGGGGGTCCAGCACCGACTTCGACACCAAGCGGCAGAAGCGGGACCACTACCGCAGCATAAACCATGTCGCTGTCACGGGCCCAGTTGTGCAGACGAAGTGGTCCCACATACCGCTCACCTTCGACGCACGGGACGTCGACTTGCGCAGTGCCCCCCACTGCGATGCCATGGTCATCAATTGCAGCGTGGCAGGCTGGGACCTGCACAAGGTCCTCGTCGACAACGGCAGCCAGGCGGACATCATCTTCCTCCATGCCTTCGATCGCATGGGCATCAGCCACAGCCTACTCAAGCCTTCGGACAACCCGTTGTATGGCTTCGGCGGCAAGGGCACCTTCCCCGTCGGCAAAATAGAGTTGCCCCTCTCCTTCGGTGTAGCACCC
Organism: Zea luxurians; assembly: GCA_029449295.1. NCBI lineage: Eukaryota > Viridiplantae > Streptophyta > Magnoliopsida > Poales > Poaceae > Zea > Zea luxurians. The sequence goes on from JAOPSE010000002.1 coordinate 104,265,657, forward strand.
AATGCCCGAAGCGAGCAAGTGACTTTTGACATCGTGGATATGGTATATCCATACAACGCCATCATGGGTCGGGGCTCCATCAATAAGTTTGAAGCTGCCATCCACGGACTGTATTTGTGCATGAAGATACCAGGCCCTCTAGGCGTAATTACGGTCCGCGGTAACCAGCAAGCTGCGCGCAACATAGAGCGGGACTTCGTGCCTGGTCAGAGGAACGTGCACTGTCTCACGACACAGTGCGAGGTCCCTGCGCCCGCCAGCCCCACTGACAAGCAGCACGCCAAGGCTCAGTTGCAGAGTCAGGATGGGACCAAGACTGTCCCCCTCGATCAGGCCACGCCCAAGCAGACAGTCACCATCAGCGAAGACCTTACCCCGCATGAAGAAGAGAAGCTTCTCTGCTGCCTGGCCAAAAATAAAGATGTCTTCGCCTGGTCCGCCCTCGACCTGGTCGGAGTCAGCCGATCCATAATCGAGCACGGTCTGGGGATCGACCCCTCGGTGCGACCAAGAAAGCAAAAGCTTCGCAAAATGTCCGATGAAAAGACAGAGGCCGCCAAGGCGGAGGTGCACCGCCTCCTAGAGGCTAAATTTATTGAGCCAGTGGCTTATCCCACATGGCTCTCCAATGTTGTAATGGTGCAGAAAAAAAGCGGGAAATGGCGGATGTGCATAGACTTCACCAGTCTCAATAAGGCCTGCCCAAAAGACAATTTCCCATTGCCACGGATCGACAAAATAGTCGATAGCGCGGCCGGCTGCGAGGTCATGTCTCTCCTCGACTGCTTCTCCGGCTATCACCAGATATACATGAAGGAGGAAGACAAGGCCAGCACCAGTTTCATAACACCCTTCGGCACTTATTGCTTCATCAGAATGCCGGAGGGTCTCAAGAACGCCGGGTCCACATTCTCCAGACTCACCAAAACAGTACTCGAGGGCCAGGTCGGCAGAAATATATTTACATATGTGGATGACATCGTCGTCGCCAGCAAAAATAAGGAGGACCACCTCGCCGACCTGGCCGAGACATTCGCAAACATGCGAGACGCACGACTCCGCTTGAACCCGGAAAAGTGCGTTTTCGGTGTTCGCCAGGGCAAGATATTGGGTTACCTGGTGTCGCACCGCGGCATCGAGGCCAACCCAACCAAGATCCAGGCCATCATCGATATGTCGCCTCCGCAGTCCACCAGGGATGTCCAGCGTCTGACAGGCAGATTGGCTGCTCTCAACAGATTCATTTCCAGGTCGGCCGAGCGAAGTCTTCCTTTCCTCAAAACTCTCCGCGGCGCAAAAGACTTTGCTTGGGGGCCGGAGCAAGCAGCGGCCTTCGCATCATTAAAGCAGTACTTAACGGAGCTGGCCACCCTCACGAGCCCCGACTCCTCGCTCCCCTTATTGCTCTATGTCGCGGCTTCGCCGCACGCGGTCAGCGCGGCACTAGTGCAGGAGCAGACGGTCGAAGGCGCCGTCAGACAGTGCCCTGTTTATTACGTCTCCGAGGTCCTGACTCCGTCCAAATGCAACATGACAGAGCTGGAGAAGATCGCCTACGCAGTCGTTATGTCCTCGCGCAAGCTGCGCCATTATTTTGAAGCATTCAAGGTCCGTGTCACCTCAGATAGGGGGCTCGGCGAACTGTTTAGAAACCCGGAGGCATCGGTAAGGATCGCCAAGTGGGCAGCCGAACTCTCCGGCTACCACATCAATTTCGAGCCCAGGACAGCCATCAAATCGCAAGTCCTGGCAGACTTCGTCGTCGACTGGACCGGGCCAGCAACACAGCCGGACCCGACCACAGAGAAGGTCTGGACGATCCATTGCGATGGCGCATGGTGCCATGCGGGGGCAGGCGTCGCTGCAATCATAACATCACCAGTCGGAGTCAAGCACAGATATGCAGCACGACTCAGCTTCAATCTGGAATCCGACAGGTGCACAAATAATATAGCAGAATACGAAGCAGTCATCCTCGGCCTCCGCAAGCTGAGGGCCCTCGGAGTCACCACTTGCATCATCAAAACAGACTCCAAGGTAGTTGCCGGCCAGGTCGACAAAGACTATGCAGCCAAGGACCCCGCGCTCATGCAGTACCTCGCGGCCATCCGAAGTCTTGAGAGACAGTTCAAGGGGTTCACCGTGCAGCATGTGGACCGGGCCAAGAATGAGGAGGCCGACGCATTGGCCAAGGCCGCGGCCAGGGGCGAAACTCTGCCCTCCGACGTGTTCTTCCACGTCATCGGCACGCCAGCAGTCCGGAGCCCCGAAGGGCTCCATATAACCAACGACATCGAGGGCCACCGTACAGTCAACCTCATCATGACCGAAGACTGGCGAGCACCCATTACCCTGTTCCTGCAGGGGTATTATCACCCAGCTGACATCAGTGAGGCCAAGCGCCTCAGACATCGAAGCCGGGACTTCGCTCTGATTGAAGGCCAGCTATACAAAAAAGGAGTCAGCCAACCAATGCTTAAGTGCGTCACCGAGGCCGAAGGCATGCAGGTCCTACGTGAAGTCCACAGTGGCACGTGCGGCTCGCACGCGGGCCCAAGGGCCCTAGCTGCTAAGGTGATCCGCCAGGGTTTCTACTGGCCAGCAATGATTTGCGCCGCGAATCGGGTCACTCGGTCCTGCGAAGCCTGCCAGAAGTTCTCTCCTCGACCAGGCGGCCCTTCGCAGTACACAAAGCTGATCGCCCACACATGGCCTCTCCAGCGCTGGGGTCTCGACATTGTTGGACCCCTGCCCACCGCTCAGGGGAATCTCAAGTTCGCCTTCGTCGCGGTCGAGTACTTCACCAAATGGATCGAGGCACGGGCTGTCTCCACAATAACATCAAAGACTGCCCAGAAATTCTTCTGGCAGAACATCGTTTGCCGTTTCGGAGTACCGTCCGAGTTAACGGTCGACAACGGCAAACAGTTTGATAACCAAGACTTCAAGGATTTCTGTTTCTCCATTGGCACCAAGCTTGCCTTCGCCTCAGTCTATCATCCGCAGTCCAACGGGGTCGTGGAGCGTGCCAACGGAAAAATCTTCACAGCTATCAAAAAAATGCTCCTCGATGAAAAAAAGGGCAAATGGAGCGATTTCTTACCTGAGGCAGTCTGGGCACTAAACACTCTGAGTGCAGGGCGACCGGGTTCACTCCGTTCCGTCTGTTATACGGATCGGAGGCCATGACCCCGCAGGAAATAAAACACGGGTCCCCGCGAACGGTCCCGTCAGCCGTCCCAGATGTGGACGAGCCGACTTCAAAGGATCTCATCGACGGAGACCGTGTCTTCGCCCTACAAGCTCTGAACAAGTATCAAGCCCAGACCAAAGCATGGCGCGACCACTCAGTCACCCCGAGGGAGTTCAGCGAGGGGGACCTCGTGCTCATTCGGACAGCTCGGACGGAGTCAAGGGGCAAGCTGGAGCCCAGGTGGGAGGGCCCTTTCATCGTCAAGACGAAGGCCTCCCCCAGCGCATACAGGCTCACAACACAAACCGGCGAGGACCTGGAGCATTCCTGGAACATTGACAACCTCCGCAAATTTTTTGTTTAATTCTTCAGGGCTGTCTTCGCCCTTGTAATTTGCAAAAACAATCTTGCACCGGCCCGCACTCTTTTCCTCCCGGGGGGTGAGGTTTTTAACGAGGCGGAGCCATGTAATATATACGTAAAAAATCCCCCGCAAAAAGACATGCGTCGAAAAAGACCGCGTTGACGGTCTTCGACATTCGACCACCACGAGGTCACCGCGAGGCTAAGCGTTAGCTACCCTCGCGTGCGACAAATCCGCGCAGAAGTCGCCTAAGGGTGCAGCCGGATTAGCACAACAAGTGCGGAAAAAATCTAAGTCTATCGCGAAGACTATCCGTGCGGAAGTCGCCTACGGGTGCAGCCGGATTAGCACAACAAGTGCGAAAAAAATCTAAGTCTATCGCGAAGACTATCCGTGCGGAAGTCGCCTACGGGTGCAGCCGGATTAGCACAACAAGTGCGAAAAAAATCTAAGTCTATCGCGAAGACTATCCGTGCGGAAGTCGCCTACGGGTGCAGCCGGATTAGCACAACAAGTGCGGGAAAAAAATCTAAGTCTATCGCGAAGACTATCCGTGCGGAAGTCGCCTACGGGTGCAGCCGGATTAGCACAACAAGTGCGGAAAAAAATCTAAGTCTATCGCGAAGACTATCCGTGCCGAAGTCGCCTAAGGGTGCAGCCGGATTAGCACAACAAGTGCGAAAACAATCTAAGTCTATCGCGAAGACTATCCGTGCGGAAGTCGCCTACGGGTGCAGCCGGATTAGCACAACAAGTGCGAAAAAAAATCTAAGTCTATCGCAAAGACTACCCGTGCCGAAGTCGCCTACGGGTGCAGCCGGATTAGCACAACAAGTGCGGAAAAAATTTAAGTCTATCGCGAAGACTATCCGCGCCGAAGTCGCCTAAGGGCGCAACCGGTTTAACACAGCAAGTGCGAAAAAACCGAAGACTATCTGTGCAGAAGACACTTAAGGGTACACCCGGACTAGCACAACAACGGCCGAAACGACAACATCGAACCACTCACGCCAAGACCAATTATAGTCAACCAAGTACAGCGCAGCCGAACGAATCAGTTAGTACAAAACGCCTTCACACACATGCACGCGAGGGCACACAATTCCACCATACAAGACTCTACATACACAAGCGAGGACACCACACTCTACATCGGTTCAACTTTAGGAATAATTCCCATCTCCCTATAATTAAATAACATTATCCTGAGCTCCTCACCCGCAAAAAGCCTTCGCAGTTCCCCCTCACCTACACTCTCGGCGGTCGGCAGAGACAACAGTTCCTGCCGACCGGCCCCACTCACACGAAGCAAAGCCCGCTCCTCCGCGCTAACCCTACGTTTTGCAACCGCCCTTCGACGACGGCGCCCGGCGCTAGGGCCTGGCACGTCCGACGCGTCCGCGGCGTGTGGCGAGGCCTCCGCCGCAGCCACGTCCAAGGCCGTAAAATAATCCAAATTCTCCTCCGACGACTCATCAGTCCACTCAACCGAGCTCCCGGAGTCAGCAAAGTCAAAAAACTCAGATGCAGACCCACTATATTGATTACCATCTTCCGCGGTCGAGGCCGCCAAAAACTCAGTAGCAGTGGTTGCGTGCGCAGGCCCAAAATCTTGAACCTGCGCAGCAACCAAAGTTCAGTACAAACATCCAAAATTTCCTAACCCTAGACAACCACTATGCCACCTGCGAGGGCCCTGACGCGGCGGGTGCCTCCGCCGTTGTCTCCGCCGCCGCTCCCGCCATTCTTTCCGCCGCCTCCGCCGTCGGGTCTTCGACGGTCGGCGCGGCTGCTGCGAGGGCATCGGGAGCGCCTTCGGCCACCTTCATGGGCCGATCTTCAACTGTCGCAGCAGATGGGGGGGCGCCTGGTGCGTTTTCCGTAGTCTCCGGGGCCGGCTCCGTGTCAGGCAGGGCGTCGTTCAGTGCTCCGAAATCGTCCACCCGCTCGCCTCGCTCCGCCTAAAACAAAACATACAAAAAGTCAGCAAACACACGCACAGACCACATCCAGCAAACGCCAAACAAACGACAACGTTACCTGAGCCCTCGCAGCCTCGGCCCACTCCCTGACCACTTCACCGCCATACAGACCCCACATCCGATCGTAGAGGGCGCCGGCGGACTCCTTCACCACGGGGTCTTCGACCTTATAGATGTCTCGCCCAAAATCTTCATCTGCCTGGTCGAAGGCCTCATAGTGCCGGCATCCTTCGCGAGAGAGTGCGTTCATTGCCCCCTCGCAGGTAACCAGGGAGGCGAACGACATTAATCCAGCCAAGACAGTGGGGAGCTCCTGCAGCTCCTCTTGCACCCATTCCAAGCAGCGAAGTCCGGCCTCTCGCTCCGGCACCACGAAGTCACCAGTCCGCGCACCCAGCTCGCGGTATGTGGCCATAAGCTGCGTGCGCGTCCGTTCGGCCTCCGTCCGTGCCGCGGCTTCGGCCCCCTTCATACGGCTCTCCAGAGCGGTGAGCCGCCCCCGCAGGTCCTCGGCGAGCCCCTTGGCAAGATTGGCCTCCGCCCGTGCCAGCCTAGCCTCCGCCTGCGCGGTCTGCTCTTTGGCGACGGCCTCGTTGGCCTCCCTCCTCTCCTCCGCCAGCTGGCGCCGGAGATCAGCCTTTTCTTCCTCCAGGGCGGCCACCTTGTCCGCCAGTTTACGACACTTGCTGTCGGAGGCAGACTTCTCACGGACAGCGTCAGCATGTTGCGTCCGAAGTCTCTCGACTTCGGCAGATAAGGCTGCCGTGAGCGCCCCCGACGCAGTGCGGCTGGTGAAGTCGGCCACCTGCAGAGAACACGTAAGGCCATGGCCGTAAAAAAAAAAAAAAAAAAAAAAAAACTCGGCGGACCTGACTCAGCGCCTCCGTCGCCTGATTCAGCGCCTCCGTCACTCCCTTCAGCCGGCGGGTCGCCGCGCCAGCCTCGTCTCTGACCTTCGCGAGGGCCGACACCTCGCCTCCGGCGCCAAGGGCCCCGCCGCTGTCTCCGCCGCTGTCTGCCGCGATTGCCCCGGCAGGCACAGCTATAACAAGCCGGCCCTCGTCCGACCCTGTAGCGCATCAACAATCAAAAAAAAAAAAAAAAAAAAAGAGGCGGCCGGGTGACTTACCCCCAAGATAATCGTCCACGCTAATGTCGGTGCCGAAGTCGGCGACGCGCTTGCCCGGCGGCGGCAACGCTCGGGCCGCCTTCGAAGCTTCCGCCACTCCGCTGGCCGGCGGCACCACCTTCGTCGGCTTGGAGACTCCGGCGCCCGCCGCTGTCTCCGGCGCCTTGCTGGGCGCAGCGGCGCCCGCCTTCGCCGCCAGCGGCGGCTTGCCTCCACTGGAGGCCGCAGCCTTCGCCGTCCCCCGTTGCCTTTTCGGCCGGGCGTCGTGAATCCTTACGGTCGCCTGGCGTTTTTGCGCGGCCCCTTGGCGATCCTTGTCCATCACTGCCCACACAACAGCACCGATATTTCGCCCGTAAGGAAAAACCCTCCACTGACGAACCATACGAGATGTAAAACAGTCTTCCTCAGCCGCGCAGGGGACAGGAACATTTCTAGGCCAGCAGCCCCCGGTAACCCTCAGCATCCGAGCCGAAGACTCCCGGAGCTCAGGCGAAGACATCCTCTCCCCCGGGGCCGCGCACGTCCTCATTAACTCCCTAGCAAAACTATCAGACACCCCGATTCCTCCCATCGCAGTACCTAATTTTCTCTTTTTTGAGGAGGGGGCGGCCGTCAGCGCAGGGTCGCCTCCAGTCTCCACCGCCGGCTTCTTCCCACGGCGGTCCGCTTCGTCTTGTCCAGGGTAGCCGTCGTACGGCAATTGATTCAATTCGAAGACCCTGTTCAAACGTTCATTTGAGCCGCGAATATCGAAGCTGCGCTGGCCCTCCGTCCTCGCCACGTACCGCCCCACGAGCCGCACCGCCAAGTCCTCAGCATCACGCACAAAGGCGGCCGGGTCACGGTTTCGCAAACTCAGCGCAAAGGCTGGACTTCGCACCACCCTTCCTCCGTGAAAGGGCATCTGGCGAGGGCACACTTCGCCCAACGCCCAGCCGTGCGCCAAGGGCCAGACCCCGTACGCCACAAACTCTTCAACTAAATCACGACCACTGCTCTGGCCGGCGGCGCATCGAAGGGCCCCTTCGTCTGCATCCTCTTCTGCCACTTCAAAGTGCGGATACGCAGAGTAATAATGAGAGCACATCTCAGATACGGGCAGTCCTTCATGGCCTTCGACAGTAGCCTCAGCAACGTAAAACCAAAATTCATTCCAATTGCCCCACTTGTTGCGGGCGCACGGAACCAACTCCACTACTGGCATTGTGGTCTTGCCGGTCTTCGGCGTGAATGTGCACGACCCAAACTGGGCAACTCCGCCCTCAATCACCCTCTTCTGCCAATGCAAGCAGTAATTCTTCGCAAAAACTTCAACCGACGGCTGTCCGCCGTACGAAGTCGTCGCCCAGACATACTTCGCCAGCGCCACCACGGCGTTCGGTGTCAGCTGATGAATTTGCACGTTGAATCTACGCAGGACTTCGCCAACAAACCGGTGCGCAGGCAAGCGGAGACCGGCGACGAAGAACGCCTCAAAAACAACCAACTCACCCTCCGGCTCGGGGACTTCCTCCGTCCCCGGAGCACGAGCGACTCCGCCGCCAAAGTAGCCCAAGCGCTGCATTTCTTCGACGCGGGCCGACGTCATCCGTGACACACCAAAATCAACAGAGTCGCCGGCGCGCAGCTCCTCCACCATCACGCCACTCAACGTCTCCTCAGACGAGGCGGCGGCCGGCGGCGTGGCGTCGGCGGAAGAAGAAGAGGATGGCATTGCTACGTACCGTCGGCGGCGGCGGGCGGTCTGCTTCACTCGAGCCAGATCTCCGAGGAGCAAAGCGAGCAGTAGAAGAAGAGGAGCAGAAAGACGGCGGGCGGCTAGGGTTTTCACGGAGCGCGGAAGGCAAAGTGCAAGCAGCGCCGTCCCCCGCCCCCCTTTATAGGCAGGGCGCGGCTCCTCGGGAAACCCGCAATCCCACAGGGCGCGACGCTTCGGAAAACCCGCAGTCCAACAGTACGATGTCCATCAACGGTCACATCAAAAACCCCCGCGGAACCACTTCGAGCGAGGGCAGCGTCTCCGCCATCTAGCGACGTCTTCGGCACCAGGTGACTTTGTCGAACTGGTCCCTCGGAGGGCAAATGTTGGAGCGAAGGCAGAAACGCCACCCTTCGCCCGAAGTCTCCACCGCTTAGCCCCCGCCCTGACAGGCAAAGCAGGCAGGGACACCCTTCGCTTGATCGACACCAGGGACAACATGGAGACCCTTCGCTCGATTCGGCACCAGACGAAGACCTGCGGCAACGCCTCCCTACGGCGCGGCCTCGGTCGGCTCCGAGGCCCACATGAGGTCGGGCCCATCGTAACAGGCCCTGCGTGGCCGCGGTTGTGTTACGGGCCTAATTTGTAAAGGCGTACATGTAATTACAACTTGTAACCCCGCTTTATAGGAATATTCTGGGGATAAACTAGGTACCTGAGGGCACATGCGTCCTTAACGCGAGGCGCCGTGCACTCGGATACCTATAAATACCCCCGCACAGTGCCCGTGAGAGGCCAGATTAACAGAGCTTTTGCCATCACGCGCGAGTGCCCTGTTGCCATCTCCATTCACCTGTGTTGGATCTCCTTGCTGTCGAGAGACAGCACCAACAATTCCCATATCTGCAGTTGACTGGAATTGGATTAATATATATGTGTGATCAATGTTTGTAGCAATTTATGTATCTACTTCTAAAGTAAGATGTGAGAAACCGTTGAGTTTTCTGTTGTATGTGCACTATAATATATATGTGTAGGGGTGAAAACGATTTCGGATTTTTTTGGAATTCCGAAAACCGTTTTCGATTTTTTTGATTGGATTCATCGGTAACGGAATTCTCGAAAACGGAATCGGTATCAGAATTTTCTTATCGGAAACGGAATCGAAATCGGTGCGATGTTTTACCGACCGTTTTCTTCGGTTACCGGTTTTTACCGGAATTTACCGAAATTTCATCTCGGAATTTTACCGGATATATAAAAAAGCTCTCAGACAGTCAGCCCAACATGCCAGCGGCCCAGCCCACTAGGACACCGGGGCCATGCCACCCACCAGGGCCAGCCGACCAGCCCACCACGACCACACACCAGCCAGGACGTTTATTCTCGAAAATCATCAAAAAAAATCAAAAGCACAGGAGATTTGACCCCTGGTCGAGCAAAAGGCTTGATTGCACTGCACAAACCAAGATGACGCAAGAGATTTTACGTTATATAACAGTTCTATATTATAAATATACGGAATCTATATTTTTTTTTTAAAAATAATGATTGTCGTGCTTATGGTTGTGTACTGATTGTGAACGGGTTATATTGTGGATTGTAAACTTATGATATTTGTGATCTTTATTAAGTTTTTATATTGTGAATTTATTATATTGAAACATTTTTATATTGATATGTTTACCGATCGTATTTTAGATTCCGACCGTTACCGATGTATTTTCTGTACCGAACTTCCGTTTTCGATGTTTTTGAAATACCAATATCGTTTTCGCTTCCGGAGTTACCGTTTCCGATAAAAAATATAAAAACGGAAATGGTTTTAGCGTTTACCGATTGTTTTTGACCGTTTTCATCCCTATATATGTGTGATCAATGTTTGTAGCAATTTCTGTCTCTACTTCTAAAGTAAGATGTGTGAAACCGTTGAGTTTTCTGTTGTTTGTGTATTATCAATGCATGTAACAAAATCTCTCTCTGCTTCTATGGTAAGATACAAGAAACTGTTGATTTTTTATCTAACATATTTTCATTGCTAGTGTCTGCATTACGCTATTACATTTTCCTTTTCTTTTTTATTTTAGGCTGACATGTTGTTCAATACAGGCAAGTCATAGCATTATTCAGGCTAAACAAGTCTTTGTCGACGGAATAAATCGTGCACCTTGTAAACCATTGATTAAGGTGCATAATTTATTGAGTACAGTTTGTACAGTATTTACGTTTACATGTACATAAAGAAGTCTCGATAATTTTTTATTTTTATTTTTCTGATTAGGGATTCATACAGTTCATGAGTACACATGGAGGGCCTAAAGACATACCTCTTCTTGATTCTGTTATTTCTAATGCCGTGACTCCAGGATCTGACGTATCCACAGCTTTAAGCAGAGAGGATCGCGAAGATATCTCACTGTTGTTTTTGGAGGTTAGAGAGTTTCCAATAGCTAAGCAATTATTTCCTCTCCACATGTTTCTTTAGTAGGGGGTGTACCTGTTACATTTGTATTTTGCAAAATGGCCATCTATGTACTTGTGCAGTTCGATTGAATCACCAAGCAGATGGTGACTTGGATGACTAGCCCAGTTCAGTTAGCATTCTCGGAGTACTAAGTTACCTTTTCTCTTAGTCATAAAAATTTTGGTGCATTTTACAAAGACAGTCAAATCTTTCTTGCATCAAACTCCATGTACATGTACAGATTTAATTTAGGACATCAAAATTGCATGTCTGTTAAAGGTCTTATTTCATAATGTATAATCTTCCACATTAAGTATTTAAGTCTTGTATGCGGAGGACCACTAAAGCAACCGTAAGTCCACAACAAGCCTGTTAGAGTGCTCCTGCCTATATATAGGTCTGGCCCATTAGGGCTCATTATGTGGTACCCCTGTAGCTAGGGTTAGCACTATTGTTCACTGTATCTCACATTGTATCCCAGCCAGGTTAGGGTTTCTCTCCTTAGCCACCTTCTTCTCCATGGCCGGCCGGCCGCCACCCCCTCCTTCCCCGCCAACGGCGAACCCTTTCCCCATCCTACCCTTCCCCTGCCACGCGCGCGACTTCGTCGCCGCCGCCGCGTCGCCCCCACCGGATCCTGCGGGCACTTAGCAGGCTGCAATGACAGGCAACAACTCCCCTCGGCCAGCCGCTGCTCCTCGGCTCGCCGTCTCTCTGTCCGCGCCTCCGGCCGCTTCGGCCGATCCGACCTTCCTTCCCCCCACCGACCACTCACGTCGTCCCACTCTCTGCCCGCCTGAGCCGGGCCGTCGCCGACCCCATCCGCCCCCTGGTGGCTCCTGCTGTTTCCCTAGGCCCCCACAGATCTCATCCGGCCCCTGCTCCGGCCGTCGCAGTCATCTCCCCCGGCTTCTCCAGCGCGCTCTCCCTGTCGGATGCCGCCCTGCTTCGCTCTCAGCTGTTGGCGCCGGGTTTTCCCCATGTCCCGCTCGACATGACTGTTGCCCCCCCCCCCCCCCCCCGTGCGTGACTACCCACCGCCGCTGACTGTCTACAGCTAGCCCTCCGCCATCACCTCATCCCTGCGCGCTCCTTCGGATGACGCTGCCACCATCCCCGCCGCCACCCAGGCAGCCGTTACTTCGGCTCGCCAGTGGCCCAGGACGCCGCCCGTGCCCTTGAGCAGGAGCAGGCGGTTGTTGACGCCATCGAGCGCCAATACGTCGAGACCTACCACCGTCTCGCCGGCAAGGGCATGTCGGATGGCTCTCCCACGTCCGCTCGTCACTGCGCCGACACCTTCGAGCCCGCATCCGCCCTAGCCTCCACTCTTCGCACCTCTCTTCACGCTCAGGCGACGGCCCTCACCAGCATCCGGGCAACCGTCACCGACATTCTCGCGCCGGACTCCACTCAGTACCCTCGGTGGCGTGACCAGGTCCTGCAGACCCTCGGCCGCTACGCCCTCGCCGACCACTTCCTCTCCCTGGTCACTGACCCGACGGAGGATTGGCTCCTGATGGATGAGGTGGTGCTTTCCTGGATCCATGGCACCCTCACGGTCGAACTTCAAGACATCGTTCGTGTGTCGGACGATACGACTCACCGGATCTGGGGTGCCCTTGAGGCTCAGTTCCTCGGCAACCTCCAAACTCGGATTCTGTACCTTGAGACCGTTTTCCGCTAGCTTGCTCAGGGCGATCTCTCTGTGGACGAGTACTGCCGTCAGATGAAGACGATGGCGGACACTCTCCGCACCCTCGGGGCCCCCATCACCGATGAGAGCCTTGTGCTCAACCTCCTCCGCGGATTGAGCTCTTGCTTCGATCGTATGACACCCATCCTCATCCGTATGAAGCCGTTTCCCACTTTTGCGGAGGTCAAGAACGATCTCCTTCTCAAGGAGCTTCGCCTCTCCGCCACTATGACCACCGCTCCCGCCACGGCGCTCTACAGCGCGCCTTGGACTGCCCCCTCTGATTTTGGGGGGCTCCTGTTCACCGCCCTTCGGCCCCACCGCCCTCTGGAGCTCTTCGTCAGCCTACTAGCTTGGGGGGGGGGGGGTCGCAGCCACAGCCGCAAGAGTGGTCGCGGTAGCATGTCGGGCGGGCAGGGTAGCTCTCCGGGTGGTTCTCAGTGGCCATCCTTCAACAACCCATGGACTGGCACCATCCACATGTGGCCCGGGCCATTCGCGGGTGCCTCGGTCCCTCGCCCCCCACCTCTCAGCAGGTCTTCTTTGCCGCTCCACCGTCGGCTGCACCCTCGGCTCCTCCCCAGCCTCAGCAAGGGCTCCTTCCTCTCCCGGGGCCTCCGGCCCACCCCGTGTGGGGGCCCTGGACCAATGGGTGGGACACGTAGTCTCTCACCAGCTCCTTCTCCACGATGACGCTGGCCCCACCCACCTCGGTCTCTGACTGGGTGGCTGACTCCGGCACCTGGTACCACACCACCCCGGACACAGGTATTCTGTCTTCCACCTCTCCCCCACCTCTCCCTTCCTTCTTCCATCGTTGTTGGAAACAAATCTGCCCTACCCGTCACCTCTGTCGGTGACGCGGTTCTTCCCGGTCCTTTTCGCTTAACCAACGTCCTTGTCGCCCCCACATCATTCAAAATCTTCTTTTCGTTCGACAGTTCACTACTGACAACTCTTGTTCTATGGAGTTTGACCCGTTTGGTCTGTCTGTGAAGGATCTTGCCACCAGGACCCTTCTCGCTTGGTGTGACAGCCCCGGGCCCCTCTACATGCTTCGCCTGCCTGCTTCCCCTACATCGACCTCTGCCCCACCTGTCCTTGCAGCGGCCGCCTCCTCTGTGACTTGGCATCGTCGTCTCGGCCACCCCGGGCGTGATGTGATGTCCAAGCTCTCTAGTAGTACCTCTGTTTCTGGTGGTAGGGGATCTTTTGAGCACCTTTGTCATGCTTGTTAGTTAGGTCGCCATGTTAGACTCCCATTCCCTACCTCTTATTCTAGGGTAGCAGGCATTTTTTATCTGATACACTGTGATGTATGGACATCCCTGTAATCTGCATTTCTGGCTATAAGTATTATTTACTCATTCTTGATGACTTCTCGCACTATCTGTGGACTTTTCCTTTACGTCAGAAGTCAGACACTTATCCCACCCTGTCTCACTTCTTCGCTTGGGTCTCCACTCAGTTAGGTCGCACCATCCGGAGTGTCCAGTGTGACAACAGGCGTGAGTTCTATAACAATGTGTCCCGTGACTTTTTCCTCTCTCGCGACATCCACCTCCGTATGTCGTGCCCCTACACGTCTCCTCAGAACGGTAGGGCTGAGCGCATGATTCGCACAGCGAACGATGTCATGCACTCTCTGCTCTTTCAGGCTTCCCTTCCTCCTCACTACTGGGCTGAGGCCCTCACCACTGCCACCTACCTCCTCAACCGTCTGCCCACCAAGGCGATTGCCCACCCCACTCTTTACTTCGCTCTTTTCGGCATCCACCCCTCCTATGATCATCTTCGTGTCTTCGGGTGCGCTTGCTGTCCTAATCTCGCCTCCACTGCTCCTCATAAATTAGCGTCCCGCTCCACTCGCTGTGTCTTCCTCGGCTACTCCCCCGACCATAAGGGGTACTGGTGTCTTGATCTCACCTCACACAGAGTCCTCATCTCTCGTCACGTCGTCTTCGACGACTGGATTTCCCCTTTTCCTCTTCTTCCCTCGCCTCTCACCGAGCTCGACGTGTTCCTCGATCCTGACCTTGTGTCCCCTACTGTCTTACCACCCTTCCTTGCAGTTCCGTCCACCGCGCCACCTCACGCGGCCCCACCTGCGACGCCTTCCCCCGCACAGCCTTGTGCGGCCTCGGCGTCCCCTGCGTCGCCTCGCGCGACCCCACCGGCGCCACCCTCCCCCGCATAGCCTCGTGCGGCCTTGGCGTCCCCCGCGTCGCCTCGCGCGACCCCACAGGCACCACCCTCCCCCGCACAGCCACGTGCGGCCTCGGCGTCCCCTCCGTCGTCACGTACGGCCCTGTCGTCTCGCTACACCAACTCCATCCAGACGTACCAGCGCCGCGGTCGTAGCGGTGCACCGGTTCACCCTCGCGTCGAGCCTCCGGCCTATCACCCCGTCATCGTCCACCGGGATCCTCGGCACATCCACCCGATGGTCACCCGGCGCGCGGCAGGTGTCCTTTGGGCCCCTGATCGCCTGATTCTCTCCGCGACCTCTACTTCGGCCCTACCGCTGGTGCCCACGACTGTCCGTGGTGTGCTTGCCGACCCGCAGTGGCGGCATGCCATGGAAGAGTACGAGGCTCTCCAGGCTAACCACACCTGGGACCTGGTGCCTCGTCCCCATGGCGCCAACGTGGTCACCGGGAAATGGATCTTCAAATTGAAGTTGCACGCCGACGGGTCCCTAGAGCGGTACAAGGCTTGCTATGTGCTCCGGGGCTTCACCCAGCGTCCCGGGGTCGACTACGACGAGACCTTCATTCCGGTGGTCAAGCCTGCCATCATCCGGACTGTCTTGACTCTCGCTCTGTCCCGTGATTGGCCGGTCCACCAGCTCGACGTGAAGGACGCCTTCCTCCACGGCACCCTGACGGAGACGGTCTACTGCACTTAGCCTGTTGGGTTTATCGACCCTGCTCACCCCGACATGGTCTGCAAGCTCAACAAGTCCCTCTACGGCCTCAAGCAGGCCCTCCCGGGCTTGGTACAGTCGCTTCACCACCTTCTTGTGCTCGCAGGGCTTCGTCAAAGCCAAGTCGGACACGTCCCTGTTCCTCCTCCGTCGCGTCCCGGACACTATGTACCTCCTCTACGTCGACGATATTGTGCTCACCGCCTCCTCCCCTAGGCTCCTGCGTCGCATCGTCTCTTGCCTCCAGCAAGAGTTTGCGATGAAGGACCTAGGGCAATCCACCACTTTCTGGGGTCACCATCGAGCGCCGTCCCCAGGGCATGTTCCTTCACCAGCCAAATGCAAGCCCTGCGCGACCTCGGTGGACACGCAGGGCAAGGTCTCCGCCGCCGGTCCCCTGGTCGTCGATCCGACCGGCTACCGGAGCATTGCCAGGGCCCTTCAGTACCTCATCTTCACCAGGCCTGACATTGCCTAGGTCGTCCAGCAGATATGCCTCCACATGCACGACCCTCGGGAGTCGCACATCACCGCGATGAAGCGGCTCCTGCGGTACTTGCGTGGCACCCTCGACTTCAGGCTCCTTCTACGCCGGTCCTCTACCACGGAGCTTCGCGTCTACACCGATGCCGACTGGGCGGGCTGTCCCGACATGCGCCGGTCCACCTCAGGCTATGCCGTGTTCCTCGGGGATAGCCTAGTCTCCTGGGCGTTAAAGCGCCAGCCGGTTGTCTCTCGCTCTAGCGCCGAGGTCGAGTACCGCGCCGTGGCAAACGGCGTGGCTGAGGCGGCCTGGCTCCGCCAGCTGCTCCAAGAGCTCCACAGTTTGCTGGCCACGAGCACCCTGGTCTTCTGCGACAACGTCAGCGTCGTTTACCTCTCCACCAGCCCCGTCCAGCACCAGCGCACGAAACATGTCGAGATCGATCTTCACTTCATCCGGGAACAAGTCGCTTGTGGAGCAGTTCGCGTTCTTCACGTCCCGACCACCTTTCAGTTCGTCGACGTCTTCACCAAGGGGCTTACGTCGATGGTGTTTGCGGAATTTCGGTCCAGTCTCAACATCTGCAGTGCCTAGAGTTTCGACTGCGGGGGTGTTAGAGTGCTCCTGCCTGTATATGGGCTTGGCCCATTAGGGCTCTTTATGTGGTATCCCTGTAGCTAGGGTTAGCACTACTGCTCACTGTATCTCACAAAGCCAACAATTACAACAAAGCCTTTTAATTGATTAGTTCCAAGCAGTGGCAGATCCCACACTAAATTTTAGGTGGAGCGAGCACACATGACAAATTTAACTCGTACTCTCTATTATACAATATAAGGTATCCAAGCGATCAAAGTTTGTCTTAAATTATAATGGATTCTAGGTGAATTAGCCCTCCAACTTGATTTTAAAAAGGAAGTATTCACATGCATACCTACCATTAGTTTCTATTACTAATCCAAATATGATGGCCTAGAAGGGTTACATGCATCATTTAGTTTATCACCTAATATGCCCTAGAATTCCTAGGATACCTTATATTCCAGGACAAAGGGAGTAGTATAAAAGATCGCGCATGCATACCACATAGATAAGAGTACAAATGGTTAATAAATGGCATAGTTAAAGTTTGAAGGTGGCACCTTCCATAGAAAGGGTATTGATCTTTAACACCATATAATATAATTCGTTAATTCAACATATACCAAGATCCAATATCAAAAAGAACCAACATGTTTGTGATAGAGTTTTGAGGGAAACCCTAACCCTAGACTAGGGTAGGCTTATATATTTATATGAGTATGTGGGCTGGGCCCTTAGCCTAACTACAATAGAGGTACACACAGTAATCCAACACGCCCCCGCAGTCAACTCTAGCCATTATAGATGTTGAGACTGTTACTAACCTTGAGATTTACAATAGATAATCTGTCCTTAAGGACTATAGGTCATATATATAGGCAGTAGTCCTGGGCCTAATGGGCCTTAACACCCCTCCTCAAACTCAAGGTGGAAAGGGAGGATCAGAAGCTTTGAGTTTGATCAAGTGAAACTGATGTTGTGCTCTTGTTTGTGCTTTGGTGAAGAAATCTGCCAATTGAGATTCTGAGGGCACATATTGAAGATCAATAGTTTTTTGCTGACAATGGGATCGAGTAAAAGATGCATCAACATCGATGTGATTAGTAAGTTCATGTTTCACCGGATCATGAGCAATCTGTATAGCACTCAAGTTATCACATAACAGAGGTGTAGACGTGTCACAAGAGACACCAAGATCAGCCAAGAGCCAGCGTAACCAAATAATTTCAGCAGTGGTAGTAGCAAGGGCCCGAAGTTCGGCTTCAGCACTAGAATGAGATATGGCCGTTTGCTTCTTGGATTTCCAGGCAATGGGAGAAGATCCAAGGAGAATACAATAACCCGTAGTAGAACAATGGTCAATAGATCACTTGCCCAAGTGGCATCAGAATACGCATGAAGCTGAAGTGGGCTATCAGACGCATAAAGTAAACATCTGGATCTTGTCTCGCGTAAATATTGAAGCACACAAAGCAAATGACCATAATGAACTGTAGTTGGTGTTGATACAAATTGGCTCAGCATATGAACAACATGAGCTATATCAGGTCTGGTGATGATGAGATAAACAAGACTACCCACAATATGACGATACCGAGTTGGGTCTGCAAGTGGTGTCCCATCCTTTGGACGAAGTTTTAAATGAATATCCATTGGCGTTGCAACAGTGCGTGTATCAGTAATTCCAGAGCAATCAAGAAGATCTTGATATACTTGGACAGAGATAGATAAAACCCTTTTTGAGTCTGCTGAACTTCAATGCCCAAGAAATAGTTAAGTGGTCCCAAATCAGACATCTGAAATTCCTTACTAAGATGTTGCTTGACATAAGAAATATGTTCTGAGTTGTCACCACTAATCATCATATCATCCACGTATAATAGAAGTAAAGTGCGTCCTTTTGTAGAGACATGAACAAACATTGCAGGATTATGTTCACTGGAAGAAAAACCAGCAGCTGTGATGACAGAGATAAATCGCTCAAACCAAGCACAAGGAGCTTGTTTCAGCCCATACAATGAGCGACGGAGACGACAAACATGCCTTGAGGGAGTATCAACCCCCGGACGAGGATGCATATAAACTTCTTCATGTAGATCACCATTGAGAAAAGCATTCTTGACATCCATCTGGGATACAGTCCAAGAAGATGAGGCTGCAACTGCAATCCAGGTTCGAACAGTAGTCATATGCGCAACAGGTGCAAAAGTCTCATCATAATCAAGTCCTTGAGTCTGTTGAAAACCACGAGCCACAAGACGAGCTTTGTACCTCTCAATGGAACCATCTGATTTTGTCTTAACTTTGAAGACCCATTTATATGTGATAGGAACAACATGCGAGGGTAAAGGAATGATATCTCATGTACCAGTGCGTTCAAGAGCAGCCAATTCATCAATCATAGCTAGCTGCCACTCGAGAATCCCAGAAGCTTCCTGATATGTAGTGGGTTCAACAATTGCCACACCAGCTCGTGGAAAACCATAGCGATCTGGAGGTTCAATGGTACCACGGTCACGAAGACGATACCCCTGATTAAAAACATCATTAGACTCATTATTGTCAGTACAAGAATCAGGTACAGGATCAGTATCAGGACCAGCCGTAGGAATAGAGCGGGAACGACGAATGTAGGTTTGAATGACAGGTGGTTTGGAAGAGTAAGAAGAAGACGTGGAGGTGGAAGGTGGTGTTATGGGAATGAGAACATCAGATGTTGATATAGAAGGTGATTGTGCAGATGTAGGAATGGAAGGAAGACACATGAAAGTAGACTCTGTGGGAGAATATGAGGAGTGAGTAGACTGGTTGTGAAAGAAGGTGCGATTTTCATTGAAACTCACATCTCTAGAAATTCAAATACGACAAGTAGAAGGATCATAAAAACGATAGCCTTTGTGTTCAAGACTGTATCTGAGGAATACACACTCTACAGATTGAACAGTCAATTTGGTCCGCTCACGTGGTGGTAACAAGACATAACATATACATCCAAACACACGAAGATGATCATATCGAGGAGGAGTCCCAAAAAGAACTTCACCCGGGGATTTGCCAGACAGTTTAGATGATGGTTGTCTATTAATGAGATACACAGCAGTGGAAACAACTTCACTCCAAAAGTGTGAAGGAACAAAAGATATCAAAATAGTACGAGCACTCTCAATAATATGACGGTGTTTGCGTTCAACAACACCATTTTGAGCATGAGCACCAGGACAAGAAAGTTGAGCTAGAGTACCCTCTAAGGTCAATAGCTGGCGGAAATTGTTAGATAAAAATTCACCTCTAGAATCTGAACGAAATGTTTTAATAGTAGCAGAAAACTGGGTGTGAACCATGTGAGTGAAGGACTTATAAATAGAAGGTAATTCCGAGCAGCGTTTCATGAAGTAAATCCAAGTATAACGAGAATGATCATCAATAAAAATGACATAATATTTATGACCACCTTTGGAAACAAACGGAGCTGGACCCCAAACATTAGAGTGAATTAGATTAGATGAAAAGGTTTAGTAGAATGAGAACCACTAGTAAAATATGGAAGTTGTATTTGTTTTCCAAGATGACAACCTTTACAATGAAAACTAGACTCAACATGTGTAGAGCCTAAACATCCTAACTTTATTAGAGTGGACAGACGAGATCCACATAAGTGACCTAGACGATGATGCCACTGGGCAAACGACGTCGTGGGACCGGAAGCAGCAAGCACGTGAGGTGTGGAGGTATGGTAGGAAGAAAGACGCAAGGTGTCCAAGATGTAGAGGCAAGGTGAAGATTTACGGTGACGGCCAATCCCAATCACATCCCCTGTGTGTCAATCCTGTACAAAACAAGATGAGTCATCAAATCCAACAAAACAATTGTGATCGGTAATTTGACTAACTGATAGAAGATCCATGGATAACTCAAGTACAAAAAAATATATTTGGAACAGTAAAATTAGAATCGGAAAGAGAACCCTTGTGGGTGACATGACATATAATGTACCATCAGTTGTCTGAACAGAAGTACCCTTGGTGACAGGTGTAGTAGATGACAGACGTGACTGATCAGATGTCACATGAAATGAAGCTCCGGAATCAAGAACCCAAGATGATGATAAAGCACCAGCAGATGAAGTAGCAGCAAGCGCAACTGAGCCTTTAGGAGATGGTCCTACACCACGACCACAAGTAGCACGACGGACACGAAAATCAGCTAGCTTCTCTGGAAACTTAGCAAAGCAGTTCTCAGGCCGATGAGTGGTCTTTTTGCAGTGTTCACAAGGCTGAAAGGTGTTTCTGGACTTCTGAGCAGCAGCCAACACACTGTGAGAACTCACACCAATAATAGAAGACATAGACTTCAGACGAGTCTCTTCAGTAAGCAATTCAGACAATGCCTGAGCCATGGTGAGGGTATCCAAATTGTGAAGCAGCCTTGCACGAAGAGAATCAAATTCAGATCGAACTCCCATAACAAATCTGTTGGTAAAGAACTTCTCAATAAACTATGGGCTAGGCAAGGCACAACTGTACAAGCAGGCAAGCAGGCACCATGGAGGTCAATGCACTCATAAGACGATCAAAGGCTGAATAGTATTCATCGATATCATGTTGCTCAATGACATGAGTCTGCTGTATAAGGGTATGTAAAAGAGCACCCCTATCCTGAACAAACCGATCCTACAGATGTGACCAGATGGCCTTAGCAGTGGTGAATTTGGACAGACTCATAATCGTAGTTGGTTTAGTGCTATTGATCATTGCAGCCATTACCTTGCCATCATTGATCTGCCAAGTCTTGATTGTAGCAGCATTGCTTATATCAGCTGCTAAAACTGGAGAATCTTCAGTCAAATGAAATAGTAAACCGTGACCTCTTAATGCAGTCTGAACACAAAAAGCACATTCTGGATAATTCTAGCCATCAAGCACAATATTGACAACAATAACATCGGCCGACATATTGAAGAGCAATAAAACACTGACGAATAACAGATCTGAAAAATATTTGGCTTAATGGTACCAAAAGCTTTAGCAGGTGCAGCGGATGAACAGTGGATATGCCGGCTGCAGTCTTGAACGAGACCGTGCGAAGTCGCAGTAGAGCAGCAAATCTGGCATGTGCTGCGTGCCACACGAGCAGGGGCGTTGCAGTGACGGCGCAGGAGGGCAGAGTCCGGGCAGGGGCGGTGCCGCAACGGCGCAGAAGTGCGATGGCAGCGTAGATCCGCGGCGGCCACCAGAGGGCGAAGTCCCTGCGCTGCGCGAAATCCGGCGGGAGCAGGAGGTTGCAGATGTGCGACGGCGGCGCGGGCACTCGAGGGCTCCCTGTGCGAAGTCCGGTGGGAGCAGGAGGGTGCAGATCCGCGGGCAGAGATCCGCGATGGCCACCTAAGGGCGAAGTCCCTGTGCTGCACGAAATCCGGCGGGAGCAGGAGGTTGCAGATCTGCGACGGCGGCGCGGGCACTCGAGAGCTCCCTGCGTGAAGTCTGGCGGGAGCAGGAGGGTGCAGATCCGCGACGGCGGCGCGGGCAGAAATCCGCGGCGTTGATCTCGGCGGAGACGAAGATCCTGGCGGACGGCGGCGCGAGCAGAGATTCGCGGCGCAGAGGGCACAGAAGAGCCGTGACGGCGGTTGAGGGTGGGGAAGGCCGTGACGGCGGGGGGAGGGAGAAGGCCGCGGCGGCGGATGGCGACGCGGGCAGGTGGGGGAAGGCCGCGACGACGGCTAGAAAATTAGGGAAACCCTAATCGTAACCTGCTCTGTTACCATGTTACTAACCTTGAGATTTACAATAGATAATCTGTCCTTAAGGACTATATGTCATATATATAGGCAGTAGGCCTGAGCCTAATGGGCCTTAACAGAAAAAAGCTAGATACAAATGCAAGGAGAGGTAATAGTAGTGATAATACAAGGGGCTTAGTGACTTGGTCGTGCCTCACAGGTTGAGTGATGTAAATTATTGACCAGTAAAAGTGGAAGAAAATATTTTTGTGGACTAGAGGAGTAATAAGCATTTGCTTGATCCATGTGCTAAATTGTTGTCGCAGATTAGGCAAGATGCTTGTTGGCCTACCGATCCATCTTAGCTAATGTATGTTCCTTTTTTTATTTTCTTAGCACAGAATTGGGAATTGGAATCAATTTTCCTAAATTCTGTTGTTTGGTTGTGTCGGGGACCATAATTAGGGGTACCCTCAAGACGCCTAATTCTCAGCTGGTAACCCCCATCAGCATAAAGCTGCAAAGGCCTGATGGGTTTGATTAAGCCAGGGATCAGTCCATACGAGTGACTTGACCACGCCACGCCCGAGCCTAGCCTCGGGCGAGGGCAGCCGACCCTAAGATGACTCCGTCTCGCCTGAAGTCTCCTCTTTCACGGCAGACGCATCTCCGGCTCGCCCTAGGCCCCGCCTCCGATAAGGAGAAACCCTGACTAAATCACCGCGCCAACCGACCGAGTCACCAGGGCGTTTAACGCAAAAGGTAAGACCAGCGGGCGACCAGACTTCGCCAGAGGTGCCATAGGAGACTCCGCCCGACCCAGGGCTCGGACTCGGGCTAAGGCCCCGGAAGACGGCGAACTCCGCTCCGCCCGACCCAGGGCTCGGACTCGGGCTAAGGCCCCGGAAGACGGCGAACTCCGCTCCGCCCGACCCAGGGCTCGGACTCGGGCTAAGGCCCCGGAAGACGGCGAACTCCGCTCCGCCCGACCCAGGGCTCGGACTCGGGCTAAGGCCCCGGAAGACGGCGAACTCCGCTCCGCCCGACCCAGGGCTCGGACTCGGGCTAAGGCCCCGGAAGACGGCGAACTCCGCTCCGCCCGACCCAGGGCTCGGACTCAGGCTAAGGCCTCGGAAGACGGCGAACTCCGCTCCGCCCGACCCAGGGCTCGGACTCGGGCTAAGGCCCCGGAAGACGGCGACCTCCGCCTCGCCCGACCCAGGGCTCGGACTCCGCCTCGGCCTCTGCCGAATAATCTCCGCCTCGCCCGACCCAGGGCTCGGACTCTGTCTCTGTCTTGCAGGGCGGACTCGGCCTCGGCCTCGGAGGAGCCTCCACGACGCCCGACCTAGGACACGAGACCGCCACGTCAACAGGAAGCGTCATCATCACCCTGCCCTAAGCCGACTTGGGTCGCAGAGAACAAGACCGGCGTCCCATCTGGCCAGCTATGCCAGATAGGCAATGATGGCGCCCCGCTAGATCATGACGACGGCGGCTCCCAGCTCCCTTACGAAAGCAGGAGAACGTCAGCAAGGACCCAGCCACCTCGACAGCTGTCCCCCCGTCCGGCTTCGTTACTCCTCCAACAGCCACGACGCCACACCAACAGGGTGCCACGATCTCTCCGGCTGCCACCTGGGCATGTACATAGGGCGCTAGCTCTCCCTCGCTAGACACGTAGCACCTTGCTACACCCCCGTCTTGTACACCTGGACCCTCTCCTTACGACTATAAAAGGAAGGGCCAGGGCCTTCTTAGAGAAGGTTGGCCTCGCGAGGACGAAGGGCAGGGGCAGGCACTCTCTCTCAGGGCCGCTCTCTCCCCTCACCTCGTGCGGACGCTTGTAACCCCCTACTGCAAGCGCACCCGACCTGGGCGCGGGACGAACACGAAGGCCGCGGGAATTTCTCCGACTCCCTCACGACCCGGCTCCGGCCACCGACTCTCTCTCTCTGTTCCCCCCTTCGCGCTCGCTCCACGCGCTCGACCCATCTGGGCTGGGGCACGCGGCACTCTCACTCGTCGGCTCGGGGACCCCCCGGTCTCGGAACGCCGACAGTTGGCGCGCCAGGTAGGGGCACGCTGCGTGTTGACGTTCGATTTCCCGTCAAGCTCCAGATGGGCAGTCTCCAACAACCTCTTCAACCCGGGACGGTGCTCCGTTTCGGGAACCTCGAGTTCATGTCTCTCGATGGCGACTACGACATGATACTCCTTCCACCGCCGCGCGACGACGACATTGGTGGCGGACAGCCCGCCCGCCGGCGGCGGAATCGACGACGTCTTTCCCGCGTTGGGGAAGGACAACGTTCGAGCTCGCCCCATCCTCTCCCTCGCCATCGGAGGAGGAGGAGGCGGGGCAACCGGGGCCGAGCGGGAGGCCGCGCTCCGACGGCTGTCGAGCAAATCGACATCCCCGGCGCCCCAGCGGAGGACACGCCAAGCGTCGCCCTCGCGTTCGAGGCAAACGCGAGCGCCATCCCCCCGCAACACGTCGACCCCGAGCAAGTGGACGACGCCAGCACGCTCACGGAGGGCCTGCAGGACGTCGCCCTCGCACCAAAGACGACGACGCGGTCAGCCCCCGACACGACTTCATCGCTCCTCGTCGACAAAAAGGTACCGACTGCTCCCCATCTTTCGTTATTTCGACTCGGCCTCAGCCCGCCTGGCGACCTCGCTTTGGCGGGCGCTCACATTGAGGCGAGTGCAACCTCTCTGGGGTTTCGTGTGCGGTCGCCTTGGGACCGATTGACGAGCGTCTCGACCTACGGACCCTCTGGGTCCGAGGAAGATGACGACCCCAGCATCTGCTGGGATTTCTCCGGATCTGGCAACCCTAGTGCCATGCGGGACTTTATGACCGCATGTGACTACTGCCTCTCCGACTGTTCCGACGGCAGCCGCAGCCTTGGCGACAAGGACTGCGGCCCGAGTCGCGAATGTTTCCACATCGAGCTAGGGGATCCCTCCGGAGGCGGCTGTCTCGGCATGCCGGAGGATGGTGATCCCCCTAGGCCAGCGCCTCGCGCCGACATCCCGCGGGAGCTAGCTGTGGTCCCCGTTCCGGCGGGGGGTCACGACCCACAGCTCGAGCAAGTCCGCGGGGCGCAGGCCGGGTTCGATGAAGGAGCAGGAGCGCTCGAGGCAATCCGCCAGAACATCGGGCAGGTATGGGCGAGCCAACCCCCGGCCGGAGGAATACGTCACCTGCCCCAAGGTCTCCAGCACCGCATCGCCAACGATGCCAGGGACAAACCGCCACCCGCATCCGGCGGGACTGGCCAGGACCTGGTCGCTGCAGCAATGCTCCTCCGCGCGATGCCGGAGTCATCAACCACCGAGGGTCGGCGAATTCAGGGAGAACTCAAGCATCTCCTGGAAGGCGCTGCGGCCCGGCGGGCCGAGAGCTCTGCCTCCCGCAGGACAGGGATACCCCTCGGAACCTCGAGCCGCGACTTCCCGACTCACGCGGGAAGCCTCGGCCTTCACCGGGCGCACGCGCACCACCGCGCCTGCGGCCCCGGGCCACCTCGGCGTCGAGCACCCTCATCGCGACCGTCGGGCACGCCTCGACGAAAGGGTGCGCCGAGGCTACCACCCCAGGCGTGGGGGACGTTGCGACAGCGGGGAGGATCGAAGTCCCTCGCCCGAACCACCCGGTCCGCAGGTCTTTAGCCGAGCCATTCGGCGGGCGCCGTTTCCGCCCCGATTCCGACCCCCGACTACTATCACGAAGTACTCGGGGGAAACGAGACCGGAATTGTGGCTTGCGGACTACCGCCTGGCCTGTCAGCTGGGTGGGACGGACGATGACAACCTCATCATCCGGAACCTCCCCCTGTTCCTCTCCGATACCGCTCGTGCCTGGTTGGAGCACCTGCCCCCGGGGCAGATTTCCAACTGGGAGGATCTGGTCCAGGCTTTCGCCGGGAACTTCCAGGGCACGTACGTGCGCCCCGGGAATTCCTGGGACCTCCGAAGCTGTCGGCAACTGCCGGGAGAGTCCCTTCGGGACTACATCCGGCGGTTCTCGAAGCAGCGCACCGAGCTGCCTAACATCACCGACTCCGATGTCATCGGCGCGTTCCTCGCCGGCACCACCTGCCGCGACCTGGTGAGCAAGCTGGGTCGCAAGACCCCCACCAGGGCAAGCGAGCTGATGGACATCGCCACCAAGTTCGCCTCCGGCCAGGAGGCGGTAGAGGCCATCTTCCGAAAGGACAAGCAGCCCCAGGGCCGCCCGTCGGAAGATGCTCCCGAGGCGTCCACTCCGCGCGGCGCCAAGAAGAGAGGCAGGAGGAAGTCGCAAGCGAAGTGCGACGTTCCCGATGCGGACCTTGTCGCCGCCGCCGAGCGCAAGAACCCTCGGAAGCCCCCCGGAGGTGCAAACCTCTTTGACAAGGCACTCAAGGAGACGTGCCCCTACCATCAGGGGCCCGTCAAGCATACTCTCGAAGAGTGCGTCATGCTTCGGCGTCACTTCCATCGGGCCGGGCCACCCGCAGAGGGTGGCAGGGCTCACGACGACGACAAGAGGGAGGATCGCCAAGCAGGAGAGTTCCCAGAGGTCCGCGATTGCTTCATGATCTACGGAGGGCATGCGGCAAACGCCTCGGCTCGGCATCGTAAGCAAGAGCGTCGGGAGGTCTGCTCAGTGAAGGTGGCGGCGCCAGTCTATCTAGATTGGTCCGACAAGCCCATCACCTTCGACCGAGACGACCACCCCGACCACGTGCCGAGCCCGGGGAAGTACCCGCTCGTCGTCGATCCCGTCATCGGCGACGTCAGGCTCACCAAGGTCCTGATGGATGGAGGCAGCTGCCTCAACATCATCTACGCCGAGACCCTCAGGCTCCTGCGCGTCGACCTGTCCTCTGTCCGAGCAGGTGCTGCGCCCTTCCACGGGATCATTCCCGGGAAGCGCGTCCAGCCCCTCGGACAGCTCGACCTCCCTGTCTGCTTCGGAACACCCTCCAACTTCCGAAGGGAGACTTTGACGTTCGAGGTGGTCGGGTTCCGAGGAACCTACCACGCAGTGTTGGGAAGGCCATGCTACGCGAAGTTCATGGCCATCCCCAACTACACCTACCTGAAGCTCAAGATGCCGGGCCCCAACGGGGTCATCACTGTCGGCCCCACGTACAAACACGCCTTCGAATGCGATGTGGAGTGCGTGGAGTACGCCGAGGCCCTCGTCGAGTCCGAGGCCCTCATTGCCGACCTGGAAAGCCTCTCCCGAGAGGTGCCGGACGTGAAGCGGCATGCCGGCAACTTCGAGCCAGCGGAGACGGTTAAGACCGTCCCCCTCGACCCCAGTGGCGACACCTCCAAGCAGATCCGGATCGGTTCCGGGCTCGACCCCAAATAGGAAGCAGTGCTCGTCGACTTTCTCCGCGCAAACGCCGACGTTTTTGCGTGGAGTCCCTCGGACATGCCTGGCATACCGAGGGATGTCGCCGAGCACTCGCTGGATATTCGGGCCGGAGCCCGGCCGGTCAGACAGCCCCTGCGCCGATTCGACGAGGAAAGGCGCAGGGTGATAGGCGAGGAGGTCCACAAGCTGATGGCAGCAGGGTTCATTAAAGAGGTATTCCATCCTGAATGGCTCGCCAACCCTGTGCTTGTGAGGAAAAAAGGGGGGAAGTGGCGGATGTGTGTAGACTACACTGGTCTCAACAAAGCATGTCCGAAGGTCCCCTACCCTCTACCTCGCATCGATCAAATCGTGGACTCCACTGCGGGGTGCGAAACCCTGTCTTTCCTCGATGCCTACTCAGGGTATCATCAAATCAAGATGAAAGAGTCCGACCAGCTCGCGACTTCTTTCATCACGCCCTTCGGCATGTACTGTTACATCACAATGCCGTTCGGTTTGAGGAACGCGGGTGCAACTTACCAGCGGTGCATGAACCATGTGTTCGGCGAACACATTGGTCGCACGGTCGAGGCCTACGTCGATGACATCGTAGTCAAGACGAGGAAAGCCTCCGACCTTCTCTCCGACCTCGAACTGACATTCCGGTGTCTCAAGGCGAAGGGCGTCAAGCTCAATCCCGAGAAGTGCGTCTTCGGGGTGCCCCGAGGCATGCTCTTGGGGTTCATCGTCTCCGAGCGGGGCATCGAAGCCAACCCGGAGAAGATCGCAGCGATCACAAACATGGGGCCCATCAAAGACTTAAAAGGCGTGCAGAGGGTCATAGGATGCCTCGCGGCCTTGAGCCGTTTCATCTCGCGCCTCGGCGAAAGAGGCCTGCCCCTGTACCGCCTCTTAAGAAAGGCCGAGTGCTTCACTTGGACTCCCGAGGCCGAGGAAGCCCTCGGGAACCTGAAAGCGCTCCTCACCCAGGCGCCCATCTTGGTACCCCCAGCTGATGGGGAAACCCTCCTGGTCTACGTCGCCGCAACCACTCAGGTGGTCAGCGCCGCGATCGTAGTCGAAAGGCAGGAAGAGGGGCATGCTTTGCCCGTTCAGAGGCCAGTCTACTTCGTCAGCGAAGTGCTGTCCGAGACCAAGATCCGCTACCCACAAGTCCAGAAGCTGCTATATGCAGTGATCCTGACGAGGCGAAAGCTGCGACATTACTTCGAGTCCCATCCGGTGACTGTGGTGTCATCCTTCCCCCTGGGGGAGATCATCCAGTGCCGAGAAGCCTCGGGACGGATCGCGAAGTGGGCGGTGGAAATCATGGGCGAGGCGATCTCGTTCGCCCCTCGGAACGCCATCAAGTCCCAGGTACTGGCGGATTTCGTAGCCGAATGGGTCGATACCCAGTTGCCAACGGCTCCGATCCAGCCAGAGCTCTGGACCATGTTTTTCGACGGGTCGCTGATGAAGACGGGAGCTGGCGCGGGCCTGCTTTTCGTCTCGCCCCTCGGAAAACACCTGCGCTATGTGCTCCGCCTCCATTTCCCGGCGTCCAACAATGTGGCTGAGTACGAGGCCCTGATCAACGGGTTGCGAATCGCCATCGAACTAGGGGTTCGACGCCTCGATGCGCGCGGCGACTCGCAGCTCGTCATCGACCAAGTCATGAAGAACTCCCACTGCCGCGACCCGAAGATGGAGGCTTACTGTGAAGAGGTTCGACGCCTGGAAGACAAGTTCTACGGGCTCGAGCTTAACCACATCGCCCGGCGCTACAACGAGACTGCGGACGAGCTGGCGAAGATAGCCTCGGGGCGAACAACGGTTCCCCCGGACGTCTTCGCCCGGGATCTGCACCAACCCTCCGTCAAGATAGGCAACGCGTCCGAGCCCGAGGCACCCTCGGCCTCGTCCGAGGTAACCTCGGCCCAGCCCGAGCCATCCTCGGCTCAACCCGAGGAACCCTCGGAGCCCGAGGGCGAAGCGCTGCACATCGAGGAGGAGCAGAACGGGGTCGCACCAGATCAAGATTGGAAGACCCCGTACCTGCAATATCTCCGCCGAGGAGAACTGCCCCTCGACCGAGCCGAGGCTCGGCGGGTAGCGCGACGAGCAAAATCGTTCGTCCTGCTGGGCGATGAGAAGGAGCTCTACCACCGCAGCCCCTCGGGCATCCTCCAGCGATGCATCTCCATCGTCGAGGGTCAGGACCTCCTGCAGGAAATACACTCGGGGGCTTGCGGTCATCATGCAGCACCTCGAACCCTCGTTGGGAATGCTTTCCGCCAAGGCTTCTACTGGCCAACGGCGGTGGCTGACGCCACTAGAATTGTCCGCGCCTGCGAAGGGTGCCAATTCTATGCGAAGCAGACCCACCTACCCGCTCAGGCTCTACAGACGATACCCATCACCTGGCCCTTCGCTGTGTGGGGTCTGGACCTCGTCGGCCCACTACAGAAGGCGCCCGGGGGCTACACGCACCTGCTGGTCGCCATCGACAAATTCTCCAAGTGGATCGAGGTCCGACCCCTAAACAGCATCAGGTCCGAGCAGGCGGTGGCGTTCTTCACCAACATCATCCATCGCTTCGGGGTCCCGAACTCCATCATCACCGACAATGGCACCCAGTTCACTGGCAAAAAATTCTTGGATTTTTGCGAGGATCACAACATCCGGGTGGACTGGGCCGCCGTAGCTCACCCCATGTCGAATGGGCAAGTGGAACGTGCCAATGGCATGATTCTACAAGGGCTCAAGCCTCGGATCTACAACGACCTCAACAAATTCGGCAAGCGATGGATGAGGGAACTCCCTTCGGTGGTTTGGAGCCTGAAGACGACTCCAAGCCGAGCCACGGGTTTCACGCCGTTCTTCCTGGTCTACGGGGCCGAGGCAATCCTGCCCACGGACCTGGAATACGGCTCCCCGAGGACGAAGGCTTACAACGAAGAAAGCAACCAAGCCAACCGAGAAGACTCGCTGGACCAGCTGGACGAGGCTCGGGACAGAGCCTTACTACACTCGGCGCGGTATCAGCAGTCCCTGAGACGCTACCACGCCCGGGGAGTCCGACCCCGAGAACTCCAGGTGGGCGATCTGGTGCTTCGGCTGCGGCAAGACGCCCGAGGGAGGCACAAGCTCACGCCCCCCTGGGAGGGGCCGTTCATCATCGCCAAAGTTCTGAAGCCCGGAACGTACAAGCTGGCCAACAGTCAAGGCGAGGTCTACGGCAACGCTTGGAACATCCAACAGCTACGTCGCTTCTACCCTTAAGATGTTTCCAAGTTGTTCATATACCTCGCACCCACGCAAAGTTTAGTCAACAAGGAAGGGTCGGCCTCGCCTCGGCAGAGCCCGACCCTCCCTCGGGGGCTAAAAGGGGGTTAACCCCCTCTGCGTCAAAATTTTCCTCGAACAAAAAACCTCTTTCACCAGAACATCTTTCGTGCTTTTTGACTACTTCGGAAAGTGGGTCCTGGAAACGACGGGGTACACGTAAGCAGTCAAGGCTGACCGAGCCGAGGGACTCCTACGCCTCCGGGATACGGATACCTCACTCATCACCTTCTGCGATAAGTAACTCGCGCTCGGATAAAGTGACTCCGCGGATCGAATGAGTCTTTACGTACGGAAGCTCTTCTGTTGAAGCAGGTTCTTCGAGCCTTCTCGACCGAGTCGGTGACAGGGCCTCATGGATGGGTAAAAGTACGCGTAAGCGGCGAGGCCGACCGAGCCGAGGGACTCCCACGCCTCCGGGATACGGATACCTCACTCATCACCTCCCGCGAGAAGCAACTCTTGCTCGCACTAACATCCCTGCTACCGACAAAAAGTCCAGATACTCGAAACGAGAGGAAAAGAGACACAGCTTTACAACGCAACAAGGGTGTGTGTTCTGGCCTCAACGGCCGCACAAGGCCCGCGCCACAAGACGACTTGACCCTGCAGGCGCGGATCTTGACGATGGAAGAGGGCGACGACACCCTCGGCACCAACAGCACCTTCGGCAAGGCCCGACCTAGCCTCGGGCGGCGACGCGGTCCGAGGGCCTCCGATCCGAAGGACGACGTCGTCACCGCGCTCGAGCAATCTCCGCCAGAGACTTCCCCGAGATCCCGGCCCGAGCGGACGGCTCGGCCGGCCACCTCCGGGGCCTCGGCCGACCACCTTCCGAGGGCGCCAGCTCGGTCCGAGGCCTCGGCTAATCAGCTCCGGCGTCGATCCTGCCAACAGACAACCCGGCTAGGCTCCGGCCAACCAGGTTTCATTTCCGAGCCAACAACGCCTCTGCTTGTGCTGATATCGCTACCCCTGGCCTCGGCTCGTCGAAGAGCGGCCAAGGGGTCTCTTTAACTAAGCTAGAGGAGCCTCGGATAACAGGTCTGACCGAGCCGAGGGATTCCTACGCCTCCGGGATACGGATACCTCACTCGTCACCTGGACACGGGGCGACTCATGCTTGGTGAAGCGATTCAGACAATCGACAGGCGAGTCTTAGTGCTCAGAAATGAGGAAAAAACACGGCTCTGCGCCGGAGCTACATACATGTTCAGGCCCCGAAAGCCGAAATGAACAAAAAACCCGGCACTCGAAGTGCCATTACAAACGGAACTCCGGTTCCCCCCCCGCAGGTACGAACAACCCCACTCGATAGGGGCGGGCCTGCGGGGCAGCGGAAAGACTCTCACCCCCCGAGGACGAGAGCCAGCCATTCAGGCCGGGAGACGGAGACCCAGGGCTACTGACGGAGTTGGCAATCTCATCAGTAGAGAAGCCAGTTCCGTCCGCCGACACCTCGGGACCCCCCACTTCCGGCATGGCTAGAGGAAGTCTCCGTGATGCTGGAGGATGCCGTTCTCACCCCAGGAACACGGGGAAGAAGAGGGCAACCGACCCACACGGAGACAGCTCCTTGGCTCGCCTCGTCCTCCCTCTTGGCCTGGTGATGAAAATCCTTGAGGCCGAGGGAGGGGCAGAGACCGCAGCCCGGCTCGCTTTCCCCCACCATCAAGCCGGGGGCCGCCCTCTTGGGTGATCGCCGGTGGAGGGGTGCGGCCGGGCTGCATGATGAAAATCCTTGAAGCCGAACGATGGCTGAAAGGTACCAACTCCCACAGAGTTGCGTCCCTCCGGCGATGGAGCGAAAAGACGGCGGTTTCCCCCCATCCGGGGGCTCGGAAGATGGAAAGACGCAATGCATAAGGGAGGTAGGAGACATGGTTACCTCGCGAAGAGGGTCGCCCTCCTTTTAAAGGCAACTCCCCCTGCTTGCGCCCTCAACCGTCACGGGCGGAGTCTTCACCAACACGCCTCCAAAGTCCTCCCCTGCGACGCGGGGGCTGGGGCCCGCCTGTCATGCAGACCGACTCCAAGCAGAGAAAGCCGAACCGCCGCGCGCGACGCACGCAACCGCCCAGCGGTTACAAGTAACCCTCCACTTTTGCCCAGACCAACGGGCAAAAGGGGCGAGCGGCCATGCAGGCGGCATGCAACCGCGCCAAGTGGACGCGCCTCTCCGACTCCTGACAGGCCAGCGCGACGGCTCAAACCCACGCGTCGTTCAACTGGCGCGCCGGGCGCTGCATGCGAACCGCCGCGCCTCTCGCTCCACCACCGCACCTCCTCGATTGCGGAACCGATACCGCGACTCGAGGCCACCCAGCCTGCGATCCAGCGGCGCCAGCCTGGCGCAGCGGTCAAACGCGGTCAAAAATGGGCCGGCAGTGATGACGGTGGCAGGCGCGCGAGGGCAGCAGTCACGCCATCGGCCAGGCTCACGTCCCATCCGGAGGCAGCAAGAGAACCCCCTCTCACGGCGTGAAGACGACGCGTCCGTGACCCGTACCTCGAACGGCTCGCGCACGCGCAACGGCAGCTTCGCCGACCGCCTACCCCGGCGCGTTAACTCCACGGCGAAACAGGTTACGTTTCTGGCAGGGGCAGCGGGCGACGCTTCGCCTCCGCCAAAACGACCACGCCGAAAAAGGTACGCCACGAAGTTCAATTTCGAATCCTTTTTCCCTTTTCCTTCTTTCTCTATCTCTTGCAACAGGGACCGAGAAGGGGGATAACCCCAAAGGGATCCTTCCCCGTGAAGGAACTAGGCTCCGAGCCTCCCTACTGATCAGGGGTTCGAAGGCTGGCCCCCCGAAGGGTTCAACAGCCGCCTCAGATCGCGTGGGCCCGACACCCACTACTGGTCAGGGGTTCGAAGGTCGGCCCCCGAAAGGTTCCACGACCGCCTCAGGCTACTCGGGCTCCGTGCCCCCTACTGATCAGGGGTTCGAAGGCTGGCCTGTCGAAGGGTTCACAGTCGCCTCAGACACCGAGCGAGGGATGACCAGGGGTACGTTCGATACATAACCAAGGCTCGGGCTGCGCTCCCGAGGTACCCTAGGACATTTCCGAGACCAACGGGAACGACTCTGTAACGGAATCCCATCGGAGGGAGGCAACGAGCCCTCGGACCCCGTCGCTAGGGGACCGGGTCCGGCAGATCACCCGCAGGTACTTTTGGGCGTGCCTCCGGGCCCCTAGCCGACCCCCAACGAACGGGGCACGGACGTCCACTCGGATCACCCGATTGCAGCTCACCGGAGACACCATGTTCGGTGCCCATCGAGGGTAACATGGCGCACTCCCCCCCTCCTCCTTGCGGAAAGGCGACGTAGGGGCGTATATAAAAAGTCGAGTCTGTCCCTGATCGTCCTCTCGCTCCTTGCGAGGGCTCGGGGGCTGCTCTCGCAAACCCGGCTCCGGCCGAACCGTTGACAGCGTCAACATACCAGCCCGAGAACTTGGGCCCCGACAGTGCACCTGGGTTACGCCCTGCTCGCATGAGGGAACCACCAGACCAGCCGAAGCATTGCGCAAGGCATTAAGACCTCGAAGGAGTGAAACCACTCCTCCGAGGCCTCGGGGGCTACACCCGGCGGGTGCGCTCGCGCGCACCCACCGGAACAAAGTACCTCCGAGGAAGGCTGGTCCCCTTGCAAAAAAGTGCGATGCAAGCCTCCAAGCGAGTGTTAACACTCTCTTCGAGGCTCGGGGGCTACTGTCGGGGACCATAATTAGGGGTACCCTCAAGACGCCTAATTCTCAGCTGGTAACCCCCATCAGCATAAAGCTGCAAAGGCCTGATGGGTTTGATTAAGCCAGGGATCAGTCCATACGAGTGACTTGACCACGCCACGTCCGAGCCTAGCCTCGGGCGAGGGCAGCCGACCCTAAGATGACTCCGTCTCGCCTGAGGTCTCCTCTTTCACGGCAGACGCATCTCCGGCTCGCCCTAGGCCCCGCCTCCGATAAGGAGAAACCCTGACTAAATCACCGCGCCAACCGACCGAGTCACCAGGGCGTTTAACGCAAAAGGTAAGACCAGCGGGCGACCAGACTTCGCCAGAGGTGCCATAGGAGACTCCGCCCGACCCAGGGCTCGGACTCGGGCTAAGGCCCCGGAAGACGGCGAACTCCGCTCCGCCCGACCCAGGGCTCGGACTCGGGCTAAGGCCCCGGAAGACGGCGAACTCCGCTCCGCCCGACCCAGGGCTCGGACTCGGGCTAAGGCCCCGGAAGACGGCGAACTCCGCTCCGCCCGACCCAGGGCTCGGACTCGGGCTAAGGCCCCGGAAGACGGCGAACTCCGCTCCGCCCGACCCAGGGCTCGGACTCAGGCTAAGGCCTCGGAAGACGGCGAACTCCGCTCCGCCCGACCCAGGGCTCGGACTCGGGCTAAGGCCCCGGAAGACGGCGACCTCCGCCTCGCCCGACCCAGGGCTCGGACTCCGCCTCGGCCTCTGCCGAATAATCTCCGCCTCGCCCGACCCAGGGCTCGGACTCTGTCTCTGTCTTGCAGGGCGGACTCGGCCTCGGCCTCGGAGGAGCCTCCACGACGCCCGACCTAGGACACGAGACCGCCACGTCAACAGGAAGCGTCATCATCACCCTGCCCTAAGCCGACTTGGGTCGCAGAGAACAAGACCGGCGTCCCATCTGGCCAGCTATGCCAGATAGGCAATGATGGCGCCCCGCTAGATCATGACGACGGCGGCTCCCAGCTCCCTTACGAAAGCAGGAGAACGTCAGCAAGGACCCAGCCACCTCGACAGCTGTCCCCCCGTCCGGCTCCGTTACTCCTCCAACAGCCACGACGCCACACCAACAGGGTGCCACGATCTCTCCGGCTGCCACCTGGGCATGTACATAGGGCGCTAGCTCTCCCTCGCTAGACACGTAGCACCTTGCTACACCCCCGTCTTGTACACCTGGACCCTCTCCTTACGACTATAAAAGGAAGGGCCAGGGCCTTCTTAGAGAAGGTTGGCCTCGCGAGGACGAAGGGCAGGGGCAGGCACTCTCTCTCAGGGCCGCTCTCTCCCCTCACCTCGTGCGGACGCTTGTAACCCCCTACTGCAAGCGCACCCGACCTGGGCGCGGGACGAACACGAAGGCCGCGGGAATTTCTCCGACTCCCTCACGACCCGGCTCCGGCCACCGACTCTCTCTCTCTGTTCCCCCCTTCGCGCTCGCTCCACGCGCTCGACCCATCTGGGCTGGGGCACGCGGCACTCTCACTCGTCGGCTCGGGGACCCCCGGTCTCGGAACGCCGACAGGTTGCATGTGGAATTAAGATTTAGAATCAGACTCAATTCCCTGGAATTGGACTATAACTAGAAAGCCCCTCTCCCAATACAAAGCCTCACCCCTCGGTATTGCGTGGATTTAGACCGCACAATTTTGAGCTCCAATTCAGTGACATCCAAACAATAGAACTAGAATTGCATCTCATTTCAATGCCATGCCTAATTTAGTATTCAACCCAATTCAATTCCATCATCTCCAATATCAACATCCAAACGGAGCCTTATTGCCATTTATTTCTGTTGAATCTCAATTATAGTTGATTTTTTAAAAGGAGAATCTTAATTATCGTGCTGGGATAACTTGAGATAATTGTAGTATTTGCTTAAACTTTGCTCTATTTCGCTGGTCAGGCTGAGGGAACATGCAACTTTACAGCTGGAACTCTAAATATATTGTCTCTTGTATATGATATATTGCATGCCTAATTTGTTTTCATGCTCACAGTTTGTTGATCTCTATGGGGGTATTAAAGAACTCAGAAAGGCATGGGCTCGGCATAGTATACTGTTTCCTCACAGCACTGGGAACATTTCACGACATTATTCTACTATGGGGAATAGCCTTCAAGAGACTAAGAAGAGGAGAAACACAGAACCTTTGATGGTTGCTCGTGATCATTCTTTAGAAGATACAATGAAACTGAAACAGACACTCAAAACCGATGATTTTTCTCTTATAGTTGATAAAGAGAGTGAGCCACAAGTAGACAAGGACATTGTGGATTCAGGAAAAGGACATGGGGATGCGGGAGTGCAGAAAGCTTTAGATTTCGTCAATTCACACAAAGAGACCATCACGACAGCTCAGGAATGCACTGACATGGTTTACAGTGAACATATCCTGGACAAAAACAGAATAGAGAAGCAAATGAATTCACATGCCAAAGAAGATATTAATCAAGGCCTAATCTTGCATGAACAAAATGATGAGAAAACAAATTCTCATGAGGCTGAGACTCCTGTAGCTGAGTCAGGTGACTGTGATTCTCCTTCCAAAGCAATTGCTAGCTCTGAGAACATCAATTTTCAGGGCAAGGTCATTGAAGTATCTGCAAGCAGCCATCTAGAAACAGTATGCTCAAAATATGACTCGCCGTCTGGACCAAACATGCACAAAGAAGGAAGTTCTTCTGGTCCAGCTCGAATATCTCCAGAGCTGGAGGAAAGGCACCATGTGGAGGTTCAGGTAAAAATCGACACAGAGCATCATTTTTCTGTCAGTAATGCAAACCTAGAGATATCTTTTGATGGTCCAAATCCAACTGAATGTGACAAGGAAATCTCTGCCATTGGTCATGGGAGTCAAGACTATATTCAATCTTCGCAGTCACATCAACTCTCAGCCTGTGCAAAACCTTGGAGCTTGGACTCAGCGAAAACAAAATCGGATACTGTCAGTATTCAAGCTCAACTTCGATACCAGTTAGGGAATGCTCAAACACATCAATCTAATAACCTTTCACAAAACATGCAACAACAAGAGCTTACAATGCCTCACAATGTTCAAACATCTGCACAAATTCAAGATCAATTGCTTGCACAGCCTAATCACAGAAACCAACAGTATCTCCAAATGATGCAAGGGTATGCAACACAAATGGGGGAATATTACCAACAACAACTGTATTACCTGCAGGCTCAGCACAATCAACAGATGCAGAGTCTGCAACAGCAACAGCTCCCGACTGAGCATCTTCAGCAAACTTTTATGCAGCAAGTACAGCAGCTGAACCAGCAATTGGTACTTTGGCAGCAACAAGTGCAACAGCAGCCACAAGTAGTACTACAACAGGCACTGCCAGTTCAGCAACTTCCTGACGAAAAACAGGGTCAGTGTCCTTCCGGGGATAGCAAACACGGCCAAAATAAACAGCAGCAACAAGCACCTCAAATGGATCAACAAAGCCAGCAGTTGCAGCAACAACAGCTTCTTTATCTTCAGCAGCAACAACAAATGTATCTTATACAGCAGCAGCAGATGTATCAACAACAGCAAGCTCAGCAACAACAGCTCTTACAGCAGCAGTTAATGCAACAACAACAGTATGTACTGCAGATGCCACAGCACCAGCAAGACTCAGTTCGGCAGCAACAACATCAACTGTTTGAGCAACAGCAGCAGCAGATGATGCTTCTCCAGCGACAGCAACAACAGATCCAACCGTACGTGCAACAGCAACAAAACCAACAAGGACCCAAGGATCAGACTTACAAGTCAAATCCTCAGGTACTTACCCAAGTTCTGATGAAATACAATAAGTATGAGCATAAACTTGAGTTATAGCCCATGATGTACCTAACTTCTATTTTTTTAAACAAACCCTAACTTTAAAAGTTTCAGCAGTATTTCAACACCGAAGTTCAATTCTCTTGTCATTCTTTTATGTTCAATCCAGCTCCTCTGTCTTGCTTCAAGGTGCTGTGCTTCAGGCATCATAAAAAAGTTTATCAAATCAAGCATCAAGTTTTAATGTGAACAAATATCGAACTTAGGTATAAAATTTGCCTCTTTGCTGTATGGAAAAAGTTAAGATGCATAGGAGAAGGCTTGTTCAGCATATATTCATTAGTTAGTAGGTTATATTTTTTACGAACCAGTCTGACTTCTGTCCAGAGAGTGGAAGAGGAGAGCCAAATGAAAATGGGACAGAGTATCTTGTTTATTCAGATAATAGATATCCACTCTTGGTTTTGTTATGTTTATATCATAGTTATTAAGGCGGTAAGACGACATAAACCTGCCACACCCACAGCCACTCTCTTGTCCCTCAGCCGCCAGCACAGTTGACAGCTCTTCTCTCTCCCTCCCCCACACATCCACTCTCCTCGATCTCTCTCTCCCCTGCGCCTGTAACACCCCGTCGACTCCTGGACTGACGGTACTTACTCCTGGCAGCTTTCTAGGATCATATATTGTCCCCACAAACCAACACGAGCCTTTTGTTCATATTTTGTCCTCACTTATGCACACCCGAGAAAACTTCCCGGTCGGTCACCCATCCCAAATTGCTCCAAGCCAAGCACGCTTAACTTGGAGGTTTTTACGAGATAGGCTTCTGAAAAAGAAGATGCACCTCGTTGGTATGGATACGTCCTTCAAAGAGCACCCTTAATTCACTAAAAATTTGCTGTCTGTGACAGCACTCCCAAGTTATCAGGCCCACATGCACCGATCCTTGCCATTAACGGTGATGGCTATGCATGTGTACCATGGAACTTAACAAGGCTATCGAGTTCAACAACTTGAACTCATTATCCCAGAGATCTCCCGCAAAACATGTATATTACAGTAATCACATTCAATACACACACTTTATAGATAGACCAGAAGACTTTACAAAATATTCTTCATTCTAAAACTCAAGTTTTACATGCTAGAAAGAGTTATAATTATTACAAGTCCTGATAGAACTCAAAGTGCATAACTTACATACAAAACCAGGAAGGTAGAACCCTTCCAAAGCTCACACATAAACCTAACTAATCCTCCTTCAAGACTGGAAGCATCTTCCAGCCATAGGGACACCTAGGATACTCCTGATTACCTGCAACAACATAGGTTTTTGAACCGATACTCTATTAATTCTATTAAGCCTTGGGCCAGGATATCACCATCCCAGGGGCCAGGATATCACAATCCACCCCCGTTAGAAGACCGACGTCCTCGTCGGTCAACCCTAATCCAGGAACCTCCCCTCTTAGCCACGTCTGTGTGTCTAGTGTCGTCATATGCCATGCCATGTGACCACTTTGGGCCCACATGCGCCATGCGCCATATACCCGAACCCCTAACCCACACACGCCCATGAAACCACGAGGGTCGGCTCTGATACCACTTGTAACACCCCATCCACTCCCGGACCGACGGTACTTACTCCTGGCAGCTCTCTAGGATCATATATTGTCCCCACAGACCAACACGAGCCTTTCGTGTGTACTTTGTCCTCACTCATGAGCACCCGAGAAAACTTCCCGGTCGGTCACCCATCCCAAATTGCTCCAAGCCAAGCATGCTTAACTTGGAGGTTCTTACGAGATAGGCTTCCAAAAAAGAAGATGCACCTCGTTGGTATGGATACTCTATTAATTCTATTAAGTCTTGGGCCAGGATATCACAGCGCTTCTCTCTCTCCCTCTCCCTCTCCTCCGCGCCTCTCCTCTCTCCCTCACCCCTGCGCCTCTCTATCTCTCCTCCCCTACGCCGCCGGCGCTGCTGTCTACGTCGCCTGCCCACCACTGCCGCCCGCGCCCCGTCGCCACCGGGCCTCCTCGCACTTTATCCTAGCAACAAGGTGAGAGGACGCCTTACGACTCGAGCACGCCTTACCGCCTATGCGTCGCTTTAGCGACGCCTTAATTACTATGGTTTATATATTTCTACCATGGATGTCCTCTACTCAGTTTCATGGACCCTTTTACAAAGATAACTACTTAACCAAACCCCTTATTTAATATATTTCCCCTTGTAGTTCATGGCTACTTGGCTACACCATTGAATCAGGAATCAATATTCATTTGAGTAATGCTACACCTCAATGATTTCAAGTCGTCTGGTCGAACCCTGGGACCGACTAGGCGACTAGTCGCGATTAGGCGACGACTAGGGTGATTAGTTGACCCCTAGTCGGTTCCCGGTTGTCATAGACCTTTTAGACTAGTAGTTATACTTATATAGGTATATATATACATAAATATACCTATGCATTATATAAATTAGAACAAACAGCTAGTATAAACAAATTAACAGATTGCTTTATTGTGATTTGTTACTTACCTGAACCTGACTACCTAGCAATGGCTTAGGAGTAGAGAAGTAAGCCAGCAACCATCCACTAGTTTGGCACTGGGCACTGCCAGAAATACAGAGAAGAGGAGAAGGGGGGGGGGGGGGGGGGGGAGGAACCTTGAGATGACGAGCTCATCTCGTCAATGGTGCTGGTCTGCTGGAGAGTGTAGACGTCGGTAGTCTATCACAGTCGCTACCAGTGCTCTATCACAGGTCACAGCCGTCGTTGGTACTGGTCTTCTAGACTGCAGCAGGCAGAGGCGCCGGTGGAACAGGCCAGCAAGGGCGAAGGTGAGCTGCCGTCGGTGTTATGTGGCCGTCGGAGCTGGATGTCCGGTCTGTTGCGCAAGGGCAGCCGCCGGCGACCAGGTCTGAAGGCTGGAGGTCGGGCAAGAGAGGAGGTGTATGTGTATGCTGGTTTTGGCGGTTGGGCAGCTGGGTATGGGCAGTGGAGAGAAGAGGCCAGACTAAATGATACTGTAGATGGGCTGAAAATGGCCCAATACCAAAACCCTAGTCGGGCGACCAGGAAACACTAAGCGGACGATTAGTCGCCCTAATCGATTATTAGTCGAACGACTAGGACGACCAGTCCATCTAGTCGAGTTGTTTGCCTAATCGGACACAAACAGGCGACCATCCCGACTAATCGACCATCCCGATTAATCGCGATTAGTCGGACGACTTAAAATCATTGCTACACCTACTAAAATGTTTTACAAAAAAACTCGACTTGCATTGTATGCTAACATGGACAACAATTGTGCATGCTGATTTTAACTTAATTAAAAGGTTATCTGTGCCGGTTGGTGGTCGAAAAAAACCTTTGACCAGGGGGAGACATATCCCTTGGATTTTGTTTTATGAAGTTTGTGCCATCCTTTTGAACTTGAACTGGTGACAGGGGTTTCATTGACCCCTGGACTTCCGCGTTCTTACCAGTGTAAGTCAATCGGGATAATTCAACCGTGGTGATGGTGGATCATGTTAGTAGAGCACAAGTGGAATTTTTGTAGACCATTTTGTTAGTTAGCATCTTGAGCACATTTGACTGTATGAGGTAAACTCTATTCTTGAGGAAAGGGTTGTTGCCTTGTTGGTCATCTGCTTCGATTCTTGAAGGGAGATCAAAACAGGGCAACACAATTAGAGATACAAGACATTTGTCCCTTCAATCTATCTCCTAAAGGAGAGCAGGTTGAGGGGAGAAGACCATCATAATTATGATTCTGAAGTAGTTAAAATAAACAAACATAATTAATGAAAAATCATTACTATCATATTCTCTTCCCTTTAATACAAGTGATTACAATTATACCTCCGAAGGCTGATACAACGGTTCTAAGGTGATAAGGAAAAGTATCTTCAGAGTTTGAGCAGTCCTGTTCCTAAGTGTCACTCGTGCATGACTCTGTACCTCTATGCATAGTGGCGAATTGGTATACAACTTTGCATAACGTTACAACCATGTCTTCAGTTCCTATACACATAAACTGCGAAATTCATGAAGGGCATCACCGTCTTTTCCCTTATAGACGTGCTGAACAAGCCTTCAGAATCTCCCTTCATGTGGTTAGCCGAAGACCTCCTTCATCCACCCGGTTGAGGGTTTCATTTCTGGATAGCGGAACTGAAGCCTCCAAACCACCTTCGTGCACATCACTAGGATGAAAATGACTCCATTGTTCCTTCAAAGCACTTGAAACAAACTTAGATACGACTGGTGTCCTTGTGTTTTAAGGACCTTCGGAAGAGTAGGCTCCTAATAAAGGTCATGTAGGGCATCCTCTCCCAGCTTATTATGTGACATGTGCCACTGGTATCAAACAGTCAGAGCACTCAACACTCATACAGGCAGCTTATTACCTAAGAGGACTATGAGCTTGTGGCTGCATTCCGTTGAAGTGTCTCCAAGTTATCTTTGATCTCCCTTCTCTTTTCTTGTGCCTCTCTCCTATTTGCCTCTGACCCTTTGCTGTTGGCATTCTGTTGGGCACAAGTGCCATCCAGTACCATCAATATTCAATGGGATGTGGGATCTCAGCGCTACCTCTCATT
This sequence comes from Zea luxurians, assembly GCA_029449295.1. Taxonomy (NCBI): domain Eukaryota; kingdom Viridiplantae; phylum Streptophyta; class Magnoliopsida; order Poales; family Poaceae; genus Zea; species Zea luxurians. The sequence goes on from JAOPSE010000002.1 coordinate 104,308,759, forward strand.
TTTTATTTGTTGCTTTCCAAACTTATCCTGACGTTTGGTATTTGTTCTGACATGATCGTCTCTGGTTCTGAGATAATGCGTTAAGGAGCAATACCTACAAGATAATCATGATGATCACCACCTGCATGATGATGGCCACATTTGCCCTCCTGAAAATTGATTGACATGACAACAGTGGACAGGGAGCCCAGGAGGGCTTGTGCCCTCGTTATCTAAAATAAAATATCATTTTTCAATGTTTCAAAAATCATCATAAAGATCATGTATCTAGTACATGTAAAGTTAAGTATAGTTGCATTGAATCAGTTTAAAATTCATCATAGATGTCAAGAAACAAAATAGACAAGGAGAAACTGGCACTGTTCATCAAGCTGACAGTGACATGTTTTTTTTGAATCTTCACACCGAAGATAAATTTCGAACTGAATTTTTGCGGCTATACATAACTTTAGGTGTACTACATAAATGATATTTGTGATGTTTTTTTTTCAAACATTGCACCATGGTGTTGGCTGCCGTGCCAGTTGCCATAAGGCTGGTTGGGGCTGCCTGCCGAGCCTGCTACAGAGTACTAGTTGATTTTTCAAGAGTACAGAGTCAGACAAAGCAAAAATGAGCCTTAGATTGAGCAAGTGCTTGTTATGTATGTTTCTAGTTTCGAGGAGAGTTTGAGCGTGCCACTGAACCAGGATCTCATGCCAGATTTGATATTGTCTTGGTTATTTTGCTTACAAAGTGAACTTGTGTCAGATGAGCAGCTCATCTGCTGGTTCATTGATTTCTTGCCGTCTAATTCAAAACGTAACGAGCAACCCTGCCTGCATGTGCATGGAACCTCTATCTATATCTTGTCTGCCATTTGTTCTGAGATATTATCCCTTTTTCAGGATGGAAGGAACATGCAAATGGAGCATGGACAACTGTCTGAAGCTTCACAGGTGACACTAATTGTACACTTGTCATACACATTACACCAGGTTCAATCATGTCGTTTGGCATACTTGAGGCTGTTGTTGTCACCATTAGTTATTTTTCCCACAATTTCCAATCTTGATTCCCTAAAACGGTTCTCAAATCCTGGTGTACTTGTCTCCTGTAGAGCGATGGTTCCAAACTGCGCAGCGGTGAGCAATCTGAGTTATCCTACCCGTCAACTCCTCAGTCAGAACGCTCAAATCACTAAGGCCTTGTTCGGTTATTCCCAATACACATGAATTGGATGGGATTGGAAAAAATTAAGAAGAAGTTTGACTTGTTTAGGATTCAAACTCATCCAATCCTACTCAATCCACATGGATTGAGAGCTAACCGAACAAGCCTTAAATCACTCAGGATCATGTATCAAGGAACATACTTAAGAAACATGGAAGGCATGCATCCATTTCCTTGCCCTGCTGCCAGTGGAGGCTGATTCCATACTGTGTCAGAGTGATGATGATGTGCTGACCTTCCCGAATGGTGATGAAGCTCCATCTCCACGATGCTCTCTTCTTTCTAAATTATAAGGCATTTCAACTTTTTTTGAGAGTCAAAACATCTCAATTATAATGCCAGCTATGGTTTGATAGCTTGGTATTAGATTCTCAGTAATGCTCGCATGTAAGGGGCGATGTGATGTGTTGGAGACTTCAGTCAAGCAGTTACATATCAAGAACATATTTGGATGAAGCGTGTGATATCTTGTCATGACTCATATGTATATGTATACGATATCCTTTATGGTATAGCTCTCGGCATCTGCACTGGCACGATAGGGCTGATTAGACAGCAACTAGCATAAGCCTGGAAATTTACAGTTCTGTCGTCAGCCTGGTGGTACACATTTTTGCCTGGATCAAACTGCCGTTGTGCTCATTCATTCACAGGAATTCACCTCGGCATATTAGCGATGTGTCAACGTCATGGGTGGATGCGCGTGCGATGAAGCCGGAAGAGCAAGCTTGTAAACCATTATGGTCCAATGAATCCAAACTGATGATTAGTTGTAGCTTTACAAACTCCCAGTCACCAACAGCAAACTGCTGTTCAGAGCGATGCTTATCGGTTTGCTACTTCAAGGAGTAGTAGAGGCAATGAGGACGATAACCCTCAGTGCCGAATGGGCTAACTGATGATGGACATAAAGTTCATCAGCATTCAAGTACCAAAACTTAAACCAAATTTTGATATCAAGAGTTAGAAGAGAAAACTTATTTTGCTCCTAATACTAAGAAGCCCATTTAACTTTAGCACCACGAAAATATCAATTCTTCGGTGGATTTGGACATCCTTGAGGGCTTCGTTTATTAGCAGGTTGAAGCCGTTCCTCCAACATGTTAATGCTAGTTCTACGCATCAGCACCTTGCAGTTGTTCCAGGATAGTGTGCTGCAGCAAATTAGTATACAAACCTCGTTGATCATCTAAGGCTGCCATTTTCTTTGTAAGAAATATGCAACAAGTTATGAGAAAACGTAAATTCAAGGTTTATGAAAGTCGCCTAGAGGGGGTGAATAAGCGAAACCAGAAAATTATAATTCTAAATCCAAACTAGATCACTTGATTAGTGGTTAGAACAAGATGCACAAATGTCGGAGTGTAAAAACTAAGTCCTTTACTTGTAAAGAGTGTTGCTTTTAAAGAATGCGGAATTTAGCAAATCAATACAACTAATAAGTTTATGGAGTATAGAGCAAGAGGACTTAAATAAAAAGAAGAATAACACAAGTTCTTTTTTGCAAGGTGTTGCTTCTCTAAATGATAATTTAACTTGAAGCAACACAAAATAATATTAGCAAAGAATAATGCAAGAGAACATAGAGAGGGAGAAAACAAACAAATCACAAGCAATAAACACAAGAGACACTGGTGATTTATTTTACCGAAGTTCGGTTCTCGAGAACCTAATCCCCTGAAAGGATCACGATGCCCAAGAGGGGGGATGAATTGGGCTTCTCTAAAAATCAACACTAAATAAAAGCTAAGCAAGAGCTAAGCAAGAGCCCAACTTCACCCCAACAACTAGCACTAATATAATAATACTCGAAATACAATAATGCTAAGACAATACTTTAAATACTTGCTAAACAAATACACAATGTAAAGTGTTTGAATTAAGTGCGGAATGTAAAGCAAGGTTTAGAAGACTCCTCCAATTTTTTCCGAGGTATCGAAGAGTCGACACTCTCCACTAGTCCTCGTTGGAGCACCCGCGCAAGGGTATCGCTCCCCCTTGGTCCTCGCAAGAACCAAGTGCTCACTACGAGATGATCCTTTGCCACTCCGACGCGGTGGATCCCTCGAGACCGCTTACAAACTTGAGTCGGGTCACCAACAAGATCTTCACGGTGATCACCGAGCTCCCAACGCCACCAAGCCGTCTAGGTGATGTCGATCACCAAGAGTAACAAGCCGTAGACTTTCGCTTGACCACGAGAAGCCTAATGCAAGTGGTGTGTGCTCTAGGTGGCTCTCGCTAGCGCTAATGAGGAACAAATGCGGATTAAGATTCTCTAATCTCCTCACTAGGCTTTTGGTGCTTGCAATGCTCTAGCAATGTGCTGGAATAAATGTGGGGTGCAAGACATTGAATATAGTGGGTGGAGGGGGTATAAATAGCCCTCACCCACCAACTAGCCGTTACCAGCATTTTCCTGCGCGTGGGCGCACCGGACAGTCCGGTGCGCCAACGTGCGCCACCGGTCGTTTCCAACGGCTAGTTCTGATAGTTAGCCGTTGGACTCATGGCACACCGGACAGTCCGGTGCACTGTCCGGTGCACTGTCCGGTGCGCCACTATAATTCATTTCTGAACCAGTCGCGCTCGGGTTTTGCTGCACGGGGAGACCTTCCCCTGGGCTGGCCTGGCCCACCTGGCAGATGGTGCACCGGACAGTCCGGTGCACACCGGACAGTCCGGTGCCCCAGGGCCAGAAACCCTACCTCTTGTTTTTCAGCTGATTTTCAAATCGGTTTTCGTTCTAACTTGTGAGTGAGTTCTAGAGTGACACCTAGCACTGTATGTGAGTGTGATTGTGCACCAACACTACACTAGAACTCTCTTGGTCAAACTACTCATCGACAACCCCTCTTTATAGTATGGCTAAAAGAGAATAAAAGACCTAACTAAATCACGAGTTTCCACATCTCCTTGACACTCGGACTCCGTAGTCCTTCACCTTTTGTTTCGTCGTTTTAGCCGTCGCTTCGAGTTCTTATCTCCGGGATTGTTTTCACCGTTGTAGTACTTCTACCTGTAATGCGACCTAACTTACCATTTGTCTCTGCAAAACACACGTTAGTCACATATAACATTACGTTGTCATTAATCACTAAAACCAACCAGGGGCCTAGATGCTTACAATCTCCCCCTTTTTGGTGATTGATGACAACCCTACAAGATTTGCGAGAGTAGTTTGTTTTGAAGTTTCTGTCAATAGAAAGGATGGTTAGTTATAATCAGTAATCTTTGATAGAAAAAACGTGTACCATAATACTAAGAGTGAGCGCATACACATCGTAAGATTCTTGTTCATATAAAAGTGAAATTAAATCAATGAATCAAGAACTAGAAGACTGGTGATAAAATATAAGGTGAAAACATAATATACACAGTCAATCATAAGCATCGAGAGTATATATAGAGTTTGTGAGCCAAAAGCACCAAGCTAGTACAGAGAGTAACAAGCACATATATTACATCAAAATGACTCTCTACTAACTTTCTAACTCCCCCTAGCTCTCACAACTCATATCTCTCCCCCTTTGTGAGAACACCTAGAGGGGGGGGGGGTGAATAGGTGATCCTGTAAAAACTTGAAACTTAATGCCACAAAACTTGATTAGGAGTTAGCACAATAAAGCCAAGTGGCTAGAGAGGAGTTCTTGCAAGACACGATAACCACAAGAAGATCAACACAGATAGGCACAGTGGTTTATCCCGTGGTTCGGCCAAGTCCAACACTTGCCTACTCCACGTTGTGGTGTCCCAACGGACGAGGGTTGCACTCAACCCCTCTCAAGCGGTCCAAAGACCCACTTGAATACCACTGTGTGTTGCTTTGTTTCACTATACCCCGCTTGCGAGGAATCTCCACAACTTGGAGCCTCTCGCCCTTACAATTTGATGTTCACAAAGAAGCACGGAAGTAAGGCTGGGATGAGCAACGCACACAAGACACAAAATTAGAGCACAACACGCACACAAGTCACAACTCGAGCTCACAACACAACCCAAAGAGTTCTCTACTCAAATGGAGCTCTAGTTGCTATCACAAAGAATCGAATGCGCAGAATTAGAGTCTTGGTGCTTAGGAATGCTTAGAGAATGCTTGGTATACTACTCCATGTGCCTAGGGGTTCCTTTTATAGCCCCAAGGCAGCTAGGAGCCGTTGAGAGCATTCCAGGAAGGCAATTCTTGCCTTCTGTCGCCTGGCGCACCGGACAGTCCGGTGCACCACCGGACACTGTCCGGTGCGGATTTCTTTCCTGTTTTGGCGCAGCCGACCGTTGAAGATCCAGAGTCGTTGGCGCACCGGACAGTCCGGTGCCCCTTCTGACCGTTGGCTCTGCCATGCGTCGCGCGCGGATTACGCGGTCGACCGTTGGCCCGGCCGACTGTTGGCTCACCGGACAGTCCGGTGCACCACCGGTCAGTCCGGTGATTTATAGCCGTACGCCGCCGACGAAACCCGAGAGCAACCAGTTCGCCAGAGCCAGCCTGGCGCACCGGACACTGTCTGGTGCACCACCGGACAGTCCGGTGCACCCAGACTGCTCAGAGTCTTGGCTGCTCAGCCAAGTCTTTTCCAAATTGGTCTTTTCCTGTTTCTAGCACTTAGACACAATACATTAGTCTCCAAAACAATGTACTAAGTCTTAGAAACATACCTTTACTCTTGATTTGCACTTCTTAAGTCTTTGACACAAATATTACTCAAAGCATTTGTGTGGAGCACTTAATCACCAAAATTTTATAGAAATGTCCCAAGGGTACATTTCCCTTTCAATCTCCCCCTTTTTGGTGATTAATGTCAACACAACAAAAAGCAACTAAAAGAAGTGCAACATCAATTCAAATGAGAACACAAATTTGTTTTGATTCAAATTTGGCATATATGGATCATCCTTTGCCACCACTTGGTTTTGTTTTTGCAAATCAAACTCAATTTCCTATCTCTAAGTCAAACACACTTGTTGAGACATAAAGAGAGTTGTTCAAAGAGAATTTGATCAAAGATTTCAAAAACTCCCCCTATTTCCCAAAATCAAATATTCTCCCCACAAGAGATCAACTTTTGACAAAAAGAGACATTTAGAATTTTGACAAATCAAAAGTCCTAACTCTACTATTTTCAAAATTCTCAAGTGGTAGCTGATCCATTTGTTGCTTTGGCCCTGTTTTCTCCCCCTTTGGCATCAAGCACCAAAACGGGATCAATCTTGGCCCTAGAACCCCATTGCCTCACCAAAATCTTCAATTAAGGGTAAAAAGGCAATAAGAGCATGGAGATGAACTTGGAATGAGTTACTCTTTCATCGGAGTGCAGTGGAAGTCTTGCATGGTCCAAGTCCACTTTTTCCCTTTCAATCCTCCTTTGAGACTAAGTTAAGAAAACTCAAGCACATGGTTAGTCTCAAAGGGTCAAGTTGTAGCACATCTCCCCCTAAATATGTGCATCACTCACACATGGACTTTTGAGGTTCGGGGAGTGTTTGTACAACTTGAACACCACAAATACATAACAAAATGCATAAAGGAACATGATCAAAGAATAATACACATGTATGTTACAAATCAATCCAAGTTCTGCGAATCTAAGACATTTAGCTCACTACGCAGCCTGCAAAAGGTCTTCTGATCTAGAGGCTTGGTAAAGATATCGGCTAACTGGTTCTCGGTGCTAACATAAAACACTTCGATATCTCCCTTTTGCTGGTGGTCTCTCAAAAAGTGATGCCGGATGTCTATGTGCTTTGTGCGGTTGTGTTCAATAGGATTATCTGCCATGCAGATAGCACTCTCATTATCACATAGGAGTGGGACTTTGCTCAGATTGTAGCCAAAGTCCCGGAGGGTTTGCCTCATCCAGAGTAGTTGCACGCAACACTGTCCTGCGGCAACATACTCGGCCTCAACGGTGGATAGGGCAACGGAAGTTTGTTTCTTAGAGCTCCACGACACCAGGGACCTTCCTAAGAATTGGCACGTCCCTGATGTACTCTTCCTATCGACCTTGCATCCAGCATAATCGAAGTCCGAGTATCCAATTAAGTCAAAGGTAGACCCCTTTGGATACCAGATCCCGAAGCAAGGCGTAGCGACTAAATATCTAAGAATTCGCTTCACAGCCAATAAGTGACACTCCCTTGGATCGGATTGAAATCTAGCACACATGCATACACTAAGCATAATATCCGGTCTACTGGCACATAAATAAAGTAAAGACCCTATTATAGACCGGTATGCCTTTTGATCAACGGACTTACCTCCTTTGTTGAGGTCGACATGTCCATCGGTTCCCATTGGAGTCTTTGCGGGCTTGGCATCCTTCATCCCAAACCGCTTTAGTAAGTCTTGTGTGTACTTCGTTTGGGAGATGAAGGTGCCGTCCTTGAGTTGCTTCACTTGGAACCCAAGGAAGTAGTTCAACTCACCCATCATTGACATCTCGAATTTCTGAGTCATCACCCTGCTAAACTCCTCACAAGACTTTTGGTTAGTAGAACCAAATATTATGTCATCGACATAAATTTGGCACACAAAAAGATCACCATCACAAGTCTTAGTGAATAAAGTTGGATCGGCTTTCCCAACCTTGAAAGCATTAGCAATTAAAAAGTCTCTAAGGCATTCATACCATGCTCTTGGGGCTTGCTTAAGTCCATAGAGCGCCTTAGAGAGCTTACACACGTGGTCGGGGTACCGTTCATCCTCGAAGCCAGGGGGTTGCTCCACGTACACCTCCTCCTTGATTGGTCTGTTGAGGAAAGCGCTCTTCACATCCATTTGGAACAACCTGAAAGAATGGTGAGCAGCATAGGCTAACAATATGTGAATTGACTCTAGCCTAGCCACAGGAGCAAAAGTCTCCTCAAAGTCCAAACCTGTGACTTGGGCATAACCTTTTGCCACAAGTCGTGCCTTGTTCCTTGTCACCACCCCGTGCTCGTCTTGTTTGTTGCGGAACACCCACTTGGTTCCCACAACGTTTTGCTTGGGACGAGGCACCAGTGTCCAAACTTCATTTCTCTTGAAGTTGTTGAGCTCTTCCTGCATGGCCAATACCTAGTCCAGATCTAGCAAGGCCTCTTCTACCCTGAAAGGCTCAATAGAAGAGATAAAAGAGTAATGCTCACAAAAATTAACTAATCTAGAGCGAGTAGTTACTCCCTTGCTAATATCACCCAAAATTTGGTCGACGGGATGATTCCTTTGAATCGTTGCTCGAACTTGAGTTGGAGGTGGCGGTTGTGTTTCTTCCTCCATTACATGATCATCTTGTGCTCCCCCTTGATCACACGCCTCCTCTTGATGAACCTGTTCATTGTCTTGAGTTGGGGGATGCACCATTGTTGAGGAAGAAGGTTGATCTTCCTCCTTTTGTTCCTGTGGCCGCACATCTCCAATCGCCATGGTGCGTATTGCGGCCGTTGGAATGTCTTCTTCATCTATATCATCAAGATCAACAACTTGCTCTCTTGGAGAGCCATTAGTCTCATCAAATACAACGTCGCTAGAGACTTCAACCAAACCCGATGATTTGTTGAAGACCCTGTATGCCTTTGTATTTGAGTCATAACCTAACAAAAACCCTTCTACAGCTTTGGGAGCAAACTTAGAATTTCTACCTTTCTTTACTAGAATATAACATTTGCTCCCAAATACACGAAAGTACGAAACATTGGGTTTGTTACCGGTTAGAAGCTCATATGAAGTCTTCTTGAGGAGGCGATGAAGGTACACCCGGTTTATGGCGTGGCAAGCCGTGTTCACGGCTTCCGACCAAAACCGCTCGGGTGTCTTGAATTCTCCAAGCATTGTCCTCGCCATGTCTATGAGCGTCCTGTTCTTCCTCTCTACCACACCGTTTTGCTGTGGTGTGTAGGGAGCGGAGAACTCGTGCTTGATCCCTTCCTCCTCAAGGTACTCCTCCACTTGAAGGTTCTTGAACTCGGACCCATTGTCGCTCCTTATCTTCTTCACCTTGAGCTCAAACTCATTTTGAGCTCTCCTTAGGAAGCGCTTGAGGGTCCCTTAGGTTTCAGATTTATCCTGCAAAAAGAATACCCAAGTGAAGCGAGAAAAATCATCAATTATAACAAGACCATACTTACTTCCTCCTATGCTTAGATAGGCGACGGGTCCAAAGAGGTCCATATGAAGCAACTCCAAAGGTCTTGATGTGGTCATCACATTTTTGGTATGATGAGAGCTTCCCACCTGTTTACCTGCTTGACAAGCTGCACAAGGTCTATCTTTTTCGAAGGTTACGTTTGTTAGACCTATCACGTGTTCTCCCTTTAGAAGTTTGTGAAGGTTCTTCATCCCCACATGTGCTAAGCAGCGATGCCACAGCCAGCCCATGCTAGTCTTAGCAATTAAGCATGCATCTAGACCGGCCTCCTCTTTTGCAAAATCAACTAAGTAGAGTTTGTCGTATAATACACCCTTAAAAGCTAATGAACCATCACTCCTTCTAAAGACGGACACATCTACATTTGTGAATAAGCAATTATATCCCATATTACAAAGCTGACTCACAGACAATAAGTTATATCCAAGCGACTCAACTAAAAACACATTGGAAATAGAGTGCTCGGATGAAATGGCAATCTTCCCTAGTCCTTTGACCTTGCCTTGATTCCCATCACCGAATATGATTGAGTCTTGGGAATCCTTGCTCTTGACGTAGGAGGTGAACATCTTCTTCTCCCCCGTCATGTGGTTTGTGCATCCGCTGTCGATAATCCAGCTTGATCCCCCGGATGCATAAACCTGCAAGGCAATTTAGGCTTGGGTCTTAGGTACTCAACTCTTGTTGGGTCCTATAAGGTTAGTGACAATATCCTTAGGGACTCAAATGCAAGTTTTATCTCCCTTGCATTTTGCCCCTAATTTCCTAGCGATCACCTTCTTATCTTTTCTACAAATAGCAAAGGAAGCATTGCAAGCATGATAAATAGTAGAAGGTTCATTAATTTTCCTAGGAACATGAACATTTCTCCTAGGCACATGATTAATGACATTTTTCCTAGTCACACTTCTATCATGCATAATAGAAGAATTTGAAGCAAACATGGCATTTGAATCATAAGCATTACAACTCCTATCATAATGAACATTTCTAGAATATCTCTTATCACCATAAATGAAAGCATGATTCTTTTGACTACTATTAGTCATAGGAGCCTTCCCTTTCTCCTTGGCGGAGATGGGAGCCTTATGACTTGTTAAGTTCTTGGGTTCCCTCTTGAAGCCAAGCCCATCCTTAATTGAGGGGTGTCTACCAATCGTGTAGGCATCCCTTGCAAATTTTAATTTATCAAATTCATTTTTGCTAGTCTTAAGTTGGGCATTAAGACTAGCCACTTCATCATTTAACTTTGCAATAAAAACTAGGTGTTCACTACAAGCATCAACATCAAAATCTTTACACCTATTGCAAATTATAACATGTTCTACACAAGAGTTAGATCTATTTGCTACTTCTAGTTTAGCATTTAAATCATCATTAACACTTTTTAAACTAGAAATGGTCTCATGGCAAGTAGATAGTTCACAAGAAAGCATTTCATACCTTTTGACTTCTAGAGCAAGAGATTTTTGTGCCTCTACAACTTTATCATGTTCTTCATACAAAAGATCCTCTTGCTTTTCTAACAATCTATTCTTGTCATTCAAGGCATCGATTAATTCATTAATCTTATCAATCTTAGTTCTTTCTAAGCCCTTGAACAAACTAGCATAATCTATTTCATCATCGCTAGATTCATCATCACTAGACGAAGCATAGGTAGTCTTTCGAGTGTTTACCTTCTTCTCCTTTGCCATGAGGCAAGTGTGATGCTCGTTGGGGAAGAGAGATGATTTGTTGAAGGCCGAGGCGGCGAGTCCTTCGTTGTCGGAGTCGGATGACGAACAATCCGAGTCCCACTCCTTGCCAAGGTGTGCCTCGCCCTTAGCCTTCTTGTAGGCCTTCTTCTTTTCCCTCTTCTTCTCTTGTACCTGGTCACTATCATTATCGGGACAATTAGCGATAAAATGACTAATCTTACCACATTTGAAGCATGAGCGCTTCCCCTTCGTCTTGTTCTTGTTGGGATGCTCCTTGCAACCCCTTAGCGCCGTCTTGAAACGCTTGATGATGAGGGCCATCTCTTCCTCATTGAGCCCCGCCGCCTCAACTTGTGCCACCTTGCTAGGTAGCACTTCTTTGCTCCTCGTTGCTTTGAGAGCAACGGTTTGAGGCTCATGGATTGGGCCATTCAACGTATCATCAACATATCTTGCCTCCTTGATCATCATCTGCCCGCTTACAAACTTCCCAAGTATTTCCTCGGGCGTCATCTTGGTGTACCTAGGATTCTCACGAATATTGTTTACAAGATGTGGATCAAGACAGTGAAGGACCTTAGCATTAGGCGGACGACGTCGTGGTCCGTCCATCGCGTGCTTCCATAGCTCCTTATTTTGTTGACGAGGGTCTTGAGCCGGTTGTACGTTTGGGTTGGCTCCTCTCCCCTGATCATCGCGAACCTTCCTAGTTCGCCTTCCACCAACTTCATCTTGGTGAGCATGGTGACGTCGTTCCCCTCATGTGAGATCTTGAGGGTGTCCCAGATCTGCTTGGCGTTATCCAAGCCGCTCACCTTATGGTATTCATCCCTGCACAATGATGCTAGAAGAACAGTAGTCGCTTGTGCATTTTTGTGAATTTGCTCATTGATAAATATGGGGCTATCAGTACTATCAAATTGCATTCCATTCTCTACTATCTCCCATATGCTTGGATGGAGAGAGAATAAGTGACTACGCATTTTGTGACTCCAAAATCCGTAGTCCTCTCCATCAAAGTGAGGAGGTTTACCAAGTGGAATGGAGAGTAAATGAGCATTTGTACTTTGCGGAATACGAGAGTAATCAAAAGAAAAGTTTGAATTGACCGTTTTCTTTTTCTCGTAGTCGTCATCGTCCTTTTGGGAAGAAGAGGACTCGTCGCTGTCGTCGTAGTAGACGATCTTCTTGATCCGCCTCTTCTTCTTCCCTTCCTTCTTCTTTTGACTCGAGCCGGAGTCATTTGCTTTGTCGTCCCTCGACTCGTTGAAGATGGTCTCCTTCTCCTTGTCGTTGACCACCATCCCCTTTCCCTTAGGATCCATCTCTTCGGGCGATTAGTCCCTTTCTTGAAGAGAACGACTCCGATACCAATTGAGAACACCTAGAGGGGGGGGTGAATAGGTGATCCTGTAAAAACTTGAAACTTAATGCCACAAAACTTGATTAGGAGTTAGCACAATAAAGCCAAGTGGCTAGAGAGGAGTTCTTGCAAGACACGATAACCACAAGAAGATCAACACAGATAGGCACAATGGTTTATCCCGTGGTTCGGCCAAGTCCAACACTTGCCTACTCCATGTTGTGGCGTCCCAACGGACGAGGGTTGCACTCAACCCCTCTCAAGCAGTCCAAAGACCCACTTGAATACCACGGTGTTTTGCTTTGTTTCACTATATCATGCTTGCGAGGAATCTCCACAACTTGGAGCCTCTCGCCCTTACAATTTGATGTTCACAAAGAAGCACGGAAGTAAGGCTAGGATGAGCAACGCACACAAGACACAAAATCAGAGCACAACACGCACACAAGTCACAACTCGAGCTCACAACACAACCCAAAGAGTTCTCTACTCAAATGGAGCTCTAGTTGCTATCACAAAGAATCGAATGCGCGGAATTAGAGTCTTGGTGCTTCGGAATGCTTAGAGAATGTTTGGTATACTGCTCCATGCGCCTAGGGGTCCCTTTTATAGCCCTAAGGCAGCTAGGAGCCGTTGAGAGCATTCCAGGACGACAATTCTTGCCTTCTGTCGCCTGGCGCACCGGACAGTCCGGTGCACCACCGGACACTGTCCGGTACAGATTTCTTTCCTGTTTTGGCGCAGCCGACCGTTGAAGATCCAGAGCCGTTGGCGCACCGGACACTGTCCGGTGCACACCAGACAGTCCGGTGCCCCCTTCTGACCATTGGCTCTGCCACGCGTCGTGCGCGGATTACGCAGCTGTTGGAACTTGCTCTCTGTTGCAAGGGGATCCAACGGGAGGTGTAGTGACGTAAACAGGGTTCTCGCGTTGGATGGCAATAGCTCTGTTAATCTAGCCTCTCACGGGCACTGTGCGGGGGTATTTATAGGTATCTGAGTGCCCAGCGTCCTGTGTTAAGGACGCATGTGCCCTCAGACACCTAGGTTATCCCCAGAATATTCCCATAAAGCAGGGTTACAGACTGTAATTACAGGGATGCCTTTACAAATTAGGCCCATAACACGCAGCGGCCACGCAGGGCCCGTTATAATGGGCCGGATCACACGTGGGCCTCCGTGCTGGACGAGGCCGCACGGTGGGATGACCTCGTCGCAGGTCTTCGTCTGATGTCGTATGGGGCGAAGGGTGTCCCTGCCCGTTGTCTTGTCTCTGTCGGACCAACGACTGCAGCGAAGGCCTCGAGCGAAGGGTGGCGTCTTTGCCTTTGCCCCAACATTTGCCCTCCGAGGGACCAGTTCGACTAAGTCATCTGGTGCCGAAGACGTCGCTAGATGGCAGAGACGCTGCCCTCGCTCGAAGTGGTTCCGCGGGGGTTTTTGATATGACCGTTGATTGACACCGTACTGTTGGACTGCGGGTTTCCCGAAGCGCCGTGCCCTGTGTATAAAAGGGGGCGGGGGGCGGCGCGTTTTGAACTTCACTTTCCGCGCTCCGTGAAAACCCTAGCCGCCTTTTCCACCATCTGGCTGCTCGTCTGCCCTCCTTGCTCTTGTTCGCCGGAGATCTGGCTCGAGTGAAGCAGACCGCCCGCCGCCGCCGACGGTACGTAGCGATGCTGACCTCTTCTTCTTCCGCTGCCGCTACGTCGCCGGCCGACGCATCGTCTGAGGAAACGCTGAGTACTTTGGCGGTGGAGGAGTTGCGCGCCGGCGATACGGTGGATTTTGGTGTGTCGCGGATGTCGTCGGTCCGCGTGCAAGATATGCAGCGGCTGGGTTACTTTAGCGGCGGAGTCGCTCGTGTCCCGGGGACGGAGGAAGTCCCCACGCCGGAAGGCGAGTTGGTTGTGTTTGAGGCGTTCTTCACCGCCGGTCTCCGCCTGCCTGCGCACCGATTTGTTGGAGAAGTCCTGCGCAGATTTAACGTTCAGATCCATCAGTTGACTCTGAATGCCGTGGTGGCTCTGTCGAAGTATGTCTAGGCGACGACTTCGTATGGCGGACAACCATCAGTCGAAGTCTTCGCGAAGTACTATTGCCTGCACTGGCAGAAGAGGATGATTGGAGATGAAGTTGCCCAGTTTGGGTCCTGTACATTTACACCGAAGACCGGCAAGACCACGATGGAGGTAGTTGAGTTGGTTTCTTGCGCCCGCAACAAGTGGGGCAATTGGCATGAGTTTTGGTTCTACGTCACGGAGGGTACCGTCGAAGACCATCCGGGGCTCCCCGTGTCCGAGATGTGCTCGCATTTTTACTCAGCATACCCGCCTTTTGAAGTGGCGGAGGAGGATGCAGACGAAGGGGCCCTTCGGTGCGCCGCCGGCCTGAGCAGTGGGCGCGATTTGGTTGAGGAATTTGTGGCGTACGGGGTATGGCCTTTGGCGCATGGCTGGGCGTTGGGCGAAGTGTGCCCTCGCCAGATGCCTTCCCATGGTGGGAAGCTGGTGCGAAGTCCTGTCTTCGCACTGGATCTGCAAAGCCGCGATCCGGCCGCCTTTGTGCGTGAGGCGGAGGATGGGGCGGTGCGGATCGTTGGTCGGTACGTGCCGAGGACAGAGGGCCAGCGTAGCTGGGATATCCACGGGTCGAATGACCGTTTGAACAAGGTTTTTGAATTGAATCGACTGCCGTATGGCGGTTATCTCGGCCAAGACGATGTGGATCGTCGCGGGAAGAAACCGGTGGTAGAGTCTGGAGACGACCCCACGCCGGTGGCCGCCCTGTCCTCTAAGAAGAGGAAACTAGGTACTGCAATGGGAGGTCTTGGGGTTTCCGATGGTTTTGCTAGAGAATTGATGAGGACATGCGCGGCCCCGGGGGGAAGGATGACTTCGCCCGAGCTCCGGGAGTCTTCGTCGCGGATGCTGAGGGTTACCGGGGGTTGGTGGCCTAGGAATGTTCCTATCCCCCACGCGGCCGGCGAAGACTTTTTTACATCTCGCATGGTTCATGAATGGAAAGTGTTTCCTTACGGGCGGAATATTGCTGCTGTTGTGTCGGTAGTGATGGACAAGGATCGCCAGGGAGCTGCACAGAAGCGCCAGGCGGTCGTCAGGCTTCATGAAGCCAGGCCGAAGAGGCAGCGGGGGGCTGCGAAGGCTGCTGCCCCCGGTGGAGGCCACCCGCCGCTGGCGGCGAAGTCGGCCGTCCCTGCATCCAGCAGGGCGCCGGAGGCTGCGGCTGCCGCCGGTGGTTCCAAGTCTGGGAAGGCTGCACCGGCGTCCAGCAGGGTGCCGGAGGCCACGAAGGCGAGCCGAGGTTTGCCACCGCCGGGCTAGCGCGTCGCCGACTTCGCCACCGACATTAGTGTGGATGACTATCTTGTTGGTAAGTCGTTGGCTCGATTTTCTTTTTTTTTACCGGCTGCACCGGGGCTGTGGTCTTATGTGTGTCTTGTAGGCGGCTGACTTCGCAGACCGCACGGTGTCGGGGGCCCTGACGGCAGTTGTGTCTACCGAAGTCGAGAGACTTCGGACGCAACATGCTGACGCTGTCCGGGAGAAGTCGGCCGCCGACAGTAAGTGCCGCAAGCTGGCGGACAAGGTGGCCGCGCTGGAGGGGGAGAAGACTGACCTCCGGCGCCAACTGGCGGAGGAGAGGAAGGAGGCCAATGAGGCCCTCGCCAAGGCGCAGGCTGCGCAGGCGGAGGCCAATTTGGCGCGGGTGGAGGGCGGTCTTGCCAGGGAGCGCGTCGAGCAGTTGGAGGAGCGGCTCCGCGCTCTGCAGAGCCGTGTGGAGAGGGCCAAGGTCGCGACGCGCACGGAGGCTGAGCGGACTCGCAAACAGCTTATGGATTCATACCATGAGCTGGGCGCGCGGACCGCTGACTTCGAAGTGCCGGACCGAGAGCCCGAACTTTGCTGCCTGGAGTGGGTACAGGAGGAGTTGCAGGCGCTCCCCACTATCGTGGAGGGGTTTATGTCTTATGCTTCCCTGGTCACCTGCGAGGGGGCGATGAACGCGCTCTGTCGCGAAGGGTGCCGACACTATGAAGTCTTCGACCAAGCTGATGAGGATTTCGAGCGTGATATTTACAAGGTTGAGGACCCTATAGTGAAGGAATCCGCCGGAGCCCTCTACGACTGGATGTGGGGCCCCCACGGTCGAGAGGTGGTCAGGGAGCGGGCCGAGACGGCGAGGGGTCAGGTAATGTTTGGCTTTTGTTTGGTGTTTGTTGGATGTGGGCTATGTGTGGGTTTGCTGAATTTATGTGCTGTGTCCCAGGCGGCGCGTGGCGAGAGGGTGGATGACTTTGGGGCTTTGAACAGCGCGCTGCCTGACCCGGAGTCGAACCCGGCGGAGGCCGCCCTAGGGCCGCTCCCGGAGACCGCCGAAGGCGCCCCTAATGCCCCCGCAGCCGCTGCGGCCGGCGGAGGCCCGCCCCCGGAGACCGCCGAAGGCGTTCCTGATGCCCCCGCAGCCGCTGCGGCTGGCAAAGGCCCACCGCCAACTGCTGCGCCGAAGGCTGAGGATCCTGTGACGGTGGCGGCGGAGGCGACAGCGGAGGCTCCCACGACGGCTGGGTCTTCGCAGGTGGCGTAGTGGGTGTGGGTAGTTAGGGAATTTTGGATATGTTGCTGAATCTTGGTTGCTGCGCAGGTTCAAGATTTTGGGCCTGCGCACGCAACCGCCACTACTAATTTTTTGGCGGCTTCGACCGTGGATGGTGGTAATAAATCGGATGGGTCTGCATCTAAGTTTTCTGATTTTGGTGACTCTGGGAGCTCGGTTGAGTGGACTGATGAGTCGTCGGATGAGGACTTGGACTACTTTGCGGCCTTGGATGTGGCGGCGGCGGAGGCTTCACCGCACGCTGCGGATGCAGAAGATGTGCCTGGTCCGAGTACTGGGCGTAAGCGGCGAAGGGCGGTTGCGAAGCGTAGAGTGAGTGGGGCGGACGGCGGTCGACTTCGTGTGAGTAGGGCTGGCCGGCAGGAACTGTTGTCCTTGCCGGCCGTCGTGAGTACAGGTGAGGGAGAGTTGCGAAGTCTTTTTGCGGGTGAGGAGCTTAGGATAATGTTATTTAACTATAGGGAGATGGGAATTATTCCGAAGGTTGAGCCGATGTAGAGTGTGATGCCCTCGCTTGTACATGTGTAATGGCTTGTATGATGAAGTTGTGTGCCCTCGCACATTCGGCTATGCTTGGGAAGACGTTACGTACTTGGTCAGGTGTAATTGGTATGCTGGACTGGTGCGCGTGTAGTCTGTCTTTGCGCGGACTGTTGCGCGGATAGTCGATTCTTCGCACTTATTGCGCTAGCCCGGCTGCACCCGTAGGCGACTTCTGCATGGATAGTCTCCGTGGTAGACTTCGGTTTTTCGCACTTGTTGTGCTAGTCCGGCTGCACCCTTAGGCGACTTCTGCACGGATAGTCTTCGCGGTAGACTTTGATTTTTCACACTTGTTGTGCTAGTCCGGCTGCACCCTTAGGCGACTTCTGCACGGTAAGTCTTCGCGGTAGACTTTGATTTTCCGCACTTATTGTGCTAGTCCGGCTGCACCCTTAGGCGACTTCTGCACGGATAGTCTTCGCGGTAGACTTTGATTTTCCGCACTTATTGTGCTAGTCCGGCTGCACCCTTAGGCGACTTCTGTGCGGAGTTGTCGCACGCGAGGGTGGCCAGCGCTGAGCCTCGCGGTGACTTTGTATTGGTCGAATGTCGAAGACCGTTGTCGCGGTCTTTTTTCGACGCATGCTTTTGCGGGGATTTTTCACTTGTATATTACATGGCTCCGCCTCGTTAAAAACCTCACCCCCCGGGAGGAAAAGAGTGCGGGCCAGAATAAAATTGTTTTTGCGAATTACAAGGGCGAACCAGCCCTGATTAGTCAAACAAAAATTTTGCGGAGATTGTCGATGTTCCAGGAGTGCTCCAGGTCTTCGCCGTTTGGCGTTGTGAGCCTGTAAGCGCTGGGGGAAACCTTCGTCTTGACAATGAAAGGACCCTCCCACTTGGGCTCCAGCTTGCCCCTGGACTCTGTCCGAGCTGTTCGGACGAGTACGAGGTCCCCTTCGCTAAATTCTCTCGGGATGATTGCGTGGTCGCACCATGCTTTTGTCTGGGCTTGGTATTTGTTCAGGACCTGTAGAGCGAAGACTCGGTCTCCATCGATGAGATCCTTCGAAGTGGGCTCGTCCACGTCGGGGACGGCTGACGGAACTGTTCGCGGGGAGCCATGTTTTATTTCTTGTGGGGTCATGGCCTCCGATCCATATAGAAGGCGGAAAGGGGTGAAGCCGGTCGCCCTGCACTCAGTCGTGTTTAGCGCCCAGACCGCCTTAGGTAGCAAATCGGCCCACTTGCCCTTTTTTTCATCGAGGAGCATCTTTTTGACAGCTGTGAAAATTTTTCCATTGGCTCGTTCAACAACTCCGTTGGACTGCGGGTGATATACTGAGGCGAAGGCAAGCTTGGTGCCAATGGAGAAGCAGAAGTCCTTGAAGTCTTGGCTGTCAAACTGCTTGCCGTTGTCGACTGTTAGTTCGGACGGTACTCCGAAGTGGCAAACAATGTTTTGCCAAAAGAATTTTTGTGCAGTCTTTGATGTTATTGTGGAAACGGCCCTCGCTTCGATCCATTTGGTAAAGTATTCGACAGCGACGAAGGCGAATTTAAGGTTCCCCTGAGCCATGGGCAAGGGCCCGACGATGTCCAGGCCCCAGCGCTGGAGAGGCCATGTGTGGGCGATCAGTTTTGTGAATTGCGAGGGGCTGCCTGATCGAGGAGAAAATTTCTGGCAGGCTTCGCAGGACCTTGCAACCCGATTTGCAGCGCAGATCATTGCGGGCCAATAGAAGCCTTGGCGGATCACTTTTGCGGCTAGGGCCCTTGGCCCTGCGTGAGAGCCGCAAGTACCACTGTGGACCTCGCGCATGATTTGGACGCCTTCAGTCTCGGTGACACATTTAAGCATTGGCTGACTGACCCCTTTCTTGTAGAGTTGGCCCTCAATCAGCGCGAAGTCCCGGCTTCGATGTTTGAGGCGCTTGGCCTCGTTGATGTCGGTTGGTTGATAGTACCCATGTAGGAACAGGGTTATTGGTGCCCGCCAGTCTTCGGTCATGATAAGGTTGACTATGTGGTGGCCCTCGCTGTCATTGGTTATTTGGAGCCCTTCGGGGCTCCGGACGGCTGGCGTGCCGATGACATGGAAGAACACGTCGGAGGGCAGGGACTCGCCTCTGGCGGCAGCCTTGGCCAATGCGTCGGCCTCTTCATTCTTGGCCCGGTCCACATGCTGCAAGGTGAACCCCTTGAATTGTTTATCGAGACTTCGGATGGCCGCGAGGTATTGCATAAGTGCGGGGTCCTTTGCTGCATAGTCTTTCTCGACTTGGCCGGCAACTACCTTGGAGTCTGTTTTGATGATGCAGGTGGTGACCCCAAGGGCCCTCAGCTTGCGGAGGCCGAGGATGACTGCTTCGTATTCTGCTATGTTATTTGTGCATCTGTCAGATTCCAGAGCAAAGCTGAGGCGAGCCGCATATCTGTGCTTGACTCTGGTTGGTGAGGTGATGACTGCAGCAGCGCCTGCCCCCGCATGGCACCATGCACCGTCGCAGTGGATCGTCCAAACCTTCTCTGCGGACGGGTCCGGCTATGTTATTGGCCCAGTCCAGTCGACGACGAAGTCTGCCAGGACTTGTGACTTGATGGCTGTCCTAGGCTCGAAATTGATGTGGTAGCCGGAAAGTTCGGCCGCCCACTTGGCAATCCTCACCGATGCTTCCGGGTTTCTGAACAATTCGCCGAGTCCCCTGTCTGAGGTGACCTGGACCTTAAATTCTTCAAAATAATGGCGCAATTTGCGCGAAGACATAACGACTGCGTAGGCAATCTTCTCCAGTTCTGTCATGTTACATTTGGACGGTGTCAGCACTTCGGGGACGTAATAAATTGGGCACTACCTGATCACGCCCTCAACTGTCTGCTCCTGCACCAGTGCCGCGCTGACCGCATGCGGCGAAGCCGCAACATAGAGCAACAGAGGTAGCGAAGAGTCGGGGCTTGTAAGGACTGCCAACTCCGATAGGTACTGTTTTAATGAGGCGAAGGCCGCTGCCTGCTCTGGTCCCCAAGCGAAGTCTTTTGCTCCACGTAGAGTTTTGAGGAAAGGGAGACTTCGCTCAGCGGATCTGGAGATGAATCTGTTGAGGGCGGCCAATCTGCCCGTCAAGCGCTGGACGTCTCTGGCGGACTGCGGAGGCGTCATGTTTATGATGGCTTGAATTTTGGTTGGGTTGGCCTCGATGCCGCGGTGTGATACCAGGTAGCCCAATATTTTGCCTTGGCGAACGCCGAAGACACACTTTTCCGGGTTTAGGCGGAGTCGTGCGTCTCGCATGTTCGCGAATGTCTCGGCGAGGTCAGCGAGATGGTCCTCCTTGCTCTTGCTGGCGACGACGATGTCGTCCACATATGTGAATATATTTCTGCCAACTTGCCCTTCGAGCACTGTTTTGGTAAGCCTGGAGAAGGTGGACCCGGCGTTCTTGAGTCCCTCCGGCATTCTGATGAAGCAATATGTGCCGAAGGGTGTTATAAAGCTGGTGCTAGCCTTGTCTTCCTCCTTCATGTATATCTGGTGGTAACCGGAGAAGCAGTCGAGGAGTGACATGACTTCGCATCCGGCCGCGCTATCGACTATTTTGTCGATCCGCGGCAACGGGAAGTTGTCCTTTGGGCAGGCCTTATTGAGACTGGTGAAGTCGATGCACATTCGCCACTTCCCGCTCTTTTTCTGCACCATCACAACATTGGAGAGCCACGTGGGGTAAGCCATCGGCTTGATGAATTTGGCTTCCAGGAGGCGGTGCACCTCTGCCTTGGCGGCCTCTGTCTTCTCGTCGGACATCTTGCGAAGCCGCTGTTTTTTCGGCCTCACCGAAGGGTCGATTCCCAAGCTGTGCTCAATTATGGATCGGCTGACCCCGACCAGGTCGAGGGCTGACCAGGCGAAGACATCTTTGTTCTTGGACAGGCAGCAGAGGAGCTTCTCCTCTTCATGCGAAGTGAGGTTCTTCGCTGATAGTGACTGTCTGCTTGGGCGTGGCCTGGTCGAGGGGGACAGTCTTGGTCCCGTCGTTGCTCTGCAGCTGTGCCTTGTCGTGCTCTTTGTCGGTTGGGCTGGCGGGCGCGGGGACCTTGCGCTGGGCCGTGAGGCAGTGCACGTTTCTTTGTCCGGGGACGAAGTCTCGCTCTATGTTGCGCGCAGTCTGTTGATTGCCGTAGACCGTAATAACGCCTAACGGACCTGGTATCTTCATGCATAGGTACAGTCCGTGAATGGCTGCTTCAAACTTATTGATGGAGCCCCGACCCATGATGGCGTTGTACGGATATACCATATCCACAATATCGAAGGTCACTTGCTCACTTCGGGCATTGGGTGCTACACCGAAGGAGAGAGGCAGCTCTATTTTGCCGACAGGAAAGGTGCCCTTGCCGCCGAAGCCATACAACGGGTTGTCCGAAGGCTTGAGCAGGCTGTGGCTTATGCCCATGCGGTCGAAGGCGTGGAGGAAGATGATGTCCGCCTGACTGCCATTGTCGACTAGGACTTTGTGCAGGTCCCAGCCCGCCACGCTGCAATTGATAACCATGGCGTCGCTGTGGGGGGCGCTGCGCAGGTCGACATCTCGTGCGTCGAAGGTTAGCGGTATGTGGGACCACTTTGCCTGCACGACTGGGCCAGTGATGGCGACGTGGTTGATGCTGCGGTAGTGGTCCCGCTTCTGCCGCTTTGTGTCGAAGTCGGTGCTGGACCCCCCAGTGATCATGTGAATGACTCCGCGATACGGCTGATCGGCGAAGTCTTCCTGCTTTGGGGCGTGGGGGATGTTTTGATTTTGCTGGTGTGGTGGTGGGGGTGGGGGAGGTACGATTTGTACTTCCGGATGGTGTTGGTAAGCGTGGTGCGGTGGATGCGGGGCGGGGGCGTGGATATATGGTGGAAGGGGTTGCTGGTAAGTGTGCGCGACAACTCTGGGGTTGTCGGCCGGCTACGCCCGTGCCATCCTGTCTTTGGTGGCCTTTGTTTCTGGGCAGTCTTTGGTTTGGTGGGCGCAATCTTCGCCATGGAAGAGGCAGTAGAATCGGCGAGGCGGCTGCGCACGCCCCCGACCCCTACCGCGAGTTCCATTTCCGCGACCCTGGGGGGGATATTCCTGGCGGCGAGGGGCTTCAGCAGCGGGGTGCTGGTTGGCGATGTTGTGCACTTGCTGTTGATTGCGGCCGTCTCGACCGGAGTCTTGCTGCGGAGTCCTCGTCCACGTGCGGCTGGTCTGTGGAGCATCTTTGGGCTTCCTTTGAGACTCAACCTTGCGCTGGTGGAGCTCTTCGGATTTGGCGTATTTTTCAAACAGCTGATATAATTCCTGGAGGTTCTTGGGCGGATCTCTGATGCAGTGGCTATAGAGTACGCCGGCGCGAAGGCTACTGATGGCGTAGTGGATGGTGATCTGGTCGTCGACTGAGGGCAGCTGTGACTTGAGTGTTAGAAATTTGCGGTAATACTCCCGCAGAGTCTCCTTTTCCAGCTGCTTGTAGAGCGAGAGTTTGGCCAAGGCGTCGGTGTCTGGGCGGTACCCTTGGAAGTTGAGCAGGAACTTGTCCCGGAAGCTTCTCCAGGAATCAATGGACAGCGGAGGCAACCTGGTGAACCAGGTGAGAGCTGGGCCTTCGAGGGCGATGATGAAAGACTTGGCCATTGTGGCGTCGTCCCCTCCGGAAGATGCAACGACGACTGAGGCCGCGCTGCAGAAGCTGCCAGAACTGAAGTGGTCACAGATACTGCCACAGCAGTAGTGGTAACAGCAGAAGTTGGTGGCACTAGCGGCTGAGGGCAGACAGAGCTGAGAACCGGTGACGTGAAAGCCAGAGTGACCGGCCGGAGCGGAGAGGAAGAAGGACCAACAGAAGGAAGAGGGGGTCCTGACTGAATCGCTGGCACAACAGGAGCCTAAATCGGAGGAGGTGGTGCAGACTGAACCGGGGGAACCGAGACACCAGAATGCTATAGCATGAGAGCCATGAATGCCCTGCTCTCAGCCCGGTCCTAGAGAAGCTGCTGCTGAAGAGAATCCTGCCTGTCCTGTATGGTCTGAAACATCGAGAGCATTCTCTCGGATAACTGCTGATGGGCTGCTGCCTGGCGGGTCTGCTCGGCTGCCAAGTGAGCCTGATGCTGAGTGAGAGTCTGAAGAATCGAAGCAAGTGCGGGGTCAATAGCAGGAGGGGCAGCAGGGGCAGCACTAGAACTCCCAGCCTCATGATCATGAGAGCGTGGAGGCATAGGAGGCGGAGGCGGAGGTGGAATCCCAAAATCATCATCATCATCGTCATCATCATCAACTGCTGCATCCTAAGCTTCGAACTGATGAAGAGCAGCATCCTCAGCCTGAGTGTCAAAACTGGAGCAGAAGCTGGCACTGGATCCTCAGGCGCTGGACGGTAGGATCCAAAAATAAGGCATGAGGCCTCAAGTGTGCCCTGGAACTGTGGAGGCCGAATCAGCTGAGCAAAAATGTGGCACAAGTAGTGAGCATATGGCAGCTGACGACGAGCACGCATACCATCCAATACGGTGTCCTCAATCTCACATATAAGGAAATCAACAACATCAAACTCAGAGTGAGAGACCAGGGCACCAAGGAGCCAGAGCTGGATATGTGTGGTAGCCTCCCTGTATCCCATCCTCGGTAGAAGAGTCCGTCTCATAAGCTGAAATAAGAACTTGGCTACTGTAGTGAAATCTGCCGGTGAACGTCGCGACCCATCTGAGAAGGGCGGGCGGAACAGAGCCGCGACGTGAGCTGTACCCAGAGCCACACCGCCATGAGGGCGACGAGGAGGGTCAGAGGTGCCGTAGCATAAGCTGTGAAGTCGAGTCGACGACTCGTGAAATCCAAAGAGCTGGCGAATCTGACTCGCAGTAATAGTGACATCCTCTCGCTCAAAACGAAACCTCATCCAGTGAAGATCTGGGTCTATCCATACAATCGCGTAGAAAACTCGGACCCACTCCTCAACATACCTGCCGTTGGTAGTCAAAAGAGTCAGAAGGCCAGGCAGATATGTGAGGTGCACCTCAAAGTCAGCACCGGCGGCAAGCAGAAAAGCTGGAAGATCCAAAAGTCGGTGCACTCGCAGAGCAATCTGTGCAGACATCTGTGCCCTGAAGAATGATTCCTGAATCCTGGTGCTGAAAAGGTCAACTGCAGCAGGGTCCCTCTGAGTCGGTAACCAAGACTCCATGGGTACGTATCTGAACCTATGTACCCGTGCCGCTGTAGCACGCTGAAGGTCAAACAACCGGGGATCAGCAGCCAGAGGTCCCACCTCAGTCTCATCGCGCTCCCGGAAACGAGCAGGTGGAATAGGAGGAGCGGAAACAGGAGCGGGAGGAGGAGCAGTGGAAGCTGGTGTAGTGGAGGTGGTGGATGGTGCAACAGGGGTGACAGGAGCAGGCAAAGTGGGAGGTGGAGTGGAAGCTGAAGCAGTGGTGGTAGTGGATGAGTGAGGCCGGGAGGCGAGACGACGAACACGGTACGCAATCTGATCTGAAGGTGTCTGAGGCTGATCTCCAAGCTCGGCCTGCGCAGCGGCTGCGGCTGCTGCTGCTGCCGCTGCACGGGCTGCTCTGTCCATACGCCGCTTCTTGCGGCCTTCCTGCTGCTCCAAGTGTACTTTCTTGCCCTTGACCTGCCTGAAGGGGCGACGAGGATCCTCATCATCGCCTCCCCCTGGCGCCGACACATTCTTCATGCGCGGCATCCTGACCTGACGACTGCAAATGAGAGAGAGAGAGACTAAGCACAGATCGATAATATCCGATAGAATAACAAAGGATGAGATGACTACCTTGAAAGCTCACACGAGAGGTGACGATCCAGGCAAGACAGGAGACGGCACACGGGCAGTCAAGGTCACTGAAATGACAGAAGAGGTGAGCACGTATTAGTCACATAGTCATAAGTATATGAAATATGAATAAATACATACACAGAGAAATATGGCACAGAAAACGAGAGATAAGGCGAACGAGAGGTCAAACGACGTGAAAACGGCGTTTGAACGATAAATAGAGCCATAGGAGGTTTGGAATTCGAATTGAGGCACGAAATGACGTGGAATTGAGCCGATACTTCACGAATAGGTTTATATGGGTGAACATGAGTGAAGTGTGTGCTTGGTTTGAATTTAGGCGAAGAAAATGAGATTTGGGCACTCGGCTCGGAAACGATCGCTCGAAACGGGGAATTTGGTGAAATTAAAGCCTGGAATATCGGATGGGCGTGAAATTTGGCGAATATGTTACTGGAGGTGTTGTGAAAGTGCCTGAAAAATTTGGGTTCAATTGGAGCATTTTTGGCTAGTTTGGACATTTCACCGAACACTTGGCGTGCGGTGAATTAGGTTTTGGGAGATTGAGTCAATTTAGGCTGTGAAACCCTCCCTAAGGAGCTGAGAACCTGCAGGAGTACTCAAGGAACATAAAAGAACTCAATCATGCACTTGGGTTCACAGGATTTGATAGAAATTGGATTTGGACACAAAAAGGGTGGAAAAGGGGAGCTTACTGGTGGCAGGAGCACAGAGAGAAAGGGGGAAAGAGAGAGAAAGTAATACTCACCAGAGAGGAAAGGGGAGATGGACTTGGACGCCGCCGGTGAAGAGATCGCCGGAGAGGAGGGGTGGTCGCCGGCGAGGGGGGGAGATCGCCAGAGATAGAGAGCAGAGGCAGAACAGAGAAGTGGAACTGCCAGGCCTCGGGCGCGAGAGGGGAAAAGTTTTTTTAAAAACCGGATATGGGCGCACCGGACAGTCTACAGTGCCTGTCCGGTGCACACCGTACAACGCACAGTAGCTGTCCGGTGAACCACCGGACAGCGCACAGGAAAATGGATTTTGAGCGCGCGGCTGCCGGTGCACCGGACATTGCACAGTGCAGTGTCCGGTGCACACCGGACTGTCCGGTGAGCCTAGACAGAGGGAAAATTTGGATTTTTTTGAATTTTTCTATCTAGTTCCCAACCAAACCAAATCCCAACTTATAAACACACAAAATAACACTTGTTGGGACAGGTATTGGCACCCTCACATACTTTTCTCATAATTTTCAAAATATTTTGCCATAGGCTAGATAATTTTTAGAGAAAATAAGCAAATGGTGAAATTTGCATTTTGGCCTTGCACTAGGGGTTTTCATGAGTGATTTGAGTTTTGAATACTCCCCCTAAGTGCAGTACCTCATGCATACTTCAAGAACCAACAATTGCATAAGAAGTAAGAATTTAAGTGCTAAAAGCTTAAAACTAAGACTTGTCAAGTTTGATCCGAGTTAAGCTTTTTCACTCACTTTGTTGGCGGTTATCTCAACTAGGTTAGACAAGCCCTAGATGCAATACAAGAAATTTAAACATGCAATGCAAGCTTGACAACACCATTTGACATCTTACATAAAATTTCTGAGATCAAGAATATTTAGTTCATTTCTCAACATGCAAAAGCGGGTCTTATCAAGAGGCTTAGTGAAAATATCCGCTAATTGATCTTCCGACCTCACTCCTTCTAAAATGATATCTCCTTTAGCAACATGATCTCTAAGGAAGTGATGACGGATATCAATGTGCTTGGTGCGAGAGTGTTGTACAGGATTATTAGCAATTTTAACAGCACTCTCATTATCACACAACAAAGGTACCTTTTCTAGAACTACGCCATAGTCTAGAAGAGTTTGTTTCATATACAAAATTTGTGTGCAACACGCACCTGCAGCAATGTATTCCGCTTCGACAGTTGACAAGGCAACACTATTTTGCTTTTTGGATGTCCATGAAACTAGTGATCTACCAAGCAGATGGCATCCCCCAGAAGTACTTTTCCTATCAATTTTGCAACCGGCATAATCCGAATCGGAATAGCCAATTAAATCAAAAGTAGCTCCTTTGGGATACCACAGACCAACACTTGTGGTGTGCCTGAGATACCTAAGAATTCTCTTAACAACGCGAAGATGAGCTTTCTTAGGATTAGATTGAAATCTAGCACACATGCAGACACTAAACATAATATCGGGCCTAGATGCGGTAAGGTACAATAAGCTACCAATTATAGAACGTTAGAGAGTTTGATTAACCGGGTTACCTCCCTCATCTAAGTCGAGATGTCCATTGGCATGGGGGTCTTGATTGGTTTGCACTTTTCCATGTTGAACCTTTTCAACAAGTCTTTGGTATACTTCTCTTGTGAGAGAAAGTTACCATCTTTCATTTGCTTGACTTGAAAGCCGAGGAAGTACGTTAGCTCACCAATCATTGACATCTCGAACTCCTTCGACATCAACTAACCAAATTCCTTGCAATGATAGTCATTTGTCGAGCCAAAGATTATATCATCAACATATACTTGACAAATGAAAATATCACCGTTATGTTTCCTTGTGAATAGAGTTGTGTCGACGGTCCTGATCTTGAAGCCCTTTTCGATGAGGAAGTCGCGAAGGCGCTCATACCAAGCCCTTGGAGCTTGCTTTAGCCCATATAGCGCCTTGGACAACCTGTAAGCATGGTTAGGATATCTAGGGTCTTCAAATCCAGGTGGTTGCTCAACATATACAAGTTCATTTATGAAGCCATTTAAAAATGCACTTTTTACATCCATTTGATAAAGTTTTATATCATAGCATGATGCATATGCAAGTAGGATATAGATGGCTTCCAGTCGAGCAACCGGTGCAAAGGTCTCTCCAAAATCTAAACCTTCAACTTGACAGAAACCCTTTGCAACAAGTCTTGCCTTGTTCCTTACAATCACACCTTGATCATCTTGTTTGTTTCTAAACACCCACTTTGTTCCAATGATTCTTGCATCTTGTGGGGGCTTCTCCAGGGTCCAAACTTCGTTACGGGTGAAGTTGTTAAGTTCTTCATGCATGGCATTCACCCATTCTGGATCCTGTAGCGCCTCATCTATACAAGTAGGCTCAACACAAGAAACAAAGGAGTGATGTTCAATAAAAGAAGCATGTCTATGTGATCGAGTAATAACCCCTTGTGAAGGACTCCCGATGATTTGGTTTTGAGGATGAGCTTGAAGTAGTGATGAGTTTCTCCTGTCAACCACTTGGGAAGAAGATCCTGGAGCATCAACATCTTCGGCTTGTACCCTTGCTTGTTCATGAGAGACAAATGTATCTTCATTTGCATGCCTCTCATCTTTTTCATCATCTTGTGGTACATTTGATGAAGAAGGCCTGTCAATGTTTTGCACCTCTTCTTCATCTTCTTTTGGTTTGATAGCTCCAATTGGCATGTTCTTCATTGCTTCCCTAAGTGGCTCATCACCTACATCATCAAGATTTTCAAGTGCTCCTTGGGAGCCATTAGTCTCATCAAATTCCACATCATATGTTTCTTCTACCAAGCCAGTGGCATGGTTGAATACTCGATATGCTTTGGACTTTAATGAATAACCCAAAAGAAAACCAATATCACAACGTCTTTGAAACTTCCCTAGGTGATGGCATTTCTTGTAGATGTAGCATTTGCACCCAAACACCCGGAAGAAGGAGACGTCTGGCTTTTTTCCATTTAGCAGTTCATAGGGAGTCTTCGCAAGTAGCCGGTGAGGAAATAGCCTGTTTGATGCATAACATGCAGTGTTGACAGCTTCGGCCCAAAACCTCTCCGGTGTGTTATACTCATCAATCATTGTTCTTGCAAGTGTGATCAAGGTCCTGTTTTTCCTTTCAACAACTCCATTTTGTTGAGGTGTGTATGTTGCAGATACTTCATGCTTGATCCCAATTTCATCACAGTACTCATGAATGTTGGTGTTGTCAAATTCTTTGCCATTATCACTTCTAATATTCTTGATCTTGCAATCAAATTCATTTTGTGCTTTCTTGGCAAACTTCTTGAATATAGATGCAACTTCAGATTTGTCATGGAGAAAGAACACCCAAGTGTATCTTGAGAAGTCATCAACAATCACTAGACAGTAGAGGTTGCCACCGGCACTTACATAATTTGTAGGTCCAAATAAATCCATATGAAGTAGTTCCAGTGGCCTTGATGTTGACATGAAAGCTTTAGTAGGATGTGTATTAGCAACTTGCTTTCCAGCTTGACATGCACTACATGGCTTGTCTTTTTCAAACACCACATCCTTTAATCCTCTAACCATGTCTTTCTTTAATACCTTCTTGAGTGTGCTCATCCCAACATGTGCAAGCCTCCTATGCCAAAGCCATCCAAGTGAAGCTTTGGTGAAGAGGCAAGTTCTTAAGTCTGCATCTTCTGAAGTGAAATCCACTAAGTAGAGGTTGTTGTATCTAAATCCCTTGAACACCATTGATTCATCATCCATCTTTGATACAATAACCTCTGTTGGAGTGAATAAGCATTGAAGTCCAAGATCACAGAGTTAATAAATTGAAGCTCCAAGGTGCAATCAAGAGAACATTTGATATTGATAAATCATTTGAAATTGCCACCTTGCCAAGTCCTTGCACTTTTCCTTTTGAATTGTCTCCAAATGTGATTTTATCTTGTCCATCAACATTCTCATCAAGTGAGGTGAACATCCGTGGGTTGCCTGTCATATGTTGTGTGCATCCACTGTCAATAACCCAATGGCTCCCACCGGTCTTATAGTTCACCTACATCCATAGACAAATCAAGCTTGAGTTTTGAGGGCCCTATATTGCATAGGACCAGTGACTCTCTCAATCAAGGACTTTGCAACCTAGATTTGTCTAGGTCTACTCTTGTTTGGTGGACCTAGGAATGTAACTTTGACCTTTCCATTTGCAACCTTTCTTAGAACATAATGAGCATTGAAATCAAATGGTCTTGAGTGCTTAGGCAAGGGAGTTGGTGGTTTGGCTTTGCAGTTGTGGGCAAAATGACCTTCATTTCCACACTCAAAGCATTTGATAGGCTTGTGAGTCTGCTTAGGCTTGTATTGAGTAGTAGCTTTCTTTTGCACAAAAGCATTGTATCCAATACCACTTTTGTTGTTTTTCATGACAGTGTTCATAAGCAGCTCATTTTGGAGGTATTGACCCTTGTTGAACTTTTGCACACTTGTTGCAAGATGTTCATTTTCACTCTTTAGTTTCTTGACCTCATTTTTAAGCCTTTCATTATCCACTGCCAACTCATTGTTGAAATCATTGTTCTCAATAGCAACCTTTCCTCTAGTAGTTGCATCAGTTAAGTATTTCTTCAATTTTTGGTTGTCTAAAGTCAAGACTTCAACTTTTTCAGTCAATTCAGCATGTAGACTAGTTTGCTCTCCTTGACTCAAATCATCACATGAGGTTGCTACATCAATCTTAACAACAAGGTTAATAGCCTCATGTGTTTTGCAAGATAAAAGTTCATTTTCAACAAGAAGATTGTCATGATCAAATTTAATTTGAGTATAGTCTTCCTTGATTTTTACTAGTCTATCTTGCAACTCCCTATTAGCTTCATTTAGCTTGTCACATTTATCCTTAGCATCTTTTAGGGAGGTTGTGAGCTCATTTACAGTTGATGACATAGTTTTATTTTCTTCTTCATTTCATCACTAGCTTTCATAACTATGTCATATTTGGCATTTAAAGATTCATTTTCATTTTTCAACCTATCACATTTAGCTTTTGACTTTCTAATGATTTGAGTATATTCTTTAAGCAAGTCAGCTAGCTCATCATATGAAGGTGAAGCAAATTCCTCATCACTATCACTATCACTATCATCAGTAATATCAATATCATTTTGTACCTTCCGTTCACCCCTAGCCATGAGGCATAGGTGAGAAGTCGATGATGGCGATGGTGGTGGTGAAGAGAAGTCTCCGGCGATGGCGGCAACTTTTTCATCATTCTCTTCTTCACTTGAAGAAGATCCACTTGATGACTCAATGTCAGTGAGCCAGTCACCAACAATATATGCCTTTCCATTCTTCTTCTTGTGGAACCTCTTTTGCTTCCCATCCTTCCTCTTGAAGAATTTCTTTTCCTTCTTTTCATCATCGTTGTCATCTTCTTTCTTGCCCTTGAACTTGTTCTTCTTGGGCTTGTTACATTGATGAGCAAGATGACCGAGCTCTCCACAGTTATAGCAATCCATCTCAGAAATGGGCTTTCTTTTATTGGAAAAGAATTTCTTCTTTCTTGAATCAAATTTGATGCCTTCTTTTTTGAGCTTCTTCAACATCTTGGTGGTCTTCCTTACCATCAAGGCAATGTTAGCATCAAGGTCATCATCACTTGAGGACTCTTCCTCAACTTGTATTTTTGCTTTTCCTTTTCTTTCTTGATTTGCTTTGAGAGCCAAATCCTTTCTTTTGGAAGATGACTCATCTTTGTCGTTGATGTGCATGTACATCTCATGAGCATTGATCTTTCCCAAAATCTATGTAGGTGTGGTAACTGAAAGATCCATTTGATGTAGCACAGTGACAATGTGTCCATATTTGTCTATTGGGAGGACACTGAGAATTTTCCTCACAACATCCGGTTGTGAGATTTGAGTAAGCCTCAATCCATTAACTTCCTCTACAAGAATATTGAGACGTGAGTACATAGCATTGGCATTTTCATTAGTAAGCATTTCAAAAGAATTTAACTTTCTCATGGCTATGTGATATCTCTCCTCACGCTCACTTCTAGTTCCTTCATGTAGAGCACAAATGTCCATCCACAAATCATGAGCATTTTTATGATTTCTTACTCTATTGAACACATCTTTGCAAAGGCCTCTAAAAAGGGTGTTTTTGGTCTTAGCATTCCATTTCTCATAATTAAACCCATCACCTACAAGATTTGTGCGATCTCTAGGTTCGGGGAATCCTTGTGTGGCGGCTTTATAGACACCAATGTCTATAGCCTCTAAATATGCTTCCATACGAATTTTCCAATAAGGAAAATCGTCACCATCAAAAACGGGAGGAGGTCCATCCCCACCGGACATCGTAACTCTTAGCGGTTAAGCTAATCTAAGAGCAACAAGGCTCTGATACCAATTGAAAGGATCACGATGCCCAAGAGGGGGTGAATTGGGCTTCTCTAAAAATCAACACTAAATAAAAGCTAAGCAAGAGCTAAGCAAGAGCCCAACTTCACCCCAACAACTGCACTAAGATAATAATACTCGAAATACAATAATGCTAAGATAATACTTCAAATACTTGCTAAACAAATACACAATGTAAAGTGCTTGAATTAAGTGCGGAATGTAAAGCAAGGTTTAGAAGACTCCTCCAAATTTTTCCCGAGGTATTGAAGAGTCGGCACTCTCCACTAGTCCTTGTTGGAGCACCCGCGCAAGGGTATCGCTCCCCCTTGGTCCTCGCAAGAACCAAGTGCTCACTACGAGATGATCCTTTGCCACTCTGGTGCGGTGGATCCCTCGAGACCGCTTACAAACTTGAGTCGGGTCACCAACAAGATCTTCACGGTGATCACCGAGCTCCCAACGCCACCAAGCCGTCTAGGTGATGCCGATCACCAAGAGTAACAAGCTTTAGACTTTCTCTTGACCAAGAGAAGCCTAATGCAAGTGGTGTGTGCTCTAGGTGGCTCTCGCTAGCGCTAATGAGGAACAAATACGGATTAAGATTCTCTAATCTCCTCACTAGGCTTTTGGTGCTTGCAATGCTCTAGCAATGTGCTGGAATAAATGTGGGATGCAAGACATTGAATATGGTGGGTGGAGGGGGTATAAATAGCCCTCACCCACCAACTAGCTGTTACCAGCATTTTCCTGCGCGTGGGCGCACCGGACAGTCCGGTGCGCCACCGGTGCGCCAACGGTGCACCACCGGTCGTTTCCAACGGCTAGTTCTGACAGTTAGCCGTTGGACTCATGGCACACCGGACAGTGAACAGTCATTGTCCGGTGCACACCAGACAGTTCGGTGCACTGTCCGGTGCACTGTCCGGTGCGCCACTATAATTCATTTCTGAACCAGTCGCGCTCGGGTTTTGCTGCACGGGGAGACCTTCCCCTGGGCTGGCCTGGCCCACCTGGCAGATGGTGCACCGGACAGTCTGGTGCCCCAGGGCCAGAAACCCTACCTCTTGTTTTTCAGCTGATTTTCAAATCGATTTTCGTTCTAACTTGTGAGTGAGTTCTAGAGTGACACCTAGCACTGTATGTGAGTGTGATTGTGCACCAACACTACACTAGAACTCTCTTGGTCAAACTACTCATCGACAACCCCTCTTTATAGTACGGCTAAAAGAGAATAAAAGACCTAACTAAATCACGAGTGTCCACATCTCCTTGACACTCGGACTCCGTAGTCCTTCACCTTTTGTTTCGTCGTTTTAGCCGTCGCTTCGAGTTCTTATCTTCGGGATTGTTTTCACCGTTGTAGTACTTCTACCTGTAATGCGACCTAACTTACCATTTGTCTCTGCAAAACACACGTTAGTCACATATAACATTACATTGTCATTAATCACTAAAACCAACCAGGGGCCTAGATGCTTTCATCCCCGTTGAGGAGTCCACTAAAGACGGGTCTTTTTCAACCCTTTCCCTCTCTCCACCGAACACCAAGACCAGTGAGCTCTTCTTCTTTATCTCAAGGGTCACTAAGACCCCGCAAGGATCACCATACTCTTAGGTGTCTCTTGCTAGCTTTACAAGCCTCCAAACCTTTGGAGGTAAATGAATGGGAGTCAAAACTCCACGCTCAAATGACCATAGATGTAGCACACACTCTCTCAATGAATCTCACAAGGCACTATTGCCAAACTCACACGAGTAGCTTTCTTTTGCTTGATCTCTCTTTTGTGGCACTTGTATTGTTTGTGGTGGCCTAAATCTTGTGTATGAGATAGATCAATGAATGGAGGTGTTTGGGAGGGCTTGAATATGTCAACTATATGACTTGGAATGTTGCTTGGGCTCCCACCACTTGAAGTGGCCGGTTGGGGTGGTATTTATAGCCACCAACCATCTTGTAGCTGTTGGGGAAGGCTGCTAGCGATGGGCGCACCGGACAGTCCGATGCGCCACCGGACACTGTCCGCTGTGCCGCCACGTCACCCAACCGTTAGGGTTAGAAGCTGGTCGACCGTTGGAGGCTTTGTCCTCATGTGGCATCGGACAGTCCGATGCTGCACCAGACATGTAATGTTTACTGTCCGGTGCGCCTCTGACACTGCGCTCTGACTCTGTCGCGCACTGTTCCTCGCGTCAAGTCCTTTTGCAGTTGACCGTTGCGCGAAGTAGCCGTTGCTCCGCTGGCACACCGGACAGTCCGGTGATTTTTAGCGGAGTGCGCCTGCTAAAACCCGAGAGTGGCTCGTTGGACTCTGTACGGTCCTGGTGCACCGGATACTGTCTGGTGGCACACCGAACAGTCTGGTGCGCCAGACCAGAGCACACTCGGTTTCTTTGCTCCTTTGATTTTGAACCCTAACTTTGATCTTTTATTGGTTTGTGTTGAACCTTTATGCACCTGTAGAATATGTAATCTAGAGCAAACTAGTTAGTCCAATTATTTGTGTTGGGCATTCAACCACCAAAATTATTTATAGGAAAAGGTTAAACCCTATTTGCCTTTCAATCTCCCCCTTTTTGGTGATTAAAGCCAACACAAACCAAAGCAAGTATATAAGTGCAGAATTGAACTAGTTTGCATAAGGTAAGTGCATAAGTTACTTAGAATTAAACCAATTTATACTTACACTAGATATTCATGGATTGCTTTCTTTCTTTTAACATTTTGGACCACATTTGCACCACTTGTTTTGTTTTTGTAAATTTTTTTGGAAAATCTTTTCAAAGTCTTTTTGCAAATAGTCAAAGGTATATGAATAAGATTTCGAGAGGCATTTTAAAGTTTTGAAATCCCCCCGTTTCAAATGCTTTTCCTTTGACTAAACAAAACTCCCCCTGAATGAAATTCTCCTCTTAGTTTTCAAGAGGGTTTTAATAGATATTGATTGGAAATATATTTAGATGCTAGTTTTGAAAATACTAACCAATTGAAAATAAACATACCAATTTGAAATATATCGATTAAAAACTTTCGAAAGGTGGTGGTGCGGTCCTTTTGCTTTGGGCTTAATATTTCTCCCCCTTTGGCATTAATCGCCAAAAACGGAGAATTTGTGAGCCCTTTTATCTTTTCTCCCCCATTGATAAAAGAAATATAAGTGAATGATTATACCAATTGGAGAGATGGCGAAATACCGGCAAAGGGTAAATAGTACCGATGGAGTAGAGTGGAAGCGATGTCTTTGCCGAATACTTCATTTCTCTTTCAATCTAAGACTTAATACACGAGATACTCATGGAAACATATTAGTCTTAGACGTGGTACAAGAAAAAATAAGAAATATGCAATTGTACCAAATGAAAGAGATATGATTACAAGATATGTCAATTTGCCTTTATCATAGTGCTATATAATATAGATTGCTCCCTCTAAATATGTGCCTTGAGAGGAATACATATTTTGGCCTTAAATGCCAAATGCACATAATGAGGTTAATGAGAACATATCTATATCATAGACAATGTGAAGTGCAATGTGTCATAATATAGGTGTGATGCTTATGACAGACTATGCACTTATGAAAGCATGCTATAAACATTTTAAGCATTTACCCTCAAGGATTTCAAAGAGGCTTAAGGAACCTCCACCTTTGGAACAAAGGTAGCTTATCCTCGTTACAAGGTTAAGCTTTAAGCTCTTTGACAATAAAATCACTTCACCCAGTTTTAACAAAAACACATTTAATGCAGGAATGAAATTTTTGAGAGGTTAAACTAGGTATGAAGCAGGGATAATGCATAGACATGATTTCTCTTCCTTTTATACAAGATATGCAAAGAGTGTATAGGAAGATTTAGATACATGTGTAAATGAGAGGAAGTAGTTTACCCTTATGTACTTTCACATAGAGATGCTCTCTTCATTGTGCTTTGTTCTTAGTCTCGGTTACTTAAGACCCATATTCAAGACAATGTATGGAAATATTTTGCACAAGAGAGAGTTCTACAACTAGTGATCCTTTTCTGAGTCATAGTTAACATATATCAAGTAGATCACAACTTGCATAAATTTACCCTGAATTCTCCTTTTAACTTAGTGCATTTCAAGAGAGATATTGATTGATAGTATATGAGGCACTAAGCAACATAAGAGTCAATTGAAGTTATTTAATGAATAACAGTTGCGATCAAAAGAACAACATTACAATATCAAATAAGCTTAAAATAGGAGAATCCAGTAAATATGCTACTTTAAAAATAAAAGCTATAATCCTTAATAAAAGTGTTATCACTTTACCAAATTGGATTGATTTGAAGCAGCATACTTCATGAGAAACTCATTCTCATACTTGACACTTTATGAGATTACTGAGAGAAAATGTTAGTCTCAATATGATCAAGATATAGAAATGGAGCTCCCCCTAAAGATATGCATCAAGAATTTGAATGACTTGGTTAGATGCACTTTTCCTTTAAAGAAACATAGGAGAATACATTGAACATCTTGATCAAGGCATGTAATATTTCCAATAATCAACTCATGCCTGCTATTCTCAACAATCAAAAGGTTTATAATACTTACAACCACACCATTGACCATTTGAAGATCTTACTGTCCAAGTAGGTGTTGTTCTTGATGTCTTCCTTGAGTGTCCTCTCTTTGAAGTTGTCTCTTTTTTCTTTTCAAACTTATTGAAAATACTCAAGAAAGATATTAGCATCACAGAGGAGTATATGATGAATGATGATTTCTTTAGATAAGAGATACAAACAATTCATCATCCATAAGTCACACAGACACAAAGTAAAATCCTTAATATTGGTGCACATCATTAGAAAGGAGAAATATGCACCTTTTGACATTTCTAATCAATCATAGGAAATTTATTTCTTCATATTGAATTTATTAACATAACTTAGAAGCATATCAATATGAGAACATATATAGCAAAGGTATGAGTTAGATTCTCATATACTAGTGCACATATGAAAGCAAGTTTATATGCACTTTTAGCCATCTTAAGTTAACTAATGAATCTAATCTTCACATTGGTAGATTAAGATAATTTAGAATAAACACCAATTGAATGGGAACCATTATTGATTAAGAAGATGAGTTCCCATACCTTTGCTTTTCCCTTTCTTCCTTTAGGTGAAGAGCAACCCTTGAGACTTGTGTCTTTTAATAAATTGAACATGTGTTTACTCTCTTGTAGATTTTCATAAATATACTCAAGAGATATGTCATTAGTAATACAAGAACTAGTTTCATTTTTAGTAATCATTTTTGAAAGGAATGAAAGATAGATTACTAAAACTTGGAAACTTTATAGCATGAACTAGATTATCCCATAGATGATGTTATGCTCAAGCATAAACAATTTCTTAAGATTATGGAACAAATCTAATTCATAACATGAAGAGCGATGAATGTATAAGAATCATATCCAATTTAAGCAAGAAGAAATACATCATAAATCATTGGATTGATTTTTCTTTTCATGTTAGATTACGCATTTCCATAGAGAAACTTATTCTCTATATGTGAGACTACTTAGGTCAAATAGACAAAAACAAGAGTCTCACAATTCTAGTCATAAAGAGATATTCCCTTTATAAGTTTCCTTAGGATTTGAATTCCCTATATGATACCTTATTCTTTTAAGAGCATGGATTATGTCTCTATGTCTAGAACATGGCAACAATAGGATAATTAATGTAAAACATGCCATGAGATACTTACAATAATTTTAAATCATGTAGATTGTCATAATATAGAAATGATGAATATGCAATCTACCATATGAGAGGAACTTTCTCCAAAAAATGGTGACATAGTTAAAAACATTTTAAGTGCTTCCTTTTTCTATGTGACTACACAAGACACAAGAGAAATGATAATTGAAGATACTTGCACTTAAAGACATAAGTGTTACCATCCTTTGGCTTTCCTCCATGTTGTAGGCTTTGATTTTCCACACAGGATAATCCTTTATTCCCTATAACATTAATATCTTGCTCGAGATGATATGAGTTTTAGATAATAAAACAACTTTTGGGTCAATCTTAGAGATATATAAAATTGTAAGATTGATAGCTTGGGTCAAATAAGAATTGAATTAACCCCCTCAAGCACTTCCAAAGCTCCATATCATCTCCTTCCCATGTAAAGCTTGTCAAGCATATTTTGGTTCCCATCTCTTGATGGGTCCATCAAGGTTAGTCAACAAAGATCTAGGAACCCAGATGTCCTTTGTGCTAGCACTTGGTAAACTCATTACATTTCTAGCACAAGTTGCAATTTTGGGTTGCCTAGTTACATATGAATCAATTGACAAGTTGGGGGCGTGATAGTTATTAATAGGACAATCCTTACATTGATGTCCTTTCTTTCGGCATATGTAGCAAAGGCGATCTTCATGTCTTGAAGATGTCTTCTTTCCTTGTTTCTTGCTTACTACATGGTTAGTAAATATTTTCTTTTCTAAGACTATGCCTTTTTGTTTTACATAGGGACATGACTTAACTAAATGTCCCTTCTTAGAGCATCTAAAACAATGTTTATCATCCTTATTAATAATCAAGCCATTCTTTTTAATATAGGGACATGACCTAATCAAGTGCCCATTTTCAAAGCATTCACTACACTTCTTACTTTTCTTAGTGTGAAGTGTGGCTTGATCATTACCTTGGATGTTACCTTGCATGGAGGCATGGTTGAGGCTTTTGGTAGAGGTATTGATTTTCTTCTTTTGTTCCTTCCTCTTGACAATCCTTAAATCCTTGACTTTTTCTTCAAGGGATTTTGTGCATGCCATGGTTGTTCCCGTCTCAAGCT
Source organism: Zea luxurians (assembly GCA_029449295.1). Taxonomy (NCBI): domain Eukaryota; kingdom Viridiplantae; phylum Streptophyta; class Magnoliopsida; order Poales; family Poaceae; genus Zea; species Zea luxurians. Next base: position 104,348,073 of record JAOPSE010000002.1, read on the forward strand.
TTTTCACCATGTAATCACGGTTATCTTGAGAAGGTTGGGTAGTGCACTTCCCTTTTAGTTGTGTCAAGCTCGTTCTTAGCCTCTAATTTTCTTCCTTGATGAAAGGGAAAAAAGGCTTACACATTTTCCTAATTGATTTTGGTGGTTGAATTGCCCAACACAAATAATTGGACTAACTAGTTTGCTCTAGATTATGAGTTCTACATGTGCCAAAGGTTCACAACAAACCAATAAAAAGACCAAGAAAGGATTTAAATTAAAAGAGCAAAAGACAACCGAAGTGTACCCTGGTCTGGTGCACCGGACTGTCCGGTGTGCCACCGGACAGTGTCCGGTGCACCAGGGAACCCGACTCCAAACTTGCCACCTTCGGGAATTCTGGGAGCCGCTCCGCTATAATTCACCGGACTGTCCGGTGTGCCAGCGAAGTAACGGCTACACAACGCCAACGGTCGTCTGCAACGGCAGTTAATGCGCTACAGTGCGCGCAGAAGTCAGAGCACAGCCAGAAGGCGCACCGGACAGTGAACAGTGACTGTCCGGTGCACCACCGGACTGTCCGGTGGCCTAGATGTCAGAAGCTCCAATGATCAGAATCCAACGGCCGGGTGACGTGGCTGGCGCACCGGACAGTGTCCGGTGGCGCACCGGACTGTCTGGTGCGCCATGCGACAGCAGCCTCCACCAACGGCTCCTTTGGTGGTTGAGGCTATAAATAACCCCAACCACCCACCATTCATTGCATCCAAGTTTTCAACCTTCACACCTCATACAAGAGCTATAGCATTCAATACAAGACACAACCAAAGAGATCAAATCCTCTCCCAAGTCCAAAGACAATTCCAATCAAATAGTGACTAGTGAGAGAGAAATACTTGTGTTCATTTGAGCTCTTGCGCTTGGATTACTTTTCTTCTTCCTTCTTTCTCGTGTTCAACTCAATTGTAACCAAGGCAAGAGACACCAATTGTTGTGGTGGTCCTTGTGGGGACTTAGTGTCCCGTTTGATTGAGAAGAGAAGCTCACTCGGTCTAAGTGACCGTTTGAGAGAGGGAAAGGGTTGAAAGAGACCCGGTCTTTGTGACCACCTCAATGGGGAGTAGGTTTGCAAGAACCGAACCTCGGTAAAACAAATCACCATGTCATCTGCTCTTATTCGCTTGTGATTTGTTTTCACCCTCTCTTTCGAACTCGAATTTAATTCTAACGCTAACCCCGGCTTATAGTTGTGCTTAAAGTTTGTAAATTTCAGATTCACCCTATTCACCCCCTTTAGGTGACTTTCAATTGGTATCAGAGCCCGGTGCTTCATTAGAGCCTAACCGCTCGAAGTGATGTCGGGAGATCACGCCAAGAAGGAGATGGTGACCGGTGAGAAGCCCGCCACAAGCCACAGGACGGCTCCATCAAGGGAGTCCGGCAACAAAAAGAAGGAGGGATCCCCTTCACACATTAGGACACACAAGAGTGGCGAGAAGAATAAGAAAATGAAGAAAGTGGTCTACTACGAGACCGACTCTTCATCGCCCTCTACATCAGGATCCGACGCCGCGTCCATCACTTCTAAGCGCCAAGAGCGCAAGAAGTATAGTAAGATCCCCCTACACTATCCTCGCATTCCTAAATATACTCCATTACTTTCCGTCCCATTAGGCAAACCACCGACATTTGATGGTGAAGATTATTCTAGGTGGAGTGATATGATGAGATATCACCTAACCTCACTCCACAAAAGCATATGGGATGTTGTTGAGTTTGGAGTACAGGTACCATCCGTAGGGGATGAAGATTATGATGAGGACGAGGTGGCCCAAATCGAGCACTTCAACTCTCAAGCAACTACTATACTCCTCACCTCTCTAAGTCGAGAGGAGTATAATAAGGTGCAAGGGTTGAAGAGCGCAAAAGAGATTTGGGACGTACTCAAGACGGCGCACGAAGGAGATGAGGTGACCAAAATCACCAAGCGGGAAACGATCGAGGGGGAGCTTGGTTGCTTTATGCTCAACCAAGGAGAAGACCCGCAAGCAATGTACAACCGGCTAAAAACCTTGGTGAACCAAGTGCGCAACCTCAGGAGCTCCAAGTGGGATGACCATGAAATGGTCAAGGTTATTATTAGATCACTTGTTTTTCTTAATCCCACTCAAGTTTAATTAATTCATGGTGATCCAAGATATAAACTAATGTCTCCTGAGGAAGTGATAGGTAAATTTGTGAGCTTTGAATTGATGATCAAAGGCTCAAAGAAAATCATCGAGCAAGGCACCTCCTCCACACCTGATGTGCAACCCGTTGCATTCAAGGCAACGGAGGAGAAGAAAGAAGACTCTACACCTAGAAGGGTCCCCATCGACGCCTCCAAGCTCGACAATGAGGAGATGGCGCTCATCATCAAGAGCTTCCGCCAAATCCTCAAGCAAAGGAGGGGAAAAGACTACAAGTCCCGCTCCAAGAAGGTTTGCTACAAATATGGTAAGCCCGGTCATTTTATCGCTGAATGTCCCTTGTCTAGTGATAGTGACAGGGATAACGACAAGAAGGGAAAGAGGAGAGAAAAGAAGAGGTACTACAAGAAGAAGGGTGGTGATGCCCATGTTTGCCAGGAGTGGGACTCCGACGAGAGCTCCACTGACTCCTCCTCCGACGAGGACGCCGCCAACATCGCTGTCACCAAAGGCCTCCTCTTCCCCAACGTCGGCCACAAGTGCCTCATGGCAAAAGACAGCAAGAAGAAGAAGATAAAATCAAGATCCTCCACTAAGTATGCAACATCTAGTGATGAAGCTAGCTCTAGTGATGATGAGGATGATTTATTAACACTTTTTGCCAACCTAAACATGCAACAAAAGGAGAAATTAAATGAATTGATTAGTGTTATTCATGAGAAGGATGAACTCTTGGATAGCCAAGAGGACTTCCTAATTAAAGAAAACAAAAAGCATGTTAAGGTTAAAAATGCTTATGCTCTAGAGGTAGAAAAATATGAAAAATTATCTAGTGAGCTAAGCACTTGCCATGATGTTATTTCCAACCTTAGAAATGAAAATGCCAAATTAATTGCTAAGGTTGAGAAATCAAATGTTTGTGATGATTCAATTGACAATCTTAGAAATGATAATGCTTGTTCAATTGCTAAGATTGAAAAACTGAATACCTCTCTTGCTAGCCTTAGAAATGAGAATGAAAGATTAATTGCTAAGGCTAAGGAATTAGATGTTTGCAATATTTCTATTTCCAATCTTAGAGATGAGAATGACATTTTACATGCTAAGATTGTTGAACTAAATTCTTGCAAACCCTCTACATCTACCGTTGAGCATGTTACTATTTGCACTAGATGTAGAGATGTTAACATTGATGCTATTCATGATCACATTGCTATGATTAAACAACAAAATGATCATATAGCAAAATTAGATGCTAAAATTGCCGAGCATGAGTTAGAAAATGAAAATTTTAAATTTGCTCGTAGTATGCTCTATAGTGGGAGACGCCTTGGCATTATGGATGGCATTGGCTTCCAACAGGGAGGCAATCTCAAACTCAATGCCCCTCCTAAAAGATTATCTAACTTTGTTAAGGGCAAGGCTCCCATGCCTCAGGATAATGAGGGTTACATTTTGTACCCTGTCGGTTATCCCAAGCATAAAATTAGGAGAATTCATTCTAGGAAGTCTCACTCTGGCTCTCATCATGCTTTTATTTATAAGAGTGAGGTATCTAGTTCTAGGCAATCAACCCATGCTAAGTTGCCTAAGAAGAAAACTCCAATTGCATCAAATGAACCTAACATTTCATTTAAGACTTTTGATGCTTCTTATGTGCTAACTAACAAATCAAGCAAAGTAGTTGCCAAATATGTTGGGGGCAAACACAAGGGGTCAAAGGGTCTGTTTGGTTGGGCTGTGGCTGTGAAAAAAACTGTTGTAGGCTGTGAGCTGTGGAAAAAGCTGTTGTGGGTTGTGAGCTGTTAAAAAGGTAAAAACCGTTTGGTGGAAACAACTAAAAGCCGTTAAAAGTTCTTCAATATATATTTTCACAGTTCCATCTGAAAGCCACTAAAAGCAGGTCCAAGGATGCTTTCAGTTTTGCACTGCGAGAAAGTTAGCTTTTAGAAAAAGCTGCTTTCTGGATCCAGCCCTTTGGTTTGGCTTTTGGCTTTTAGGGGGCAAAAGCCAAAGCCAAAAGCCAAACCAAACACACCCAAAGACTTGTGTTTGGGTACCCAAGGTGCTTGTTTCTAATGTGAAAGGACCCAAGACTGTTTGGGTACCTAAGAACAAGGCCTAAACTTGTTTTGTAGGTATATGCATCCGGGGGCACAAGTTGGATCATCGATAGCGGATGCACAAACCACATGACAGGGGAGAATAAGATGTTCTCCTCCTACGAGAAAAATCATGATCCCCAACGAGCTATCACATTCGGGGATGGAAATCAAGGTTTGGTCAAAGGATTGGGTAAAATTGCTATATCACCTGACCATTCTATTTCCAATGTTTTTCTTGTAGATTCTTTAGATTACAATTTGCTTTCCGTTTCTCAATTATGTAAAATGGGCTACAACTGTCTTTTTACAGATTTAGGTGTTACTGTCTTTAGAAGAAGTGATGATTCAGTAGCATTTAAGAGAGTGTTAGAGGGTCAGCTATACTTAGTAGATTTTGATAGAGCTGAACTCGACACTTGCTTAATTGCTAAGACTAACATGGGTTGGCTCTGGCACCGCCGACTAGCCCATGTTGGGATGAAGAATCTTCATAAGCTTCTAAAGGGAGAGCACATTTTGGGACTAACCAATGTTCATTTTGAGAAAGACAGGGTTTGTAGCGCATGTCAAGCAGGGAAGCAAGTTGGTGTTCATCATCCACACAAGAACATCATGACGACCGACAGGCCGCTTGAGCTACTCCACATGGACCTATTCGGCCCGATCGCTTACATAAGCATCGGCGGGAGTAAGTATTGTCTTGTAATTATGGATGATTATTCTCGCTTCACTTGGGTGTTCTTTTTGCAGGAAAAATCTCAAACCCAAGAGACCTTAAAGGAGTTCTTGAGACGAGCTCAAAATGAGTTCGACTTAAGTATCAAGAAGATTAGAAGCGACAACGGGACGGAGTTCAAGAACTCACAAATAGAAGGAATGCATCAAGCATGAGTTCTCTTCTCCCTACACACCACAACAAAATGGTGTAGTGGAGAGGAAGAATATAACTATTGGATATGGCAAGGACCATGCTTGATGAGTATAAGACTTCAGATCGGTTTTGGGCCGAGGCGGTCAACACCGCTTGCTACGCCATCAACCGGTTATATCTTCACCGAATCTTCAAGAAGACATCTTATGAACTCCTAACCGGTAAAAAGCCCAATGTTTCATATTTTAGAGTCTTTGGTAGCAAATGCTTTATTCTTGTTAAAAGAGGTAGAAAATCTAAATTTGCTCCTAAGGCTGTAGAAGGCTTTTTACTTGGTTATGATTCAAACACAAGGGCATATAGAGTCTTTAACAAGTCCTCTGGACTAGTTGAAGTTTCTTGTGACATTGTGTTTGATGAGACTAACGGCTCTCAAGTAGAGCAAGTTGATCTTGATGAGCTAGGTGATGAAGAGGCTCCATGCGTCGCGCTAAGGAACATGTCCATTGGGGATGTGTGTCTGTTGGGGCCATGCTTCGTTGCGCCGAAGGTCTTACGGGAAGAAGCAGCTTCGGCTGAAGTTGTCCCCAGAAGATGGCCGAAGGTTCCTTTTCGTGAAGCTTCGGCATTACAAACCGACATAGAGATAGAATGACCTTTTAATCCATAAAGGTCTGAGTCAATGATTGTAAACTTTTATGAGGGGCATAATTGTAATTCGTCACAGGCTGTGTCCTGTGTCTATAAATAGATGAACAGTACCCCGTAGTGTTCACGCTGACTTGTATTCACTCGCGTGTCACGCTTGGTCTTTTGCCTTCTGTCGAGCTGAAGGTAAAAATGTAACTCAATATTATTCAAGTACATTCATGATCATATAATTAAATGATATTAATGATGACACGAGATTATTCATGTTATTTCTCATGTTTCATATGTTTCTCTTTCCACTGAGATATATTGTAATGCCGAAGGTACGTCCTTCATGACCTTCGTCTGAAGATCATTATATCCCAAGGGAGATAATGCTCTGAAGGACGAAGGGCATTAATCATTAACCTTTTTTGTGTTGCCTTGTTCTTAATTCATAGCACTTGAGAACAAGTCTCCAACATTGGCGCCCACCTCCGGTGAACTCACTTCCACTTTTCTGAGCTGATGGCTTCGTTCAACAATCAAGCTGAAGCTGCTTCGGCTTCGAAGCTGGTGCTCCCGATAACAGGCGGTTCTTGCTCAGAGCCGGCTAACAAGAAGCAAAAGAAGGAGGCTCAGAGAAGGGTGCAGCATGTTGGAGTACAGGGACCCTTCATCAAGTCAAAATGGTCCCACATTCCAATCACTTTCTCTCAGGAAGACCTTCAGCTTAAGGATTATCCTCACAATGATGCCATGGTTATCTCTTGCGTGATCAAAGGATTTCTGGTCCACAATGTCTTAGTTGATACAGGCAGTGCAGCTGATATTATATTTGCTAAGGCCTTCAGACAAATGCAAGAGCCCGAAGACAAGGTCCATGATGCTACACACCCTCTTTGTGGCTTCGGAGGACGGCAGATTGCAGCACTTGGGAAGATTACCATGCCAGTAACCTTGGGATTTGTTAATAACACAAGGACTGAGCAAATTGTGTTTGATATTGTTGACATGGAGTATCCTTACAATGCTATCATTGGTCGCGGTACTCTCAATGCCTTCGAAGCAATTCTTCACCCAGCTTACCTCTGCATGAAGATACCTTCGGACCAAGGGCCTATTGCTATTCATGGAAGCCAGGAAGCTGCTAGAAGGGCCGAAGGAAGCTGGACTGACTCTAAAGCAATCCATAGCATAGATGGAGCTGAAGCTTGTGAACAGTACAAATTCAGAAGGGAGAAAGCAGCTTCAGCAGATCAGCCGAAGCCCATGCTATTGTGTGAGGATATAGCAGAGCAGAAAGTGCTGTTGGGCTCGCAATTATCTGAAGACCAGGAGAAAACCTTGATAAGGTTTTTGTTCAACAACAAAGATGTTTTTGCATGGTCAGCTAATGATCTCTGTGGAGTAAATCAGGATGTTATTGAACATTCGCTCAATGTTGACCCATCCTTCAGACCCCGAAAGCAGAGGCTTCGGAAAATGTCTGATGACAAGGCCGAAGGGGCTCGCAATGAAGTAAAAAGACTCCTCAGTGCAGGAGTTATCAGAGAAGTAAAGTATCCAGAGTGGCTAGCTAACACTGTTATGGTGAAGAAGGCCAATGGCAAGTGGAGAATGTGTATCGATTTCACAGATCTCAACAAGGCTTGTCCGAAGGACGAATTCCCGCTGCCAAGGATAGACTCTTTAGTCGATGCAGCAGCTTCTTCAGAGCTCATGAGTCTCCTAGACTGCTACTCAGGCTATCATCAAATCTGGATGAAGAAGGAAGATGAGCCGAAGACTAGCTTCATAACCCCAAGTGGCACATATTGCTATCTTCGGATGCCTGAGGGGCTCAAAAATGCTGGAGGGAGTTTCAGCAGAATGACTGCGAAGGTTCTCCAGTCTCAGATAGGCAGAAATGTGTTGACCTATGTTGATGACATTATTGTAAAAAGCACGAAGCAGGAAAATCATATTGCTGATTTGCAGGAGACCTTCGCCAGTTTCAGACAAGCTGGTTTGAAGCTGAATCCAGAAAAATGTGTCTTCGGAGTGAAGAAGGGGAAATTTCTCGGATGCTTGGTTTCAACAAAGGGAATTGAAGCTAATCCAAATAAAATCGAAGCTATACTTCGAATGGAGCCACCAACTACAAGAAAGGGGACCCAAAGATTGACAGGAAGGCTGGCATCTCTCAACAGATTCATATCCAGATCAGCAGAAAGAAATTTACCATTCTTCGAGGTGCTGAAGTCAGCTGAAGTCTTTCAATGGGGCCCAAGTCAACAAAAAGCCTTCGAAGAGCTGAAGCAATACTTGATAGATCTAACAACATTAACTCCACCAACGCCAGGGGCTCCTTTGTTGTTATATGTGGCAGCTTTGCACTCGGCAGTAAGTGCAGCACTTGTCCAGGAGAAGCTTGATGGACAAATCAAGAAGCAGGTTCCAGTATATTTTGTATCTGAAGTCCTTAGTGTATCAAAGAAAAATTATACGGAGCTGGAGAAGGTATTATATGCCGTTTTAATGGCATCCAGGAAGCTTCGGCATTATTTTCAGGCATACAATATTATTGTTCCTTCTTCGCAGCCGTTGAAGGATATCATGAGAAATAGAGAAGCTACTGGACGGATTGGAAAATGGGCCGCAGAGCTCAATGAATTTTACATTGATTACGTGCATAGATCCTCGATCCAGTCTCAAGCATTGGCAGATTTTATTGCCGACTGGACGCCAGGGGCTCAGGATGAAGAAGCAAATAAACATGCCGAAGTGTGGACAGTGTTTTGTGATGGCTCTTGGGGAACCTTCGGAGCAGGTGCAGCTGCTGTGTTGGTCTCACCATCCAAGGTTAAAACTTGTTATGCAGCAAGACTTGACTTCAGCTGTACAAACAATATTACTGAGTACGAAGCCCTGCTCCTGGGCCTTCGGAAATTAAAGGCAATGGGAATCAGAAGGGCGATTCTTAAAACTGATTCCCAGGTTGTTTCGGGTCATATTGACAAAAGTTGCAAGGCTAAAGATCCGAAGCTTGAAAAATATCTAGACACGGTCCGAAGGATCGAAGCCTCCTTCGAAGGATTTTCTGTCAAGAATATCCCTCGAGGACAAAATGAGCATGCTGATTTGCTAGCCAAGTCTGCGGCACAGGGGCTGCCGTTACCTTCGGATGTGTTCTTCGAAACAATAAAGGCACCTTCAGTGGAGCTCCTTGAAAGAGCAGTCCTCAGCATATCTCCTGTTTTCAGCGAAGATTGGAGAACTGAAATCATTTCTTACCTTCAGGGTAAGTTCCTTTCAGATGACGAAGCTTATAATAAAAGGATAGAGGCAAGAGCTCGTCCGTATGTCATGATAGAAGGGGAGTTATACAAACATGGAGTTTGCGCTCCGCTGCTCAAGTGCTTATCTAGAACCGAAGGTATAGAGTTGATGAAAGAAATACATGCAGGCCTGTGTGGATCCCACATTGGATCTAGGCCGTTACTTGGAAAAGTTTTCCGCCAAGGATTTTATTGGCCGAAGGCAGCTTCGGATGCAGCGGAGTTAGTTCAAAAGTGCGAAGGTTGTCAGAAATGTGCAAGAGATCAAAAGCAACCTTCGTCTTTGACACAGCTGATACAACCCATCTGGCCATTGCAAAGGTGGGGCCTTGACTTGTTAGGTCCATTACCACCGGCTCAAGGGAATCTAAAATATGTTATAGTGGCTGTGGAGTATTTTTCCAAATGGATTGAGGCGAAGCCATTAGCCACAATAACTTCGGCCACTGTCCAAAAGTTTTTCTGGCAGAATATTGTCTGTCGCTTCGGAGTACCGAAGGCCATCACTGTAGATAATGGAACGCAGTTCGACTCCGAAGTTTTCAGAAATTTCTGTGATCAAATTGGAACGAAGATCCATTTTGCATCAGTTAGGCATCCGGAGTCGAATGGGCTCGTTGAAAGGGCCAACGGCATTATAATGACAGGAATAATGAAGTTAATCTTCAATCAACCCAGGGGAAAGTGGCCAGATCAGTTAACCAAAGTGGTGTGGAGCCACAATACAACAACATCAAGGTCTACAGGCTTTACTCCATTCAAGTTATTGTTCGGTGACGAAGCAATAACTCCGGAAGAAGCTAAAGCTAGATCAATAAGAGTAGTAGCTTCGGCAGAACCAGGTCCTGAAGATGCCTGTCTTGTGGAAAAAGATGCTTTAGAAGGGATCAGGCTTCAAGCTGTGGAGAATATCAATAAATACCAGGCTGAAACAGTCAAATGGCGAGATAGAAAGGTCCGGCTAAAAAATATTGAGCCGGGACACTTGGTGCTTCGGAGAGTGGCTAACCCAGACACAGTGGGCAAGTTACAGTTGAAATGGGAAGGACCTTTCTTAGTAGTATCTTCGTCAAGGCCTGGTTCGTACAGATTAAAGGACATGGACGGCAACGAAATTCCAAGATCTTGGAATGCGGATGAGCTTCGGCGATATTATGTATAACTTGATGTAACTTTTTATGTTTTTCTTTTCTTTTTCATGGCACCCTTTTTCCTTTCTAAAGGGGGAGAAAGGTTTTTAATGGGGCCATCATATGTAATTTCCTTTTTAGTTTTATAAGAGCAAAATCCCCCAAAGAATGTAAATGTAAAAGCTGAGAACGCACCATCGAGTGCCGAAACTGAAAAGGCGAAGAAGCTCAAAAGACGTTCCTAAGGGAATGCAGAGCTTACAGCGAAAAGTCAACGCTGATTCCGCCGAAAGTAAAAGGCGAAGAAGCTCAAAAGACGTTCCTAAGGGAATGCAGAGCTTACAGCGAAAAGTCAACGCTGATTCCGCCGAAAGTAAAAGGCGAAGAAGCTCAAAAGACGTTCCTAAGGGAATGCAGAGCTAATGTGTGGTTGTTTCTAAGGAAATAATGGCTGAGGGTATGGCTTCGGACATGTGTTTGGACATTCATTCGCACATCACATGGCATCATAGCATTCGCATTCATAAACATTCATTCATGGCATACGTGGTTGTTTCGGCAAAAAAGAAGAAGCGGTCTTTTATGCTTCGTTGTGTACAAAAAAGAGAGGTTTCGGCAAAAAAGAAGAAGCGGTCTTTTATGCTTCGTTGTGTACAAAAAAGAGAGGTTTCGGCAAAAAAGAAAAAGCGATCTTTTATGCTTCGTTGTGTACGAAAAGAAGGGAAGGTGTTTTTTTTCGCTTTCAGCTCAAAATATTACTTTCGTCCACATCAAAGCACCTCAATGGAAGGGTAAGGATATATTACAAGGTATGAACAAAGTTCATTAAGAACAGTTTAGCTGTATTTACAAAAGTTGTTACAAAAGTCTCTTGAGTTTTTCTAGTCTACTCCTACTAATCTTCGTCAGGCTTCCGCTTCGGCGGCATATTCTTTAAGTATCACCTTCAGCTTCGTCATCCTACATGAATCAAGGTATTGCGAGTAAAAATCAAGTGTGAAGGAGAAGGTAAGCGCAAGGTATGATTTCTTACCGGTTCAAGATGACTTCGAGCTTCGTCCCCAGCCTTCTCTCGCCCGCCTTTTGTCCATATCATTTTTATAAATCTGTTTGATATGCTTCGGGCGAGGTCAGGAATATCGTCTAAAATTGATGGAGACAGAGTGAAATTCGGCCTGTTGACGATTTTTCCATGATCACAGCCGGCCTTCAGGAACGCTGCAGCTGTGCCCCGAGAAGCTACCCAGGCACAGAAGTCACCGTGCCCGGCTATAACTTCGTCCAGCTCATCAATTTCAGCTTCAATATGTTCGAAGGCTCTTGGCAAATTTTCAGCTGCAGGGTTGAACTTTCCACTGCTGGCTCCAACTGAGTGAAAGATCTTCTTTAATTGTTGGATACAGTTGTTACTAAATTTCAAGCACTTGTCTTGAAGGCTTGTTAATGATTTCTTCAAGTCTGAGTTGGTTTGGACTTCGGCTTCAAGTTTCGAATTAAGCTCTAGCTTCTCTTGTTCAAATTGTTTTGATTGACAGAGAAGCTTCGAATTTAATTCTGCTACTTTAGCTTCAGTCTCTGCCAGCAAGCCTTCGGTTGATTGGAGTTTGAAGTCTTTCTTTTCAATAATAGCTGATTGTTCTTTTATCTTGCTCTCTAAATTTTCAATTATAGCTTCGTGTTTTTTATCCTCTAAATCTTGCTGCATCATCAAAGCTTTGCTTAGTAGCATGCTCTGCAAATAAACAACCTTCGTTAGGAATATTTCCATTATTAAAAAAACAATAGAAGTCAGAGAGAAAGTTGTTTACCTTGAAATTGGAATAAAATAAGCTGCCGACGATATGTTGTCGTCGGTAGCGGCTGATATCTGTTTCTAGCTTCGGAAAACCGATACTCTTCGATAGAGTACCGATGACCTTAGCTCCAGTTTGGTCTCGGATGCAGCCTAATTTTTCATCGTCGACACCTCCGAAAAGAAAAGCTCCTGGCCTATATCCGCAAGATTTGGCATAGTCTTTAAGCTCTTCTATTTCGGCCTTCGACAGTTTTTGCCCAACTAAATTTTGAAATATGTAGGCTTCGTCTTCCGAAGTATCTTCGGCTATTTCTTTTCCCTTTCCAGGCACTGTGGCCGTGGTTTCTTCAGCAGCAGTGGCAGCTTCTTCTGCGGCCATGTCTAGTAAAATTTTGTCGATGTCTTCAATGGTAGTTTCTAAGTTCAAATCTTCGGCTGAAGCGGCTTCGGTAGCCGCGACCTCCGAAGGTGCGACTTTGGCATTTGTTGTGCCCTCAACAGCTGGTGTTTTCCGAATTGACGCCCTCGGCGGCGTCTTGTCGATAACTTCGGTCACTGCAATAATCCTTTGCCTCTTTGTTTTGGTTATCTTCGTTTTTTCCGGCTCCTCCACCTTTCGAAAAAGCTTCGTCAGTTGGGGCCCTAATGGACTTAGCTTCGCGGGCAGAGGTTCAGTCATTACCTTTAAGATTTTCTCCACGTCGCTAGTAGAAGGTGGTGCAGGAGTCCCCTCTTCATCGGATAATTTTCGCTTTGGAGTTGATATTTTTCTCTTCTTTGAAATTTTCTTCTCTTTTGCTGGTCCTTCTTCATCTTTGTTCAAACTTTCGGCCACTCTTTTTCTTTTTTGGCCCTCAGCACCCTTGTTCAACCGTTCATAGTCAGGGTACTCGAAACCCAGGGCATCAAACACTCGGTTCAGCCTTCGCTTCGGACGGGTTCCGAAGGCCGCCGTCATCAGTTGATCTTCTTTTTTGGAATAATTCCCAAGAATTTCATTGCACATTACCTCAACTGTGTCCAGCCACTCTTTGCAAGGTTTTTTAAAGTATTTCTTGAATTTGAAATGGTAAGGAAGCCGGACAAGTTCCCCCTTCTTCTTCTCCCCCTCTAGCTTTGGCATTTCCCAATCTTTTAGAGTAGGGAAAACCCTGAACGCCAAGAATTCTTGAACCAGATCCCTGGTACCGATATGATCTGAAATAATTTCAAACTCACCCAGTGCAGCCCAGGTGGGACCTTCTAATGTCATGTGGCATCGCGGCCTTGTCTCTTCGAAGATTAATTCAAGTGGGCTTTGTACCAGCTTCTCTTCATCTTCGTCAACCTTCACATAAAACCACTCAGATTTCCAGCCTGCTGGCCATTTGCTTCGGTAGCTGATAACAGGAAACTTTGTTGTCTTCCGGTAGGCAAAATTGTAGCAACCAAAGTTATCATGTAATCCATCTTTTCTGGCCTTCGTTTGGTAATGTAACTCATGAACTCGACAAAAACTGTCGGCAAACGGTTCCACAGCCTGGCTTCGGAGGGCCCAGATGTAAACATTAAGCCTAACGATAGCGTTAGGAGTCAATTGATGAAAGTAAATACCAAACTTTTTCAATACATCTGCAATAATTCCGTGAAGGGGGAATCTCAGCCCAGCCTTTAAAAAGCTCTTGAAAATAACTATCTCGTCCTTCTCTGGCTTCGGGGTAGTCTCTTCTCCCCCGAAGCGAAGTAGTTTCTTCTGATTTTCACTAAAATAACCAGATTTTACCATCTTCGAGAGATCAGCCTTCGAAATGGTCGACTTTCCGAAGTCTAAGTGGCTGGGCTTGCTGGGCATGGCAATGCGATAGTCATCTTCGGGATCAGTTTCTTCAATGTTCTCTTCTTCTCCTTCGGCAGTTGTCAGGTCTGCTTCGGCGGCGGGGGTTTCTTCTGCGGTTACTAGTCCGGATCGTTGCATTGCTTCGGAGATGGGAACAGTCTCCGAACCTTCAGCTTCGATCCCTTCACGCTCAACCCTGGCAGTGGATCGCACTCTGGCCATTTGATTCTGAGTTTGGGGAAATTGAATACTTTTTTCTTTTTCTTTTTCTCCCGAAGCCTTTCTCTCTGACGAAGCAGACTTCGAGATAGACCTTCGTTCGATTCTGAGAATCAAGCTTCGGCTACAGTTAAAAATTTTGGCAGCAAAACAGTGCAAATAGCAATGAATGCTGTGGTAACTTCACACCTACCCGTCTGTTTATATAGTGCTGCAGGTAAGAAGGCGAAGCGCCAGGATTTTTACACCAGGCGGGCAGTCACTTGCACTCGCTGCGCGGTGGACCGCAAAGATCAAACAGTAACTCTGCAAGGTGGGCCTGGCACGCGCTCGGAAACTGGATCGTTTCTCGGCAACGAGCTCAGGGAAGGTGTTTTTGGACCTTCGGCTTCCCGAAGCTTGAGAGGCTTTTTTCACGGATCAAGCTCGTTACGAAAAACGATCTAGCACCGCGAAAGGGGCTACTGTTGGGGCCATGCTTCGTTGCGCCGAAGGTCTTACGGGAAGAAGCAGCTTCGGCTGAAGTTGTCCCCAGAAGATGGCCGAAGGTTCCTTTTCGTGAAGCTTCGGCATTACAAACCGACATAGAGATAGAATGACCTTTTAATCCATAAAGGTCTGAGTCAATGATTGTAAACTTTTATGAGGGGCATAATTGTAATTCGTCACAGGATGTGTCCTGTGTCTATAAATAGATGAACAGTACCCCGTAGTGTTCACGCTGACTTGTATTCACTCGCGCGTCACGCTTGGTCTTTTGCCTTCTGTCGAGCTGAAGGTAAAAATGTAACTCAATATTATTCAAGTACATTCATGATCATATAATTAAATGATATTAATGATGACACGAGATTATTCATGTTATTTCTCATGTTTCATATGTTTCTCTTTCCACTGAGATATATTGTAATGCCGAAGGTACGTCCTTCATGACCTTCGTCTGAAGATCATTATATCCCAAGGGAGATAATGCTCTGAAGGACGAAGGGCATTAATCATTAACCTTTTTTGTGTTGCCTTGTTCTTAATTCATAGCACTTGAGAACAAGTCTCCAACAGTGTCCTAAGGAATCCAAAGAGCCTCCACATGCACAAGATCAACCATCTTCCTCAATGCAGACATCTCCACCAACTCAAGATGAGGATCAAGCTCAAGATGATGATGATGAAGATCAAGAGGAGCCACCTCAAGAGGAGGACAATGATCAAGGGGGAGATGCCAATGATCAAGACAAGGAAGATGATGAGGGTCCAAAACCGCCACACCCAAGAGTCCACCAAGCAATCCAACGAGATCACCCCGTGAACACCATCCTCGGCGATATTCATAATGGGGTAACCACTTGATCTCGTGTTGCTCATTTTTGTGAACATTACTCTTTTGTTTCCTCTATCGAGCCACACAGGGTAGAAGAAGCACTTCAAGATTCGGATTGGGTGCTGGCGATGCAAGAGGAGCTCAACAACTTCACAAGGAATGAGGTATGGCATTTAGTTCCACGTCCTAACCAAAATGTTGTAGGAACCAAGTGGGTCTTTCGCAACAAACAAGATGAGCATGGTGTGGTGACAAGGAACAAAGCCCGACTTGTGGCCAAGGGATATTCACAAGTCGAAGGTTTGGATTTCGGTGAAACCTATGCACCCGTAGCTAGGCTTGAGTCAATTCGTATATTACTTGCCTATGCTACTTACCATGGCTTCAAGCTTTATCAAATGGACGTGAAGAGTGCCTTCCTCAATGGACCAATCAAGGAGGAGGTCTATGTTGAGCAACCTCTCGGCTTTGAAGATAGTGAGTACCCTAACCATGTCTATAAACTCTCTAAGGCGCTTTATGGGCTCAAACAAGCCCTAAGAGCATGGTATGAATGCCTAAGAGATTTTCTTATCGCTAATGGCTTCAAAGTCGGGAAATTTATGTTGATGATATCATATTTGGGTCTACTAACGAATCTACATGTGAAGAGTTTAGTAGGATCATGACTCAAAAATTAGAGATGTCTATGATGGGGGAGTTGAAGTATTTCTTAGGATTTCAAGTAAAGCAACTCCAAGAAGGAACCTTCATTAGCCAAACAAAGTACATTCAAGACATTCTTGCTAAGTTTGGGATGAAGGATGCCAAGCCCATCAAGACACCCATGGGAACTAATGGGCATCTCGATCTCGACACGGGAGGTAAATCCGTAGATCAAAAGGTATATCGGTCGATGATAGAATCTTTACTCTATTTATGTGCATCTCGACTGGATATTATGCTTTCCGTATGCATGTGTGCAAGATTCCAAGCCGATCCTAAGGAAGTTCACCTTAGGACCATAAAACGAATCTTGAGATATTTAGTTTATACTCCTAAGTTTGGCCTTTGGTACCCCAGGGGATCCACATTTGATTTAATTGGTTATTCCAATGCTGATTGGGCAGGGTGTAAAATTAATAGAAAGAGCACATCAGGGACTTGCCAGTTCTTGGGAAAATCTCTGGTGTCTTGGGCTTCAAAGAAGCAAAATTCTGTCGCTCTTTCTACCGCCGAAGCCGAGTATATTGCCGCAGGCCATTGTTGCGCGCAATTGCTTTGGATGAGGCAAACCCTCAGGGACTATGGTTACAAATTAACCAAAGTTCCTCTTCTATGTGACAATGAGAGTGCAATCCGCATGGCGGATAATCCCGTTGAGCATAGTCGCACCAAACACATAGCCATTCGGTATCACTTTTTGAGGGATCACCAACAAAAGGGGGATATCGAGATTGCTTATGTTAACACCAAAGAACAATTAGCCGGTATCTTTACCAAGCCACTAGATGAGCAAACATTTACCAAACTTAGGCATGAGCTAAATATTCTTGATTCTAGGAATTTTGATTGATATTTTGCACACATAGCTTACTTATATACCTTTGATCATCTCTTATTCATGTGCTATGACTAAAGTGGTTTTCAAGTGTATTACATGCTAAGTCATAGATTGAAAGGGAAATGGAGTCTTCTGTGAAGACAAGGCTTCCACTCCACTCCATCAAATTGTTCATCCTTCGTCGTCGCTCCGCAACGCTCTCCAATTTGGTATAATCTTCACTCATATTTTATTTACCATAGGAGGAGAAAGTAGTTAGAAGGGCTTATATTTCACTCACAAGTATCCGTTTTTGGCGATTCATGCCAAAGGGGGAGAAAGTATTAGCCCAAAGCAAAAGGACCGCACCACCACCAATCTCAGAAATTAATCTTTCAACTTATATTTAAATAAGTGTTTTTCAAATTGGTATCTTATTTTGATACAATTTCAAATTGGTATACCCTCTTCAAAATTAATATCTAAAATCCTTTTGAACACTAAGAGGAGGATTTCATTAAGGGGAGTTTTGTTTAGTCAAAGGAAAAGCATTTGAAACCGGGGGAGAAAAATTTCATATCTGGAAAATGCATCTCAAAATCTTATTCATATATCTTTGACTATTTGCAAAAGGACTTTGAAAAGAATTTACAAAACTTTGCAAAACAAAACAAGTGGTGCAAGCGTGGTCCAAAATGTTTAATAAGAAGAAATCATCCATGCACATCCTATGTGAATCTATAGTGGTTTAATTCTAAGCAACCTTTGCACTTGCCTTATGCAAACTAGTTCAATTCTGCACTTTTATATTTGCTTTGGTTTGTGTTGGCATCAATCATCAAAAAGGGGGAGATTGAAAGGGAAAAAGGCTTACACCTTTTCCTAATTGATTTTGGTGGTTGAATTGCCCAACACAAATAATTGGACTAACTAGTTTGATCTAGATTATGAGTTCTACAGGTGCCAAAGGTTCACAATAAACCAATAAAAAGACCAAGAAAGGATTCAAATTAAAAGAGCAAAAGACAACCGAAGTGTACCCTGGTCTGGCGCACTGGACTGTCCCGTGTGCCACCGGACAGTGTTCGTTGCACCAGGGAACCCGACTCCAAACTTGCCACCTTCGGGAATTCTGAGAGCCACTCCACTATAATTCACCGGACTGTCCGATGCGCCAGCGGAGTAACGGCTACATAGCACCAACGGTCGTCTGCAACGACAGTTAATGCGCTACAGTGCGCGCAGAAGTCAGAGCACATCCAGAAGGCGCACCGAACAGTGAACAGTGACTGTCTGGTGCACCACCGGACTGTCCGATGGCCTAGATGTCAGAAGCTCCAACGGTCAGAATCCAACGGCCGGGTGACGTGGCTGGCGCACCGGACAGTGTCCGGTGCGCCATGCGACAACAGCCTCCACCAACGGCTCCTTTGGTGGTTGAGGCTATAAATAACCCCAACCACCCACCATTCATTGCATCCAAGTTTTCAGCCTTCACACCTCATACAAGAGTTATAGCATTCAATACAAGACACCACCAAAGAGATCAAATCCTCTCCCAAGTCCAAAGACAATTCCAATCAAATAGTGACTAGTGAGAGAGAAATACTTGTGTTCATTTGAGCTCTTGCGCTTGGATTGCTTTTCTTCTTCCTTCTTTCTTGTGTTCAACTCAATTGTAACCAAGGCAAGAGACACCAATTGTGTGGTGGTCCTTGTGGGGACTTAGTGTCCCGTTTGATTGAGAAGACAAGCTCACTCGGTCTAAGTGACCGTTTGAGAGAGGGAAAGGGTTGAAAGAGACCCGGTCTTTATGACCACCTCAACGGGGAGTAGGTTTGCAAGAACCGAACCTCGGTAAAACAAATCACCGTGTCATCCGCTCTTATTCGCTTGTGATTTGTTTTCGCCCTCTCTTTCGGACTCGAATTTAATTCTAACGCTAATCCCGGCTTGTAGTTGTGCTTAAAGTTTGTAAATTTCAGATTCGCCCTATTCACCCCCCCCCCCCTCTTGGCGACTTTCACTTGAGCTTTTGACATGTATCATCTTTTGTTCCTAGAAATTCTAGCTCAAAGGAGAAATTACTTGTTGACGAGCAACAAGCATTAGCACATGGTAATATAGTTTCAATTTGAATACATGTGCATGAGTGAGGTTGTTGGGATTTTAAGTTTTCTATCACAACCTCATGAGCAATGTTTAACATGATATGATCATCCATAAGATTTTTATGAGAGCATAGAAGCATATCATGTTTTTCTTGAAAGGCTAGATCTTCAATTTTTAGCCTTTCTACTTGGTCCTTAAGCAAGGCATTCCTATTTACTAATTGAGCGACACAAAATAAGGAGTTATCTTGCTTAATTGAAATGGATTCATACCTTTGGACCAAATCAACATGAGAGCACTTTAGCTCCTTATGTTCTTTAGTCAACTCTTCAAAGCATTGCATTTTTATGGTGAGAATATCTTCTAGCATGTGAAGATCTTCGCTTTGCTTTCTCGCTCTTTTTAGAAGTTTGAGCATGACCGCCTTATCTTCTTGGCTTAGATGAGCGTAGAGTTGTGTAAAGCTTCTATCATCCTCCTCATCCTTATTTGTGCTTCCACTATCATTTTCATTAGCCACACAACATATGTGGGAATCGAAATGGGAAGACAAACCTTTTGGAGAGGTGGATTCATCATTTGGTCTCCAACATTCATTTTCTTCTTCTTCCTTCAAAGGGTTAGTTTCACAAGGACTAGAGGAAGTAGAAGCATCATATGAACTAACATGTTTGGACTCATCAAATCTATTTTTAATTCTAGTCCAAATATCACGTGCATCATGAATAGGTTCATCATATCTAATTATGAAGGCATGATAATCTTCTTTGCTAAGAGAATTACCTAAGATGTCAAAAGCAAGATAATTGAAGCGTATACATCTTTGATCTTCCTTGGAAGCATTTTTCTTATCATAATTAGAGGGTATAATACTCTTGTCTAAAATTTGTTCTAATCATGAGTCTATGGTTCTAAAAGCATTTACTACTCTAGTAGACCATGAAGCATAATTAGAACAATCAGAAAGTAATATCTCAAGAGTTACCTCCTTGTTTTCCTTCCGAGTTGTTTTCCATGTTCTTTTGGGATCTTCTTCGAGCCATCACTTCGAGTGGTTAGACTCAATATGAAGTGCCTAGCTCTGATACCAATTGAAAGTCTCCTAGAGGGGGGTGAATAGGCAAAACCTGAAAATTATAATTCTAAACCCAAACTAGATCCCTTGATTAGTGGTTAGAACAAGATGCACAGATATCAGAGTGTAAAAACTAAGTCCTTTGCTTGTAAAGAGTGTTGCTTTCAAAGAATGTGGAATTTAGCAAATCAATACAACTAATAAGTTTATGGAGTATAGAGCAAGAGGACTTAAATAAAAAGAGGAATAACACAAGTTCTTTCTTGCAAGGTGTTGCTTCTCTAAATGATAATTTAACTTGAAGCAACACAAAATAATATTAGCAAAGAATAGTGCAAGAGAACTTAGAGAAGGAGAAAACAAACGAATCACAAGCAATAAACACAAGAGACACTGGTGATTTGTTTTACCGAGGTTCGGTTCTCGAGAACCTAATCCCCGTTGAGGAGTCCACTAAGGTGAGAGCACCTAGAGGGGGGGTGAATAGGTGATCCTGTAAAATTCAACAACTAATAGCCACAAAACTTGGTTATAAAGATGTTAGTGCTCAAAAGAACCAAGTGGCTATAGAGGAGCTCTTGCGAATCACAAAGAAAGACAACACAAGAGACACAGTGATTTATCCCGTGGTTCGGCCAAGTATAACACTTGCCTAATTCCACGTTGTGGCGTCCCAATGGACGAGGGTTGCACTCAACCCCTTTCAAGTGATCCAAAGATCAACTTGAATACCACGGCTTTTCTTTGCTTATATCTTTTCCCGTTTGTGAGGAATCTCCACAAGTTGGAGCCTCTCGCCCTTACAACAAAGATCACAATGTAAACACAAGAGTAAGGTTGGGAGCAACACACAAATCCGCAGCAGAACACACGCAAACAAGCCAATACTTGAGCTCAAATGAAACACAAAGAGTTCACAGCTAGAACGGAGCTCAAATCACTAACACGATCAATCGAGTGCGTGGAGACGGAGTGTGGAGACTTAGAATTGCTTAGTGAATGCTTGAATGTCTCCTCCATGCGCCTAGGGTCCCTTTTATAGCCCCAAGGCAGATAGGAGCTGTTGGAGACCAACAAGGAAGGCAATTCTTGCCTTCTATCGGGTGGCGCAACGGACAGTCCGGTGCACCACCGGACAGTCACTATAGCATGTCCGGTGCGGATCTCCTTCCTAATTTGGCGCAGCTGACCGTTGCAACTCCAGGCTGGTTGGCGCACCGGACACTGTCCGGTGCACACCGGACAGTCCGGTGCCCCCAGCCGACCGTTGGCGCAGGCCACGCGTCGCCCGCGGATTGCGCGGCCGGCCGTTGCGCTGGCGGCCGTTGGCTCACCGGACAGTCCGGTGCACCACCGGACAGTCCGGTGAATTTTAGCCGTACGCCGCCGTCGAGTCCCGAGAGCGGCCAGTTCACCTTGGACTCGTCTGGCGCACCGAACACTGTCCAGTGCACCACCAGACAGTCCGGTGCACCCAGACCGAGCAGCAGTTGGCTGTACACAGCCAACTCTTTTCCAATCTATTTTCTCCTGTTTCTAGCACTTAGACACAATACATTAGTACCCAAATCAATGTACTAAGTCTAGAAACGTACCTTGTTACATAATTTGCACTTCTTCAATCTTTGGCACAATTTAACACTTAGAGAATATGTGTTGGGCACTTAATCACCAAAACAATATAGAAATGGCCTAAGGGCACATTTCCCTTTCATAAGGATGGGTCTTTTTCAACCCTTTCCCTCTCTCCACCGATCAACAAGATCGGCAAGCTCTTCTTCTTTATCTCAAGGATCACTAGGATTCCATAAGGATCACCACACTCTTAGGTGTCTCTTGCTAGCTTTACAAGCCTCCAAAACTTTGGAGGTAAATGAATGGGAGTCAAAACTCCACGCTCAAATGGTCACAAGATGTAGCACATACTCTCTCTCAATGAATCTCACAAGGCACTATTGCCAAACTCACACGAGTAGCTTTCTTTTGCTTGATCTCTCTTTTGTGGCACTTGTATTGCTTGTGGTGGCCTAAATCTTGTGTATGAGATAGATCAATGAATGGAGGTGGTTGGGAGGGCTTGAATATGTCAATTATATGACTTGGAATGTTGCTTGGGCTCCCACCACTTGAAGTGGGTGGTTGGGGTGGTATTTATAGCCACCAACCATCTTCTAGCCGTTGGGGAAGGCTGCTGGCGATGGGCGCACCGGACACTGTCCGGTGCGCTGCCACGTCACCCAACCGTTAGGGTTAGGAGCTGGTCGACCGTTGGAGGCTTTGTCCTCATGTGGCACCGGACAGTCCGGTGCCGCACCGGACAGGTACTGTTTACTGTCCGGTGCGCCTCTGACACTGCACTCTGACTCTGTCGTGCACTGTTCCTTGCGTTAGGTCCTTTTGCGGTCGACCTTTGCGCGAAGTAGTCGTTGCTCCGCTGGCACACCGGACAGTCTGGTGGCACACCGGACAGTCCGATGATTTTTAGCGGAGTGCGCCTGCTGAAACCCGAGAGTGGCTCGTTGGACTCTGTACGGTCCTGGTGCACCGGACACAGTCCGGTGCGCCAGACCAGAGCATACTCGGTTTCTTTGCTCCTTTGATTTTGAACCTTAACTTTGATCTTTTATTGGTTTGTGTTGAACCTTTATGCACCTGTAGAATATGTAATCTAGAGCAAACTAGTTAGTCCAATTATTTGTGTTGGACATTCAACCACCAAAATTATTTATAGGAAAAGATTAAACCCTATTTCCCTTTCAGTTTACATGAAACACTCAATGTGAGGTTTGATCAGCTAGTAGAAATGACTAGTAATTAAATTCCTGCTGCTAGCACTAAAGGTAATTCATCAAAAGGTAGGGTAGATGAACAAGAACGACATAAACAAGCCACTCATGAAGCCAAGCTACAACCACAACATGGTGACCGTAGAAAAGCACACCATATTGATGATCTAGAAGATGAAGATCTTAGTGGGTGACATGAAAGATGTAAAAATTCGATACAAAGTGAAAGTTGAAATCACTACTTTTACTGCCAATGTTAATATTAAATATTCACTTGATTGGCTATATGAAGTTGAAACATTCTTTGATTATGAATATTAGCCAGGACCGTGAAGTTTCTTTAGTTGCATATAAGCTGAAGGGAGGTGAGAAGGCACAGTTTGAAGGGTGAACCTCGCATAATATATAGGCATCAAATGGAGGTACTTTTGAAGGCTAGATTTTTAACCACCGATTATGACCAAATTCTTTTCACTAAATTTTAGGATTCTTCTCAAGGGAATAGGTCTATTTTAGAACATAAAAGAGGAGTTTTTAGTTGCAAGTTAGGTGCAACCTCGTTGAAACCGAATATCAACAAGTTGCAAGGTACATCTGTTGGGCGAAGGCGCGAACTCATCGGGCCTATCACCCCTTCGCCACCAATCAATGAAACAATCTGAATTGTTCATAGCGATAGAGCCTATCACACCCAAATTTAAAGGCAAATTCAGACATTAATCAAATGTGTGTTAGGATTAAGTCTCACACATACGATGATTCATGGTACAGAAAGCAATGTCACATCTTTAATACATAGTAGAGGTTCTATACAAAATAGCTAAACAATTACATCATATGAAGACAACGATCCTCCACAATCATAGTTGACTAGAAGATGACGGCCTAGACCTCTCACGAACCCATCACGACATCCTTCATGCTCCTCATCTTGCGGTACCTATTCTTGATAATTAATGATAATTATTTGTGGACTAACAATTTTTGGAGAAATAAGAATGTAGGTTGTACCACAGAGAAAAGTATGTCTTGGAGACTTAAAACATTGGTTGTGTATCAAGTGAAGGCAAATGTATAACATAGATTTTGCTTTGTCGATCACCACGTGTTTTAGAGAAGAAATTGACCGGATTGATAGGCTAGCTAACCGTACTATAGAGCACCAAGTAGTTGCATTTGTATTAGGACTAACAGCGCTTCAAATTCAAAGAGTTAAAATCTATTCAAAAGCGTGTTTGGAAAGTTGTTATGTTCTGTGGTCGGTAGACCGTCCGGGCCAGGAGGCCGGACTATCCGTGTCTCATTTAGAGAGGTCCAAAGAATGCTCTTACCACGGGGTCTGAAGTATTTGTATTGCGGACCGTCTAGGCCTTGTGGCCAGAACATCTGCAGTCCTGACCAGAGAGGGTCCGAAGTTGCACATGTACCTATGTCCTTGTGTGGACCGTCCGACCGTGGTCGGTGGACCGTCCATAGGTGCCAAAACAGAATTGGCAGGGACTATGTGTTTTTGATTGATTGAACTATGGATTGTCCGGTGTTTGAGCCCGGACAGTACTAACTCCCTAGTGCGGACCGTCCGACCTTGGAGGCGGACAGTCCGCCCGTGTAAATCATTTTAGTCAGTGCTCGGGTGCGTTAAGTTGCCAGGTCTCGGACCGTCTGGCCAGGGATGGTGGACCTTCCGAACCTATCTTTTCTGACAGCTCTGACACGTTTTCAAACGGTAAAAATAGTCGTTACTAGTATGGCGGACCGTCCGATCATAGGGCGCGGACCGTCCGCCTGTGCGCAGAAGTTGTGCTACTTGTACATAACGGTTAGTAATGAATGGAGGGCTATAAATAGAAGTGTAGCTCGTGTGTGGGGACTCACTTGGCCATTCCTAGCACATATTGAGCTCATTTGTGATTCTCTAACTCATTCTCTCACACTCTTTGCTTGCGGTTGTATTCTAGTGAGAGATTGAGAGCACCTAGTGCATTTGCATCTATTGGTGATCCTTGAGGCACTAGGTAATACACCGAGCAAGCGTCATTGGCTTGACCTCCTAGACGGCTCGGGTGTTGTCTCCATCGAGCTCTCTGTGAAGATTATGGAGGAGTCGCAGTGTTGTTTTGTGAGGGGTTTACGTCTACCTCGCCGGAGCGACAAAGGCGCCACTAGTGGGATCGAGGTATTGCGTGATTTCTTGTCTACTTGGCTCAAAGGTCAAGGCGTGTCTTGATACAGGAGCAAGTGAGAGCTTAAAGTCCACCTCAACGTGGATTATTAGGGGTGATCAGCAAATCACCGATACTACGAGATAAAATTCGGTGTCATTCTTTTCACTCTTTACTTATTACTTTGCAAGTAGTTAATAATTTGTGTATTGTCTCTCATTTCTATCATTGCCATAATTGTTCCTCATAGATTGCTTACTTGTCACAGTTAGAGAATTTATATCTCTTGTCTTATTGATTAAATTTTTCTAGTATCTTTGATTTTAGTTAAAACCGTCTATTTACCTCGTCTAGCCTTCTCTAGACGGTGTCCTTTATCTTACAATGACGACGAGCGAACGGGTACGCAAGGGCAAACCTCAAATGCAACCGCATGAGTACGCAAAGCGGCTTGCACGACTGAGTGGTTGCAATGTCAGCCCCCACGACGAACGGCGAGCGACTATTGCTTATGTAGGAGTCGTGTTATGTAGGAGTTGGCTTATGTAGGAGTCGTGTTATGGAGCTGGTCGGGGAGTGGCTGTTGCAAATGTAGGAGTGCATCGTCAGCGAAGAAGCAAGAGACAAAAATGCGAGACACAGATGAGGATGTACCTGCGCCCCGTCTCCTTCGTCTCGCCTCCTCCAGCCGAGTTCACCTCGTCTCTTTCGCCGGAGGAAGCGGGAAGACCCATATTTTTTTTCCCTAAAATGTACGTTCGGATGCTTCCAGTAGTGGGCTGACTCATGACGCGACGTCTCGCAGGCCCATTGAAGCAGCCGCTTCACGTAAAGCGTTGAGTAGCGATCCAACAGTGGGAATAAATCAAGGTGACGTGGTCGGACGGTCCAACGGTTAATATATAGAATTTTGGTCACTTTTGTTATATGGAAAGTTTAAACTAAATGCTTATTGCGCTGTTGTGGTGCTAGTTGGTTGTATATTTATATTAAATTGGGTAAAACGGGCTATCTGAATCTGAACAAAAAAAATTCGAATACTCAAAAATTTGAGTACTCAATATATAAAGCTTATGTTGGGATATAAATTTAAAAAGCTCGAAAGGCTCGACCCAAATTTTAGGCTAATGAGAATGCCCAGATCTACGTACTACCATGATGAGGTGGATACCCGTGTTAAAAAAGCGTTGAACTGTACAGTACTATCATTTCCACGGAGCCTTCCGGATAGGATTTGTCTCCCCTCCACTGCGCCTCTCCGTTTCCGCCATGGCTCCGGCCGCCGCCTTCCTGTCGGCGTGCGCCGCTGGTTCCATTCCCCGTGCGCCCTTCCTGATCCCGAGGCCTCTTCTTCTCCCAATTCCGCTCTCCCCTGCGCGCTGGGACCGCTCTCGCAGCTGCAGCCTTGTTGGCGTAGGCGCCAACACTCGCCGCGCGCCAACCCTTCGACGGAACGCCTCCACGGAGACGGTGGTTCCCTACGTGCCGGGCTCTGGCAAGTACATAGCGCCGGACTACCTCGTGGTACGCAGCACGGTTCACTGGGTCGCAAATCTTTCTGCTCCTCGGCAGTCGGTGAGTTCGAGTCTGAGCGGTGCTTTGCATTGCTCGTGGTTGCAGAAGAAGGTGTCAGCCGAGGAGGTGCAGGAGCTGGTGAGGGGGCAGAGGAAGGTGCCGCTCATCGTTGACTTCTACGCGACCTGGTGCGGGCCCTGTGTTCAGATGGCGCAGGACATCGAGATGGTGAGCCACCCTCCCTGCCAGTTTTCCATCATTTGGTTTGCCTGTGTAACTGTTGATATCTTGGCCAACACAATGCCTGTCTGTGAAGTTGCAATCAATGGGACCAGTGGTATAAACGAGTTCTATGTGCCTCGTCAGTGACACCTTCAGCGGCAACCATGCGATGAAATGGAAAGGAATGCAGTACACAGCTATGCTTTGCATAGGTTCTGCTGGATTAAGCAATATGTGAAGCTTCTGAGTATATTTAAATACCTTCATTGGACGATTTAGTCTAGATTAATATCAGACTATATTATTTTAGAGGAATTTAGACAGCTTGGTAGCTGGTGTAGTCTGGTATAGGACAAGTTGACAAGGCCTAAGAGAGGAATTTAGAATTTGGACAGTTTAGAATTTTCATGCGAAATGAAAAAAAATTATTTTCTGAAAATAATAAAAGACTCCCCCTAGCAAATATTAGTATCTTTAGCAATTAGTGATTCTTCTTTTGTTTCTTTTGAAAACAATGTGAAAAGATGACCAAGAAAAAAAAATCTTGTTGAAAACCACTTTTGGATCTCTAGCTTTTATTAAATCATAGTCAATCACTTGAGATTCTGTTTAACTATTGCCGGTATCTTGAATCATGGAGCTGTTGGCACTTATGTGTGCTCCTTTTTTCAGGACAAGAAGATTATCTAATTGCTCTTTCTATGTTGATACATCATGTAGTATCTCTAATAAGTCCTTTCAATATATTGCAGCTTGCAGTTGAGTATGAGGACAATGCCCTGTTTGTGAAGGTGGACACAGATGATGAATATGAATTTGCAAAAGACATGCAGGTACAACCAAAATGGCACTCATTGAAGCGAACAATGTGTTGATTACATTCTTATTTAGGGTTCTTTTTTTCCTTCAATTTTTGAAGTCACTAATGCTGAAGTTTTCAGGTAAGAGGGCTTCCGACCCTGTATTTCTTCAGTCCAGACCAAAACAAAGATGCCATACGCACCGAGGGGCTAATTCCTATGGATATGATCAGAAACATCATTGACAACGAGTTATGACAGCTGATAGATTACTGTATTAGGAACATAGGCAATGTTTTATCGTTGTAGCAGATAAAATTTTGTCATGAGGCTAAGCATTACCACTAGGTGCTAGTTTGTGTGCTTGATATTTCCTTTTGCTCCAATGGTAGGTTTCATCTGTGCAAATCCATTCTGCTGTTTCTGTATCGTGTTGTTTATTCTCATCAAACTCTAGGTTGTGTCGTGCTGTTGTCGGTTAGGCCTGTGTGACCATTTTCATCCCTCGAATGATAAGATGGCTTTGGCTCAGATTGGTCCTCAAATTATGATAGAACCAATTTGGTCCTTGAGGTGGCATTCTGGGCTTAAATTTTGTCGAGAACAGGGATGACTTCTGCTTGCAAGGAATGAGAGCAGACAATTCGATTCTCGCATGGATGGTTGAAGGGAAGGTAATTAATGGTGCAATGGATATAAGAAACTAAATGACGACAACCAGCTTGGTTGAAGATATATCGATAAATATGTGTGAATCTCGTCTCATTATTTCAGTAACAAATCAAATAATACTATCCTTCAACATCTCGTCTCCACTCTGAGTCTCATTGCCCACCGCAGTTCTAACCTGTAAACCCACTCAATTAAGGGACACACTGATGACATCAACGTGGCTATGGCATGATCAATAACTACTCCTAGTTTGACTGATGACATCAAGGTGGCTATGGCATGATCAATAACAACTCCAGTTTGACTGAACATTTTTGAAGAAACAAAAGATATAGTTTATTATTTTTTTGGATGTCTAGGGATGAAAATAAAAGACTTAGTCCAACATGCTTCCTGCTCGGACCCGGGTACGTTTGGTTCATGAGAAAAGCTGCTTTCTTCTGTAAAAAAATGTTGTGAGTTATCTGTTATGAAAAAGTTGAAAGTCATTTGGTTCAAAATGTGTTAGTTGTCTACTATGAACAAACTGTATATTGTTTATATGCACTTTATTTAATTATATATCTTAATCAATATATCTAATAATGTATAATGTTTTCAATAATTTTAATAACACTTAATTATTCTTAATCCTTTTTAGTTCATATTTACCACATCTCTTTATTATCATGACGAGCATGGATAAGCAGCAAAGGTAGGGTTTAAACTACTTTCAAATTTGTACTATAGAAAAGCTACTTTTCTAAAATAGCTACAGAAAAGTTGAACCCTTTGGTTCAGTTTCTGCTTTTCTAAAGCAAAACCAGGTTCAAAAATCTGAACCAAACACACCCTTCTCATACCTCATTCCTAAGATTTCAAGTTGTACTTTTACATTGGTTCTATTACTGTCCTTTCTTTTCCAACATTTCAGGCCCAACACAAATGTCTTTTCCCTTCTTGCTTGTGCACCACCTTCACCACTATTGGTTTCTAACTAATTTGATGCCACTACCCCCAACACCTGACCCCATATTTGTAAGTGGATTGAAGAGTCCAGGAGGAACCCTAGGTCTAGCCTCTAGATCCCTAATCCACTTGTCGATGTTCAATCTTATTGGCAGTCTACCTTGCTTTACCTCCACTCGATACCCTTAGGGATCTAGTTTGTTTTAGCTTGACCTCCCCATGGTACCTTCTTTAGATCCCGTCTGCTTGAGCTCCAACTCCACAACACACCCAAGATCAACCTCCCAACCATTATCCGCACATAAGAACTTTGCTTCCCTCCATGACAATGGCCTCCCAAATGTCTTCCTACCAAAGCTCGACCTATGTGGCACCTTTTTGCATGAACTCAACCTCTATAGCTACCTCCTATCGAACTCAAGCTCCCCGGCGCCTTCCTACATGACCTCAGCCTGAATGGCAACATCTTACTGAAGCTCGACATTACCATCTATCTCTTGTTGAAGCTCAACCCCTCAACCTCTTGCCTGAACTCAACCTCCCCAATGACCACATGGTGAATTATATAGTGCATTTTAGTTACAATTAATGGTTCACTTGATTTCAAATCATAGCTCAATTGATTTTGAATTCATAGTCCATTTGTTTTTCAAATCAAAAATAGCTTTGGTGGATCAAGTGGTGCAATGTGTGTCTATAGTGAACGTGAGAGCACCTAGAGGGGGGGTGAATAGGTGTGTAAGGAAAATGGACCCCGGGCCATTTGGCTAATTGAGTTTTGGTGTTTGATAAACAACACAATCCGTGAACTAATAAGTCTTCTAGTGTTTGTGTTTGTAGTTCACAGGATGCGAAGAGAATTGGACCAAGGCAATAAGGATGCAACACCTCAAAAGAAGACATAAAAAGATGCATAGGAGTCCAATACTCAACAACAAAGAAGCCCGAAGAAATCAGCGAAGAAATCCAAAGAGAAGGGCTGTCAGCCAGCGCCTGGTGGCGCACCGGACATTGGTGTCCGGTGTGCACCGGACTGTCCGGTGAGGCACTGGACAGTCTGCGCAGAGAGGCCGCGGATAGGCGCTCTCTGGCTGTAGCACCGGACTGTCCGGTGTGCACCGGACTGTCCGGTGTGCCAACTGGCAGAAGGCAACGGTCGGATCCAACGGTCGACTGCTACAGGCGCGCAACGGTCGGCTGACGTGGCGTGCACCGGACATCTACTGTGCAGTGTCCGGTGTGCACCGGACTGTCCGGTGCACCCGACGACAGAAAGCTGCTGCTTTCTGTCCAACGGCTAGTTGGGGGCTTGGAGGCTATAAATACCACCCCAACCGGCCATTCTCAAGTGTGAGAGCCCAAACAACATACCAATACACATAGTGCATATTTCCAAGAGCTCAAACACCCAAGTGCTTAATAGAATCACTCGGTGATTAGCGTAGGTGCTTTGCGAAGTGCTTAGGTTAGTTAGACCGCTTTAGCGCTTGCTCTAGGTGAATCCTAGTTAGTTGAGTGAGTTTTGTAAAACCACACAACCCCTCGGCTCTTGCGTGAGTCGTTGTAATTGTACCGAGTGGGGCGAGAGTCTTGCGAGACCGTGACAACCGCGTTTGTGTCACGGCCGCCACCGTGTACCGGAGGGAACGAGGCCCGCGGCGTTTTGGCCGGAAGCTCGATAGTGGAGACGGCGGGGAGCGTCCGAGAGGAGCCGGAAGCGGAGCACCACTTGCGCGTGGAGAAGGCCCGCGGCTCTCTACGGAGTTACTCGACCGTGGTGCTTGGCCCTCGCGTGGGCTTCCCTTTGCGTAGGGGCACCAACGAGGATTAGTCGGGACCTTGCGTGGTTCCGGATACCTCGGTAAAAATACCGGCGTCATCCACGAGAGTTTGCTTCTCTACTTAGCTCTTTACATTCCGCATTTATATTAAGCATTTAAGTTTCAATCTTGTAGTCATACTTATTTAGTATAGATTGAAACTTAGCTTTTTGCGGTAGAGATAGCAACACTTAGATAAAACCTAGTTTGCACATTCTAGTTTTGATTATTTGCATAGGTTTTGCTCTAGGGATTTAATTGTGGCCTAGTTTAGTAAAAGTTTTAGAAGTCCTAATTCACCCCCCCCCCTCTTAGGCGTCACCCGTTTCCTACAAGTGGTATCAAAGCCCGGTTTGGCTCATTTGAAACGCTTTAGCTTCACCGCTAAAAGAGCCGACGCTTTTTAGAGGAAGGGATGGATACCCATAGGCCACCACACTTTGACGGCACCAACTTCCCTTATTATAGTGCTAGAATGGCTTGTTACCTAGAGGCCGTTGATCTAGGTGTTTGGAGAGTCACTCGTGACGGGATGAAACCCCTCAAGAATCCCGAGAAACCCACCACGAGTGAGGAAAAAGAAATTCATTTAAATGCTAGAGCCAAAAATTGCTTGTATGAATCTCTTAGCATGGATATTTTTAATCAAGTATTTACCTTGAAAACTGCTAATGAGATTTGGCTAAAATTGCATGAGCTCCATGACGGCACATCCAATGTCCGTGAGCAAAAACATTGCCTAGTCTTAAATGAGTATAATTCTTTTGCCATGAAAGATGATGAGCTTGTTAGAGACATGTATTCTCGTTTGAATCTAATTATCAATGAGCTCAATTCTATTGGCATTAATAAGCTAGGTGATGCGGACATTGTGAGGAAGATTATCTCCCTGCTACCACAACAAAGATATGGGAGCATCATCACCATCCTTCACAACATGGAGGATTTGAGCAACATGACCCCGACCATTGTGATTGGGAAAATCGCGGCCTTTGAGATATCACGAAAAATGAGTCGGGGAGAGGAGCCAACTTCCTCAAGGCCATATGCTTTTGCATGTGATGAAAGGAAGGGCAAAAAGAAGGCTCCCACTCCAAGTTCCTCAAGTGAAGAAGAGGAAGAAGAAGAAAGTGATGATGATGAAGATAATCAACCATGCACATCATCCTCCGAGGACGAAGAAACAATCCGACGCGTCGGAAAGGTAATGAGGATGATCCGCAAGATTAATCTAATGGGTGTGCCCTTGCAGGTCGAGGATCTTCTCTTTAACATTGACAGGAAAAAGCAAAGGAAGAGAGGATGCTTCGCATGTGGGGAGAAGGGCCACTTCAGGGACAACTGTCCAAATATGGCCAAACCCAAAAAGGAGAGGAGCAAAGGCAAGGCGCTCACAAGTGTTAGAACTTGGGATGATTCTTCAAGTGAAGATGAACCTCCAAGGACGCGCAGCCACCGGTCCTCATCACGATCATCACGGTCATCACACAAATGCCTTATGGCAAGAGGTAACAAAAGCATTCCATCCTCTAGTGATGGAAGTAGTAGTGATGATGAAGGTGAGGGAAAGGCCTCTCTAGAAGAGCTTGCGGAAGCCGTAAACTTTTTCCAGGATGTTTGCACTAAGCAAAAAGC
Organism: Zea luxurians; assembly: GCA_029449295.1. NCBI lineage: Eukaryota > Viridiplantae > Streptophyta > Magnoliopsida > Poales > Poaceae > Zea > Zea luxurians. The sequence goes on from JAOPSE010000002.1 coordinate 104,380,714, forward strand.
TCAACTTAAAACTTTGAAAAATAAGTTGGTTAGCTCTCAAAATGATTACAAAGGTTTGCTAGAAAAATTTGAAACTTTTGCAAACTTAAATAGTGAGCTATCAACTAAAATTGAGCTATTAGAATCTAGTGCTCCATCCACTGCTACCGATGATAGCCTTATTAAAAAGAATAAAAAACTTAAGGCTAAGTTAGCTAGCTCCCAAGAAGCTATTGAAAATTTGCTAGAGAAAATGGAAATTCTTAGCATACACAATAATGAGCTAACTACTAAGCTAGAAAACATTGGTAGCACCCCAGCAGCATCTTTAGTTGAAATACCTGAAATAATTAAGAAAGATGCTTCTACTTCCTGCTTTGATTTAATTGATGATTCTAACTCCTGCAACCAAGTCGTTGTTGAGAATATTGTTGTAGAGACATGTTCGGATGAGGTTGCAAAGGAAAATGAACAATTAAAGCAAGAAGTGGCTCGCCTTGGAAAGGCTTTGTATGACAAGAAAGGCAAAGCCAAACAAATCCGACCTCCACAGGATAACACCACTGCGGGAGTGAACAAGCCTGTAGAGGGAGAAACTGTGATTTGTAGGCTATGTCACAAGGATGGCCACAAGTCTTTCCAATGCAAGGCGATGACCGGGGATAAACAAAGGCAAAAGCTCAAGCAAAAGCCATCAAGCAAAATCTCCAACACCTACATCAAAAAGGTGAACAAAAAGGATGCTACACCATATTTGATCAAGAAGAAAAAGAATGGAAAGGTGATAGCAATCAAGGCCAACAAGCAGGCCAACAAAGGAAAAGGGGCCAAACGCATCTGGGTGCCGAAGGAGATAATTTCAACCATGAAAAGCACCAAGAAGGTTTGGATCCCGAAAGGGAAGTGAGTGGACCGAAGGTCTTCGGGAAATTTGGAGACTTGGCAAAGTTGGGATGTATATCATGGGGTACATCATATTGGATAAAGTTTATTGCCAAGTGGGTTAGTAAAAACTTTGGACCCAAATTTCCCACCCATGACTAAGGTAACTAGATTTATTGTATTTCTTGTTTTTAGATATGCGTATCTACTTACCTTGTATCTAGTTTACCTTCCTTGCCTAGTATTACATTTGTTATGTACTTTTGTTTAAAATCATGCATACTAGGTAAATCATATGGTAGGATTGCTTGTTTTCAATTCATATACTTAAGCAAACCTACATGGCTTAAAATGTTTATTTAAGCACGGCACATAACTTCTATATCACTCCATAGTAAATGATGCATAAATTGAAAATTTTGATTTCTACAAAGTGTATCATTTAACTTATATGTGCCAAAGTTTGGATTATGGATAATTTGCCCCTCTTGATATCAAATCAAAGTGCATGTCTCCTACAAGTATTCAAAACTTGTATGCACACCTTTAGGGGGAGGTTACTCTATAATCTGACACTTTGAGACTAACACCTTTTCAAGTCTATTTCATGTGATAGTCTCATTGTAAGGAAAAATGAAGTCCCCGGAGAAAGACAACAATCTTCCACTGCAAAATCTCCAAGAACTCTTATGTCTCTCAAGCTCACCATTGACTTTCAATTGGTATCTTTTGAGACTACATTCAGTATCATTTACATGTCTTCTCCAATATTTGATTAGACTATATTTCACATCATATGCTTCCATGTTGCTAAAAATGCATAAGTAGTTAACTCATATTCTGTTACCTATGCATAAGGGAAGTCAGTTTTTTTCAAATCATGTCTTGCACCTCTAATTTTCACATGCTTTTTCCTAAGTAGAGGATCTCTGTCAGGGGGAGTATTTCTTCATCTCTAAAAAGGGGGAGAAACTTCTTTCTAAAGAGAACACTCATTTAGGGGGAGTAATCTTTTGAGGACTCCTTCAAGTGGTATCATTCACACATTTTAATTTAATATCCTTCTAGTGATATCATTTGATTCAATTCTTGTTGAGGGAAAGCTTTTATTTACTTCCTACATGCTTTTAATGTCTTCCTTTTCGGTGGTTGATGCCAAAGGGGGAGAAGTTTAGGGACCAAAGCAATGAAAACTATATCAAACACCAAACACCACCAATTTAAAACTTTATATCTACAAATGGTTTTTCAAGTGGTTTTGGTTATTTGGTCCAAAAATAGGAAGTAAGTGAATTATGGAGTTAGGGGGAGGCTTAAGTCCATAATATCACATTGTGGGGACAATCATGCATCTTAGCAAGTAAAATACATATTTTCATTCAAATACTTGTATTATTTGCTTGCTTTGGTTGTGTTGTCATCAATCACCAAAAAGGGGGAGATTGTAAGGAAAATGGACCCCGGGCCATTTGGCTAATTGAGTTTTGGTGTTTGATAAACAACACAATCCGTGAACTAATAAGTCTTCTAGTGTTTGTGTTTGTAGTTCACAGGATGCGAAGAGAATTGGACCAAGGCAATGAGGATGCAACACCTCAAAAGAAGACATAAAAAGATGCATAGGAGTCCAATACTCAACAACAAAGAAGCCCGAAGAAATCAGCGAAGAAATCCAAAGAGAAGGGCTGTCAGCCAGCGCCTGGTGGCGCACCGGACATTGGTGTCCGGTGTGCACCGGACTGTCCGGTGAGGCACTGGACAGTCTGCGCAGAGAGGCCGCGGATAGGCGCTCTCTGGCTGTAGCACCGGACTGTCCGGTGTGCCAACGGGCAGAAGGCAACGGTCGGATCCAACGGTCGACTGCTACAGGCGCGCAACGGTCGGCTGACGTGGCGTGCACCGGACATCTACTGTGCAGTGTCCGGTGTGCACCGGACTGTCCGGTGCACCCGACGACAGAAAGCTGCTGCTTTCTGTCCAACGGCTAGTTGGGGGCTTGGAGGCTATAAATACCACCCCAACCGGCCATTCTCAAGTGTGAGAGCCCAAACAACATACCAATACACATAGTGCATATTTCCAAGAGCTCAAACACCCAAGTGCTTAATAGAATCACTCGGTGATTAGCGTAGGTGCTTTGCGAAGTGCTTAGGTTAGTTAGACCGCTTTAGCGCTTGCTCTAGGTGAATCCTAGTTAGTTGAGTGAGTTTTGTAAAACCACACAACCCCTCGGCTCTTGCGTGAGTCGTTGTAATTGTACCGAGTGGGGCGAGAGTCTTGCGAGACCGTGACAACCGCGTTTGTGTCACGGCCGCCACCGTGTACCGGAGGGAACGAGGCCCGCGGCGTTTCGGCCGGAAGCTCGATAGTGGAGACGGCGGGGAGTGTCCGAGAGGAGCCGGAAGCGGAGCACCACTTGCGCGTGGAGAAGGCCCGTGGCTCTCTACGGAGTTACTCGACCGTGGTGCTTGGCCCTCGCGTGGGCTTCCCTTTGCGTAGGGGCACCAACGAGGATTAGTCGGGACCTTGCGTGGTTCCGGATACCTCGGTAAAAATACCGGCGTCATCCACGAGAGTTTGCTTCTCTACTTAGCTCTTTACATTCCGCATTTATATTAAGCATTTAAGTTTCAATCTTGTAGTCATACTTATTTAGTATAGATTGAAACTTAGCTTTTTGCGGTAGAGATAGCAACACTTAGACAAAACCTAGTTTGCACATTCTAGTTTTGATTATTTGCATAGGTTTTGCTCTAGGGATTTAATTGTGGCCTAGTTTAGTAAAAGTTTTAGAAGTCCTAATTCACCCCCCCTCTTAGGCGTCACCCGTTTCCTACAAGGTGATCCTGTAGAACTTGAAACTTAAGCCACAAAAACTTGGTTAAGCGTTAGCACAATAATTGCCAAGTGGCTAGAGAGGAGTCTTCAACAAAACACAATAACCACAAGAGATCAATCACAGAGATGGCACGATGGTTATCCCGTGGTTCGGCCAAGACCAACGCTTTCCTACTCCACGTTGTGGCGTCCCAACGGACGAGGGTTGCAATCAACCCCTCTCAAGCGGTCCAAAGACCCACTTGAATACCACGGTGTTTTGCTTGCTTTTCTTAATCCCGTTTGCGAGGAATCTCCACAACTTGGAGCCTCTCGCCTTTACACTTGAAGTTCACAAAGAAGCACGGAGTAAGGGAGGGATTAGCAACTCACACAAGACACTAAGATCACAGCAAATACACACACACAAGACCCAGACTTAAGCTCAAAAGACTAGTACACTAGAATGGAGCTCAAATCACTAGAATGTCGAACAAGTGTGCAAGAATGGAGTGTGAGTGATCAAGAATGCTCAAGGAATGCTTGGTGTACTCCTCCATGCGCCTAGGGGTCCCTTTTATAGCCCCAAGGCAGCAAGGAGCCGTTGAGAGCAATCCTGGAAGGCAGATCTTGCCTTCTGTCGACTGGCGCACCGGACAGTCCGGTGCACCACCGGACACAGTCCGGTGCAGATATCCTTCCTTATTTGGCGAAGCCGACCGTTGGAGTCTGAGAGCCGTTGGCGCACCGGACACTGTCCGGTGCAAACTGGACAGTCCGGTGCACCAATGTGACCGTTAGCTCGGCCACTCGTCACGCGCGGAATCCTCGGCCGACCGTTGCCCCGGCTGACCGTTGACTCACCGGACAGACCGGTGAATTTTAGCCGTACGCCGTTAATTATCTCCCGAGAGCGATGAGTTCGCCTGTGAACGACTCACCGGACAGTCTGGTGCACCACCGGACAGACCGGTGAATTTTAGCCGTACACCGCCGTCGAAGTCCCGAGAGCAGCCTGTTCGCCAGAGCCAGCCTGGCACACCGGACACTGTCCGGTGCACCCAGACCGAGCAGACTTTGGCTGAACAAAGCCATCTCATTTCCAATTCAATCTTTCCTGTTTCCAGCACTTAGACACAATACATTAGTCCATAAAACAATGTACTAAGTCTAGAAACATACCTTTTGACATGATTTGTACTTTGTCCACCATTTTACATAGATTAACACAAAGACACTTGTGTTGGCACTCAATCACCAAAATACTTAGAAATGGCCCAAGGGCACATTTCCCTTTCAATCTCCCCCTTTTTGGTGATTTATGCCAACACAACATAAAGCAACTAGAACAAGTACAATATCAATGCAAATGAACACTCAAAATTGTTTTGATTCAATTTTGGCATATATGGATCACTCTTTGCCACCACTTGGTTTGTTTTTGCAAATCAAACTCAAATTCCTATCTCTAAGTCAAATCTACTTGTATAGACATAAAGAGAGGTATTCCAAAGGAAATTGATCAAGGATTTCAAAAACTCCCCCTTTTTCCATAATCAACACTTCTCCCCACAAGAGGCCAACTTTTGTCAAAAGAGACAATAAAAGAGTTTTGACAAACCAAAAGCTCTAATCTACTATTTTCAAAATTTCTCAAGTGGTAGCTGATCCATCTATTGCTTTGGCCTTTATTTTCTCCCCCTTTGGCATCAAGCACCAAAACGGGATCAATCTTGGCCCTTTAACCCCATTGCCTCACCAAAATCTTCAAATGAGAATATAAAGGCAATAAGAGTACATGAGATGAACTTGGAATAAGTTACCCTCTCATCGGAGTGCAGTGGAAGTCTTTTCATGGTCCAAGTCCACCTTTTCCCTTTTCAATAACCTCCCTTTGAGACTAAAACAAGCAAACTCAAGCACACGGTTAGTCTCAAAGGGTCAAGTTGTAGCACAGCTCCCCCTAAATATGTGCATCACTTGCAAAAGGACTTGTGAGGTCCGGGGAGTGATTGTACAACTTGAGCACCACAGTAAGCAACAAAATGCATAAGGAACATGATCAAAGGCATAAACACATGTATGCTATAAATCAATCCAAGTTCCGCGAATCTAGGACATTTAGCTCACTACGCAGCCTGCAAAAGGTCTTTTCATCTAAAGGCTTAGTGAAGATATCGGCTAGCTGGTTCTCGGTGCTAACATGAAACACTTCGATATCTCCCTTTTGCTGGTGGTCTCTCAAAAAGTGATGTCGGATGTCAATGTGCTTTGTGCGGCTGTGCTCAACAGGATTTTCCGCTATTCAGATAGCACTCTCATTGTCACATAGGAGTGGGACTTTGCTCAGATTGTAGCCAAAGTCCCGGAGGGTTTGCCTCATCCAAAGTAGTTGCGCACAACACTGTCCTGCGGCAACGTACTCGGCCTCAGCGGTGGATAGGGCAATGGAAGTTTGTTTCTTAGAGTTCCACGACACCAGGGACCTTCCTAAGAATTGGCACGTCCCCGATGTACTCTTCCTATTGACCTTACATCCAGCATAGTCGGAATTTGAGTATCCAATCAAGTCAAAGTTAGACCCCTTTGGATACCAGATCCCGAAGCAAGGCGTAGCGACTAAATATCGAAGAATTTGCTTCACAGCCACTAAGTGACACTCCTTAGGATCAGATTGAAATCTAGCACACATGCATACGCTAAGCATAATATCCGGTCTACTAGCACACAAATAAAGTAAAGACCCTATCATGGACCGGTATGCTTTTTGATCAACGGACTTACCTCCTTTGTTGAGGTCGGTGTGTCCGTCAGTTCCCATCGACGTCTTTGCGGGCTTGGCGTCCTTCATCCCAAACCGCTTTAGCAAGTCTTGCGTGTACTTTGTTTGGGAGATGAAGGTGCCGTCCTTGAGTTGCTTCACTTGGAACCCAAGGAAGTAGTTTAACTCGCCCATCATCGACATCTCGAATTTCTGCGTCATCACCCTGCTAAAGTCTTCACAAGACTTTTGGTTAGTAGAACCAAATAGTATGTCATCGACATAAATTTGGCACACAAAAAGATCACCATCGCAAGTCTTAGTGAAAAGAGTTGGATCGGCTTTCCCAACCTTGAAAGCATTAGCAATTAAAAAGTCTCTAAGGCATTCATACCATGCTCTTGGGGCTTGCTTAAGTCCATAGAGCGCCTTAGAGAGCTTACACACGTGGTCGGGGTACCGTTCATCCTCGAAGCCAGGGGGTTGCTCCACGTACACCTCCTCCTTGATCACCCCGTTGAGGAAATCGCTCTTCACATCCATTTGGTACAACCTGAAAGAATGGTGAGCGGCATATGCTAGCAAAATACGAATTGATTCTAGCCTAGCCACAGGAGCAAACGTCTCCTCAAAGTCCAAACCTGCGACTTGGGCATAACCTTTTGCCACAAGTCGAGCCTTGTTCCTCGTCACCACCCCGTGCTCGTCCTGTTTGTTGCGGAACACCCATTTGGTTCCCACAACATTTTGTTTGGGACGAGGCACCAGTGTCCAAACTTCATTGCGCTTGAAGTTGTTGAGTTTCTCCTGCATGGCCAACACCCAGTCCGGATCTAGCAAGGCCTCTTCTACCCTGAAAGGCTCAATAGAAGAGACAAAGGAGTAATGCTCACAAAAATTAACTAATCTTGAACGAGTAGTTACTCCCTTGCTAATATCACCCAAAATTTGGTCGACGGGGTGATTCCTTTTGAATCATCGCTCGAACTTGGGTTGGAGGTGCCTGAGGTGCTTCTTCCTCTTCAACTTGAACATCCTGTGCTCCCCCTTGATCACACGCCTCCACTTGAGGTACCTGTTCGTCATCTTGGGTTGAAGGATGCACCATTGTTGAGGAAGATGGTTGATCTTGCTCCAATTGTTCCTGTGGTCGCACAACGCCAATCGCCATGGTGCGCATTGCGGCCGTTGGAACGTCTTCTTCATCTACATCATCAAGATCAACAGCTTGCTCTCTTGGAGAGCTATTAGTCTCATCAAATACAACGTCGCTAGAGACTTCAACCAAACCCGATGATTTGTTGAAGACCCTATACGCTTTTGTATTTGAGTCATAACCTAATAGAAACCCTTCTACAGCTTTGGGAGCAAATTTAGAGGTTCTACCTTTTTTCACAAGAATATAACACTTGCTCCCAAATACACGAAAATAAGACACATTGGGTTTGTTACCAGTTAGCAGCTCATATGAAGTCTTCTTGAGAAGGCGGTGAAGGTAGACCCTGTTGATGGCGTGGCAAGCCGTGTTCACGGCTTCCGACCAAAAGCGCTCGGGGGTCTTGAACTCTCCAAGCATAGTTCTCGCCATATCAATGAGCGTCCTGTTCTTCCTCTCTACCACACCATTTTGCTGTGGTGTGTAGGGAGCGGAGAACTCGTGCTTGATCCCTTCCTCCTCAAGGAACTCCTCTACTTGAAGGTTCTTGAACTCGGACTCGTTGTCGCTCCTTATCTTCTTCACTTTGAGCTCAAACTCATTTTGAGCTCTCCTGAGGAAGTGCTTGAGGGTCCCTTGGGTTTCAGATTTATCCTGCAAAAAGAATACCCAAGTGAAGCGGGAAAAATCATCAACTATAACAAGACCATACTTACTTCCTCCTATACTTAGATAGGCGACGGGTCCGAAGAGGTCCATATGAAGCATCTCCAAGGGTCTTGATGTGGTCATCACATTTTTTATGTGATGAGAGCCTCCCACCTGTTTCCCTGCTTGACAAGCTGCACAAGGTCTATCTTTTTCGAAATGTACATTAGTTAGACCTATCACGTGTTCTCCCCTTAGAAGCTTGTGGAGGTTCTTCATCCCCACATATGTTAAGCGGCGATGCCACAACCAGCCCATGCAAGTCTTAGCCATTAAGCATGCATCTAGACCGGCCTCTTCTTTTGCAAAATCAACCAAATAAAGTTTGTCGTCTAGTACACCCTTAAAAGCTAGTGAACCATCACACCTTCTAAAGACAGACACATCTACATTTGTGAATAGACAATTATATCCCATATTGCATAATTGACTAACAGATAACAAATTATATCCAAGCGACTCAACTAAAAACACATTAGAAATAGAGTGCTCGGATGAAATAGCAATTTTACCTAACCCTTTTATCTTGCCTTGGTTCCCATCACCGAATATTATTGAATCTTGGGGATCCTTGTTCTTGACGTAGGAAGAGAACATCCTCTTTTCCCCCGTCATGTGGTTTGTGCATCCGCTGTCAATAATCCAGCTTGAACCCCCGGATGCATAAACCTGCAAGGCAAATTTAGGCTTGGGTCTTAGGTACCCAACTCTTGTTGGGTCCTACAAGGTTAGTTACAATTGTCTTAGGGACCCAAATGCAAGTTTTGTCTCCCTTACATTTGGCCCCTAACTTCCTAGCAATCACCTTCTTATTCTTTCTATAAATGGCAAAAGAAGCATTGCAAGCATGATATATTGTAGAAGGTTCATTAACTTTCCTAGGAACATTAACAACATTTCTCCTAGGCATATTATGAACAACATTTCTCCTACCAACATTTCTATCATGCACATAGGAAGAGCTAGAAGCAAGCATGGCATGAGAATCAAAAGCATCATAAGCATTCCAACTCCTATAAGTATTTATAAATTGTCTCCTATCATGGTACATAAAAGCATGGTTCTTTTGCACACTACTAGCCATAGGGGCCTTCCCTTTCTCCTTGGCGGAGATGGGAGCCTTATGGCTCGTTAAGTTCTTGACTTCCCTCTTGAAGCCAAGACCATCCTTAATTGAGGGGTGTCTACCAATTGTGTAGGCATCCCTTGCAAATTTTAGTTTGTCAAATTCACTCTTGCTAGTCTTAAGTTGAGCATTAAGACTAGCTACTTCATCATTTAGTTTAGAAATGCACTCTAGGTGTTCACTACAAGTATCAACATTAATATCTTTACACCTAGTGCAAACATGTTCTACACAAGAGTTAGATTTACTAGCTACTTCTAGTTTAGCATTTAAATCATCATTAACACCTTTTAAAGTAGCAATGGTTTCATGACAAGTAGATAGTTCATAAGAAAGCATTTCATTTCTTTTAACTTCTAAAGCATGAGCTTTTGGTGCTTCTACAAATTTATCATGTTCTTCATATAAAAGGTCTTCTTGTTTCTCTAAGAGTCTATCCTTTTCATTCAAGGCATCGATTAACTCATTAATTTTGCCAATTTTAATTCTATCTAAACCTTTAAATAAACTAGAATAGTCTATTTCATCGTCATCACTAGAATCATCATCACTTGAAGAAGTATAGGTGGTATCCCGAGTACATACCTTCTTCTCCTTCGCCATGAGACACGTGTGATGCTCGTTTGGGAAGAGGGATGACTTGTTGAAGGCGGTGGCGGCGAGTCCTTCATTGTCAGAGTCGAAGGAGGAGCAATCTGAATCCCACTCCTTTCCGATATGTGCCTCGCCCTTGGCCTTCTTGTAATTCTTCTTCTTCTCCCTCTTGTTTCTTTTTTCCTGGTCACTATCATTATCGGGACAGTTAGCAATAAAATGACCAAGCTTACCACATTTGAAGCATGAGCGCTTCCCTTTTGACTTGGTCTTGCTTGGCTGTCCCTTGCGACTCTTAAGCGCCGTCTTGAAGCGCTTGATGATGACGGCCATCTCTTCATCATTGAGCCCTGCCGCCTCAACTTGCGCCACCTTGCTAGGTAACGCCTCCTTGCTTCTCGTTGCCTTGAGAGCAACGGGTTGAGGCTCATTGATTGGACCATGCAGTGCGTCGTCCACGTACCTCGCCTCCTTGATCATCATTCGCCCGCTTACGAATTTTCCAAGGACTTCTTCGGGCGACATTTTGGTGTACCTGGGATTCTCACGAATATTATTCACCAAATGTGGATCAAGAACGGTAAAGGACCTTAGCATTAGTCGGACGATGTCGTGGTCCGTCCATCGCGTGCTTCCGTAGATCCTTATTTTGTTGATAAGGGTCTTGAGCCGGTTGTATGTTTGGGTTGGCTCCTCGCCCCTTATCATCGCAAATCTTCCGAGCTCGCCTTCTACCAACTCCATTTTGGTGAGCAAGGTGACGTCATTCCCCTCATGAGAGATCTTGAGGGTGTCCCAGATTTGCTTGGCATTGTCCAAGCCGCTCACCTTATGGTACTCGTCCCTGCACAAGGAGGCTAACAACACAGTAGTAGCTTGTGCATTTCTATGAATCTGTTCATTAATAAAAATAGGACTATCCGAGCTATCAAATTTCATTCCATTCTCAACAATCTCCCATATGCTTGGATGGAGAGAGAACAGGTGACTACGCATTTTGTGGCTCCAAAATCCATAGTCCTCCCCATCGAAGTGTGGAGGCTTGCTGAGAGGAATGGAGAGCAAATGTGAATTTGAACTTTGAGGAATACGCGAATAATCGAAAGAAAAGTTTGAGTTAACCGTCTTTCGTTTATCGTAGTCGTTGTCGTCGTTGTCCTTATGGGAAGAAGTGGACTCATCACTGTCGTCGTAGTAGACGATCTCCTTGATGCGTCTCGTCTTCTTCTTCTTTCCATCTTTGCGCTTGTGGCCTAAGCCCGAGTCGGTAGGCTTGTCATCCTTAGGCTCGTTGACGAAGGACTCCTTCTCTTTATCATTGATCACGATTCCCTTCCCCTTAAGATCCATCTCTTCGGGTGATTAGTCCCTTTGTGAAGAGAACGGCTCTGATACCAATTGAGAGCACCTAGAGGGGGGGTGAATAGGTGATCCTGTAGAACTTGAAACTTAAGCCACAAAAACTTGGTTAAGCGTTAGCACAATAATTGCCAAGTGGCTAGAGAGGAGTCTTCAACAAAACACAATAACCACAAGAGATCAATCACAGAGATGGCATGATGGTTATCCCGTGGTTCGGCCAAGACCAACGCTTGCCTACTCCATGTTGTGGCGTCCCAACGGACGAGGGTTGCAATCAACCCCTCTCAAGTGGTCCAAAGACCCACTTGAATACCACGGTGTTTTGCTTGCTTTTCTTAATCCCGTTTGCAAGGAATCTCCACAACTTGGAGCCTCTCGCCTTTACACTTGAAGTTCACAAAGAAGCACGGAGTAAGGGAGGGATTAGCAACTCACACAAGACACTAAGATCACAGCAAATACACACACACAAGACCCAGACTTAAGCTCAAAAGACTAGTACACTAGAACGGAGCTCAAATCACTAGAATGTCGAACAAGTGCGCAAGAATGGAGTGTGAGTGATCAAGAATGCTCAAGGAATGCTTGGTGTACTCCTCCATGCGCCTAGGGGTCCCTTTTATAGCCCCAAGGCAGCAAGGAGCCGTTGAGAGCAATCCTGGAAGGCAGATCTTGCCTTCTATCGACTGGCGCACCGGACAGTCCGGTGCACCACCGGACACTGTCCGGTGCAGATATCCTTCCTTATTTGGCGAAGCCGACCGTTGGAGTCTGAGAGCCGTTGGCGCATCGGACACTGTCCGGTGCACACCGGACAGTCCGGTGCACCAATGTGACCGTTAGCTCGGCCACACGTCACGCGCGGAATCCTCGGCCGACCGTTGCCCCGACTGACTGTTGACTCACCGGACAGTCCGGTGCGCCACCGGACAGACCGGTGAATTTTAGCCGTACGCCGTTAATCATCTCCCGAGAGCGACGAGTTCGCCTGTGAACGGCTCACCGGACAGTCTGGTGCACCACCGGACAGACCGGTGAATTTTAGCCGTACACCGCCGTCGAAGTCCCGAGAGCAGCCTGTTCGCCAGAGCCAGCCTGGCACACCGGACACTGTCCGGTGCACCCAGACCGAGCAGACTTTGGCTGAACAAAGCCATCTCATTTCCAATTCAATCTTTCCTGTTTTCAGCACTTAGACACAATACATTAGTCCATAAAACAATGTACTAAGTCTAGAAACATACCTTTTGACATGATTTGTACTTTGTCCACCATTTTACATAGATTAACACAAAGACACTTGTGTTGGCACTCAATCACCAAAATACTTAGAAATGGCCCAAGGGCACATTTCCCTTTCAGAACGTCGCACTCCACATTAATGACAAAATCAAATCTAAATCACATGTTTTTAGGGATTATGAAGGGACCATGATGCCTAAGAGGGGGAGGGCAAGTGAGTTAGACTTTATAAAATTCTACTTTAAACTATGGCCTCTATTTTTAACTTATCAAAATCTATGCAATGAAGTAATCTATTAAGATGTTGAAAGCTCTATGTTTGGTTTTGGTATTTGAGATAACTAGTCAACGAAACTATATAATAGTGTTGTCATTGAGATAGCTTAAGTCCACACTAAGGTTGAGCAAGGATGGCACTCATGGAGGAGGAGGTGGTGGTGTTAGTGTCTAATGACCGCACATCTACTATGGGGTTACCTAGATTAGGATTTGGTGGGCTTTAGTGTAGGGCCAACTCGATGGTGAATGTAGAGACTAATTTTTTGATTCATTAGTCTTTTTTACTTGGAGAACACACCATCTTGTTTTGTATCTTTGGGAAGCTCCATGGGTTAGCCCATCTCCTTGCCAAGTAGTCAGCCCTATGGGAAACTCTTAGGATCCTGGTCCATCAAGCGCCTAAGCTCTTCATGGTTGAATTTTGATGTTTTCTTAAATCTTTAAGTCATGGCTGAGTAGAATCAAGTAGCATCCAAGTAGTCTTTTTTACAGAAGCCATGAAACACTCTTAAAGTCTTCTATATGGGTCACCTTACAATTAAGCTTATATGCTTAGCCCTCGATCCTTTGCTTGTTTAGCATAAATAGGTTGAAGGTTTCTTATGCAAACCTTCCGATCTTTAAAGGATATTATTCTTAAAAGGCTTCTCAAAACATCTTCTGAGGATATGTATCATGTAGCCCCGAGCTTGAAGCCAACTACTTTGTAGTCGATTAAAGGGCCTTAGACATCATTAGAGAATTGGTCAAGTACTCATGTCATTCTTTGGAAGGACATTTTCAACCTAAGAATCAAATCTCAAGCATGAGAAAAACATTAAATTTGGCCTCCATGAAAACACCCAAGATGTAATACCTAAAATCATACTTGGGGATTTATTAAAAAAGATTCTTTCAAGATCTAAATAAATATGAACTCTAAATAATAGATTAAATGCAAAAGATCATTATATGGACTTTTGCTATATATTTTGAAATAGTCACTAGTATTTCTTAATGGAGGTTATATATTATAAATTTTATCTTAACAACAATAAGAAATAGAATATTTGAAAGAACTTTTAATTGAACTTCACATCCAAAATAATGTTTTCTTTAAAGAGAACAATAGGTGTGTGGCATGATTAAAAGTGTTTGCTTAAATAAAAAAAACATTAATATATACAAAATAATATTACATTCATGCTAGAGTTTTGTATGTGCACTTAATTGAATTTGAAATCCAAAACCAAGTTTGAATTTGAATTCAAGATGGAAATATGAAAATAGAAAATAAATGGAGAATAGAAAAGAAAAAGAAATAAAGCCTATCAGCTTCTCGGGCCAAAACTGCCTTCCTTGGCCCATAACCTTGCGCCAGCCCATCCCCCGTTCCAGCCCAACATAGCAGTGGCATGGCGCCCATTGGTCGGCCACTCCGCGCCCACGCACTAGCGACCGGCCGCTGACTTGTGGGCCCGATAGGCCAGCGTCTCGCTCACGCGCGCGTGTATCCGTCTCGGCTAAAACCGCCATGTGGGCCACATCTGTCAGCGGCCACTGTCGTGTGGGGCCATGACAGCTGGAGTATCATCTTCGCCTTGCGACTGAGGTGGAGTCAAACAACAGAACCGCGGGACTTCTGGGATTTAGAGGTTCTTCGTAGCCGCCTCAGTCGCGATCACAGCTCGTCTCCCTGGGCATAAATAGAAGTCCCTGCGACCCCTCTTTGGCCATAGGCATGAGACGCATAAGACCGTCATGGGGAGAAGAGCGATGAGTCAAGAAGAATGGCGGAGAAGAAAGATGAGGGCCGCCGCTGGCGAACTTGAGACGGGCCAACGTAGAGACCATGGCGTGCTGCTCAGGGGGTTTGCCGGGGGTTGGGAAGGGTGTATTCGTGAAGTCCGATGCGTTGGAGCGCTCTGTGGTGGCATGATTCCTCGCCGAACTTGGTGGCCGCCACGGAATCGCGCTCCGTCGCAGAGAGGACTCCCTGCGCAACCATCCTTGGTGAGTCCTTACTCTAGTTGTTGGCCATGATAGTAGGAACGTGTAGCCGTTAGTAGTGCTCAGATTAGTGTTCTGTGGTGCGCGGAACCGCTCGCCGGAGTGCGCCACCGCAGTACTGACGGCGTCGCCACTGCGCTGGATCGGGTGGAGAAGACGGGCGCCAGCCGTCCATTCCTTGATTGACGGTTGTGATTAGAGCACTCAGCCCCCCTTCGATCCATTAGATCCAGGCCACATGTATCAAGATCTACGCCTTTTGTTCACATACCGGTTCGTGTACAGGATCGGTCTAATCTGCGCCACGGGTTTACGATCCGGTGGTGCAGATCCAAGCACAACCCTTTTGCCACACTGATATGCAAAAGAGCCTCAGGTTTCTATGAAATCAACCCGCGGTCTCTATGTAGTGTTAGAATATTGAATTAAGGTCCAGAGATCTGTAAACCAGACCTTGAGCTTCTAGTAATTGATGCTCGCGGTCCTTGAGCAAGTAAAATAATCAACAAAATCATCTGATAAACATTTTAAGGTACAAAATTAATGCCTAGAAGTTCATATCTTCTCGGTTTTACTCTTATTTTCTCCGTTCAAGTCGGGTAGCTTCATAATAAAACTATATGTACAGTAATAACATTAGTATGTTATGTCACATACTTTTATAGTTAGATAATTGGTAGCGTATGTTTAGCAAATTAATCTCTCTAAGTTAATACTTATAATCCGACTCATATATGAACTTTAATTAAGATATAACTTAGACTAGAAGATGAATTAGACGTTTATTTGGAATATTTTTCTCACCTGATTTATATGAATCACCATAGAATATAGTTTTAGTGTTTTAACATATAAAAAACTTCGGAAAACCATATCTTTTAACCAAAACTCTGAATTTAGTAGTTCTCGAACCTACGGTCTCGTAGTGACGCGTAGAATTATATTACATAGTTGTTTTCTATGTTTGGTGTAATGCTATGTTTACCTAGTCTTTGCCTATCTATATGTATTGCTATAATAGAAGCGAGGTTGCGAGGCACCTACATTCTACATTGGAGAAGTACCTGGAGTTACACCAAAAAGGTAAGTTGTGCCCTTGATCACTCTTCTTTATCTAATAATGTTCCTGTTAATCACTGTGACATGCTCAGGTTAATTTGATGAGACCTAATAGGTTACCCTAGTTTTGATTACCCCACACCTTGCAAATAAATGAATTATTGGGTAGATTGGCTATGCTCTACCTGGTTTTGGGATTAATGTTATATCTGAACTATGATCATGTTCCATTGTTACTGTTGGTTTAATTATCATTCATGATAAGATTATTGTGTTAATTAGAACATGGAGCTTAACTTGAGATAACAGTGCTACCACAAGGGTGGAATGGGACACACTTGGCTGACTAATTAGGAAAGCTAGTGGGGGACTACCTTACCCGAAAGGGGCAAGGGCGATAGAGGAATTGCCGGTGTAGGGAGGTTATCGGGTCGATCATGCTACGATGGCTTTTCGGACGAGGAGATTCCTATATCGCTCTTCTCACGAAATCATAGCGTGTTTTTTTGAAGCTAGTGGAACTTTGTAAAGGCCTCGTAGTGGGACGCTGCCTTGTCTCCTCGGTAGATATGAATGGGAAGTCACGATCCCTTCGCAAATGGGTAACATGTCTTGTGGGTAAAGATGCACAACCTTTGCAGAGTGTAAAACTAGTATATCAGTCGTGCTCACGGTCAAGAGCGGCTCGGACCCTCACATGAGTAATATTTGGAATTAAACTTAAACTGTCATTTGCATTACATTGTGGGATTCCTTATTAATTATGATCAATTATTTAATTGAGTTGGTATCTACTTATACTTAGTAATTTCTAATAAAATTTTGACCAACATATTAAAAGTGATGCTCAGCCTTAACCATTTTTATTGGTAAGTCTTAGAGCATCTCCAACAATGCCTCAAACTAGTGCCTCAAATTGAAATATAGGGCTCTACACAAGAAAAACCACTCCAACAGTGCCTTAATTCAACAAATTTTGTCAAAAAACTATAGGGCACCTTCTCAAGTGCCTCAAATATACTACACCGTAGTGGGCTGCCCTATAATCTAGATTTAGGGCTTTACTGTTGGAGCGAAGTGTTTTGTTGGTGCCCTAAATTCTATAAAATTTACTTATTTTTAAATTATAAGGCATTTTTATAGGTCACGTTGTTGGAGATGCTCTTACACTACACTTTTTCCCACACTTGCTGAGCGATGAACGTATGTGAGCTCTCTCTTGCTAAACTCACACCAGGTCAAGTGTCACACCCGAGTTTTAAAGATACGGGCACGAACATAATCACCAAGTGTGCTGGGATCAAGTCTCACACGTATGATGAATCCTAATACAGAAACAAATGTCACAACTTTACTTTATAATAGGAGTACTGTACAAAATAAATAAATAATTACATCCTAAGGAGACAACGATCCAGCAACCCTAATGTTAACTGGGAGACGACGGCCTAAACCCCTCACGAACATATCGCAGCATCCTCCATGCACCTCATCCTGTGGTACCTGTTCTTGACCTGTGGGGGTGAGAGACAGCAAGGGTGAGCTCACATATGTTCATCGCTCAACAAGTTGTGGTGAATAATGTGCATAAACTCACCAAAGGTGGGAGTTCATGTAAAGTGTAAGGCTGATCAATAACATGGGTTAAAGCTGAACATTGCTTTTAACTAGGTGAGTGCCCGTGCGTTGCAACGGCACACAATCACGGAAACGAGAAGGTAGATTTTTTCGAAAACTACAAAAAGCATATGATCTTTCGACATAACATACAAAATTCAGATGGAAATCAGAAAATAATGTAAGCCTCAACTACAAAAGAAGCATAAGAGAATAAAGGACAATAATTAGTAACACTATATAAAGCAGTTAACAACACATGATTGTCAAGCAAGCGTATGAGCAGAGCTAGCACTCTGAGCATAGGTTCTCATAGCTGTGGATAAAAAGGATGATGATCAACGAAAGAACAACCTTAACCAATTGAAGGATTTAGTAGAGAGAAGTAGGTCAATATGTCGACCTAAAGTAGAACTCTATCTGCTTGAATAGCTTGACATGTTCCTCTTCTACGTCAGATTCAGGTGCTTGAAAGTAAGGATAAGCGATCAACGAACCTGAGCAAGTCTGCCAGAAGCTACAAAATTGAAGTTCATATAAACTTCCCACTCGGCAAGGTGATAAATGATAAGCCAATAACCAAACACTATACTCTACCGCTAGAGGACGAGAAAGCACACATAGAAATAACTTGACACTTCAATGTTTCTATAAATTTCAGTAATCTAAAAATGCAAACACCATAGAAATAATCATGTCTTCCAAACTCAGATTTTTTCCCTATAATACACATGTTTCAAATCATGATTAAGAATCAAAAGCTATGCTTATATTTAGTAAATAACACAAAATAGGTTGCTTATGAAACACTAAAATTAAAAGAAGACAATGCATATTAGTGGAATGTGATATTTAGAACTGACACGCAATAATTGATGTAACATAGGTTGCTCATTTATATACAAAATATAAGAAGTTGAGTGTTGTGACAACTATATATTCTTCACATGCATCTTTCAGTTATTTGCTAATGTTCAAATCAACAACAATATGTTTTTGTCAAAAATGTACAAAAGAACCTAAATATAGGTGTTGCTACTTTGACAAACAATAAGGCAAATTGTGCACATATACAACAGGCAGGATGTATCCAGAAACACGTGAAATGCTTAGGGCTAGAAGAAGATTATCGTGTGACGTTTTACTACATAGGAGCAGCTGGCTCAGGCATGTTGAGCTAGCTTCTTCACTGTTGAGGCCATGTTCTTGCCCTAGTGCTCGGCAAGGGCAAGTTTGGTCTCACTGGATTGTTTGATGCCATCGTCAACAAAGACGCCACCGCCACCAGAATATGCATTCGGTCCTGCGTCAAGAGGATCCAGAGGAAACTGTAGCAGCAAGGAAAAAAATTTACCGATCTTTCATTGGAATTATTTCCTAGTTTTACAAATTCTTGGGCTTACAAACAAAGAATATTAAACAAATAAATTTTAGACAAGCAGCCATCAAGCATGTATTTTATTAATGAAAAATCCATAGTAGTTGAAGGAAATATGTGTTGTCATCTTGACATATCTAATTATATTGATTCTATAACATTTTGGTATACCCAAAAGTTGAATTTCATTCTCATAGCCATGGTGGGAGGCTGAGTGCATGCAAAATAATGTCACAATGGTTGTGCTTGCTAACAGAAAATATGAAAACAAATGTGAATTTCCATCCCAATCTAATTCAAAAACATATATAGGAAAGATGAGGTCAAGAAGTCTTGCGTGGAAGCAACCAATATCTCACCATTCTTAGGAGTACATAAATTATTCTGAACCTGTAAAAGCAATAAAAATAAAAAATATCAGCTATCAAAGTTGTGCTAAGGTGCTAGTACATAAAAGTAAATTTGCTCAACTTAAAAAAGAAGGAAAGCAAATGCTACCCCAATGAGCATAAGCGCTTCAGTGCGAGTTTCCTCCGTCCGAGGGACATGCAAATTCATTTCATCTCCATCAAAATTAGCATTGTAAGGGTTTAGGGTTTATTGTAAAAGCTCTTCTTCTGCCGCTTCACCTGGGACCAAAGCACAATCGAGTAACAAAACCATATCAGTTGGAATGGGGTTTTGAGCAGAGAAGGCGACAGCAGCACAAAGTTGCACACCTGCATGGTGGCGCACTGCATGCACTGGAGGGCGATAAAGTTCAGAACCTAGGCTAACTGTTTGTGCTTGTTGGCATTAAGAAATAGCAAGATTACTCTACAGGTTTTGTAGCATGATAAAGAGTTCCCATCTGACTACACATAGGCCAGTGGAAACAGGGCCGCACATAGTCACACACACATAAACAATCAGCAACATTGTATCTCCTACCAAGCTACCACATACCAGGTTCCCAGATGTGACTTAGAATTGAGTTGCTTTTATTACAACAAATAAAATCCATGTGCCACAAAAAGCTCTAAATATTACCGTTTTCTACACAGACAACAATCCAAACTCAATTCATTGGTGCCCATAAGGCGCTGCTTCCTGATGATGCTAGGAAGGGGCAACACCTTAAATCTTACAAGTACATGATATGGCTGAAAGTATTTGTTTAATTCAGATTTTATCCCAAAATACAAAATGGAAGGACAGATGCACATCGTTGCTAGAACGCTAAAAATATCAGTTTAAAGGATCTGTAGAAGATATTTTTTTAATTTTCTCCCAGTTTGGTCTAAGTTCTGGTCATGAACACCATCTACGACATGTTTGCATGTACCAATAAAACATATCATCATTCATGATATCCAAAACAAAGTATTGAGACCTAAGTATTTCAATTTCTCCAAGTGTATAAAATCTCCTACAGAGATCAATTGAACACAACCCAGTCCAACAATTAGCATAATAAATATAAAAAGACAGCCCACCAGGACAAATTCCTAAATGAGCTCATTGTGCAGTATGAATTTGGCAACAAAGATAGCAGATGATCTAGAGAAATATCCTACTGCATAGATGAAAGAAGATATAAATGTAAACACATTGTACAAGACAACATTATAAATTTGTGTCCCGTACAAGAAACCAAGGCAAGACCAACACAAACAACAAAACACCTGATTAATTATCCAACATCCTAAACAATGAAGATCAGTCAATCCATGTGTGTACCTCATGACTTCAAATACTACCAGTACCACGAAAAGAGTAGTCTGAATAACAACATAAAGGTGATTCATCTCCTGCTGAAGGATACCTTTCCAAATTGGCCAATTGGCGCTCCATTCTGCATCTTTGAAAATGATCTTTCTGCATTTTATTCTGGGTAGTATCTGCAAGCCTGCAACTGCAATATATGCAATGAAGCATTTAATATTCAGATTGGTTCAAACTCAGGTATTTAATATATCATTCCTGTAAACTGGAAAGCTACAACATGTGACAGATACAATGAACTGTACTATGAAACAGTGCTGATCATTCCAAAGTCAAGAGTCAGGAGATCACTTTTGCAGCTCTAACTCAACCAGAGGTTAAAAAACACTGAAAGTCTGAAACCTAGTGCATTGTAGACAGAGGCATCATTGAGTTTTGCCGAAACAAATGCTACACAAAAAGAAGGAACATGACTTAATTTACTAAACATGAGAATGGTAAATAAAGGCTACATGAGCGTATGAGCATTTACTTATTCAAGCCCAAAGCTGGTAGACAGAGAGGAAAAATAAAATGGACACCCTACTAACATAAATCCAATGGCATCATTGAGTTTTGCACGCACACACCAAAATCGATACCTATACTCTACAACAAACTACAGAGGGAAACAGAAACTTAGGTATTCAGGACCAAACACAACTAATTGGTATGTGTATTTTTTAGCAGCCATAACCTTCCAATCCATCTATATGACACTTATGTTAAATGTAACTTACTAATAAGAACGGAATGAACGGTGGCAGTTCTATGATGGCTGGCTGAATCGAGAAGAACATGGAACAAAAAGGAAAGGAAGATGAATGGTGAATCCCACCTCCTGCTAGCTCTAGCTCCTAAAGCTCGTCAGTCGACACACGGACACGGAGGCAGACTCCAGCTTGTCTTCAGTCAGAGATCATCGCCTCGCTTCCTGCTGCCACCACGACGCAGTAGGTCTTGTGGTGCCCTACGTGCCCTCCGAGCACCACCACCGCCACAGCGATTCCCTAGCCGTGGCGCAACAGCTCGCCGCCGCTGGCGGTCGAAAAAGAGGAGATTACAAAAAGCTACAACCTGGAGGCGATGATCATCTGCTATCTTTCAGCTTGAGAAGATTACACATCTTGGGGACGTAGTCGGTGCAGCGCTACAAGGTGGCAGAAAAGGTCAGGGCGCCGCGGAAAAGAGCGCCATCGCCCCCGCCAGGAAGCCCATGGATGTGGATGCGGACTGGGAGCGGGACCTCAGCCCAGCGACGGTACACGCGGCGCCCACTACTCCCCACTCTGCTGAGCGCCCGCAGCCGGCGCCCTCACGCTCACGCGGCTGGGCTTGGCGCCCGTGCCCGTGCCCGTGGCCGCCACTTCCAAGCTCACAGCTTGGCTCGAGCAAAGAGGTGAGTGATACGCCCTGCGCGCGACCTGTTCAACACGAGAAAGGAGCAGATCTGATTCAACAACCTTTTCATTTTCTCGTGTATTCAGACGAACAAGAACAGAATGGAACTACAAGCGTGTATCCATCGGGGGGAGAGAAACTTCGTGGAGTCCTCCGTGTCAACGTAGTGGCTCTCGTCGATGTGGTCGAACTCGTCATCCAAGTCCTCCGTCGCCGCGTCCGCCGCAGACTTGAGGTCAGCGATGTTGCTCAGCAACGCGAACGCCCGATCCCTGGGGTTTAGGTTCCCCATCCGCGCGGCGGAGGGCGAGCGTAGGCGTGCGGTGCGACGCGGCCGCGATGGAAACGGAGGTCGGGCGGGGCCGCGACGGAAACGGAGGTCGGGCGGGACTGTGACGAATACGGTTGCCGAGGGGATGGAGGCGGGATGGCGTGCGAGTGTGGTTGTCGGCGAGCTTTGCGGCGGGGGAGGGTGGAGCGTAGAGCTTTGCGACGAAAACGGCTGCCGGAAAGAAGAAACGAAGGTGGCGAGGTTATCGAGGGCGGGTGCGAGGTTATCGGGGGCGAGGGCGGTCTACAGACCGCCCTTAATGTAGTATAGATAAGGCAGTTAGGGCCTATATGCTAACAACCTTCCTCTATTAACTAAATGATACACAACTATGTTGTGTGTTCGAGAAAAATAAAGAGATTGAAAATTTTTAAGGGACTAAATCACATTATATCTCGATTGAGACCTGATGATAATTAGCTAATTACCAATAACTAAGTGTACCTGTTCTAGAAAAAAAATGAGTACCTTCATTGAATTAATATCATATATTTGTCCTTAAGTAGATTCAATGTCTAAAGCTTGGATACAAGCTTCTGCCACCACAAGTCTACTAACTTCCCCCACAAGCTTGTCGCCTAGTAGGTATGAGGTGTTAGAAGAAGCAAAAATCTTATCAAAACAAAAATGTCATCATAAAATGCAGGTGAACAAAAGAAATAACCTTTGCCTATGACTACTGCTCGTCGCTCCCCAGTTGTAGCTTTAAGAAGTGTATTAAGATCATATGAAGTGTAGGGTCCATCTGTTAATCTTCCAGGCCTGCAAACAGCTTGTATCATGTCAGAATAATATATCTATGATCCCACCAAAAAACTTTTCTGTGAACAAACCTGAATACATGATAATCGTGAATGGTATTCCTGAATTGCGAACAAAGTCTTCTCCCATCTTCTTGTACTTGAGCACACCAAACAGATTCATGATGCTGAAAAATACATAGCATGATTGCTCAAGGACCAAGGTTAAAGTTATGGAACATAAAACTGAGTGGTAATACAAATACCAACATGAAAGGCAAAGATACTGCCTGACAAGAAGTTGGTTGTGAAAATTGGCTAATATACGATGTTTATAAAACAAAGATTTACATGTAAAACGTGTCTTGCATATTGTTTTAGAAGGGTAACCTTTAGCATATGATGTCGTGAAGTTCAGCTGTAAATACCCTCTTCAGAATCATAAAGTATTATACCTCCATGGTATCTCATTGTATTTTGTAACACCAATAGATGACACAAGAACCAGTCTCTTGATTGTCTGTGGCAAGGCACTTACAAGATTTCTGATGCCATCCCAATCTGTCACAAAAATATGTGTGTGATCAGTGAACTAAGACACTTTCTCACCCATAACTGTTATTGTTAGCTTGTGTAGGTGATAAACATGGATATCTATGGCTACTGATATGCATCGACTTAAAATGACTAAACAGGTTTATTTTGGACTTTTTCTTCTTATATAATGATGCGTAGCTCTCCTGCGCGTTCAAGAAAAAAATGACTAAGCATACAGGTGAGCATGATTTGACCAGAAGAATGTACATAATGAACGCATAAATAGATGTTTAGAGCTCAAACCAATAAATAACTCATTAGGCCTCTGTATCAGCTAAATTTCAGCCTTTTATTTGGTTCATTCTGGAATTGAAAGTTCCTATGTTCCATCAAGATTGTCCTTGCCCAAAATTCTTTTGTCTGGATTATCTAAATAAGGGTGAAGTGCATGTTCTTCTTTATCATTGACTGACACCTTGGATGAAAGTTTAACTTCGACTGTAGAATAACAGGCAGTACAAACCTACACGTTCTGGAGTATTCTCTCCATCCCAGCGTTTAGATGGAAATGCTGTAGTTCCAGTACAACATATCACATGTGTAACTCCCTAGAAAAGAGACCCCTATATTTTGATTTATTCAATCATTGCAGAAATAGATAGCCCAAGAAAATAGATGAACTGTATAAATTCATAGAAAAAGAAGGGACCAACCTCAAACATTTATGGATCCAAATCATTAGGATTTCTCGTGTCCGCTTTGTAAACCTGACATGAAAGATAAAATTAAATAATCCACGATAGGTCGATAGGTGTACATTTTTTCTTGGAGACAACGGGTGGGGGATGGAATGCTGAATATCCAGATGTACCTGCAGTACACTCTCATCCTGCTTGCCAAATAGTGTCGATGCCTTTTCTGGATCTCTTAGGAGCAACCTTGACTTGATGTAGAACTCCTGCAGGCAAGCCAAGCAACAGCATGTCAGCTTAGCTCCAGTTAATCATACTGTCGTGATAACAAGCGTGCATCAGTAGTGTCTCGATTCAATTTGGAGCACCACAGCAGCAGATTCAGTGAATGGATATTTTCATGAACAAAAGTCGGGTTAACATCAAGCGTACACACGAGAATCACAATCAAAGCAATTCAAAAGGTAAAAGTGGAGTAAAAGCGAGAGAACAATTTTGATAGAAAGGTCCAACGCGCCTAACGCAGGCAGTTAACTTATGGAAACTCAAACTTGAGAGAACTCCAGATGACGGGGAATTCGGTAATGGCGACAAAAATCAAGGCAGCACCGACCTATTTCTCCGGGAGGGGGAAAATTTTGGGGGATCAATCGAGAAAGAAACGCTTAGAAAGAAAAGAAGCATCACCTGCTGGGCGTGATCGCCGTCCGTATCGAACGTGCCGTGGTACACCATGTAATCCAAGTCCGTCAAGGTGCAGCCGACGTCGAAGAGTCACATCTTATAATATTCTTCAATCTAACCAGAGTTCACCTAATACTTCTGCTCATATTAGCCATTTTTTTGGATCCATATTTCTGGTAAGTTGATGGATGTTTGGTTGGATTTCTGCAGTTGGAGCTAAGGTGTGTATTGCTAGTTAGACATTCTGAGTTCTAGACATTTCCATCTATGAAGTCTTCCTTCCAGTGATAAATCATTCTATGCCTAACTTTATTTTGAAGCTGTCTTTAACCTATATATGCCATCATACGATGGTGCAGGTTCACTATTATTCTTGATTTCAGATTTTTTTAAAACAATTGGTTCCTAGTAGGATGTTTTACTTGAGCGTATGTGGTCATATTTTATATTGTCCAAAATTCTCAATTTCTCTGTTAGGGCCCATACTAAATTACTAATGTTAGTCTAGTTCTTGGATTGCTTCTGATTGTACTTTGGTATAACCCCCTTACTCAATATGGCCATTCTTTATCAAATTCATCATATTGCACAGTTCCTTTCAGTAATATATTAGGCATTATGTATTATTATCAGCAAATGCAACTTGCTAACCGTACCTCAGGGTTTATCACTCGATCATGCTGACGAAACTTACCTCTACTGCTCTTTTCACGAGCATGGTCCCTTTCAGTTTTCTCCCTCCAACGACCATCATATGTACAACACAAAAAGGCTATCACATCCTAAAACATACATGGTATTAGTAGGATGAAAAATGTCGTAATTGTGAATAAATAAGATACTTGAAACATGATCGAAGCGAAGATGCACTGGAACATACTTCCCTCCAGTCAACAAACTCTTTTTTGTAAATGAAGATCCATCTCTGAATTGGCATATCTATAAAGCTCCATCTAACTGAATTGGAATATCTAGTCTAGAAAGCTATAAAATTACTCTAACTGAACACTCAACGTCTAAAACAGACTCCATCAGTCTGCACACAAAAATATAAGTAAATACAGAACAAAATTAATAATAAATCTCATGCAATGCAAATGACAAATTGAATTTAGTTCCATAATTTAATCATGCGAGAGTCCTGAGCAAGGTTATTAAAGCGGTAAAATGTTAAAATGTTATGAACCAACTTTTCAACGTTTAAACGTTTAAACGAACATTGAAATGTCTTTTCAGACTTGATATAGAATTTCAAATATAGAATAAGTTCATACATAAGTTGAGTTCACAAACCAAATAGCATTAGCATAAAAAGAAACAGATCAAGTTCAACCACACAAGTTACAACTTTTATGCATGTTTAGTAACCATCATCGAACTCATCAATATTAAGACCATGAGCAGCCACGCCTTGATCATCACCATCTGTCGGGTACCATAATTAGGGGTATCCCCAACACTTCTAATCACGGCTGGTAAACACCCTCTGACCAACTAACGGGCGCGGTTCAAGTCAAGGCTTCGTCTACCCAAGGGACGCGACCTCGCCCGAACCCAGCCTCGGGCTGGAGCAGTAGTCCCAGACGAGTTCACGCCTCGCCCGAGGGCCTCCTTAGGCAGCGGGCACCTCCTCGGCTCTCCCGAAGCCCGGCTCGGGCAGGCTTCATTGTGAAGCAACCTTGGCCGGACGCCTCACCAACCGACCGCTTTGCAGGCGCATTCAATGCAGGGGATGCCTGACGCTGTATCCTGACACACGCGCCTCAGTCGGCCAGACCGAAGTGACCGCAGTCACTTCGCCCCTCTCTTTTACTGTTCGATATGACGGGAAAACAGCGCCGCCCGCCCCGCTCCGACTGTCGTGCCAACCACCCAGGCGAAGCTGACAACAAGTCACAATCAACCACCGAGTTCGGTCTCGGGCGCAACAGGAAGCTCCGCCTCGCCCGACCTCAAGCTCCGGCCTCGGGAGGAGGTCTCCGCCTTGCCTGACCTTGGGCTCGGACCGACCGCGCCAACAGGGGATACATCATTATCCTATCCCTAGCCAGCTCAGGCTATAAGGAACAAGACCGGCGTCCCATCTGGCTTACCTCGACGACGAGTAATGATGGTGCCCCGCGTGCAACCATGACGCCGGTAGCTCTCAGCCCCTTACGGCAGCAAGGAGACGTCAGCAGGATCCTTCACGCACTGCCAGCTGTGCTCCTACAGGGCTCAGGCGCTTCTCCGACGGCCACGCTATCACGTGTACAGGGCTCAGGCTCTCCCCCGACAGCCACGTTGGCATGTACACAGGGTTTAGGCATTTCTCTGCCGGACATGTTAGCGCATAGCTACACCCCCCATTGTACGACTGGACCCTCTCCTTGCGTATATAAAAGGGAGGTCCAGGACCATCCTAGAGGGGGGTTCGCGCGGGGGAAGGAGCGAACGAACAGGCTCCCTCTCTCTCTTTCTCTCCCTCTCGCGACGAGCTTGTAACCCCTACTACGAGCGGCACCCCTGGTGCAGGATAATACAAGGCTTGCCCCATCTCTTGTGTTCCATCCCGCGCCAACCCATCAAGGCAGGGGCACGCAGCGACAATCTCACTCGTCGGTCTAGGGACCCCCTGGGTCCGAAACGCCGACAGTTGGCGCGCCAGGTAGGGGCCTGCTGCGTGTTAACGAATGCCTTCCCGTTGAGTTCCAGATGGGGAGTCTTCAGCAACCTCTTTAGCCCGGGACGATGCTCCGCTTCGGGAGTCTCGAGTTCATGTCCTGAAAGGGAAATGTGCCTTTGGGCCATTTCTAAGTATTTTGGTGATTTAGTGTCCAACACAAGTGCTTGAATGTTAATCTATGCCAAGTGATGGACTAAGTGCAAATCAAGATTAAAGGTATGTTTCTAAACTTAGTACATTATTTTAAGAGCTAATGCATTGTGTCTAAGTGCTGGAAACAGGAAAAATCTCTTTAGAAAGGAGATAGCTTCTTTCAGCCGAAGTCTGCTCAGTCTGGGTGCACCGGACAGTGTCCGGTGTGCCAGGCTGGCTCAGGCGGACTGGCTGCTCTCGGGACTTCGACGGCGGTGTACGGCTATAAATCACCGGACTGTCCGGTGGTGCACCGGACTGTCCGGTGAGCCATTCACAGGCGAAGTCGTCGCTCTCGGGAAGCAATTAACGGCGTACGGCTATAAATCACCGGACTGTCCGGTGGTGCACCAGACTATCCGGTGAGCTAACGGTCGGCCGGGCCAACGGTCGGCCGCGCGATCTGCGCGGGACACGTGGCCGAGCCAACGACTAGAAGGGAGCACCGGACTGTCCGGTGTGCACCGGACAGTGTCCGGTGCGCCAACGGCTCTGAATCTGCAACGGTCGGCTTCACCAAATAAGGAAAGAGATCCGCATCGGACAGTGTCCGGTGGTGCACCGGACTGTCCGGTGCGCCAGGCGACTGAAGGCAAGAATTGCCTTCCTAGAATGCTCTCAATGGCTCCTAGCTGCCTTGGGGCTATAAAAGGGACCCCTAGGCGCATGGAGGAGTATACTAAGCATCCTTAGAGCATTGTTGATCACTCACACTTCATTCTTGCGCACTTGTTCGACATTCTTAGTGATTTGAGCTCCGTTCTAGTGAGAACCTCGTGATATTCTTTTGAGCTCAAGTCTGGGTCTTGTGTGTGCGTATTTGCTGTGATTTTTGTGTCTTGTGTGCGTTGCTCATCCCTCCCTTACTCCGTGCTTCTTTGTGAACATCAAAGTGTAAGGGCGAGAGGCTCCAAGTTGTGGAGATTCCTCGTGAGCGGGATATAGTAAACAAAGCAAAACACCGTGGTATTCAAGTGGGTCTTTGGACCACTTGAGAGGGGTTGATTGCAACCCTCGTCCGTTGGGACGCCACAACGTGGAGTAGGCAAGCGTTGGACTTGGCCGAACCACGGGATAAACCACTGTGCCATCTCTGTGTTGATCTCTTTGTGGTTATTGTGTTTTGCTAAGACTCCTCTCTAGCCACTTGGCATTATTGTGCTAACTCCTAATCAAGTTTTGTGGCATTAAGTTTTCAAGTTTCACAGTATCACCTATTCACCCCCCTCTAGGTGCTCTCAATTGGTATCGGAGCCGTTCTCTTCAAGAAAGGGACTAATCGCCCGAAGAGATGGATCCTAAGGGCAAGGGGATTGTGATCAATGATAAGGAGAAGAAGTCCTTCGTCAACGAGCCGAAAGATGACAAGCCTACCGACTCGGGCTCGGGCCACAAACAAAAAGATGGGAAGAAGAAGAAGACGAGGCGCATCAAGGAGATCGTCTACTACGACGACAGCGACGAGTCCTCTTCTTCCCAAAAGGACGACGACAACGACTACGAGAAAAAGAAGATGGTTAATTCAAACTTGTCTTTCGATTATTCTCGTATTCCGCATAGTTCAAATGCCCATTTGCTTTCCATCCCTCTTGGCAAACCCCCACACTTTGATGGAGAGGACTACGGATTTTGGAGTCACAAAATGCATAGTCACTTGTTCTCTATCCATCCAAGCATATGGGAGATAGTAGAGAGTGGAATGAAATTTGATAGTACTGATAGTCCCATGTTCATTAACGAGCAAATTCACAAAAATGCACAAGCCACTACTGTTCTTCTAGCTTCATTGTGCAGGGACGAATACCATAAAGTGAGCGGCTTGGATAACGCCAAGCAGATTTGGGACACCCTCAAGATCTCACATGAGGGGAACGATGTCACCATGCTCACCAAAATGGAGTTGGTGGAGGGCGAACTTGGGAGATTCGCGATGATCAGGGACGAGGAGCCAACCCAAACGTACAACCGGCTAAAGACCCTCGTCAACAAAATAAGGAGCTATGGAAGCACACGATGGACGGACCACGGCGTCGTCCGCCTTATGCTAAGGTCCTTTACCGTTCTTGATCCACATCTGGTGAACAATATTCGTGAAAATCCTAGGTACACCAAGATGACGCCCGAGGAGATACTTGGAAAGTTTGTAAGCGGGCGGATGATGATCAAGGAGGCAAGATACATCGACGATGCATTAAATGGCCCAATCCAAGAGCCTCAAACTATTGCTCTCAAGGCGACGAGGAGCAAGGAGGCGCTACCTAGCAAGGTGGCGCAAGTGGAGGCGGCAGGTCTTAATGATGAAGAGATGGCCCTGATCATCAAGCGCTTCAAGACGGCGCTAAAGGGTCGCAAGGAGCATCCAAACAAGACCAAGACAAAGGGGAAGCGCTCATGCTTCAAATGTGGTAAGATTGGTCATTTTATCGCTAACTGTCCCGATAATGATAGTGACCAGGAACAAGGGAACAAGAGGGAAAAGAAAAAGGCATACAAGAAGGCTAAGGGCGAGGCACACCTTGGCAAGGAGTGGGACTCGGATTGTTCGTCGTCCGACTCCGACAACGAAGGACTCGCCACCACCGCCTTCAACAAGTCATCCCTCTTCCCCAACGAGCATCACACTTGCCTCATGGCAAGGGAAAAGAAGGTAAGCACTCGTAATACTAGTACTTATGCTTCTTCAAGTGAGGATGAGTCTAGTGATGATGATGAAATAGATTATTCATGTTTATTCAAGGGCCTAGATAGAACCAAGGTTGATAAAATTAATGAATTAATTGATGCCTTGAATGATAAGAATAGGTTATTAGAAAAGCAAGAGGATCTTTTGTATGAAGAACATGATAAGTTTGCAGAGGCACAAAAATCCCTTGCTTTAGAAATTAAAAGGAATGAAATGCTCTCTTGTGAATTGTCTACATGCCATGACTCTATTTCTAGCTTAAAGAGCATAAATGATGATTTGAATGCTAAGTTAGAAATAACTAGTAAATCAACATCTTGTGTAGAAAATGTTGTAATTTGCAATAGGTGTAAAGATTTTAATGTTGATGCTTGTAGTAAACACCTAGTTTCAATTTCTAAATTGAATGATGAAGTGGCTAGTCTTATGCCCAACTTAAGACTAGCAAGAGTGAATTTGACAAGCTAAAATTTGCAAGGGATGCCTACACGATTGGTAGACACCCCTCAATTAAGGATGGTCTTGGCTTCAAGAGGGAAGTCAAGAACTTAACAAGCCATAAGGCTTCCATCTCTGCAAAGGAGAAAGGGAAGGCCCCTATGGCTAGCAGTGTTCAAAAGAACCATGCTTTCATGTATCATGATAGGAGACATTCTAGGAATGTTTATAGAAGTTATGATGTTTTTAACTCTCATGCCATGATTGCTTCTAGTTCTTCTACTATGTATGATAGAAATTTGACTAGAAAAATGTTATTCATCATATGCCTAGGAGAAATGTTGCTCATGTTCCTAGGAAGATTAATGAACCTTCTACAATTTATCATGCTTGCAATGCTTCCTTTGCAATTTGTAGAAAGGATGGAAAGGTGATTGCTAGGAAATTAGGGGCAAAATGCAAGGAAGATAAAAATTGCATTTGGGTCCCTAAGGATATTGTCACTAACCTTGTAGGACCCAACAAGAGTTGGGTACCTAAGACCCAAGACTAAATTTGCCTTGCAGGTTTATGCATCCGGGGGTACAAGCTGGATTATCGATAGCGGATGCACAAACCACATGACGGGGGAGAAGAAGATGTTCACCTCCTACGTCAAGAACAAGGATTCCCAAGATTCAATCATATTCGGTGATGGGAACCAAGGCAAGGTGAAAGGGTTAGGAAAGATTGCTATTTCATCCGAGCACTCCATTTCTAATGTATTCTTAGTTGAGTCGCTTGGATATAATTTGTTATCCGTTAGTCAATTATGCAATATGGGATATAATTGTTTATTCACAAATGTAGATGTGTCTGTCTTTAGAAGAAGTGATGGTTCACTAGCTTTTAAGGGTGTATTAGACGACAAACTCTATTTAGTTGATTTTGCAAAAGAGGAGGCCGGTCTAGATGCATGCTTAATTGCTAAGACTAGCATGGGCTGGCTGTGGCATCGCCGTTTAGCTCATGTGGGGATGAAGAACCTTCACAAGCTTCTAAAGGGAGAACACGTGATAGGTCTAACTAATGTAACTTTCGAAAAATATAGACCTTGTGCAGCTTGTCAAGTAGGTAAACAGGTGGGAAGCTCTCATCATACCAAAAATGTGATGACCACATCAAGACCCTTGGAGATGCTTCATATGGACCTCTTCAGACCCGTCGCCTATCTAAGTATAGGAGGAAGTAAGTATGGTCTTGTTATAGTTGATGATTTTTCCCGCTTCACTTGGGTATTCTTTTTGCAGGATAAATCTGAAAACCAAGGGACCCTCAAGCGCTTCCTCAGGAGAGCTCAAAATGAGTTTGAGCTCAAAGTGAAGAAGATAAGGAGCGACAACGAGTCCGAGTTCAAGAACCTTCAAGTAGAGGAGTTCCTTGAGGAGGAAGGGATCAAGCACGAGTTCTCCGCTCCCTACACACCACAGCAAAATGGTGTGGTAGAGAGGAAGAACAGGACGCTCATAGATATGGCGAGGACGATGCTTGGAGAGTTCAAGACCCCCGAGCGGTTTTGGTCGGAAGCCGTGAACACGGCTTGCCACGCCATCAACTGGGTCTACCTTCACTGCCTCCTCAAGAAGACTTTGTATGAGCTTCTAACCGGTAACAAACCCAATGTGTCTTACTTTCGTGTATTTGGGAGCAAATGTTACATTCTAGTAAAGAAGGGTAGAAATTCTAAGTTTGCTCCCAAAGCTGTAGAAGGGTTTTTATTAGGTTATGACTCAAATACAAAGGCGTATAGAGTCTTCAACAAATCATCGGGTTTGGTTGAAGTCTCTAGCGACGTTGTATTTGATGAGACTAATGGCTCTCCAAGAGAGCAAGTTGTTGATCTTGATGATGTAGATGAAGGAGACGTTCCAACGGTCGCAATACGCACTATGGCGATTGGAGATGTGCGGCCACAGGAACAAAAGGAGCAAGATCAACCTTCTTCCTCAACAATGGTGCATCCCCCAACTCAAGACGATGAACAAGTTCATCAAGAAGAAGCGTGTGATCAAGGGGGAGCACAAGATGATCATGTGATGGAGGAAGATGCACAACCGGCACCTCCAACCCAAGTTCGAGCGACGATTCAAAGGAATCATCCCGTCGACCAAATTTTGGGTGACATTAGCAAGGGAGTAACTAGTCGTTCTAGATTAGTTAATTTTTGTGAACATTACTCCTTTGTCTCTTCTATTGAGCCTTTCAGGGTAGAAGAGGCCTTGCTAGATCCGGACTGGGTGTTGGCCATGCAGGAAGAGCTCAACAATTTCAAGAGAAATGAAGTTTGGACACTGGTGCCTCGTCCCAAGCAAAATGTTGTGGGAACCAAGTGGGTGTTCCGCGACAAACAAGACGAGCACGGGGTGGTGACAAGGAACAAGGCTCGACTTGTGGCAAAAGGTTATGCCCAAGTCGCAGGTTTGGACTTTGAGGAGACTTTTGCTCCTGTGGCTAGGCTAGAGTCTATTCGTATATTGCTAGCATATGCCGCTCACCATTCTTTCAGGTTGTTCCAAATGGATGTGAAGAGCGCTTTCCTCAATGGGCCAATCAAGGAGGAGGTGTACATGGAGCAACCCCCTGGCTTCGAGGATGAACGGTACCCCGACCACGTATGTAAGCTCTCTAAGGCGCTCTATGGACTTAAGCAAGCCCCAAGAGCATGGTATGAATGCCTTAGAGACTTTTTAATTGCTAATGCTTTCAAGGTTGGGAAAGCCGATCCAACTTTATTCACTAAGACTTGTGATGGTGACTTATTTGTGTGCCAAATTTATGTCGATGACATAATATTTGGTTCTACTAACCAAAAGTCTTGTGAAGAGTTTAGCAGGGTGATGACTCAGAAATTCGAGATGTCGATGATGGGCGAGTTGAACTACTTCCTTGGATTCCAAGTGAAGCAACTCAAGGACGGCACCTTCATCTCCCAAACGAAGTACACGCAAGACTTGCTAAAGCAGTTTGGGATGAAGGACGCCAAGCCCGCAAAGACTCCGATGGGAACTGACGGACACGTCGACCTCAACAAAGGAGGTAAGTCCGTTGATCAAAAAGCATACCGGTCTATGATAGGTTCTTTGCTTTATTTATGCGCTAGTAGACCGGATATTATGCTTAGTGTATGCATGCGTGCTAGATTTCAATCCGATCCAAGGGAGTGTCACTTAGTGGTTGTGAAGCTAATTCTTAGATATTTAGTCGCTACGCCTTGCTTCGGGATCTGGTATCCAAAGGGGTCTACCTTTGACTTAATTGGATATTCAGACTCCGATTATGCTGGATGTAAGGTCGATAGGAAGAGTACATCGGGGACATGCCAATTATTAGGAAGGTCCCTGGTGTCATGGAGTTCTAAGAAACAAACTTCTGTTGCCCTATCCACCGCTGAGGCCGAGTACGTTGCCGTAGGACAGTGTTGCGCGCAACTACTTTGGATGAGGCAAACCCTCTGGGACTTTGGCTACAATCTGAGCAAAGTCCCACTCCTATGTGACAATG
This sequence comes from Zea luxurians, assembly GCA_029449295.1. NCBI lineage: Eukaryota > Viridiplantae > Streptophyta > Magnoliopsida > Poales > Poaceae > Zea > Zea luxurians. The sequence continues at coordinate 104,415,309 of JAOPSE010000002.1, forward strand.
AGAGTGCTATCCGCATAGCGGACAATCCTGTCGAGCACAGCTGCACAAAGCACATTGACATCCGGCATCACTTTTTGAGAGACCACCAGCAAAAGGGAGATATCAAAGTGTTCTATATTAGCACCGAGAACCAGCTAGCCGATATCTTTACCAAGCCTTTAGATGAAAAGACCTTTTGCAGGCTGTGTAGTGAGCTAAATGTCTTAGATTCGCGGAACTTGGATTGATTTGTAGCATACATGTGTACTATGCTTTGATCATGTTCCCTTATGCATTTTGTTATGTGTTTATGGTGCTCAAGTTGTACAAACACTCCCCGAACCTCAAAAGTCCATGTGTGAGTGATGCACATATTTAGGGGGAGATGTGCTACAACTTGACCCTTTGAGACAAACCGTGTGCTTGAGTTTGCTTGATTTAGTCTCAAAGGAGGATTGAAAGGGAAAGGTGGACTTGGACCATGAAAGACTTCCACTGCACTCCGATGAGAGGGTAACTTACTCCAAGTCCATCTCAATATCCTTATTGCCTTTGTACTCTTATTTGAAGATTTTGGTGAGGCAATGGGGTTAAAGGACCAAGATTGATCCCGTTTTGGTGCTTGATGCCAAAGGGGAGAAAATAAGGCCAAAGCAAGAAATGGATCAGCTACCACTTGAGAATTTTGAAAACAGTAGAATATAGCTTTTGTTTTGTCAAAATCCTCTTGTTGTATCTCTTTGTCAAAAGTTGGTCTCTTGTGGGGAGAATGTTTGATTATGGGAAAAGGGGGAGTTTTTGAATCTTTGATCAATTTTTCTTGGAATACCTCTCTTTATGTCTCTACAAGTGAATTTGACTTAGAGATAGGAAATTGAGTTTGATTTGCAAAAACAAACCAAGTGGTGGCAAAGTATGATCCAAATATGCCAAAGTTGAATCAAAACAATTTGTGTTCTTATTTGCATTGATATTGCACTTGTTCTAGTTGCTTTGTGTTGTGTTGGCATAAATCACCAAAAAGGGGGAGATTGAAAGGGAAATGTGCCTTTGGGCCATTTCTAAGTATTTTGGTGATTTAGTGTCCAACACAAGTGCTTGAATGTTAATCTATGCCAAGTGATGGACTAAGTGCAAATCAAGGTTAAAGGTATGTTTCTAAACTTAGTACATTGTTTTAAGAGCTAATGCATTGTGTCTAAGTGCTGGAAACAGGAAAAATCTCTTTAGAAAGGAGATAGCTTCTTTCAGCCGAAGTCTGCTCAGTCTGGGTGCACCGGACTGTCCGGTGGTGCACCGGACAGTGTCCGGTGCGCCAGGCTGGCTCAGGCGGACTGGCTGCTCTCGGGACTTCGACGGCAGTGTACGGCTATAAATCACCGGACTGTCCGGTGGTGCACCGGACTGTCCGGTGAGCCATTCACAGGCGAAGTCGTCGCTCTCGGGAAGCAATTAACGGCGTACGACTATAAATCACAGGATGTCCGGTGGTGCACCGGACTGTCCGGTGAGCCAACGGTCGGCCGGGCCAACGGTCGGCCACGTAATCCGCGCGCGACGCGTGGCCGAGCCAACGGTCAGAAGGGGGCACCGGACTGTCCGGTGTGCACCGGACAGTGTCCGGTGCACCAATGGCTCTGAATCTGCAACAGTCGGCTTCGCCAAATAAGGAAAGAGATCCGCACCGGACAGTGTCCGGTGGTGCACCGGACTGTCCGGTGCGCCAGGCGACAGAAGGCAAGAATTGCCTTCCTAGAATGCTCTCAACGGCTCCTAGCTGCCTTGGGGCTATAAAAGGGACCCCTAGGCGCATGGAGGAGTATACTAAGCATCCTTAGAGCATTGTTGATCACTCACACTTCATTCTTGCGCACTTGTTCGACATTCTTAGTGATTTGAGCTCCGTTCTAGTGAGAACCTCGTGATATTCTTTTGAGCTCAAGTCTGGGTCTTGTGTGTGCGTATTTGCTGTGATTTTTGTGTCTTGTGTGCGTTGCTCATCCCTCCCTTACTCCGTGCTTCTTTGTGAACATCAAAGTGTAAGGGCGAGAGGCTCCAAGTTGTGGAGATTCCTCGCGAGCGGGATATAGTAAACAAAGCAAAACACCGTGGTATTCAAGTGGGTCTTTGGACCGCTTGAGAGGGGTTGATTGCAACCCTCGTCCGTTGGGACGCCACAACGTGGAGTAGGCAAGCGTTGGACTTGGCCGAACCACGGGATAAACCACTGTGCCATCTCTGTGTTGATCTCTTTGTGGTTATTGTGTTTTGCTAAGACTCCTCTCTAGCCACTTGGCATTATTGTGCTAACTCCTAATCAAGTTTTGTGGCATTAAGTTTTCAAGTTTCACAGGATCACCTATTCACCCCCCTCTAGGTGCTCTCATGTCCCCCGACGGCAGCTACGGCATGGTACTCCTCCCCTCGCGGCACGACGACAACGACGGTCTTCGACTCGCCCGGCGGCGGCGAGCTCGGCGATAACATCTCCCCGCAGCAGAAGAGGAGCACTCCGGTCGTCCCCGCCACCCTCCTCACCGGAGGAGGCGGAGACGGGGCAACCATGGCCACGCAGGAGGCGGCACCTTGTCGGCTGTCGCACCAGAGCAAGTCAATGACGCCGGCACTCCCCCGGGGGACATGTCGGGCAATGTCCTCGCACCTAAGACGACGGCGGGTGTCGCTTCCCCGCGATGTGTCAACCCCAAGCGGACTAATGATGCCAGCACCCTCGCAAAGTATCTGCTGGGCGTTACCCTCGTACCTAAGATGACGGTGTGCTCCGCCCTCGACGCGACTTCACCACCGTCCATCGACCAAGAGGTACCGTTCGTTTTCCATCCCGTACCCTTTCGATTCAGCTTCGATCCACCTAGCGACCCCGCTACGGTGAGCGCCTTCGTAAAGGCGTATCTAAACCTTCCGGGGTACCATATGTGGTCGACCTGGGACCGACTGACAGCCGTCTCAACCTTCGGACTGGCGGGTTCCGAGGAAGAGGACGGCCCCGACTCCGGTTGGGATTTCTCCGGCCTCGGTGACCCCGGTGCCATGCGGGGCTTCATGTCCGCATGTGACCACTGTCTCTCTGGTTGTTCTGACGATGGCCACGGCCTTGACAACGAGGGTTACAGCCCAAGTCGCGAATGTTTCCACGTCGATCAGGGAGATCACAACGAAGGCAACCACCTCGGTATGCCGGAGGTTGACAATCCCCCTGGGCCTGTATCTCGCGTTGACATCCCGCGGGAGCTAGCTATGGTCCCAGTCCCTATGGGGGGTCGGGACATACAGCTCGAGCAAATCCGTGAGATGCAGGCCCAGGTCGACGGGGAAGCAGGTCGGCTTGTGCAGCCCCGACAAAACATCGAGCAGGAGTGGGCAGGCCGAACACTCGCCGGAGGAGCCTATCATTGGGCCCAAGACGTCCAGCACCGCATCGTCGACAATGCCAGGGCAGCGCTGCCCCCGGCCGTCAGCGGGTCCGGCCAGGACCTAGCTGCAGCGGCGATGCTACTTCGAGCCATGCTAGAGCCATCCACCACCGAGGGACACCGTATCCAGGGCGAACTCAAGGATCTCCTGGAAGGCGTTGCAGTCCGACGAGCCGAGAGCTCTGCCTCCCGGAGGCGAGTCGACCCCTCGGAGCACCGCGTGGTGTCCTCCCGATGCATGCGGGAAGCCTCGGTCCATCCCGAGCGCACGCGGGACGAGGCGCCTACCGCCCGGGATCGCATTGGCAACGAGCACCACCATCTCGACCGTCGAGCCCGCCTCGACGAGAAGGTGCGCCGAGGCTACCATCCTAGGCGTGGGGGACGCTGCGACAGTGAGGAGGATCGAAGTCCTTCGCCCGAACCACCCGGTCCGCGAGTCTTCAGCTGGGCCATACGACGAGCGCCGTTCCCTGCCCGTTTCCGAGCCCTGACTACCATCACCAAGTACTCGGGGGAGACGAGGTCGGAGCTGTGGCTCGCGGACTACCGACTGGCATGCCAGTTGGGAGGGGTGGATGATGACAACCTCATCATCCGTAATCTACCCCTTTTCCTCTCTGACGCCGCCCGAGCCTGGCTGGAGCATCTGCCTCCTGCACAGATCTCCGACAGGGACGATCTGGTTAAGGCTTTCGCGGGAAACTTCCAAGGCACGTACGTGCGCCCTAGGAACTCGTGGGATCACCGAAGCTGCCGCCAGTAGCCAGGGGAGTCCCTCCGAGAGTACATCCGGCGGTTTTCGAAGCAGCGCACCGAGCTGCCCAACGTTACCGACTCGGATGTCATCGGGGCTTTCCTTGCCGGCACCACTTGCTGAGACCTGGTGAGCAAACTGGGCACAAGACTCCCACCAGTGCGAGCGAGCTGATGGACGTCGCCACCAAGTTCGCCTCAGGTCAGGAGGCGGTCGAAGCCATCTTCCGAAAGGACAAACAGCCTTAGGGAGAGCCGAAGAAAGACGCCCCCGAGGCGTCCGCCTAGTGGGGCACGAAGAAGAATGCCAAGAACAAGTCGCAAGCAAAGCGCGACGCCGCCGACGCGAATCTCGTCGCTGCGGCCGAGCACAGGAACCCTCGGAAACCTCCTGGAGGGGCCGACGCGTTCGACAAGATGCTCAAAGAGCCGTGCCCCTATCACCAGGGTCCCGTCAAGCACACCCTCGAAGAATGTGTCATGCTCCGGCGCTACTTCCATAAGACCGGGCCTCCGGCGGAGGATGGCAAGGGCCATGACAACGACAGGAAGGAGGGCGGTAAGGAAGAAGAGTTCCCAGAGGTCCACAACTGCTTCATGATCTACAGCGGGCAGGCGGCGAATGCCTCGGCTCGGCACCACAAGCAGGAGCGCCGGGAGGTCTGCTTGGTGAAGGTGGCAGCGCCAGTCTACCTAGACTGGTCCGACAAGCCTATCACCTTCGACCAAGGCGACCACCTCGACTTCGTGCCAAGCCCAGGAAGGTACCCGCTCGTCGTCGATCTGATCATCGGCAACGTTAGGCTCTCCAAAGTCCTCATGGACGGAGGCAGCAACCTTAACATCATCTACGCCGAGACCCTAGAACTCTTGGGGGTTGATAGGTCCGAGGTCCAGGCCGGTGCGGCACCCTTCCACGGGATCGTGCCCGGAAAGCGAATCCTACCCCTCGGACGGATCAACTTACCCGTCTTCTTCAGGACTCCCTCCAACTTCCAAAAGGAAGCTCTTACCTTCGAGGTCGTCGGGTTCCGAGGAGCCTACCATGCGGTGTTGGGAAGGCCGTGCTACGCCAAGTTCATGGCCATCCCCAACTACACCTACCTCAAGCTCAAGATGCCAGGCCCAAACGAGATCATCACCGTCAGATCCACGTACCGCCACGCGTTCGAATGCGACGTGGAGTGCGTGGAGTACGCTGAGGCCCTCACCGAGTCCGAGGCCCTCATCGCCGACCTGGAACGCCTCTCCAAGGAGGCGCCCAACGCGAAGCGGCACGCCGGCAACTTCGAACCAGTTGAGGCGGTCAAGTCTGTCTCTCTCGACCCCAGCAATGACGCCAGCAAGAAAGTCTGGATCGGCTCCGAGCTCGATCCCAAATAGGAAGCAGTGCTCGTCGACTTTCTCCGCGCAAACGCCGAAGTCTTTGCGTGGAGTCCCTCGGACACGCTCGGCATACCGAGGGATGTCATCGAGCACTCACTGGACATCAGAGCTGGAGCCCGACCCGTGAAGCAAACCCTGCGCCGTTTTGACGAAGAAAAGCGCAGGGCCATAGGCGAGGAGATCCACAAGCTACTTGCGACAGGGTTCATCAAAGAGGTATTCCATCCCGAATGGTTAGCTAACCCTGTTCTTGTAAGGAAGAAGGATGGGAAATGGAGGATGTGCGTAGACTACACCAGTTTAAACAAAGCATGTCCGAAGGTTCCCTACCCTCTACCTCGCATCGATCAAATTGTGGACTCCACTGCTGGGTGCGAAACCCTGTCATTCCTCGATGCCTATTCAGGCTATCACCAAATCAAGATGAAAGTGTCCAACCAGCTCGCGACTTCTTTTATCACACCTTTTGGCATGTACTGTTACACTACAATGCCATTTGGTTTGAGGAATGCAGGCGCCACCTACTAGAGGTGCATGAACCACGTGTTCGGAGAACACATCGGCAGAACGGTCGAGGCTTACGTTGATGACATCGTTGTCAAGACGAAGAAAGCCTCCGACCTCCTCTCTGACCTTGAAACGACATTCAAGTGTCTGAGAGCGAAAGGCGTGAAACTCAATCCCGAGAAGTGTGTCTTCGGAGTCCCCCGAGGCATGCTCCTAGGGTTCATCGTCTCCGAGCGGGGCATCGAGGCCAATCCGGAGAAAATCGCGGCCATCACCAACATGGGACCGATCAAAGATTTGAAAGGAGTACAGAGGGTCATGGGATGCCTTGCGGCTCTGAGCCGCTTCATCTCATGCCTTGGCGAGAAAGACTTGCCTTTGTACTGCCTCTTAAGGAAGACCGAGCGCTTCACTTGGACCCCCGAGGCCGAGGAAGCCCTCAAAAACCTTAAGGCGCTCCTTACAAATGCACCCATCCTGGTGCCCCCCGCAGTAGGAGAAGCCCTCTTGATCTACGTAGCCGCAACCACTCAGGTGGTCAGCGTCGCGATCGTAGTCGAGAGACGAGAAGAAGGGCATGCACTGCTCGTCCAGAGGCCAGTCTACTTCATCAGCGAAGTGCTATCCGAGACCAAGATCCGCTACCCGCAGATCTAGAAGCTGCTCTACGCAGTGATTCTGACACGGCGAAAGTTGTGACACTACTTCGAGTCTCATCCGGTGACTGTGGTGTCATCCTTCCCCCTGGGGGAGATCATCCAATGCCGTGAGGCCTCGGGTAGGATAGCAAAGTGGGCAGTGGAGCTCATCATTCGCCCCTCGGAAGGCCATAAAATCCTAGGCCTTGGCAGACTTCCTGGCTGAGTGGACTGACACCCAGTTACCAACAACTCCAATCCAACCCGAGCTTTGGACCATGTACTTCGATGGGTCACTCATGAAAACAGGAGCAGGCGCTGGCTTGCTCTTCGTTTCACCCCTCGGAAAGCATCTTCGCTACGTCATACACCTCCATTTTCCGGCATCAAACAACGTGGCCGAGTACGAGGCTCTAGTCAACGGGCTGCGCATCGCCGTCGAGCTAGGGGTCCGGCACCTCGACACTCATGGCGACTTGCAGCTTGTCATCGACCAAGTCATGAAGAACTCCCACTGTCGCGACCAGAGGATGGAAGCCTACTGCGACGAAGTCCGGCGCCTGGAAGACAAGTTCTACAGGCTGGAGCTCAACCACATCGCCCGACAGTACAACGAGACTGCGGATGAGCTGGCGAAGATAGCCTCGGGGCGGATGACGGTTCCCCCGGACGTCTTCTCCAGAGACCTACATCAACCATCCGTTAAGATCGACGACACGCCCGAGCCCGAGGAAGCCTCGGCCGAGCCCGAGGTACCCTCGGCCATCAAGGAGGAGGCCTTGCCCGTCGAGGGGGAACAGAATGGGGTCACGCCAGATCCGAACTGGCAGACCCCATACCTAGAATATCTCCTCCAAGGAGAGCTTCCTCTCGACGAGACCAAAGCTCGACAACTGGCTCGGCGCGCTAAGTCGTTCGTCTTGCTGGGTGATGAAAAGGAGCTCTACCACCGCAGCCCCTCGGGCATCCTCCAACGATGCATATCCATCGCCCAAGGACAAGAGCTGTTGCAAGAAATACACTTGGGGGCTTGCGACCACCATGTAGCACCTCGAGCCCTCGTGGGGAATGCCTTCCGACAAGGTTTCTACTAGCCAACCGCGGTGGCCGACGCCACTAGGATTGTTCGCTCCTGCCGGGGGTGTCAATTCTACGCAAAGCAGACACGCCTACCCGCTCAGGCCCTGCAGACGATACCCATCACCTGGTCGTTTGCTATGTGGGGGTCTAGACCTCGTCGGTCCCTTGCAGAAGTTACCCGAGGGCTTCTCGCACCTGCTGGTCGCCATCGACAAATTCTCCAAGTGGATCGAGGTCCGACCCATGACCAGCATCAGGTCCGAGCAGGCGGTGGCATTCTTGACCAACATCATCCATCGATTTGGGGTCCCAAACTCCATCATCACCGACAATGGCACGCAGTTCACCAGAAAAAAGTTTCTGGACTTCTATGACGACCACAGCATCCGTGTGGACTGGGCCACAGTAGCTCACCCCATGACGAATGGGCAGGTGGAGCGTGCCAATGGTATGATTTTGCAGGGACTCAAACCGAGGATCTACAACGACCTCAACAAGTTCGGCAAGCGGTGGATGAAAGAGCTACCCTCGGTGGTCTGGAGTCTGAGGACGACGCCGAGCCGTGCCATGGGTTTCTCGCCGTTTTTTCTAGTCTATGGGGCCGAGGCCGTCCTCCCCACGGACTTAGAATACGGCTCCCCGAGGACCAGGGCGTACGACGACCGAAGCAACCAGACCGGCCGAGAGGACTCACTGGACCAGCTCGAAGAGGCTCGGGACGTTGCCTTACTACATTCGGCACGGTACCAGCAGTCACTACGACGCTACCATGCCTGAAGCGTTCGACCTCGAGGCTTCCAAGTGGGAGACTTGGTGCTTCGTCTGCGACAGGACGCCCAAGGGCGCCACAAGCTCACTCCTCCCTGGGAAGGGCCCTTCATCATCGCTAAGATTTTGAAGCCCGGAACATACAAGCTGGCCAATGACCAAGGCGAGGTCTACAACAACGCTTGGAACATCCAACAACTACGTCGCTTCTACCCTTAAGGTGTTTTAAGTCGTTCATGTACCTCGTTTTCTTTACATACATGAAGTCTAACCGTCAAGGAAGGGTCGGCCTTGCCTCAGCAAAGCCCAACCCTCCCTCGGGGGCTAGAAGGGGGGAACCCCCTCTGCGTCAAAATTTTCCTCAGAAAAATTTTTCTACCAAAACGACCTTTCGTGCTTTCGACTTCTGTATCGATAGCGGAATCCTGAAAACGACGAGAGTACACGTAAGCGGCAAGGCCGACCGAGCCGAGGAACTCCTACGCCTCTGGGATACGGATACCTCACTCATCACCTTCCGCGAGAAGTAACTCACGCTCGGATAAGCGATTGTAACACCCTGAATTTGGGGGTATAAAATTTCTTTGCTCATATTCACAAATTCAGGTGTTACTTCTCTTTTCACACCCTTCCCAATCCCCTCTTTCTCTTTTTTATATAGAAGAAAAGGGGCTATTTACTTTGTGTAATTAAAGTTTATTAGACTAAAACTCCAAGGGGTATGTATTGTGGATCATGTCAAACCCTAAATTCTACTTTTGTTTGGTGCATAATTCTTAGAAATGCTAATTTGAATTTGTGGCTTATTTGGATTTGAATCAAATAGAGTAAATAAAAAGAAAAAGGGAAAACAAATGCCAGAATAAAAGAAAAAGGAAAGAAGCCCGTTTCCCCCGCCCCCTCGGCCTTTCGGCCCATCTGGCCCATCCCCGCGCGCGCGCCCTCCTTCCCCCTCTCCCCTCTCTGCCCTGGCGGGCCCGCTCGTCAGCGCGACTGCCTTCCCCGCGCCCGCTCTCCCCGCTCTCTCTGCTCACGGCCCCGAGCTGTCAGCTCTTCCGTCTCCGCGTAACCGCTGCCCCGAGCCGCGCGTGCCGCGGACTCCGCGCCCACGCCGCGCGTGGAGCTCGCCACCACGCCGCCCTCGGCCACTTGAGCCCAGAACCTCGCTCGCCCTCATCCCCTCCCTCATTTGCGCACCTGTAGGCCTCCCTTCCACCTCGCCCACGCTGCGCGCACGCCAAAGCGCCGCCGCCATTAAACCACCGCCGCCCGAGCTCGTTTCTCCATCGCCGTTGGAGCCCCGCCGTGCCCTCTGCCACGGTGAGCTTCACCCCGGCGTCCGCAACCCGGGACGCGCCCCAATTTCCCCTCTCCCTCCCCGAATCCCTCTGCCCGCGCTCACCGCCGTTCTCTGCGCAGCCGCCGAGGTCCGCCACCGTCGACTCGGGCTGCCGCCGCTTCTCCGTCGCCATCGAGGGGTCCCCGGAGTTTGCCTTGAGGTCAGGAAACTCTCTCGCCCTCTCCCGTCCTTTTTATTGCCCCCCGTCGCGTTTAATTGCTCGCCGGAGTCCCTTAGCGCCACCGCCGAGCCGCTTCGCCGTGGGCCGCCCCCCTCCGGTGCCCCTGCCCCGACCCAGTCCTCACCGGAAGGTTCCCCGCGCCCTCCCCAACCTCCCCGGCCGCCCAGGTCGTCCCAGGGACTCGCAGAGCCCCTGCGCCCCTCGTCTCCGGCGAGTTCTCCGCCGCGGGGACGGGCGCCGCCGTCTCTGCTAGCCGGAGGAGAAGACAGAAGCCGGGCACCCAATCCCCGCCGTCCATCCCAGATCGAACGGCCCTGATTCAAATAGGCCGAGCCCAATCCTAGTCGTCCGCCTGAGATCCAATGGCCCAGGGCCCTTTTTCCCCCCCGCACTCCGCCTTCCTGCCCGCCCGGCCCCGCCTGTCAGCCGTCCGCGCCCGCGCTGCCCGCTCGGCCCTGCCTGTCAGCCGCTCAGGCCGCCGCGCACTCGCGCGCCCGCCCGCGGATCTAATCTCGGGCGTTGATCCGAGATCCAACGGCTATGAGAGCCCGATACCCCTTCGCCCGCGCATTTTCTTAAAGAGACCCCTGCCTTTCTGCAAATTAACCCGCCGTCCCTGGATCTTCGCAGTTAGGTCCTCGGACCTTTTATTTAATCCAAAATAAGTATTTAAGGCATATTTTTAATCCCTAATCTTGTAAAATTCATAACTTTGTCATATGAACTCCAAATTAGGTGCTTCAAATTGCAAAATGCTCACAATATTTTTATCTATCTATTTATACAATGTTTCCCTGCTGTTTTTATGTCCCAATTAATAGTTGATCATTAGGGTAAAATTAATGTTATTAGAACCCTATTTGAGATAAATAAAAGATAGTAGACTTTAATAAAAGTTGGGGCACCTAAGTTTATGGACTTAACACCATGTAATGATGTAACCCCACCACTGACTTAGACCTGATTAGTGGATAATGAATCACTTTGTATAGTCATCTACCCTAGACCTAGGGAACACCAGATTGCCAATCCTTTTCTACTGTGAACTTGTGATCTCTCTGCTGCATATGTTTGGTATATTGCTTTTGTTTGTTATTCCCCAAGTGCCTAGAATGAATGATTACTTTACGTAGACAACGAGCAGTCTGTGTTTCCCGAGGAGGTTGAAGAAGAGGTCCCTGAGCAGCAATTTGGTGAAGGCAAGTGTCCTCTGACCCATTATGTCCCATTCACTTTTAATTCACTTTTCCGCATTACTTAATTGAAACCTAAGGATTGACTAGCTTTATACTTTACCTCATCCTTGATGACCTGTTGGGTTATTATGGTTAGCATTTTGCTATTGCCTCAACCTAATCAATGAACATGATGTGACTATTTATGATACGATACTGTTATCCTGATGATATTGATGATCTTGTGATACTCTAGGGGGCTCAGGCTGTTTCCTGAGTACCTCTCCGTAAGGACCTGTTCGTTGAGAGACCACCCAGGATAACAGTGCAACCATGAGGATGAAATGGGATGCCCTTAGCTAATTAATTAGAGGAACTAGAGGTGTAGTTGCTTCGCCGTCGTGCCGTCAATGGGGTCCAGGCACAGTGCTTGCTCTGCCGAGGCTGAGTGCCGAGGTTCTTTCGTTTTGCTTTTTGTTAGTCACTCTCCTGCGGGGAGGGGTACTATGTTTATCAAACTAGAGAAACCTAACAGGCAGCTATGATCTCTAGGGAATCTTTGTAAAAGCTACGTAGTGATACCCTGCCGGACCACCTAGGTAGTGGTCAATGGGGATTAGCTCTCCCCAAGTAGAAAGGGAATCACGACTCATGGGTAAAGTGTGCGACCTCTGCAGAGGGTAGTGAAACTGATATATCAACCGTGCTCACGGTTAAGAGCAGCCTTGGGATCCTCTTTGATTAGAGATACAGATGGTTCGAGATACAATGGTTCTATTAATGTTTTTGGTTCGGTGAGGATCATGATGTTTCTTCGATGAGGAAACGACTCATGGGATGGTTATATGATAAAACTTGGCTTCCACTAATAATAAATGCCTGACCAACTAAAAGCAATCTGTTTTGACCTTAACCCCACATAAAGCTAGTCCACTTCAACCAAACGGGGCATTTGCTGAGTACGTTGATGTGTACTCATCCTTGCTTTACCACAAAACACCAGGTTGTCCACATTGCAACCACTGCTCGGGAGAAGACGAAGCTGTGGAAGGAGACTTCCAGGAGTTCCAAGACTACGATGAGTTTTAGGTGTGGGTTGGCGGCAACCCCTAGTCAGCTGCCTGTGAAGGCCTCATCTTTACTGCGTTTCGCTTAGCACTTTGATTTATCTGTTAAGTTAATGACTATGTGGATGTCTATGACTCTGTGATGTAATATGTCAATACTCTTTTATGTTATTATTCGAGCACTGTGCGATGATGTTCATTTATGTAATCGCTGTGTACGTGAGTTCTGATCCTGGCACGTACATAGTTCGCATTCGGTTTACCTTCCAAAACCGGGTGTGACATAAGTGGTATCAAAGCCGTGCTGACTGTAGGACCGCTTACCTAGAGTAGCACTGGTCGTATTAAGGACTACTAACCTTCATTCTCACCTTGACCTCTGGTGTCACTTCAAAGGTCGGTCACCTCGACCAACCCTATGTTTTACTACATATATATATACTATATTACACCTTGTTAAAATTTTATTTTGTTCTGTCTATGGTTTACTCACTTGTCATATTAGTTTTGTTCTTACTCTTATGCTTACGGTGTCTTTTGTAGATGGCTCGTCTTAGACACACTGCACGTAAGTCGGTGATTCCTTTCCTGCCGTCTCGACTTGCGGAGCGTCCTCTGCCCCGCACCGTGTCCGGTCAGTCGAGTCACCTGGAGAGACTGCACCACCGCCTGCGTGAGGAGCAGGAGCGCCGGCGTCAGCACAGAGAGCAGCAGGGCTCTTCCTCCCCACCCCAGCAGGAGGTGGAGTCCGTGAGGCGCCGTTCCTCTGCTCCCCAGCTGGAGGCGCCCCCTGCACCACCGCGGGACGCCCCTGCTGTTGGAGGAGGTCCTGGAGGAGACCCTGACGACGACTCAGACCACAGCACGGAGTCCTCTGAGCCGCAGGAGGCAGAGGGATGGGTCGCCCGACCCATCACCCGTGACGCCGCTCGCGGTTGTCACTTTCACGACGCACTCGACACCTTGTTGCGCCAGGCTTTCGAGTGGCACACCTGGTCGATCGAGTATCGTTGTGTAGTCTACCAGCACAGTCGCGGGAGGTACCCGGACCGCTGGGAGGCTACCTGCCTAGTTCGCCGTCCAGAGGATGACCTCCGGGGTGCAGAGGCCGTTTCGGAGCACTACTCCATCTCCGAGAGGGACACTGCAGAGGCGGCTATGCAGGATGCAGCACGGCGTGCACTCTCCCAGTATTGTTCTTTGTTCGATGGGGTGGCCGACGGTCTTAACCTTAGGTACTACCCCCGCCGTCCTACTGGCAGCACAGAGAGTGTGGTTGTCTCACCTGTTGGTGAGGATAACCCTAGGTTGAGCAGCACAGTCAACCTAGTCGCAGTGCTTAACACCGAGCTGGACCACTCTCTAGACGAGCTGAGCAGGGCTCGAACAGAGATTGCTGTGTTGCGTGCTGAGCTAGCAGAGCGCCGCCACCAGGAGGGTGGATCTCCCGCTCCTGTTGGGACTCAGCACCCTTACCGCTCACCGCCACGTGGTCACCACACTTATGGTTCCCCTGCCTGTAAGACCAGGATAGATCTGGATCCTTAGATCGTTAGCGTCGGAGTTTGTAATAATCCTTAAGTCAGATGTCCCAGTCTTAGATGGTCAGTTTAGTTTGCTTATTAGTTGCTTCCATTCAGTTTAGTTTGCTTATTAGTTGCTTTTAGTCAGTTTAGTTTGCTTATCAGTTGCTTACATGTTTGTTATGGTGAACTTGTGCTGGATTTGAATCTTTGTAATGACTGTAGCCAACATGTGGGTTTCCCCTGCCGTTGGCTTAGCTAGTGATATTAATGAAGTCAGTTATTTAGTTGGGAAACCATTTACTTCTACTTTCCTTTTTATCTGAGAGGCTGTAATGGATCATAGTGAAGATCAGTGAAGTTCTTTGTTCACTCAGTGTCATGAAGAATTCTGTTTTCCCTCTTCTTATGCTGAAGGATTGTAAGATCAATGCTGATGTATGAATGTCTTCCACAGATGTCTGACAACAGGCGCCGATGCAACAGGCGTGCTCAGCAAGAGCAGCGTGCCCAGTAGGAGGAACATCAGGGGCAGCCTCCCCCGCCACCCCCGATGACAGTGGAGAAGATGTTCTTGATGCAAACTCAGGCAGTGCAGGCTATTGGGCAGACTCTGGCAGCTATGCAGCGGGCTCAACAGCAACCTCAACCCTAGTTGCAAGTGCAGATGCCTCAGGTGCCACGGGATAAGCGTGGTGAGTTCATGAGAGGGCACCCTCCTACCTTCGCGCACTCTGCCGACCCCATGGATGCAGAAGACTGGCTGCGTGCAGTGGAAAGGGAACTGCGCACCGCCCAATGTGACGATAGGGAGAAGGTTCTGTACTGTCCCCGCCAGCTAAGGGGAGCAGCCCAGTCTTGGTGGGAGTCCTACCTCGCCACCCATGCTGACCCCGAAGCCATCACTTGGGAGGAATTCAGTGAGAGTTTCCGCAGATACCATGTTCCAGAGGGACTGATGATTGTGAAGAAGGAGGAGTTTCTGGCTCTAAAGCAGGGACCCCTGTCTGTTAGTGAATACAGAGACAAGTTTCTGCAGCTATCTCGTTATGCACCCGAAGATGTCAACACTGATGCTAAAAGGCAGTACAGGTTCATGAGGGGTTTGGTGGATCCCCTGCACTACCAGCTGATGAATCACACCTTCCCCACCTTCCAGCACCTGATCGATAGGGCAGTTATGACCGAGAAGAAGCGTAAGGATATGGAAGATCGAAAGCGCAAGATGAGTGGACCCCAGTCCGGAAGCATCAGCCGTCCCCGCTTCTCAGGCAGTTCATCTTAGCAAGGCAGACCTGGTCACCCACAGGGATATCAGAATCAGAATCAGCGTCCGCATCAGCAGCAGTTTCAGAGGCAGTACCCACAACAGCAGCAGCATCGACAGAACAGCCAGCAGGGAGGTAATCAGTATCAGAAGCAGAACAACCAGGCACCTCGCCTTCCTGCCCCTGCAGCAAATCAGAGAAACCAAGTAGCCCCAGCACAAGGAGGAGGCAGAGGATGTTTCCACTATGGAGAACAAGGCCACTGGGCGATGCAGTGCCCAAAGAAGATGGCGCAGCAACAGACCAACCCCAATGCTCCAACAAGGCAAGGTGTACCTCAACAAGCAGCAGGTAATCGTGGTCAAGCGTACAACCGAGGAAAGGTGAACCACTTGGAGGCCGAAGCAATCCAGGATGCACCAGACGTGGCAGTAGGTATGTTCTCAGTCGAATCTCATCCCGCAAAAGTGCTATTTGATACTGGTGCAACTCATTCATTTGTCACTGCAACATGGGTAGAAATGCATAACATCTCAGTAGAGGCAATGATGCCGCCCATGAGGATTAATTCGGTTGGTGGCAAGGTGCAAATAGATAAAATATGCACAAATATAAGGGTGGAAATATGGGGGATAGGGTTCCCTAGTGACCTAATAGTAATAGACACCCCTGGGATAGATGTCATCCTAGGGATGAATTGGTTAATGAAATATGAAGCGAATGTCAGCTGTGACAAGAGGACCGTAACATTGAAGTCCCCGTCCGGAGAGGAGGTAGTGGCTGAGCTAAAGATGCCTAAATCAGCGGAGGGAGTTTGTCACCAAATTTCAGTTGATAGTAAGGAGACCAACCCGCTCGAGGCTATCAAGGTTGTGTCGGACTTTCCGGATGTGTTTCCCGAGGAGTTACCGGGCATGCCGCCCGAGAGAAAAGTCGACAACCACGACAACCACGTTGGCATGTACACAGGGCTTAGGCATTTCTCTGCCGGACACGTTAGCGCATAGCTACACCCCCCATTCTACGACTGGACCCTCTCCTTGCGTCTATAAAAGGGAGGTCCAGGACCATCCTGGAGGGGGGTTCGCGCGAGGGAAGGAGCGAACGAACAGGCTCCCTCTCTCTCTCTCTCTCTTTCTCTCCCTCTCGCAACGAGCTTGTAACCCCTACTACGAGCGGCACCCCTGGTGCAAGATAATACAAGGCTTGCCCCATCTCTTGTGTTCCATCCCGCGCCAACCCATCTGGGCAGGGGCACGCAGCGACAATCTCACTCGTCGGTCCAGGGACCCCCTAGGTCCGAAACGCCGACACCATCTTTTCCACTATTGAAATTCACTGTGAGGCTTACTGGTCTTGCTCAGCAGAAGTGAGGCAGAGCAGAGCAGCGTAGTGACAGGTGAGGCTTGCGCATTGGCGTCTTGCTCAACACTGGGCACTGGCCGCTTGCACAGAGCAGTGTAGTGGGTAGCGGCTACTGGCTGGGAGCAGCACAGTGAGGCAGAGAGGTGAGGTAGAGTCATAGAGCACTGGAGGCTGGCAGCTCTGGAGCACTGGCAGCGGCGGCGCACTGGACTTTGGACTGTGGGCGAAGGGAAGTGGGATGAGGGAGGAGGGGGGCCAGTGACATACCTGGCGGCTAGCGTCTCTGGACGATGGTAGCGGCTGAGGACGACGCACGATGGTAGCGGCTGAGGACGGCTGGGTGGCTGGTGGCTTAGAATTTAGGGTTTGAGGACGGCTAAAGGCCCAGGAAGGCCCATTAACATCTAGAACGTCCATAGAACGCCTAAAACACCATAAAACGCGTTTCAGACGCTCACAGGACGCTTAAACGTCCAAAACGGACGTTCTAGGCCATTTCTTAAAACGTGCGGACGTTTTAGTCCCTAATCACGTTTTACCACTTAAACGACGCTTAAACGTCATTTAAGAGACGTTTTAATAACAGTGGTCCTGAGCTGCTCATGACCGCGAGCACGGCTAGTATACCAGTTTTACACTCTGCAGAGGTTGTATCCTGTGCCCACAAGTCATGTGTCCCATGTCGCCAGGGTTAGCTAGACCCATAGACACTACCGAGGTGAATGGATAGGGATCCACTACGAAGCCTTTACAAAGTTCCACTAGCTTCACTATGGGTTTTAGGAAGAGCAATGCAGGAATCCCCCGTCTGACCACCATCGCAGCAAAATCAACCCGAGAACCTCCCTACATGCCTACTCCCCTACTGCCCCTGACCCTATCGGGTAAGGTAGTCCTCCACTAGCTTTCCTAGTTAGTCGGCCAAGGGCGTCCCATTCCACCCTTGTGGTGGCACGTGTTTCTCAAGTTAAGCTCCATGTTCCAATTAAAATAATGATCTTGTCATAAACAATAAATAAAATAACAATATAATTGGAACATGAACAGAATGTAATATTAAACCCAAAACCATATAGAGCAATAGCAAAAAACTACCCAAATAGTTCAGGGGTAAACAAGGTAACAAAATAATTAGTCTAGGGTGACCTATTGGGTCCCGTCAAAATTAAGCCTATGCATGAATAAGTGATAATAAAGAATATTATTGGGTAATAAAAGTGGTCAAGGGCACAACTTGCCTGGGACTTGAGATTCCAGGTACCAGGATGATCTTCAAATTCTCGTAACCTCACTGCTAGTCATAGAAATACAAGAAAACATGGTATACATAAAATTAACGTCACACCAAACATAAGAACAAACTGCATAATAATAATATACACGTCACTACGAGATCGTGGGTTCGTGAACCACTAAAATTGGAGTTACGATTAAGAAGATATGACTTCCGAAGGTTTATGTGATTAAACAGGAAAACTATGTTTTATGTTGATTTTATAAATCATGTGAGAAATATAATCTAAAGAAGCCATTAATTTAATTTTAATCCAGGTCATAACTTGATTAGAAAACATGTTTTAGTCGCATTATAACTAGGACTAAAAATATTGCTTTAATTTTAATTAGATAAGTTAATCCAATGAACATAGGGTAACCAAATTAATTATTTAAAAACATATTACATGATAAAATAAGGTTACCAAAGTGTAGATAATTTTATTATGAAGCTAACGCAACTGGAACGGACCAAAACAAAATTAAAATGAATTATTTATGAGTTAAACAAGGTTCTGGATTTATTAAAATTCATTTTAGAACTAATTTTGTTATTAACAGAAGTTCCTGGACCACTGCCGCAATTCCTTAGAAGTCTAGGGCGCTATCTAAAAAGAGATGGTCTGATCCGTAATTATTTTTGCATTCAGTAGGGTTGCGGGTTAGTTTCAAGGAAACTCGAGGGTTCTTTTGCAAACGCCCTAGGCTAAAGGGGTACAGATCGAGCTGAGCCGTAGGATCTAAATTAAATGTCCTAGATTAGATCCGAGACAGAACATTACCGCAGCCCTCGGATCACAATCCACCGGTCCAAAATCTATTCGCGAAGGGGGTACCTTATGCTCTAATCACATCCATCGATCAAAAAATCAACGGCCTGCGATCAACCTAGACTCCCTTAAGGTGGATTCAATTCCTAATCGCTGGATCACGATTAGGCGGATACGACCGTTCGACGAAGGAGGCAAGGTGCGCTGTAATCCTAGTCATCCATCGCCAAATCAACAGTCACTACATTGCCCCCCTCACTTGGTCGAGCTAGGCGGCGGTGCGCTCACCACCACGGTGGAGCCACCCGCCGGAGAACGACAACCCAAGACCCCGAGTACCAGCGCTTACCCTGGAGATACACATGGGACGCAGACGCCAAAGTGAACAGAGATAGGGGTGTCTCACCGGTGTTGGAGGTGCGGAGGATGCTGCCCACGGAGGAGGGCGGGTCCACGGTGGTGTCGTACACATGGCGAGGAATTGCAGCACCGTTTGCCCCCAATCGCGTCCGAAAAGTCCATGTGCACCATCAGTGTGTCTCCTCGAAGCGCCCAGTCCTAGATCCAAGGCCACAACGGTGACAATGACGCAGGTCGACGGTGGTGGCAACCTGGACATGCGTAGCGGTAATTCCTCCACACAGATGGTGATGGCGGCGAGTTCCATTGTGGCAGGTTACTCGCGGAAACATAGGGCTATGGGGGTGAGGATGCGGGTTGGGATCTATACACCGAAGCCGAGCCCATCAGGGGACAGTACCACGGCATGGGTTGCGGGATTTTCCGGGTTAATCGCAACAACCCGAGCTGGAAGAACTGACTGACAAGGCAGGCCCGCATGATGGGGGCAAGAGAGAGGGAGACTGACGCCCCGGGTCCCACGCGTGTGTGAGGAGAACGTTTCACGTGTGCGCGGCTTCAATCGCTGTTCACTCGGCGCCACACTTAAGCGTGACAAAACAAAAGAAAAGGGATTTGAGTGGGTCGCACGGGGTGGAAAACGTATATGGGCCTAGTGCGGGATGAAGGAGCTGGGCTAGAATGGGGAAATTCGGCCTGAGAGCATGTTACCCCTTTTTTATATATTTTTTGTTTAATTTCCATTTCTATTTATTTTGAACCTTTCCAAATTCAATTTTTTTTATTCTGGGTTCAAATTTTAAACTTCATATTAATCAAGAAACACACTCAAAGTCCAAACTCCAAATTTATGTTCAAATGCAAACATCCAAAATATCGGTATGAATGCTAAGTGTTTATATATCTTTATAAATTTACTTTGATTATTTCATTCCTTTGTTTTAGGCAAAAGCTCAAAATGCACACACTTACTTCATTTTAGGGAAAATATTACTTTTGAGTATGCGATCAAGTTTCAAGTTAACTAAAATTAATATCCATTACTTTATTCTTTTAAGAGAAAATAATGTATTTTCTTATACCGATAGTCACTTAATCATTAATATATATTTTTTATTTAAGAACATTCCTTAAATTTCATGAGAAGAATAACTCATCCTCCCTAAGGATGTCTCTCAACCATATTAGTAAAAAAACTAATTCATATGAGGATCTTTCCACTTTCATTTAGTCTCTTTATTTGTAACACCCGGCTTTAAGGAACAAAGCCAGGTGCAACTCATACATGCGCCAAGAAGACAACATATATAATAACAGAGTGTATAGAGATAAATGTCATAAAACATCAGAGTAATTGTTACATAGCGGAAGACTTATTACAAAATAAAAGTATAACCATAAATCGAACTAAGGATCGTCGGCGCCAATGTCGACTGAGAAACGCCACCTAGATCAGATCAAACTCCTCGATACTTGACTCCATTTGAAACCACCTGTTCTTCTCCTGTGGGGGGGTGTGAGACAGCAAGAGTGAGCTCACATACGATCATAGCTCAACAAGTCGTGGGGAATAATGTGGCATGAACTCACCAAAGGTGGGAGTTCATGTAGTGAAAGGCTGATCAATGAAATAAAGGCTGAAGCTGAGCATTGCTTTTATAAGTTGGTCAAAATTTTATTAGCAATTACTAAGTGTAAGTAAATACCAAACCTTAATAATAATAAAGAACAGTAATAGTAAAATAATCCCAAATGCGATGCAAATGTCAAATTAAACTTAAGTTCCATAATTAATCATGTGAGGGTCCGAGCCGCTCTTGACCGTGAGCACGGCTAGTATACTAGTTTTACACTCTGCAGAGGTTGCGCATCTTTACCCACAAGTCATGTTACCCATCTGCCAAGAGATGGCCAATCCCATACACCTCTACCGAGGAGGCGAGGCAGGGTAACACTACGAGGCCTTTACAAAGTTCCACTAGCTTCAGACTACCCGCTACAGTTTATAGGAAGATCCAGTACAGGGTTCCTGGCTGACCGCCATCGCAGCAAAATCAAACAGGGACCCCCCCTGCACTGACCTCTCCCCTACTGCCCTTGCCCCTTTCGGGTAAGGTAGCCCTCCCCTAGCTTTCCTAGTTAATCAGCCAAGGGCGTCCCATTAAACCCTTGTGGTAGCACTGTTTTCCCGGGTGGTCGCTCCATGTTCCCATTAACATAATGATCTTAACATGAACAAGGAATAATAAAACAGATAACAATAAATAGTATAACAATGAGTGATGAATATATCTATACCCAAATCCACATAAAGCAATAGCATGTACTACCCAAAACTTTAGTAGTAAAACCAGTGGTGAAGCAAGGTATAAAGATAGTCAAAATCTAGGGCATCCTATTGGGTCCCAGCAAAATTATCCTATGCAGATCATTATGAATAATAAGAACATGAATGGGTAAAAGAAGTGATCAAGGGCACAACTTGCCTGGCACATGAGATTCCAGGTACCAACTTGCTTTTCAGATGACACGTGTCCTCGCGCTAGACGTAGCAATACAAGCAAACATGGTATATACAAAATTAACATCACACCAAACATAAGAATATACTGCATAATAATGATCTACACGTTGCTACGAGACTAACGCAACTTGAACGGATCAAATCGGAGTTAAAATGGAGGAGTTATGAATTTCCTAAGGTTTTATGTATTTGATATAAGATTAATTAGGAAATAAATTTTGTGGTGACATTCATGTCAAAACAGAGGTACTAATTGATAAACAATATTACTACAAAATTATAGGAATTGGAATGAATAAATTTGGACTAAGTATGCATTTTCTATGAATTAAACACACTTTTGTATTTATTTTTACATTAATAAGTATTTTTCAAATGAATTTATTGATTTTCTAACTATCTGGACCGAGCACTAAATCTGTAAACATACGGGGGCGAAATCATAAATGTTCCCCAGACTCAGCCCAAACCTAGGGTGGACGGCGGGTTCTATTTTACTGAAACCCGAGGGCTCTTTAGCAAAAATGCCAAG
This sequence comes from Zea luxurians, assembly GCA_029449295.1. NCBI lineage: Eukaryota > Viridiplantae > Streptophyta > Magnoliopsida > Poales > Poaceae > Zea > Zea luxurians. Next base: position 104,437,236 of record JAOPSE010000002.1, read on the forward strand.
GCGAAGGGGTATCGTGAGCCAGCAGCCGTCTGATTAAAAGCCGACGACCCAGATCTTCGGTGCGCGCCACTGCTCTAGCCCTAACGACACGCGCAGGATCGGCAATCAACGGTCGAGGTCGCGATCGACGATCACCCCTCGGATCTCATTTCAACGGTAAAGATCTAACCCATGAGATTGTAATCCCCAAAACTCATCGGGACCGTCCATCACAATCGGACGGCCGGGATCTGAGCACCGGCGCATCCCCCCCCTCCGGTCACTCGCGCCCGGCGGCGTGGAACACACACGGCGGCGCCATCGTCGGAATCCGCCAACGCCCGGCTACATGACAAAGCTTTGATCCAAACAGGGACACGCGTAGTGCAGACCGAGGTAGGCCGGTGAGGTAGTTACCTGACGGCGATTGATGGCGCGAAGGTAGCTGTTCACGCGACGCGGCGGATCGCCAACCTCGGCGAAGAATCTCCACGACACCGTGAACCCCTCCCTTCCAATTGCGCCCTCGCACACCTTCTACGTGAGCAACCCAAGCTCTGGGTTACCAGATTGGTGCCTGAGTCGCGCTACCGGCGGCTATCCACGGTGGCGGCGGCGCTGCTTCCTCTCTCTTCCTCTCTCTGCTCGGCGAAGGGCTCGGGTCTACGAAATTAGCGCACAGGAATCAACAGGGCGAGTCTACCCTGTCACTTATTGTCTAATGCCGCCCTCGGTCAACCCTTCCAGCGCGGATTTACCGAGTCACACGGACACGGCGGACCCGGTGCACGCCCGCCATCCGCGGTGCTTCGGTTGGGAGGGATAAAACTGACGAGGTGGTCCCACCAGTCATCGAGCGAGATCGTGCTTGCACGGTCACTGGGCTGTGGCCAACGTTACGCGCGCGCGCCCGTGGAGGCTGAAAAGCGGCCCCGGCGTGTCAGCGGCTGACGAAAGGGCGACGTGTGCGAGAGGCCGACACATGAGCCCCACATGTCTGTGCGATGCCGGAGAGAGCACGGGCGAGCGATCGTCTGTCCCGTCTGAGACGGCCAGGCGGGGCCCACCCGTCGGCGCCATGCCGCGCGAGCCGCAGCTGGGCCGCCCAGGTGCAAAGGCTGAGTGGGCCAGAAGCGAAGATCTGGCCCAAGCGATGGCTTCTTCTCTTTTTTTTTTCTTTATTCTCTTCCCTTTACTTATTTTCAAATTCAAGTTTAAATTCATAAATCTAAATTCACATCTGAGTTTCAAATTTGGTTATAAGTGCAACAACACATGAAACCCAATCATGAAGCAAGTATAGTTGTTATTTGAGTTATCCGAATTTACCATTTTATTTATGCATGTATTTATTTTGTTACGATTATTATTATTTTCTTATTCACATTATTTTATGTTACCACAAAATGCACAAAATAAAATCCGGCCTGATGCATAATTTAGTGGTATATCTTTTTATCATTTATTTGTTGTTTGAATATGGTATTCACATGTGATGATAAGTAAATTCTACACACACAAAGATTATGGGAAAATGACTTTTCTCCCCTTTTATTATATATTACAAAGTGAGTACTACAAATCCTACCCCCCTTAAAAATAATCTCGTCCTCGAGATTTAGGAAGAACTATGGAAAAGATGGGGAAAATTTATTCGAAGCTCTTCTTCTCTTTCCCAAGTTGCTTCATCTTCACCGTGGTGACTCCATTGAACTTTGCACATCTTTATAACCTTATTTCTCGTAGCTCGAGTCAAAGTATCCAAAATCTTGATCGGGTACTCCGTGTAAGTCAAATCACACTGAACATTGAGCTCTTCCATTGGTAACTGCTCCTCAGGGACACAGAGACACTTCTTAAGTTGAGACATGTGGAAAACATTATGCACCTCAGATAGATTATCAGGTAGCTCGAGTTGATAGGCCATCTCTCCAACTTGCCTAAAAACTCAGAATGGTCCAATATAGCGAGGGGACAATTTGCCGTTAACTTTGAATCTCCTCATTCCACGAAGTGGTGACATCTTGAGGTACACATGATCACCTTCCTCAAACTCCAGTGGTCCCTTTTTTTTGTTATCAGCATAGCTCTTTTGCCTCTTGAATAAGTTCAGGCCCAAAGAATTGTCTTCCTCTAGTCTGATCCAATATAGAGGAGTCCTACATTTCCTGCCATACAAAGTTTCGAACGGTGACATCTTCAGACTGGCCTTGCAACTATTATTATATGAGAACTCAGCATAAGGTAAACTCTTGTCCCAACCACTACCATACTGAAGGGCACAAGCTCTCAACATGTCCTCCAATACTTGATTAGTCCTTTCAGTCTATCCATCAGTCTGAGGTTGGTAGGCCAAACTAAAATTCAACTTTGCATCCATATTCTCATGAAAACTTTTCCAAAATCTGGGGGTAAACTATGATCCTCTATCCAAAATGATCTTCTTCGGCACACTGTGTAGAGACACAATCCAAGCCATATATAACTCTGCCAATTGAGATCCCTTATGAGTAGTCTTGAGCAAGATGAAATGAGCCACTTTGATCAGTCTATCCACAATAACTCATATAGAATCTCATCCTCTCTGGGTGTGAGGCAATCCAGTAATGAAATCCATATCAATCTCTTCTTACTTCCACTCGGGTATCTTTGATGGGTATAATAGTCCAGCTGGTCTTTGGTGTTTGGTCTTAACTCTTTGACACCCATCGCACATAGCCACATGTGTAGCCATATCTCTCTTCAATCCATACCACTAGTATTTCTGCTTCGAATCCTGATACATCTTGGTACTGCCAGGATGAATAGAACAATCCAAGTCATGGGCCTCCTTTAAAATAGTCTCATGAAGGCTATCAATCTTAGGAATACATATCCTGTCCTTGAACCATATGGCACCTTGCTCATCTTCCATAAATTCTGGACCTCGACCTTCAGTAATTAGATCCTTAATCTCTTATATTTTAGCCTCACCAATTTGTCCTTTGCGGATCTCTTGTTCCAAAGTAGATTCCACATCCATAATAACTCCTTTAGTGTGAGCAACTATCCCCAGGCTAAGTCTCCTGAAATTCTCAACAATCTCATCGAGTAGCTGGGCAATAACAGTTAAATGAACATGCTCCTTTCGACTCAAGGCATCTGTAACCAAATTTGCCTTGCCCGGGTGATAGTGAATTTCCAAATCATAATCCTTAATAAGCTCCAACCAACGGCGTTGCCTAAGGTTGAGATCCTTTTGAGTGAATATATATATACTTCAAACTCTTATGATCCGTATATACTTGGCACTTAGTTTCCCACTTAAATTCTCTTTCCTTCACCAAAAGCGAGGTCATAAGCTTAGCAATCTTAGAAAATCCTTCAATAAATCTCCATTAATATCCTGCAAGTCCCAAGAAACTTCGGTCCTCCGTAACCGTAGTGGGTATGCTCCCCACCACTATCTCCTTGACTTTAGCAGTATCCACTGATATCCCTCCATTAGAAATGATATGTCCAAGAAATGGCACCTTGTCAATCCAAAACTCGCACTTGCTAAACTTAGCGTAGAGTTGATTATCTCGTAACTTCTGTAGCACCAACCTTAGATGTTCTTCATGGTCACTCTCATTCTTAGAATAGATAAGAATATCGTCGATGAACACCACGACAAATCTGTCCAAATACTCCAAAAACATCCTATTCATCAAATCCATAAAATAAGCTGGTGCACTATTTAATCCAAACGACATAACGATGAACTCATATAATCCATATCGAGTCGAGAAAGCCGTCTTAGGAATATCTGATGGTCCAATCTTCATCTGATGGTATCCCGATCGGAGATAAATCTTCGAGAATACCCTGGCTCCTCTCATCCGATTAAATAAATCCTTAATGCGGGGTAACAGATACTTGTTTTTCATAGTAACATCATTAAGGGTCCTATAATCCACACTTATCCCTTGCGATCCATCTTTCTTCTGTATAAATAGAACTAGTGCTCCACAAGGTGAAGAATTCAGACGAATGTATCCATCCTCTTGTAATTCCGTTAATTGCTTCTTAAGTTCCTTTAGCTCTTCTATGGACATCATGTATGGCTGTTTAGAAATAGGGGCAGTCCTAGGTAAGAGATTAATGACCAACTCAACTTCCCTATCTGGTGGCATCCCTAATAACTTTTCTGGGAAGACATCCGGAAAATTCTTAACCACACGGATGTTGTCACCAACCAACTTCCCATCTACTAAGAATGTTGCTAGTCTGAAGGTGGTAGTTACTGCAACTTCAACTTCAAATCTTTGTCCTTTGGAACTAGTGAGTTCTACGGTTCCCTTAGCACAGTGTATATACTGCCTTTGTCTTTCTTAATCATGACATACCAAGGATCAAATCTATACTGCTCTCTTCTAACAGTATAGGGGTAGCCCATCTGGGTTAGAAACACAGGGTAAGGAAGGAAGAATTGTAGACAAGGGGAGTAATTACAAGGAATGTTACTGTGGGGGATTTATTAGCTAAGTAGATTAATGTGTTATCCACTTAAAGCTAATACATTACCTTATGGTGGTACATGCTAAGATGCCCAACTATAATGTTTCAATCAATCAAAGAAGCAAATCAAGCATTTATCATCAGAACAATCAACCAACATTTTTAAATAAAGAAAATAGTTTTAATTTCGTCTTAGGTTACCTATCTCTTAAGAAGATCATAGTTATAGGATTCCAAGGTGTGAAATCCATCTTGTCTTAGATTAGAAAAGGTAAGAATGATCAGAGTAGAACAGTAGAAGGTGAGACAGGATCAAGATAAGTATAGAAAGAATCAGAGTAAGGTAAGTGTAGAATGATTCAGAATGAGATAAGTAGGTAAGGGTTTGTCCATTTCTATCTAGGTTTCGTCCTACAGTCAACATTTGCTCTGATACCACTTCTGTAACACCCGGCTTTAAGGAACAAAGCCAGGTGCAACTCATACATGCGCCAAGAAGACAACATATATAATAACAGAGTGTATAGAGATAAATGTCATAAAACATCAGAGTAATTGTTACATAGCGGAAGACTTATTACAAAATAAAAGTATAACCATAAATCGAACTAAGGATCGTCGGCGCCAATGTCGACTGAGAAACGCCACCTAGATCAGATCAAACTCCTCGATACTTGACTCCACTTGAAACCACCTGTTCTTCTCCTGTGGGGGGGGGGGGTGTGAGACAGCAAGAGTGAGCTCACATACGATCATAGCTCAACAAGTCGTGGGGAATAATGTGGCATGAACTCACCAAAGGTGGGAGTTCATGTAGTGAAAGGCTGATCAATGAAATAAAGGCTGAAGCTGAGCATTGCTTTTATAAGTTGGTCAAAATTTTATTAGCAATTACTAAGTGTAAGTAAATACCAAACCTTAATAATAATAAAGAACAGTAATAGTAAAATAATCCCAAATGCGATGCAAATGTCAAATTAAACTTAAGTTCCATAATTAATCATGTGAGGGTCCGAGCCGCTCTTGACCGTGAGCACGGCTAGTATACTAGTTTTACACTCTGCAGAGGTTGCGCATCTTTACCCACAAGTCATGTTACCCATCTGCCAAGAGATGGCCAATCCCATACACCTCTACCGAGGAGGCGAGGCAGGGTAACACTACGAGGCCTTTACAAAGTTCCACTAGCTTCAGACTACCCGCTACAGTTTATAGGAAGATCCAGTACAGGGTTCCTGGCTGACCGCCATCGCAGCAAAATCAAACAGGGACCCCCCTGCACTGACCTCTCCCCTACTGCCCTTGCCCCTTTCGGGTAAGGTAGCCCTCCCCTAGCTTTCCTAGTTAATCAGCCAAGGGCGTCCCATTAAACCCTTGTGGTAGCACTGTTTTCCCGGGTGGTCGCTCCATGTTCCCATTAACATAATGATCTTAACATGAACAAGGAATAATAAAACAGATAACAATAAATAGTATAACAATGAGTGATGAATATATCTATACCCAAATCCACATAAAGCAATAGCATGTACTACCCAAAACTTTAGTAGTAAAACCAGTGGTGAAGCAAGGTATAAAGATAGTCAAAATCTAGGGCATCCTATTGGGTCCCAGCAAAATTATCCTATGCAGATCATTATGAATAATAAGAACATGAATGGGTAAAAGAAGTGATCAAGGGCACAACTTGCCTGGCACTTGAGATTCCAGGTACCAACTTGCTTTTCAGATGACACGTGTCCTCGCGCTAGACGTAGCAATACAAGCAAACATGGTATATACAAAATTAACATCACACCAAACATAAGAATATACTGCATAATAATGATCTACACGTTGCTACGAGACTAACGCAACTTGAACGGATCAAATCGGAGTTAAAACGGAGGAGTTATGAATTTCCTAAGGTTTTATGTATTTGATATAAGATTAATTAGGAAATAAATTTTGTGGTGACATTCATGTCAAAACAGAGGTACTAATTGATAAACAATATTACTACAAAATTATAGGAATTGGAATGAATAAATTTGGACTAAGTATGCATTTTCTATGAATTAAACACACTTTTGTATTTATTTTTACATTAATAAGTATTTTTCAAATGAATTTATTGATTTTCTAACTATCTGGACCGAGCACTAAATCTGTAAACATACGGGGGCGAAATCATAAATGTTCCCCAGACTCAGCCCAAACCTAGGGTGGCCGGCGGGTTCTATTTTACTGAAACCCGAGGGCTCTTTAGCAAAAATGCCAAGGCGAAGGGGTATCGTGAGCCAGCAGCCGTCTGATTAAAAGCCGACGGCCCAGATCTTCGGTGCGCGCCACTGCTCTAGCCCTAACGACACGCGCAGGATCGGCAATCAACGGTCGAGGTCGCGATCGACGATCACCCCTCGGATCTCATTTCAACGGTAAAGATCTAACCCATGAGATTGTAATCCCCAAAACTCATCGGGACCGTCCATCACAATCGGACGGCTGGGATCTGAGCACCGGCGCATCCCCCCCCCTCCGGTCACTCGCGCCCGGCGGCGTGGAACACACACGGCGGCGCCATCGTCGGAATCCGCCAACGCCCGGCTACATGACAAAGCTTTGATCCAAACAGGGACACGCGTAGTGCAGACCGAGGTAGGCCGGTGAGGTAGTTACCTGACGGCGATTGATGGCGCGAAGGTAGCTGTTCACGCGACGCGGCGGATCGCCAACCTCGGCGAAGAATCTCCACGACACCGTGAACCCCTCCCTTCCAATTGCGCCCTCGCACACCTTCTACGTGAGCAACCCAAGCTCTGGGTTACCAGATTGGTGCCTGAGTCGCGCTACCGGCGGCTATCCACGGTGGCGGCGGCGCTGCTTCCTCTCTCTTCCTCTCTCTGCTCGGCGAAGGGCTCGGGTCTACGAAATTAGCGCACAGGAATCAACAGGGCGAGTCTACCCTGTCACTTATTGTCTAATGCCGCCCTCGGTCAACCCTTCCAGCGCGGATTTACCGAGTCACACGGACGCGGCGGACCCGGTGCACGCCCGCCATCCGCGGTGCTTCGGTTGGGAGGGATAAAACTGACGAGGTGGTCCCACCAGTCATCGAGCGAGATCGTGCTTGCGCGGTCACTGGGCTGTGGCCAACGTTACGCGCGCGCGCCCGTGGAGGCTGAAAAGCGGCCCCGGCGTGTCAGCGGCTGACGAAAGGGCGACGTGTGCGAGAGGCCGACACATGAGCCCCACATGTCTGTGCGATGCCGGAGAGAGCACGGGCGAGCGATCGTCTGTCCCGTCTGAGATGGCCAGGCGGGGCCCACCCGTCGGCGCCATGCCGCGCGAGCCGCAGCTGGGCCGCCCAGGTGCAAAGGCTGAGTGGGCCAGAAGCGAAGATCTGGCCCAAGCGATGGCTTCTTCTCTTTTTTTTCTTTATTCTCTTCCCTTTACTTATTTTCAAATTCAAGTTTAAATTCATAAATCTAAATTCACATCTGAGTTTCAAATTTGGTTATAAGTGCAACAACACATGAAACCCAATCATGAAGCAAGTATAGTTGTTATTTGAGTTATCCGAATTTACCATTTTATTTATGCATGTATTTATTTTGTTACGATTATTATTATTTTCTTATTCACATTATTTTATGTTACCACAAAATGCACAAAATAAAATCCGGCCTGATGCATAATTTAGTGGTATATCTTTTTATCATTTATTTGTTGTTTGAATATGGTATTCACATGTGATGATAAGTAAATTCTACACACACAAAGATTATGGGAAAATGACTTTTCTCCCCTTTTATTATATATTACAAAGTGAGTACTACATTATTTTTCTTTCTTTATTTATTTGTTATTTGCATAAATTAATGCCATTAGTCGAGTATGAAAGAAAAAGGGAATCAAGGAATCCCCAAAACACCCACTTATAAGTTTATTTATTTATTTATTATTTTTTATATACCAATTTTAGGCTTTACATCAAGAACAGATGCCATTGGAGGAACATGAAGGATGCTACAATGAGTTTGGAGAGGTCTAGGCCGTCGTCTCCCAGTCAACTATGGTTGCGGAGGATCGTTGTTGCCATATGGTGTAATTTATTTAGTTATTTTGTATAGAACTCTTATATATAATAAAAATGTGACATTGATTTATGTACCATGAGTCATCATATGTGTGAAACTTGTTCCTAGCACACATCTGAGATGTGCCCGAGTTTGCACTTAAATCTAGGTATGACATGTTTGTCCAAAGTGGTGTGTTGAGCACTTAATCACTAAAACAACTAGAAATGGCCAAAGGGAACATTTCCCTTTCAATCTCCCCTTTTGGTGATTTATGCCAACACACCTAAAGCAACTCAAAATATACTAACTTAACCAAATATGAGCCAACTTTTGCAAATTGAAGTCAAAGTAAAAACCGATTGAATAAGTATAGGATTTGACATATTTGGATCATTTAGCCACCACTCGTTTTGAATTTTGCAATCAAACTCATTTTTCTCACTTCTAAGTTAAAACTCTTGAGTTTTGCAACTCAAACCATTTTTAGAGACGTGTTGATCAAATACCAACCCCCTTTCCCATAAGAAAGTTTTCTCCCCCACAAGAGAAAAGTTTTGCAATAAGAGAGCTCTTGTAACACCTTGAATTTGGGGGTATAAAATTTCTTCTCTAAATGCCTACCAAATTCAGGTGTTACCTCTTGTCTCTCTCTATACTCCCTCTCTCTCTCTCTCTCTTTATTTTGATTAGAATTAAGTTAACAAGATAAGAGATTAATTATTTATTTTGTCAAAACTATTTGAGTCATGAATTGTTGCATCATGCTGAACCTAAATTCTCCTTTTGTTTGATGCACATGTTTGAAATGGTTTGAATTTGAATTTGATTTAAAAATCCTAGAGAAAATAAAATAGAAAAGCAATTACAAATTCCAGGAAAAAGGAAAAGACCATTTCAGCCCAACTAGCCCAAGCCAGCTCAGTCTCGCGCGCGCGGCCGCGCCAATGCGTCCACCCTTCCCTGATAGGTAGCCCCCGCCTGTCAACGCTGACCCGTGCGCTCTCTCTCCCCCCTCTCCCTCTCACTGCCCAGTGGGGCCGACTTGTCGGCGCCGATCTCCTATGCAGACGCGCGCTTGCTCTCGCTGTCCTGTGGGCCCTGCTCGTTAGCCCGGTCGCCCGCTCTCGCTGACCCATGGGTCCTATCTGTTGGACCCGTCCCCCCCCCCCCCCCCCGAACCGCCCACGCACGACCAGCATGTCGCCGTGGACTCTGCGCCCACGGCGCATGCCGAGGCCGCGCCCGTCCCCACCCTGGCCTTTTTCTAGATGCCCATTGCCCACTCACCCTCCTCTTCCCTCACTCACGCACTCACAGCCCTCAGCACTCGCCTCGCACAGCGCGCGCAACTAGTGAGTTCCGCCGCCGTTCACCGTGGTCCACCGCCCATTCTGCGACAGTCATTGAGTCTCTACCGCGCCCGCTGCCTCGGTGAGTTTTGCCTCTTCACCAACAAAGTGGGACATCTTCCGGTTTGCCCCCAAACCCCTCTGGTTCGCCTAGTCCACGCTCACCGGCGTTCTCCCCGTGCAGCCAAAGCCCCCCCGCCGTCGACCCGAGGCCTCTCTACGTCCCCGTCGTTTCTCAAACGCTCCTGAGTCTCCACTCGAGGTGAGCAACCCCCATGCCCTTATTTCCCTAGTTACTGCTTTGTTGTCCGCGTAATTGCTCGTCAGAGCAAATTCGCGCCGTTGTTGGGCCGCTCTGCCACGGTTTGCGCCCTCTGGTGCCTCTACGCCGCTGTCGTGCCCACGGTTGAGTCCGCCGTGTCACCCCGATCTCGCCTGAGCCCTTTCCTAGTGCCCCAAACCCTCGTCGTGGTCGTTCCCTCGCCTCCGGCGAAACTTTGCCACAGAGTTGGGTGGCGCCGCCGCGAATAAGCCAGCAACTCAGCCCGGGCTCGCCATCAGATCTCAGGCGTCCGTCTGGGTTCTGATGGCCTGGCTTCTATTTAACTCGACCCGACCATAACCGTTCGATTCAGATCCGATCGCTCGGATCCGACCCCTCACCCGCACCCTGCACCTAGGCTCGACCAGTCAATCCTGCCTCAGGTCACTGACGCCCCCTGGCCCGCCTGTCAGCGCTCGCCGCGCATCCACACGCGCGCACTTGTCTACGGGATTGGATCTCGGTCGTTCGTTCACGATCGTGCAGTCGAGATGGCCCGATCCCCCTTCGCATGTAATTTTTGTTAAAGAGACCCCCGGCTTTTCAGAAATCAAACTGTTGTCCCTCTGTTTCGCGCGCAAGACCCTGTAATCTTGCTGATGTAACACCCCTGGTGTTACTATAACTAAAACTTGAGCATGGCATCATGAGCATGGGCATTGCATATGTTTGACACACCTAGAGTGCATTCACTAGGCAAAAATTTCAAACAAGTTGTATTGTTTTACTGTTTTACAAATAGGACCCTGGTTTAAGGACTTAACCCTAAATAGTGGTTAAAGGGGTAAAACTTAACCAAAGTTGAGAAAACCTAAAGGCTTTAGGGTAATAGTCATAAAGTGACCCCAACAATAAAGTTGAATCACATTTATACCCCTGGGATATTAAAAACCCTAATCAGAACCCTGGGAAACCCTAAAACCAAACCCTAGGGGCCTAAGTGCAAAATTAGTCCACTTTTGGACTAAAGTGCAAAAACCAAGTCAAATAAGTGTGTTAAGTCAATTGGATCACAAATATGTGGATTTGAAGGCCAAACCCTAAGTTTTGGACTTAAATGCAAAATGGACCTCAATTGAGTGTTGTTCTAAGTCTGAAAAACAGTGAATGGGCTCAACTTTGGGGCTTTGTAATTTACAAAGTATAGGGTTTTTGCCCTAGGTCACCACATCAAAGTTGAAGCCTAATCATAGGGGAACAACTTTGTTAAAGAGTGTGAGATTAGTTGTTATGAGAAATTTAGAGAAAACCCCATCAAAGTTCGGCTGTCAGGTTGTTTTGAACTGAAATTCTGTTTAGCAGTGAACTGACATCAACTTTGAGCTCAAATCCGAGCATGATCCAGTGCTCAAATGTGATCAAGTCTTATAGTCGAGTTGTAGCTGGTATGTAGCACTACAACTTTAGTGCAGAGACTTGGACATGTTGCCACAGGAATTTGGGAGAAAATGGACCCACAACATTGCCTGTCAGAAGCACTGATGAGTCTTCACCATGGTACAGTAACCGTTAACCTGATGAAGATCTTTCCCGTCGCCGGTGGCCGTCGCCGTTGATCGTCGTCGCTGTGATTCGTGCTCGGCGGTCACTAGATAAGTCTGTCGCGGTAAGGTCCTCGTCACCGGTGAGCTGGCCATCACTCCGACGATCCCTCCCCCCTGTCTTCCTTCGACTTTGCGGCTGGCGATAAGTTCGCCGTCGACCGCCGCTGCCCGACCGTGCGCCGCGTGGCCTACCCGGTTCATAGCACCGCCGTAACGTCCTACGGCTGTCCCATCATCACCGAGAGAGTTGCCACGGCGGTGAACACGTATTCACCGTGGCCAGCACTTCTTCCTTACCTCCGGCCGCCGCGCGTCCTCCTCAAATTCGTGGCCACCGCTTTGCCCTTCTATAAATTGAGGGCCAGGCCGGTTGCGCCATGTATTTTGCTAGCTATCGCACCCGCTCCCACGCTCGATCGTCCACCAACGCGCTTGAATTCGGAGTTTCCCCTAATCCGGTTCTCCGCCGCCGTAGAAGTGAGCTCGCCGTGGGCAGCCCGTTTCAGGTCCGGTCTCACCCTCGGTTCTCTTGTTTCAGCAACCTTGTTTCCTCTTGATGCTTACCAAAGCATTGAATCAAGCTAGACCACCCTGGGTCGCCGGGAACGCCATCATTACGCCGCTTTGCTTACGGTCACCGTGGCCAGAGCTCCACGATCCACCAACAGTGCAATTAAGTTAGGGAAAGTAGTTAGGCCGACCCCAATTTCGTGTCCACCGCTCGGAGAACCCAGCCGTTGCCCCGTTCGGCCGGCGTAGATGCTCGCCGGAGCGCGGCCGTGCGTGAACGGCGTCGAGGACTGGTAATCGTGAATTGACAGAAACCCGAGGACCTTTTCGTGAACTGTCAGTGACTTAAAACAATAGTAAACGGATCTATTTCTGTTTAACCAAAAACCCGAGGGCCTCTGCGCAAAGTCGCCTCGCGGGCGCGGGCGCGCGCGCGCATTCGCTCGGGCTTGGGCCAACCTGGGCTGGTTTCGGCCCGTTACTGTTAAAGTTTTTTCCTTTTTCTTTTTCCATAGAGCTTTAGAAACCTGTTAAAAATTATAGAAAAATGGTAAAATTATGAGACCAATTTTCCTAGGTTTGTTATTTTCCATAGTATTTAATAAAAATAGTTTTATGATTTTTAGTTTGAACAGGGAATTTTAAGGTATTTAAAACAACCTAAACCAATGGTTCTGGATTTTTAGAGAATAAATAATAAGTCCAAAATTTCCCAAACTTTTTATGTGAGCTTTTCACATTATTTAGAAGCCTTGGGTAGAATTTGGGTTGATTTGGACCTTGTTTGATCACTAAACCCAAAACCACCCCCCCTACTCCATAAACTCCTTTACTGACTCCGGAAACCCTAGGTTCTCGGAGTACCGTGAAGGAAAGTTGTATTCAAGACATAACTAATAAGTTTATGCTACCTTTGCATCCTCATGAGCATTCCATGACATCCATTCTTATGCATGTATATGATTATATTAGAGCAAGAAGAAGAAGAAGAAGTTTTTGAAGAAGGGATACCACCCACCTCTGATCCTCAGGCAGACAACTGCTTTTATTTTGATATCTGTGGATCCGAGCAAGACACCTCTGATAACAAAGGCAAGCCCCGGTGCATTTGCCACCTCCCTTGATGTTTTTAAAATCTTTCTCACTTGCTTACTGCATTAGGTAATAGGAGTTGATTGATTAAACAATTCCTGCATTACCTTCCTTGATCTTGAAATCCTGTTTTTATAAAAAGGTTTTACTATGCTTAGTATTGCTTTAGAAAAACAAAAGGATTTGTTTTACAAAAGATGTTTGGCAAAGTGGGAGGGATGTTTTCGAAAACAAAACTTGGTGGTGGATCCATCACGGCCGTGATGGATTCAACATCGGAAAAGATGTACCTCTATCAGGTACCAAACTTTGGGTTTGAAATGAGTAAGCTGAGACCGGGCGGGTGACTTGCACGAGAAGAGAGTCTCGGTGTAGTGTCTCCGTCTGAGTCGATTAAGGACCTTGTCGATGTAGGCTTGATGATCGAGGACCCTTTAACTGGTCACATGCCTCGTCATGGGTAAGCCTTGCCTCGGGCAGACTAAGGCCGGAATAAGATAACACGAAATGGGAGTGGAGCGGTGGCGAGAGTAGCGTGTACCCTCCGTGGCAAGAGGCTGGACGGTGGTGTATCTGTGCTCTCGGTTTGCGTGAACCTGATCCGGTCTTAAGAACCCCGGTGGCGGGTTGACATATGCAAGGGTTAAGTGCTACATATGTCGTGTGATTGGAGATCCTCAGCTGAGTATAATCGATTCGGATCGCCGTACCTTCGCGGTTATGAAGACTTGGTCACTGACCTACACGTAGCATTCCACTAAAGATGATGGGTTTTTGGTTAAGAAATTGGCTAGTGCAGGACCAGTGATTGAACTAGGGTAGAAAGAACTCTAGTGCAGGTAATTTTACCTAACTTGACAAATAAAATTGGATTTTTAAGGATCCACTTTAGTAAGCATTTCCGCAAAACAGAGTCCTTGATTATTGAGAAGCCTTACCTTGACTCCCTATAAACAGCATACCCTTGAGAGTCTTTTCCTTAGTCGGGTAAGACTTGCTGAGTAATTCCATACTCAGGGTTTATCCCTTTGTTGTTTTTAGGTGGGGAAGTAGCAGATTTTTGCTGCTTCTGTGCTAAGGTGGTTCCCAACGTGGAAAAACAAGACTGAAGTGCGGGAGGACTCGGTCCTCCACTTTAGATCTTTTGTTTTTAGTCCTTCGGGAGAAGTCTGTGTCTCCCTGGTTTGTATAATTATTGCTTTTATGCACTCACTTTAGACTGGTCTGTAATAATATAACTCGAGCTTTCTTTTGGAAATAAATGTAAGTTTATGTAAATCACTTCCGCATTTCTTTATCTCCGATGATCTGTAATGTCTGCAAGACGGGTGAAACGTTCCTGGTGAGGTAAGGAAAGATACCGAGCTTGTCAAGTAACTTAGGAACATCTACAGGGTGTCTGATGTCTGTTAGACAAGGACAACTGTAGGTGGGCCTGATTACTTGGGAGGTTCCGTCACAGCTGGTATCGGAGCGTAGCCCTTCTTTGCAGATATTGAGGCATCTTCAAAAAGATTTTCAAAAGTCTTACCTAAAGATTCTTTTCTCTTCTTACCTAAGTATTCTGAAGAGTTTATCTTAAAGACCAGATAGGAAGAGTGCAATGTATAGAAGGTTGAATCAACCAAGGTTGATTCTGTACTTACTCATGCATCATGCTAAGAATTATACTAATAAATTTCCCCCTTAGAAAATGCCGCCGCGCACAAGAAAGACCGCGCGTAAGTCGACTGGACCATTTGGAGTACCTCGACATCAACTTGCTCCGCGAGATGTAGATAGTAGTAGCGGGAGCAATGATCCTATAGGGGATCTGGAAGCAGAAGTAAGCAGGCTCCAATTGGAACTCCACCGCAGGACAGCTATATGGATTGGAGATGGTGACCGTATAAATGAGTTACGAAGAGACGTTCGCCATCTACAAGACCAGCTGGCAGATCGGGATTTGGCACTCGATTGGGTTGTTCAATCTCGTTCATTGGCATGGGCCAAGGAGGCAAGGGCTCAGGCCCGAGTGAAAGAACTCAGCTCAGCTGTCGACGACTTGCAGGTTTACTGCAATACATTGCATGAGGAAGTCCATGTGCTCTACTCGCAACTACACCCTAGTGAGCCTATATCCTCTGCTGAGGCGGAAGCCGGACCCTCTCACGTTGCGGGACGCGCGTTGGGTGGGGAATTAGACCTGTATGAACCCCCTCCTTCTTTGAGGTTGGTTGACGTCTGGACTCCCACACCTGATGATGAAGCCGCCAAAAGCAATGGAAAACAGGACTAGTGGTGTAATAAGAGTAGAGTAGTGTATTGTAGGGTGTACTGTTATATTAGAGTAGTGTATTGTAGGGTGTACGGTTGTATAATAGGTTAAACTTTTGTAAAATGGGTAATGTATCCTGTTGTGTAATGTCGAGTCTGTACCATTACTCTTTACAGTAATGTAAAACGGAAGGTTTTCTTTGGCACATTATGTTTATTCAAATGTTTTTGCCTCAGATGCCGACCCGGACTCGCGGACAGGATGCAGCCGGAACATCCGGGGGTCGGGATGCTACCCCGAATCCACCTCCCGTTCCACCCACGCTTGCCGAGGCAATCGCTGCCTTGGTAAATGCTACAGCCGACAATACCCGCTTCCTGAGGGAGATGGCGGGTCAGCAACAGCTTCAGCAACAAGCAGGAAGAGGATTTCAACAGGGTCCCCGTGAGACCACTTATCTGGATTTCTCCGAGACTCGTCCGCCTCTCTTCGTCAAAGCAGAAGATCCGCTCGAAGCCGACGAATGGATAAGGGTCATTGAACAAAAATTTGGCCTTCTACGTTGTTCGGAAACCCAGAAGCCGTTGTTTGCGGCACAGCAACTCCGAGGCCCTGCCAGCACTTGGTGGGGGAACTTTGTGGCCATCCAACCGGACAACCATCAAATTACATGGAATGAGTTCAAAGCAGCATTCCGCGAGCATTATATTCCTGAGGGAGTGCTGCACATGAAGCAAGAAGAGTTCATGAAACTGAAGCAAGGGGGAGATACTGTGAATCAGTATCTCAACAAGTTCAATCACCTGTCACAATATGCAATTGATCAGGTGAACACAGACTTGAAGAAAAGGAATTGTTTTATGAGAGGTCTGAACGACCGGATGCAGCGAAAAATGGCTGCATGTATTGATCTTACTTATGGAAAGGCTGTCAGCACAGCCTTATCTGTGGAGGCCAAATATGCAAATACTGGGAAAGGTAAGGGATTCAGTGGTGATCGGCCTAATCAGGGCCCGGTAAAGAGGCAACGGTTTATTCTCCGGCCCTCTAACCAGAACCGTTCAAGTGCACCATCTTTCCCTTTCAAGCAGCCCATAATTATTCGTCCCAACAAAGCTCCCACTGTCCAAAGTCAGCCGGGTGCCCCAGGCACTCGATTCCCTGCTCTGCCAAGTTCTTCAACTGGATGTTTTAACTGTGGCAAATCTGGGCATTTTATTAAAGATTGTCCCTATCCTCGGCAAAATCAGGCTAATAACCAGCAAGGATCGGGAAATTCAGCTCCAGGCAAGGGAAGTACTTCGGGCAAGAATACCAAAAAGACGGGGCGAGTATATTATACGCAAGTGGCTACCACACCGGAGGGAGAGCCGGTGATGATGGGTACGTTCCCTGTGGCCAGTTACCCTGCAATCATTCTTTTTGATTCTGGTGCTTCGCATACCTTCATTAGCAAGACATTTGTGGAGCAACATCACATTGCATGTCATGAATCAAAAGAGGGATTTAAAATTCATTCACCTGGGGGACATATTTTTACTAAAGAAGTGGCCTATGGAGTGCCAGTAACTATGGCCGGACGGAACTTTCCTGCTAACATGATTGTTCTAAGAGGCCAGGATATAGATGTAATTTTGGGGATGAATTGGTTAACTCAACACAAGGCCATTCTCAACACTGAACTCAGAACCGTCAGGTTGAGTTATAGTCAAGAAGAAATTCTCTTATCTCTCCCCAAAACCAATCCAGTCAAAGCTTCTGGTAGAATATTTGAAGCCATTGTACCGGAGATCAAGAACATTCCGGTAGTATGTGAGTTTCCAGATGTATTTCTGGAAGATTTGCCTGGACTACCCCCTGAAAGAGATGTAGAGTTCGTAATTGAGCTAAAGCCCGGTACGGCTCCCATCTCCCGAAGATCGTACCGTATGCCCCCTAATGAATTAGCAGAATTGAAGATTCAATTACAAGATCTGCTGAATAAAGGATTTATCCGGCCAAGCTCGTCCCCATGGGGTTGTCCCGCCATCTTTGTGAAGAAGAAGGATCAAACCTTGCGCATGTGCGTGGACTATCGGCCCCTGAATGAGGTCACCATCAAAAATAAGTACCCTCTTCCAAGGATCGACATCTTATTTGATCAACTGACTGGGGCGAGGGTGTTTTCCAAAATTGATCTCAGGTCGGGCTATCATCAAATCCGTATTCGGCCCGAGGATATACCGAAGACCGCATTCACTACGCGGTATGGATTGTTCGAATATCTAGTAATGTCTTTCGGGCTCACTAATGCTCCTGCCCACTTCACCTATTTAATGAACTCGGTGTTCATGCCCGAGTTAGACAAGTTCGTGGTGGTCTTCATCGACGATATTTTGATATATTCTAAAAATGAAGAGGAGCATGCTCAGCACTTACGGATTGTATTGACGCGCCTGAGGGAACATCAGCTGTATGCCAAGTTCAGCAAGTGCGTGTTCTGGCTGGAGGAAATTCAATTTCTGGGGCACGTGTTATCAGCCAAGGGAATTGCGGTAGATCCTAGCAAGGTCAAGGATATTCTGGAATGGAAACCTCCAACGACTGTTCACCAAGTCCGGAGTTTTCTTGGACTAGCGGGATATTATCGCAGATTCATACCTGATTTTTCTAAGCTTGTGAAGCCAATCACAAGTTTATTGAAGAATGATACTAAGTTCAATTGGTCTTCTAAATGTAATGAAGCCTTTGAGCAACTGAAGACACTATTGACCACTGCTCCGGTATTGGCTCAACCGGACATCACTAAACCTTTTGATGTATATTGTGATGCGTCAGGCAGTGGACTCGGCTGTGTGCTAATGCAAGAAGGCCGAGTAATTGCGTATGCTTCAAGGCAGTTACGCCGACACGAAGAGCACTATCCAACACATGATCTCGAGCTAGCTGCTGTGGTTCATGCCCTGAAAATATGGCGTCACTATCTGCTGGGAAATATTTGTCACATATATACAGATCATAAAAGTTTGAAGTACATATTTACCCAGTCAGAGTTAAATATGAGGCAAAGACGATGGCTTGAGCTCATTAAAGATTATGAACTGGAAATCCATTATCACCCAGGCAAGGCCAATGTGGTGGCAGATGCATTAAGTCGCAAGACTTCCTGCCACTGTCTTATGGTAAAGACCTCCGAAAACACTTTGTGTCAAGAAATGGAGAAGTTAAACCTGGGGATAATTCAGCAAGGGACTC
Source organism: Zea luxurians (assembly GCA_029449295.1). NCBI lineage: Eukaryota > Viridiplantae > Streptophyta > Magnoliopsida > Poales > Poaceae > Zea > Zea luxurians. The sequence goes on from JAOPSE010000002.1 coordinate 104,456,063, forward strand.
TGAATCAACTAAAGCTTGAGTCAACCATTTTGCAAAGGATAATTGATGCTCAACAGGATAATCTGGGCATGAAGCACATACGAGAGAAGATAAGGGCTGGAACAGCCAAATGCTTCAAGGAAGATGATCAAGGTGTGTTATGGTTTAATAACCGCATAGTAGTGCCGAAGAATGAAGAACTCCGCCAGCAAATCTTAGATGAGGCGCATCTTAGTCGCTATTCTATTCATCCAGGAAGCACTAAGATGTATCACGATCTAAAACAGCACTACTGGTGGACGAAGATGAAGATTGAAATTGCACGCTATGTGGCTAAGTGTGACACTTGCAGACGTGTCAAGGCCATACACATGAAAGCCGCCGGTCCATTGCAGTCATTACCAACACCAACATGGAAATGGGAAGACATAAGCATGGACTTCATTGTGGGATTGCCCAGGACCGCAAAAGGGTACGACTCTATCTGGGTGATTGTTGATCGACTTACAAAGGTTGCTCATTTTCTGCCGGTCAAGACATATTACCCGGTACTTACCTATGCGGAGTTATACATTGCTCGTATTCTCAGTTTGCATGGTGTTCCAAAGACCATAGTGTCGGATCGTGGACCTCAGTTCGTATCCAAATTTTGGGAAGAACTTCATAAATCCCTAGGAACTAAGTTGCTCCACAGTTCGGCCTATCACCCTCAAACCAGTGGACAAACTGAGAGAGTGAACCAAATACTTGAAGATATGTTGCGGGCATGTGTCCTGGATTTCTCACAGAAATGGGATGAATGCTTACCCTTGGCGGAGTTTTCATATAATAACAGTTACCAGGAAAGCATCAAGATGGCACCTTTTGAAGCTTTGTATGGGCGACGGTGTCGAACTCCGCTAAATTGGTCTGAACCTGGTGAAAGGTATTTCTTTAGGCCTGATATGGTAAAAGAAACCGAAGAAAAGGTTCAGAAAATAGTTCATAATATGAAGAAGGCACAGGCTCGTCAGAAAAGTTATGCAGACAAACGGCGAATGCCCTTATACTTCTTGGAAGGAGACTACGTCTACTTAAAGGTTTCACCAATGAAAGGCGTATCGCGTTTTGGGATTAAAGGAAAACTTGCACCCAGGTACATTGGTCCACTCCTGGTACTTGAGCAATGTGGACCAGTGGCATACCGACTTCAGCTCCCCGAAACATTGTCTGCCGTGCATAATGTGTTCCACGTGTCACAATTGAAGAAGTGTCTTCGGGTTCCCGATCGAACCGTTGAAGTGACTGATGTTGTCCTGGAACCAGATTTAACGTACTCGGAACATCCCATTCGAGTTCTGGATCAAAAGGACAGGGTTACCCGGAGAAAGACTCTCAAGTTTTATAAAATACAGTGGAACCAGCATTCGGAAGATGAGGCTACATGGGAAACCCAAGATTTCTTAGATAAGAATTTCCCAGGCTTCCTAGCCTCTTGTAAGTTGTAAAGTTTGTTTAGCTATGTAATAAAGGAATAAACCCCCACACCACCCCTGCCTTGTACCAGAAATCAGGAAATAAAAACATGACACATTTCCTTTTCCATTACTCACCCTAGGACTTTAAATCTCGGGACGAGATTCTTTTATGGGGGGAAGGATGTAACACCCCTGGTGTTACTATAACTAAAACTTGAGCATGGCATCATGAGCATGGGCATTGCATATGTTTGACACACCTAGAGTGCATTCACTAGGCAAAAATTTCAAACAAGTTGTATTGTTTTACTGTTTTACAAATAGGACCCTGGTTTAAGGACTTAACCCTAAATAGTGGTTAAAGGGGTAAAACTTAACCAAAGTTGAGAAAACCTAAAGGCTTTAGGGTAAAAGTCATAAAGTGACCCCAACAATAAAGTTGAATCACATTTATACCCCTGGGATATTAAAAACCCTAATCAGAACCCTGGGAAACCCTAAAACCAAACCCTAGGGGCCTAAGTGCAAAATTAGTCCACTTTTGGACTAAAGTGCAAAAACCAAGTCAAATAAGTGTGTTAAGTCAATTGGATCACAAATATGTGGATTTGAAGGCCAAACCCTAAGTTTTGGACTTAAATGCAAAATGGACCTCAATTGAGTGTTGTTCTAAGTCTGAAAAACAGTGAATGGGCTCAACTTTGGGGCTTTGTAATTTACAAAGTATAGGGTTTTTGCCCTAGGTCACCACATCAAAGTTGAAGCCTAATCATAGGGGAACAACTTTGTTAAAGAGTGTGAGATTAGTTGTTATGAGAAATTTAGAGAAAAACCCCATCAAAGTTCGGCTGTCAGGTTGTTTTGAACTGAAATTCTGTTTAGCAGTGAACTGACATCAACTTTGAGCTCAAATCCGAGCATGATCCAGTGCTCAAATGTGATCAAGTCTTATAGTCGAGTTGTAGCTGGTATGTAGCACTACAACTTTAGTGCAGAGACTTGGACATGTTGCCACAGGAATTTGGGAGAAAATGGACCCACAACATTGCATGTCAGAAGCACTGATGAGTCTTCACCATGGTACAGTAACCGTTAACCTGATGAAGATCTTTCCCGTCGCCGGTGGCCGTCGCCGTTGATCGTCGTCGCTGTGATTCGTGCTCGGCGGTCACTAGATAAGTCTGTCGCGGTAAGGTCCTCGTCACCGGTGAGCTGGCCATCACTCCGACGATCCCTCCCCCCTGTCTTCCTTCGACTTTGCGGCTGGCGATAATTTCGCCGTCGACCGCCGCTGCCCGACCGTGCGCCGCGTGGCCTACCCGGTTCATAGCACCGCCGTAACGTCCTACGGCTGTCCCATCATCACCGAGAGAGTTGCCACGGCGGTGAACACGTATTCACCGCGGCCAGCACTTCTTCCTTACCTCCGGCCGCCGCGCGTCCTCCTCAAATTCGTGGCCACCGCTTTGCCCTTCTATAAATTGAGGGCCAGGCCGGTTGCGCCATGTATTTTGCTAGCTATCGCACCCGCTCCCACGCTCGATCGTCCACCAACGCGCTTGAATTCGGAGTTTCCCCCAATCCGGTTCTCCGCCGCCGTAGAAGTGAGCTCGCCGTGGGCAGCCCGTTTCAGGTCCGGTCTCACCCTCGGTTCTCTTGTTTCAGCAACCTTGTTTCCTCTTGATGCTTACCGAAGCATTGAATCAAGCTAGACCACCCTGGGTCGCCGGGAACGCCATCATTACGCCGCTTTGCTTACGGTCACCGTGGCCGGAGCTCCACGATCCACCAACAGTGCAATTAAGTTAGGGAAAGTAGTTAGGACGACCCCAATTTCGTGTCCACCGCTCGGAGAACCCAGCCGTTGCCCCGTTCGGCCGGCGTAGATGCTCGCCGGAGCGCGGCCGTGCGTGAACGGCGTCGAGGACTGGTAATCGTGAATTGACAGAAACCCGAGGACCTTTTCGTGAACTGTCAGTGACTTAAAACAATAGTAAACGGATCTATTTCTGTTTAACCAAAAACCCGAGGGCCTCTGCGCAAAGTCGCCTCGCGGGCGCGGGCGCGCGCGCGCATTCGCTCGGGCTTGGGCCAACCTGGGCTGGTTTCGGCCCGTTACTGTTAAAGTTTTTTCCTTTTTCTTTTTCCACAGAGCTTTAGAAACCTGTTAAAAATTATAGAAAAATGGTAAAATTATGAGACCAATTTTCCTAGGTTTGTTATTTTCCATAGTATTTAATAAAAATAGTTTTATGATTTTTAGTTTGAACAGGGAATTTTAAGGTATTTAAAACAACCTAAACCAATGGTTCTGGATTTTTAGAGAATAAATAATAAGTCCAAAATTTCCCAAACTTTTTATGTGAGCTTTTCACATTATTTAGAAGCCTTGGGTAGAATTTGGGTTGATTTGGACCTTGTTTGATCACTAAACCCAAAACCACCCCCCCTACTCCATGAACTCCTTTACTGACTCCGGAAACCCTAGGTTCTCGGAGTACCGTGAAGGAAAGTTGTATTCAAGACATAACTAATAAGTTTATGCTACCTTTGCATCCTCATGAGCATTCCATGACATCCATTCTTATGCATGTATATGATTATATTAGAGCAAGAAGAAGAAGAAGAAGTTTTTGAAGAAGGGATACCACCCACCTCTGATCCTCAGGCAGACAACTGCTTTTATTTTGATATCTGTGGATCCGAGCAAGACACCTCTAATAACAAAGGCAAGCCCCGGTGCATTTGCCACCTCCCTTGATGTTTTTAAAATCTTTCTCACTTGCTTACTGCATTAGGTAATATGAGTTGATTGATTAAACAATTCCTGCATTACCTTCCTTGATCTTGAAATCCTGTTTTTATAAAAAGGTTTTACTATGCTTAGTATTGCTTTAGAAAAACAAAAGGATTTGTTTTACAAAAGATGTTTGGCAAAGTGGGAGGGATGTTTTCGAAAACAAAACTTGGTGGTGGATCCATCACGGCCGTGATGGATTCAACATCGGAAAAGATGTACCTCTATCAGGTACCAAACTTTGGGTTTGAAATGAGTAAGCTGAGACCGGGCGGGTGACTTGCACGAGAAGAGAGTCTCGGTGTAGTGTCTCCGTCTGAGTCGATTAAGGACCTTGTCGATGTAGGCTTGATGATCGAGGACCCTTTAACTGGTCACATGCCTCGTCATGGGTAAGCCTTGCCTCGGGCAGACTAAGGCCGGAATAAGATAACACGAAATGGGAGTGGAGCGGTGGCGAGAGTAGCGTGTACCCTCCGTGGCAAGAGGCTGGACGGTGGTGTATCTGTGCTCTCGGTTTGCGTGAACCTGATCCGGTCTTAAGAACCCCGGTGGCGGGTTGACATATGCAAGGGTTAAGTGCTACATATGTCGTGTGATTGGAGATCCTCAGCTGAGTATAATCGATTCGGATCGCCGTACCTTCGCGGTTATGAAGACTTGGTCACTGACCTACACGTAGCATTCCACTAAAGATGATGGGTTTTTGGTTAAGAAATTGGCTAGTGCAGGACCAGTGATTGAACTAGGGTAGAAAGAACTCTAGTGCAGGTAATTTTACCTAACTTGACAAATAAAATTGGATTTTTAAGGATCCACTTTAGTAAGCATTTCCGCAAAACAGAGTCCTTGATTATTGAGAAGCCTTACCTTGACTCCCTATAACCAGCATACCCTTGAGAGTCTTTTCCTTAGTCGGGTAAGACTTGCTGAGTAATTCCATACTCAGGGTTTATCCCTTTGTTGTTTTTAGGTGGGGAAGTAGCAGATTTTTGCTGCTTCTGTGCTAAGGTGGTTCCCAACGTGGAAAAACAAGACTGAAGTGCGGGAGGACTCGGTCCTCCACTTTAGATCTTTTGTTTTTAGTCCTTCGGGAGAAGTCTGTGTCTCCCTGGTTTGTATAATTATTGCTTTTATGCACTCACTTTAGACTGGTCTGTAATAATATAACTCGAGCTTTCTTTTGGAAATAAATGTAAGTTTATGTAAATCGCTTCCGCATTTCTTTATCTCCGATGATCTGTAATGTCTGCAAGACGGGTGAAACGTTCCTGGTGAGGTAAGGAAAGATACCGAGCTTGTCAAGTAACTTAGGAACATCTACAGGGTGTCTGATGTCTGTTAGACAAGGACAACTGTAGGTGGGCCTGATTACTTGGGAGGTTCCGTCACAGCTGACATACCCCTGACCTTTTAATTAATCACAGATTTAGGCCTAATTTTATATTTTAAACTTCAAAACTTGTTTATTTCATATCTTTTGCATATGAACTCCAAATTGAGTGATTCAAATTGCAAAATGTTCATAGGATTATTCTTTGTCCAAATAAATTATGATCATTCACTGTCTGTGCACTTTAATTTTATGCCTAGATTATAGGTTAGTATATGTAATAATTTGTTTATGAAATAAGAAAAATAAAAGGAAAACCCTAATGGTACTTAGGGTTGCAGTCAACAAAGTTTTGATCAAAAATACAAATTTAGAACTCAAAAACATTTAAAACTCTAAGTGTGGTGGTTGATCTAGTTGCTTTGGCCTTAATTTCTCCCCGTTTGGCATTAAGCGCTAAAACGGAGAAACTAGTGTCGTGTAACCTCATTGCCTCACCAAAAATAGCAAATTAAGAGCAAAAGGAAATGAAACGCCAAGCGCAACTTGGAACAAAGTACAATGATACCTTATGCAATGGAAGCCTTTTCTTTGTCCAAGTCCACCTTTTCCCTTTCAATCCAAAAAGTTGTCTAGAGGGGGTGATTAGGCAAGCGGATTTTTTTTCAACAAAAACTAGAAACGGACTAGGTAAAACCGGTTCAACCAATGTCAAAACCCGATTCAACCGGTTTGCACGAGTCCAACTAAACAATGAGATATAGAACTAAAATGATCTCAATATCCACCCAATTAACTTTGCAAATGGAATGTCCTAGATGATCCACATGGTTCAAAGTAGTAGATCTAAGAAGGACACTTCTCAAAATGCACACACCAAAAAGATATGAACAATTCTTCCATGGATGGTGAGAGAACGAACAACACGAACAAACACAATGAGCAAGAACACAAGAGACACAAGATTTATCCCAAGGTTCGGTCACACCACCAAGGTGTCCTACTTCCTCATTAAGGCACACATAAAGAGCTGGGTCTCTTTCAACCCTAATCCCCCCATTGCCGACCACAAAGGTCAAGCCCACACACCAATCTTTTCTCACACAAGCGGGTAATAAAACTTTCTTTTGGTCTTCCACAAGATTTGGAGACTCACAAGTGACACCTAGTCGTCTAGAAGCTACAAGCTCCAAGAGTAATGAATCCACAAAGAACTCGATGTAGTACTAAAGCTCGAACCAAGAAGAGCAAGAAGGATTTTGAGATGAAGCACAAAAACCCCAGCTCTTCAATCTCGCTCAAAGATTTCTCACCAAAGATTTGAAATGGGAGAGGCAAGAGGTGTGTGAGAGAGAGTGGGAGGTGTTTCTCAGGTTGGAAATGGAGTTTGGTGTGTGCTCTTCTGTGTGGGAGAGAGGTAGGAGTGATTATATATAGGTGGGGCTCCAAAACTAGCCATTTGACCTTTCATCATACTAAATGATCTTTCAACACTTAGCAAACTTGTTAGACCTTTAAATGTGTTGTTATCTAAATCACCAAAACCCACAAAAATGATGAATGCACTTCAGAAGATTTGATAAATAAGATTTTAAATCATATGATATAGTTCCTCCCCTAAATATGTGCATTTCAGAAAATACCAATTTTGTACTCAAATGCCAGAAGCACATATTTGGGTCAAAGTATGGAGACAACTTATATCATATTATTCATGGGTGCATTGTGACATAAAATAAATGTGATGCTCATGACATACTATGCACTCATCATTTTTCCACATTTTATAATTTACTTATGATTCTCTCCCTTTTTTCAATTATTTCTCCCCCTTTTCAAAAGTCTTCTTACACTTGGTTACATAAGACTAAAGGTAAGCTTTAATGCACAATTTCTCCCCCTTTATCATAAATCTCCAAAAAAGGATATAAAGGTTATAAAGCGTAGAAATTATGATTAAGCAAGATTTGAACACACTATCATGAAAACGGTGCTTAGATGGTACAAAGGCAATGGAGACATGACATAAAGTGATGTACCTTTGTGTTTTACCTTTTCAAGGGGTTTCAAGACTTGTGTTGGATTTAGAATTCATTTTCAAGCTCTTGTTGGCATAGTTGCGACACAGGTCCAAGATATCAAATGAAGATTGTCATACTAATTGAAAGATGAATCTTGATACCTATAGTCTAGATGTCACCTAGCATTTCCTTATATAACAAGAGACAACATGAAAATTGCACAAGTATGGATTGTACAACTAGTGATCATGTACAAAAATACCAATTGAAAACCACCAATTGATACAATGTGATACATAAGCATATCACTAATTGCATATTACACTAAGTTCTCCTCACGTTTTAGTGCACACATATATATGATTTCAATTGATACCTATTGAGAGTACTTCATTTGGAATTTAAAGTAACATTGACATATAAAGGAGTATCAATTGAAGATGATCATGCAACATAAGGAACATGTGTACTATTTAATCAATTAAGTTCTAGACATGATAGTTTATAAGTTATGCTACTTTAGATATTTGCAATCCAAAAGAATATGATACAGATTTACCAAAGTTTGGATGACGTTTGAGTAGCATATGCAAGAGAAACTTATTCTCTTTTGATATGTATAAAAGAAACATTTATTGGAGGAAAGAATCTTTGATACCCATCAAATTTGCAGTGAAAGCTATTTTATTTGCCCAAAAATTCCTTTTTAATTTGAGACTACACACATAATAGACTTAGAAATGAAGTTAGTCTCAAAGATTCAAATTATAGACCATTCTCCCCCTAAATGTGTACATACAAGTGATGAATACTTGTTTAGCTTACGCACTTGGACTTGTAAGGCCCGGGGATTAAGTTCTACAATTTGAACCTTGGTACAAGCAAAATATCAAAATGTGAAATTGTACCAATTTAAGGAATTACTCATGATCAAATGGTATACTAATAGACATGATATGCAACTTTTTAAGCCAAGATTCTTGAGAAGTTAGCATCTTTGTCTCATACCTCACTAAGATGACTTAAGACTAACTCATGGTATCACCACAAGAGGTATCAATCAAATATCTAGAGATTCTTTAATCGTCACCACAAGTGCAACCTTATGGTGTTTCTTAAGATATTAAATACACATGCACACACTAGCATGTAAGAGACTAGATGCACAAAGGTAATACAATAGTTCATGGAATGACACACCTTTGTTTTACACCACATGGTCTCAACCATGATCATCATTTTTTAACTTAGTGTTTTGACAGGCTTGACACTTCTTTACACAAAGCAAGATGATTTTCATTGATGCCCATTAGTCTTCATCATGACATGGATTGAGTCAATTTAGCATGCCGAAGTGAAACTTATCCTCTTCACAAAATCAAGAGAAACTTATTCTCTTCAAAGAACTACACAAATTTACTAAAATAAAATGTTAGTCTTTAAGGACAAATGATATAGAATGAGCTCCCCCTAAATGTATGCATCAAGTACTCGAATTACTTTAACATGTACTATATTCAATTAAGATTCTTAGCGGGGTTCATCATATACCTTGGTCAGGGCATAATAAATTTGCAACAATTGAAATCATGCTAGAGAACACATATTGTTCCTCAATAGAACAAACCCATGAGGTGACATGTGGTAAATGCTTGACCATTTGTATGGAACCACTCATCCTCATTTGACATTCTCCTTTCTCCAAGGTGTGAGACTACACAACATGAACTTGAAAGAAATCATTAGTCTCACAAGATATTGGCTAAACTCTCCCTCAATTTGTGCATGCAAGAGTACACAAAGTACACTCATGCACATCAACATTACGAGGTTAAAGTATATGTTTGCACTGTATCTTGGTTTAACATAACATGCTTTACATAGATGATGAAAATTATAGCAATTGAAGGTTTAAGAACTGAAAGTATATCAATTGAAGTTCTGAAAGGTAAGGCATGCTAATATGAACTTCAAACCTCTTAATGAAGGATATTATATGATTATGTCACTACATCTTCATTATTTGGTTTACAGGATAGTTCAACTCCCTTCTTGATTCATTGTGATCTCTTTTCGCTTTATGATTTCATCCAACCAAGTGATCTTGAACTTCATTCATCTTTGCTTGATTCGATCATACTTGATATGAGACCAATTGAAACTCAATGATTGAAAGAACCAAGACTATTATATTTGTAGATTTTAAATCCATCGTGAAAGCACTTGGAAGGACCTTGTTGAAACACTTAGAAAAGAGAGAATTAAAAATACAAGGGAGGGTTTCACAAATGTTGATCCTTATATGTCGATGGCAAGTAAATCATCATTCTAGAAACCCATAAGGATAGATTAAATTACTTTAAATTAGTGCTCACATATGGTTGATGTCAAAGTTATATGCACTATTGAACATTTTATATTGCAAGGAATTTAACCTATACTATGGTACATCCCACTAAGGATAGAACACTAAAACAACTGAAGGGAGTAAGTTTTCATACCTTGGCCTCTTATCAACTTCACCTTACTTTAATTGAATAGTATCATTTAAGCTTGTGATTTGTCCAATTTAAAACAACCACCATCTCTTAACATAGATTTTCTATGGATAAACTCAACACAAGAGATGGCATTAGTAGCACAAGCACTAGTTTCTTATTTAGCAACCCTTTATATGTAAAAGGCAAGAGAGTTGCTAAAACAGAGAAACCTCATTATATGGACTAAATTTGTCGTGAACCCTCATGCACAATATATTTTGAATAACATGGATAATATGCATGGTTATTCAATGAAGTCTAAAGGGCTGACTTAATCCATATTATGGTGAGTGTCTAATATAGAAGAACCAAATCCAAATTAACTAGAGAGAGAATACATCACATAGTTTTGGATTGTTGACCATATGATAATATTCATTTATCTTACAATTTGACCTTTATTTCATAATCAACAACTTATGTATATCCTCAAGTGCTTCTTCTTCCTTAGTGGCTACACAAGTCACAAAAGAGATAAGATTTGAAAATAATATGCACTTGAGATTCAGTTGGTACCACCCTTGCTACTATCTTCAAATATGATTTATATATCCATTATCAAGCACCTAGCTTGATCCATTGAAGGAGTGATCCTACAAAACAAGTTTAAGCTTCGTATTTTGGTACCCAATTTGAATTGGGTGCTTTAAGATTAGTAGTAAGAACCTTGGGTACCCACACATTCCTTATTGTGGCCTTTCTCTTTGTGTAGGCACCCACATATACTTGACAACCATCTTACATGGTTTCAAGTCAATATGTAATTACACAGATAAGAGCTAGAGTTAAGAATAAGAGCCTTTTCTCCTTTTGTTACATGAAATTTTTTCGTCTTACTCTTCAAGCACCCCATATTGATCATGTTATGAGCTTGGATGGGTTGCAGCCAAGTGTCCTTGTTCCGTGGTTTTTTCTTAGGGGCTTATACTTAGCGTTAACTTCTCTTGATACATCATCGATGATGAACGTCTTCTTGATGATATACCTAGCTTGAACTTGGGTGCATCTAGCTTATCAAGGTTAGTCGCACAAGCATTCATATCATATCTTAACTAATAAAGACAAGTTATGCATGGAATTTACAACTCGGTGATCTAATCCAATGTGAAGCATATGGATACCAATTGAAGTAGATTTCTAAGATAACAATTTGTAGGTTTCCAAAATTTAGAGAGTATGGATCACTAAATGCGCCTTTTGCAGTTTTTTTAAAATCCTATCCTTGTTAGTGCATACAGATATGATAAATTTCAACTGAAGGAAAGGATTCGTATGCACTTGAGATTTAATAACAAAGAAATTTTAAACTGCATCAAGAGTAGCTATTTAGAAAACGTGGATTGCAATCCACAAGACACAAGATATATAATGTGCTCCCCTCAGATATGTGCATCAAGTATTTGAATGACTTGTCAAATGCACTTTCAATTCAATTAAAAGTCTTATGAGAAGCACATTACATATCTTGTATAAAGAATGACAACTTTGCAATGAATTAACTTATTCCTAAGAATAATTACCACCAAATAGGACATACCATTTGTTATGTATACCAATTGAAATATCTTACTATCTATAATACCCAACATAGGAAAATAAAGAGAGGAATAAAAATTTTATGTGTAATGCCTTCTCATTCATAAGAACTATTAGGAAACATATTTAAAATGAATAGTTCTTCAATAAAATGTGCATCATGCTGGAGTTTGGTTTGTTTGTGCATTTAATAAAAATAACAATAACATTAACAAAAATATAATAATGAGTTGAGAATTTGGATTTAACCCAAAAGTACAATTTAGAAAATTGGAAATAATATAGAAAAGAAGAGAGAGAGAAATATTATAGGATACAAAATAAATTTATAAGTAAATAAACTCATCCTATAATGGCATGTCCAAATCATACATTCAAAGTTGAGTACAAATTCGCCACAAGATTTGAATTCAAATTTTAGATTTGAAATAAAAAGGGAAAACAAAACAGAAAATAAAATCAGAAAAAGAAAAAAAACGCCATCGCTTGGGCTGAAACCTCCCTAGCGGCCCACTCTGTTTCCTCCCCCTCAGACGTCAGCTCCGTGCTGTGTTGCTGCTGGTCCGGTCCCACACGGCAGTCACACAGATTCACCGCTTGGGACGCACCGTTGGGCATCGCTCTGCCAAATCGGGCCCACTGGCCAGCCATTACACGCGCATGTAATACTCTCGTGACCGCCACCAACTCATAGACCCCGCTGGTCAGGGTCGTCCCTCCCGCGCGGCGATGCCGTTACAACGGCCTCGCGTGAGTCTAGGGGAATCAGGGTGATCAGTTGCGGATCTAGGTGATAAAGCGGGCGCCTCCACGGCCTTCCCCTCTGTCTTGCTGTCCCTCGCGCGGGTGCTAAAACAGTCGCCGCTGCCGTGAGGTGAGGTGGAAGCATAAACATGCTGCCACCATCGACGCGTAGGTCAACATCCTAGGGTCGCACGTCGTTGGCGGAAGGCGGGGGTCGAGAACGGACTTCTAGTCCTCGGGGACCTAATCGGGTGGACCGCAGACGGTGGGACGTGGGATTGGTGCGGATAATTTCTCGACGGAGTTCCCTGGCTGAGGACAGCGCCGCCTCATGTCGTGGATTGTCGTGTCGCCACCGTGAATCAAGGTAAAATAGTCTTTCGCTTATCCGCTAGGTCCCCTTAAGGATTTTGCACCAATCAATTTTGAGTTTGGAGGCCATCTGGGGCGGTGGGCGTGTTCACCGGTGAAACGCCGCTGTGGAATGCGCGTGGCACCGCCGTCCCTGGCGGGGGAAAGGGGTGGACTTCTGGTAGTCGTCGGATCCCGATAGACGTCCGAGATTCAATCTGGGCGAAAGCGTTGCTGTGCCACCAGATGGCTATCTAGCGGTTAGGATGCAACGGGGGGATTGAACCGTAGATCTCCAATCCAAGGGTCGTGGGTGCGTACCGCTTCACATTAAACCCGATCTAATCTGAGCCGTTGCGTCTGATCGAACGTTCCAGAACCAATGATACCCCTTCGTGGCGACCACTTTGCTAAAGAGTCCCTGAAGATTATCTGAATCAACCCGCGGTCCAACTCTAGGTAGCTTGAGTCTTGGGAAGTTTGCAGTCTAGCCCTAGAACTCTTTAGTAATTTGCGCGCAGTCCAGGAAATTGGTAAATCAGAGAAAGGAATTTAGAAATTAATTTTTGGGTATAAAAATAATTGCATAAACTCATTTAATTCATAGAAAATTCATATTAAATCCTCTTCGATCCATTCCAGTGGCATTAATTTTGTATTAATATTGTCTATCAAATAGTAACTCTATTTAGCCATGAAACTTGGATTAAAATTATTCACTTGAATTATTCTATAGTAGGCACATAATAACTTCGGAAATTCGTAACTCGATAACCGTAACTCCGAATTTAGTGATTCTTGTTCTTATGATCTTGTTACGATGCGTAGAATATTATCATACATTTTGTTCTACTATTTAGTGTGATGTTACTTTCTGCTATACCTTGTTTGTTTGTATTGTTGCGAGTAGACGAGCAAGCCACTGAGGACCCAGGTGTGTAGCAGGTGGAGACTGCTGAGCAGGAGCTCGTTGAAGGCAGGTTGTGCCCTTGATCACTTATTTTTACCCAATAATGTTCTTATTAATCATAATGATCTACATAGGTTAATTTTGATGGGACCCAATAGGTTACCCTAGTTTGGCTATCTTTATACATTGTCTATCATTGATTTGGGTAGTACCTGCTATTGATTTATGTGGTTTTGGGTATTGAGATGCACATTATTCATGATCATACTTTTATTATCAGTTTGTTATTTACTGTTCATGATAAGATCATTTTGTTAATTGGAACATGGAGAACCACCTGGGAAAACAGTGCTACCACAAGGGTGGTATGGGACGCCCATGGCTGACTAATCAGGAAAGCTAGTGGATGACTACCTTACCCAAAAGGGGCAAGGGTAGTAGGGGAGTGGTCAGTGTAGGGAGGTCCTTGGGTTCATTTTGCTGCGATGGTGGTTAGGCGAGGGGTCCCTGCATTGGAGCTTCCTAAAAACTGTAGCGGGTTTTCTGAAGCTAGTGGAACTTTGTAAAGGTCTCGTAGTGTTACCCTGCCTCGCTTTCTTAGTAGAGGTGTATGGGAGTCGTGATCCCTTGGCAGATGGGTAACATGACTTGTGGGTAAAGATGTGCAACCTCTACCGAGTGTAAAACCGGTATATCAGTCATGCTCACAGTCATGAGCAGCTCGAACACTCACATGAGTAATTTATGGTATTAAATTCAATTTGTTAATTGCATCGCATTGTGGTTTATTATTAATTTGATCTATTATTACTCTGGTTTGTTATTTACTTACATTTAGTAACTGCTAATAAAACTTGACCACTTATTAAAAGCAATGCTCAACTTTAACTCTTATTTGTTGATCAGCCTTACACTTCACATGAACTCCCACCTTTGGTGAGTTCATGCACATTATTCCCCAGAACTTGTTGAGCTATAATCTTTGTGAGCTCACTCTTGCGATATATAACCCCCTCATAGGTGATGAGCAGGTGGTCCAAGAGGAGCCCTATAATGAGGAGTACGAGTTGATCTAGGTGGCGTCTCCTATTCAGCTTGAAGGCGCCAAGGAATAACATTTAGTTCGTTTTATTGTTATCATTTATTTTTGTAAGACTTCCACTATGTAATAATGATACTTGTGACATTTATCTCTATACACTTTGTCATTATATTTGGTGTTCTTCTTTGGCGCACATATGAGACGCACTCGGCTTTATCCCTTAAATCCAGGTGTCACTGAAGTGGTACCAGAGCAATGTTGACTGTAGGACGAGACCTAGATAGAACTGGACAAAACCCTTACCTACTTACCTTACTCTGATTCTTTCTATACTTTTCTTAATCCTGTCTCACCTTCTACTGTTCTACTAAGATTACTCTTACCTTTTCTATTCTAAGACGAGGAGTATTTCACACTTTGGGATCCTACATTTATGACCCTCTAAAGAGATAGGAGAACTAAGACAAAATTTAAATTATTTTCTCTACTTGAAGTAATTGCCTGTTTGTCCTGATGGTAAATGCTTAATTTGTTTCTTTGATTGTTTGAAATAGTATAGCAGGGCATTCTAGCATGTACCACCATAAGGTAATTAGTATGAGTAGGTGACACACTAATCTACTTAGTTAATAAAACCCCCAAAAGATTCTGCCTCGTTATTACTTGTCTTATCTACAATTCTATCTTACCATGTATTTCAAACCCAGATGGTCAATACCAGGAAGGGAGGCAAAATCGATTTACCTGCCAACCCCCACAACAGGAGGCTTGTTAGACAACAGCAAGCAGAGATGAACCTCAAAATCCTCCACCGATTGGGACTGATCTAGTGGTTGCAGCCCAAATGCAGATGCTGCAACAAATGACCAATACTATGATGGATATGCAAGCGCAGATGCAACAGGAATGTCAAGAGATGCGCCAGGGGAGGCAAGAGATGTGGGAGGAAATGTGACAAGAGAGAATGGTGCAACAGAAGCAAGCACCAATGCCTCCACCACCACCACCAGTTTCACCCCGGGACAAGCACCGGGAGTTCATGAGCCACAAGCCATACCTTCGCCAGCTCTCTAGATCCCCTACCTATCGATGATTGGTTAAAGTCAGTGGACAAGATGTTAAATATTGCTCAATGCTCTGACTGGGAGAAGGTGCTCTATGCTTCTGGTTGTCTTACTGGACCCACTGCTGATTGGTGGGATTCTTATACTACTGCCCATGATGCTGATGATACTATCACCTAGGCAGAATTCACTACACAATTCAGAAATTATCACATTCCTGCTGGACTGATGAAGATAAAGAAGAAGGAATTTCTGTCACTAAAACAGGGCAATATGTCAGTTAGTGAATACCGTGACAAATTTATTCAGCTACCACGGTATGCTCCAGATGAAGTTGCAGATGATGAACGAAAGCAGAAGCACTTCATAGAGGGACTTAATGGACCACTACAATATGCACTGGTTGATCACACCTTTCCGTCATTCTAGATGCTCTTAGACAAAGCTCTAGCTATTGAACACAAGCGTGTTCAACTGGGAGAAATAAAGAGGCAGGGTAGCAGCAGTATTCACCCTCGCTATGTTCCACCCCAGGGTACACCAGCTCGCCCCGGAGGAGGACCACACCCAGCTCAGTACGCACCTCAGGGGACTCCACAGACACCACACACTCGTCAGGCTGCCCCCACTGGCACCCCGAAGAGACCCGCAGGACAGAGAACAGGCCCCACATGCTTCAAGTGTAGTCAGGTTGGGCACTATGCAAATGCTTATCTGATGGGGAATTCCAACACACCAGCTCAGAACAAGCAACAGACTCCCACCTCTGGCAAGGGATTCAGCATTGCCAGGGTCAACCAAGTCAGTGCCAAAGCTACTGCAGTTGGAGCTGACATCGCTATCAGTATGTTTTGCATTAATTCAATTTTAGCAACCATATTATTTGATTCTTGAGCTATGCATTCATTTATTTCTGCCTGCTATGCCACCACCAATGAACTACCACTTCAAACTATGCAAAAACCATTGATAGTAATTACCCCTAAAGGGCATGTTGATGCAAATTATATGACACACAGATTAACACTGACAATTATGGGAAGGGAATTCTGGTCTACACCTATAGTATTAGAGAAAATCAATATAGATCTGATATTCGATATGTCCTGATTAAGGAAAGCGAAGGCAGTTATACACTATGCTAAGGGAACCGTAGAACTCACCAGCTCAAAAGGAGAAAGGTTCGAAGTCGAAATTACCATAACCGCTTCTACCAGACCCGCCATATATCTAGTGGATGGAAAATTTGTGGGTAGAAACATCCATGTGGTTAGAGACTTTCCAGATGTCTTTCCTGAAGAGTTATCCATAATGCCACCAGATAGGGAAGTTGAATTTGTCATTGATCTCTTACCTGGTACCGCTCCCATTTCAAAAAGGCTATATAGGATGTCAGTGGAAGAATTAAAAGAACTTAAGAAACAATTAACAGAGTTGCAAGAAGCAGGGTACATTCGTCTGAGTTCCTCACCTTGGGGAGCACCAGTTCTGTTTGTACAGAAGAAGGATGGTTCGCAAAGGATGTCTATGGACTATTGATCAATGATGTAACCATTAAGAACAAGTACCCTCTACCTCATATTGAAGATTTATTTGATCAGATGAGAGGTGCTAGGGTGTTCTCTAAGATTGACCTCAGGTCGGGTTATCACCAGATGAAGATTAGACCCTCTGATATTCCCAAGACGGCTTTCTCTACCCGATATAGTCTATATGAGTTCACAGTCATGTCGTTTGGCTTAACTAATGCACCAACCTACTTCATGAATCTGATGAACAAGGTGTTCATGGAGTATCTTGATAGATTCGTCGTGGTATTCATCGACGATATTCTAATTTATTCCAAGAATGTTAGTGATATGAGGAACAACTGTGGATGGTGCTACAAAAGCTACAAGATAATCAGCTCTATGCCAAATTTAGCAAGTGTGAGTTCTGGCTTGATGAAGTACCATGCCTTGGGCATATCATCTCCAAAGCAGGAATCACAGTGGATCTAGCTAAAGTAAAGGAGATAGTGGGTTGGAAGATACCAAAAATAGTCACTGAGGTTTGGAGTTTTCTGGGACTCGTGGGTTATTACCTGTCGGGGACCATAATTAGGGGTACCCTCAAGGCTCCTAATTCTCAGCTGGTAACCCCCATCAGCACGAAGCTGCAAAGGCCTGATGGGTGCGATTAAGTCAGGGATCAGTCCATTCGAGGGACACGATCACGCCTCACCCGAGTCTAGCCTCGGACAAGGGCAGCCGACCCCGAAGGATTTCCGTCTCGCCCGAGGCCCCCCTGGCGAACATATTCCCGGCTCGCCCGAGGCCCTGCCTTCGCTAAGAAGCAACCCTGACCAAATCGCCGCACCGACCGACCAAGTCGTAGGAGCATTTAATGCAAAGGTGGCCTGACACCCTTATCCTGGCGCGCACCCCCCCGCCGGCAGAGCCGAAGTGACCGCCGTCACTTTGCCGCTCCACTGACTGGCCTGACAGAAGGACAGCGCCGCCTACGCCACACCGACTGCAGTGCCACTGGACAGAGTAAGACTGATAGGCAGTCAGGCCCTGTCGGAGGCACCATAGGAAGCTCCGCTTCGCCCGACCAAGGGCTCGGACTTGGGCTCGGCCCCAGAAGACGACGAACTCCGCTCCGCCCGACCCAGGGCTCGGACTCGGGCTAAGTCCCGGAAGACAGCGAACTCCGCCCGACCCAGAGCTCGGACTCGGGCTAAGTCCCGGAAGATGGCGAACTCCGCCCGACCCAGGGCTCGGACTCGGGCTAAGTCCCGAAAGACGGCGAACTCCGCTTCGCCCGACCTAGGGCTCGGACTCGGGCTAAGTCCCGGAAGACGGCGAACTCCGCTCCACCCGACCCAGGGCTCAGACTCGGGCTAATTCCCAGAAGACGACGATCTCCGCCTCGCCCGACCCAGGGCTCGGACTTGGGCTCGGCCCCAGAAGACGACGATCTCCGCCTCGCCCGACCCAGGGCTCGGACTTGGGCTCAGCCCCAGAAGACGACGACCTCCGCCTCGCCCGACCCAGGGCTCGGACTTGGGCTCGGCCCCAGAAGACGGCAATCTCCGCCTCGCCCGACCTGGGGGCTCGGACTCGACCTCGGCTTCGGAGGAGCTTCCACATCGCCCAACCTAGGGCGTAGACCAGCCACGTCAACAGGAGGCGCCATCATCACCCTACCCCGAGCTGACTTGGGCCACAGGGAACAAGACCGGCGTCCCATCTGGCTCGCTCCGCCAGATAGGCAATGATGGCGCCCCGCGTGCTCTGTGACGACGGCGGCTCTCAGCCCCCTTACGGAAGCAAGAGGACGTCAGCAAGGACTCAACCGCTCCGATAGCTGTCCCTCCGCCAAGCTCCATCGCTCCTTCGACGGCCACGACATCACACCAGCTGGGTGCCAAGATCTCTCCGACTGCCACAACGGCATGTACCTAGGGCGCTAGCTCACCTCCGCTAGACACGTAGCACCCTGCTACACCCCCCATTGTACACCTGGATCCTCTCCTTACGCCTATAAAAGGGAGGACCAGGGCCCTCATAGAGAGGGTTGGCCGCGCGGGGACGAGGACGAGAACAGGCGCTCGCTTGGAGCCGCTCGCTCCCTCTCCCGCGTGGACGCTTGTAACCCCCTACTGCAAGCGCACCCGACCTGGGCGCGGGACGAACACGAGGGCCGCGGGATTCCCACCTCTCCCACGCCGGTCTCCGGCCACCTCGCTCTCCCCCCTTCGCGCTTGAAATGCAAAGAAGAAGGGCAAGAAGAAGTCGCAAGCGAAACGCGACGCCGCCGACGCAGACCTTGTCACCGCCGCCGAGTACAAGAACCCTCGGAAGCCCCCGGAGGTGCCAACCTCTTCGACAAGATGCTCAAGGAGCCGTGCCCCTATCACCAGGGACCCGTCAAGCACACCCTTGAGGAGTGCGTCATGCTTCGGCACCACTTCCACAGGGCCGGGCCACCCGCGGAGGGTGGCAAGGCCCGCGACGACGACAAGAAGGAAGATCACCAGGCAGGAGAGTTCCTCGAGGTCCGCGACTGCTTCATGATCTATGGTGGGCAAGCGGCGAACGCCTCGGCTCGGCACCGCAAGCAAGAGCGCCGGGAGGTCTGCTCGGTCAAGGTGGCGGCGCCAGTCTATCTAGACTGGTCCGACAAGCCCATCACCTTCGACCGAGACGATCACCCCGACCGTGTGCCAAGCCCGGGGAAATACCCGCTCGTCGTCGACCCCGTCATCGGCGACGTCAGGCTCACCAAGGTCCTCATGGACGGAGGCAGCAGCCTCAACATCATTTACGCCGAGACCCTCGGGCTCCTGCGTGTAGATCTGTCCTCTGTCCGGGCAGACGCTGCGCCCTTCCATGGGATCATCCCCGGGAAGCGCGTCCAACCCCTCGGACAGCTCGACCTTCCCGTCTACTTCGGAACACCCTCCAACTTCCGAAGGGAGACCCTGACGTTCGAGGTGGTACTGGGGAGGCCATGCTACGTGAAGTTCATGGCCGTCCCCAACTACACCTACCTGAAGCTCAAGATGCCGGGCCCCAACGGGGTCATCACCGTCGGCCCTACGTACAAACACGCGTTCGAATGCGACGTGGAGTGTGTGGAGTACGCCGAGGCCCTTGCTAAGTCCGAGGCCCTCATCACCGACCTGGAGAGCCTCTCTAAGGAGGTGCTAGACGTGAAGCGTCACGCCGGCAACTTTGAGCCAGCGGAGACGGTTAAGTCCGTCCCCCTCGACCCTAACGGCGACACCTCCAAGCAGATCCGGATCGGCTCCGGGTTCGATCCCAAATAGGAAGCAGTGCTCGTTGACTTTCTCCGCGCGAACACCAACGTCTTCGCGTGGAGTCCCTCGGACATGCCCGGCATACCGAGGGATGTCGCCGAGCACTCGCTGGACATCCGAGCCGGAGCCCGACCCGTCAAGCAGCCGCTGCGCCAATTCGACGAGGAGAAGCGCAGAGCCATAGGCGAGGAGACTCACAAGCTAATGGCGGCAGGGTTCATCAAAGAGGTATTCCATCTCGAATGGCTTGCCAACCCTGTGCTTGTGAGAAAGAAAGGGGGGAAATGGTGGATGTGTGTAGACTACACTGGTCTCAACAAAGCATGTCCGAAGGTTCCCTACCCTCTGCCTCGCATCGACCAAATCGTGGATTCCACTGCTGGGTGCGAAACCCTGTCTTTCCTCAATGCCTACTCAGGGTATCATCAAATCAAGATGAAAGAGTCCGACCAGCTCGCGACTTCTTTCATCACACCCTTCGGCATGTACTGCTATGTCACCATGCCGTTCAGTTTGAGGAATGCGGGCGCGACGTACCAACGGTGCATGAACCATGTGTTCGGCGAACACATTGGCCGCACGGTCGAGGCCTACGTCGATGACATCGTAGTCAAGACGAGGAAAGCCTCCGACCTCCTTTCCGACCTTGAAACGACATTCCGATGTCTCAAGGCGAAAGGCGTCAAGCTCAATCCCGAAAAGTGTGTCTTCGGGGTGCCCCAAGGCATGCTCTTGGGGTTCATCGTCTCCAAGCGGGGCATCGAAGCCAACCCGGAAAAGATCGCAGCCATTACCAGCATGGGGCCCATCAAGGACTTGAAAGGCATACAGAGGGTCATGGGATGCCTCGCGGCTCTGAGCCGCTTCATCTCACGCCTCGGCGAAAGAGGTCTACCTCTGTACCGGCTCTTAAGGAAGGCCGAGTGCTTCACTTGGACCCCTGAGGTCGAGGAAGCCCTCGGGAACCTGAAGGCGCTCCTCACAAAGGCGCCTATCTTGGTGCCCCCAGCTGCCGGAGAAGCCCTCCTGGTCTACGTCGCCGCGACCACCCAGGTGGTTAGCGCCGCGATTGTGGTCGAGAGGCAAGAAGAGGGGCATGCATTGCCCGTTCAGAGGCCAGTCTACTTCGTCAGCGAGGTACTGTCTGAAACCAAGATCCGCTACCCACAAGTTCAGAAGCTGCTGTACGCGGTGATCCTAACGCGACGGAAGCTGCGACACTACTTCGAGTCTCATCCGGTAACTGTGGTGTCATCCTTCCCCCTGGGAGAGATCATCCAGTGCCGAGAGGCCTCGGGTAGGATTGCAAAGTGGGCGGTGGAGATCATGGGCGAGACAATCTCGTTCGCTCCTCGGAAAGCCATTAAGTCCCAGGTCTTGGCGGACTTCGTGGCCGAATGGGTTGACACCCAGCTACCGACGGCTCCGATCCAACCGGAGCTCTGGACCATGTTCTTCGATGGGTCGCTGATGAAGACAGGAGCCGACGTAGGCCTACTCTTCATCTCACCCCTCGGAAAGCATCTACGCTACGTGCTACGCCTCCACTTCCCGGCGTCCAACAATGTGGCCGAATATGAGGCTCTGGTCAACGGGTTGCGGATCGCCATCGAGCTAGGGGTCCGACGCCTCGACGCTCGTGGTGACTCACAGCTCGTCATCGACCAAGTCATGAAGAACTCCCATTGCCGCGACCCAAAGATGGAGGCCTACTGCGATGAGGTTCGGCGCCTGGAAGACAAGTTCTACGGGCTTGAGCTCAACCACATCGCTCGGCGCTACAACGAGACTGCGGACGAGCTGGCTAAAATAGCCTCGGGGCGAACGACGGTTCCCCCGGACGTCTTCTCCCAAGACCTGCATCAACCCTCCGTCAAGATCGACGACACGTCCGAGCCCGAGGTACCCTCGGCCCAGTCCGAGGCACCCACGGCTCAACCCGAGGCGCCCTCGGCTCAGTCCGAGGCACCCTCAGCTCGACCCGAGGCGCCCTCGGTTCAGTCCGAGGTACCCTCGGCCCCAGAGGGTGAGGCACTGCGCGTCGAGGAGGAGCGAAGCAGGGTCGCGCCTAATCGAAACTGGCAGACCCCGTACCTGCAATATCTCCACCAAGGAGAGCTACCCCTCGACCGAGCCGAGGCTCGGCGGGTGGGGCGGCGCGCCAAGTCGTTCGTCTTGCTGGAAGATGAGAAGGAGCTCTACCACCGCAGCCCCTTAGGCATCCTCCAGCGATGCATCTCCATCGCCGAAGGTCAGGAACTCCTGCGAGAGATACACTCGGGGGCTTGCGGCCATCACGCAGCGCCTCGAGCCCTTGTCGGGAACGCTTTCCGGCAAGGCTTCTACTGGCCGACGGCGGTGGCCGACGCTACCCGAATCGTTCGCACCTGCGAAGGGTGCCAATTCTACGCGAGGCAGACCCATCTGCCCGCTCAGGCTCTGCAGACGATACCCATCACCTGGCCTTTTGCGGTGTGGGGTCTGGACCTTGTCGGCCCCTTGCAGAAGGCACCCGGGGGCTACACGCACCTACTGGTCGCCATCGACAAATTCTCCAAGTGTATCGAGGTCCGACCCCTGAACAGCATCAGGTCCGAGCAGACGGTGGCGTTCTTCATCAACATCATCCATCGCTTCGGGGTCCCGAACTCCATCATCACCGACAACGGCACCCAATTCACCGGTAGAAAGTTCCTGGACTTCTGCGAAGATCACCACATCCGGGTGGACTGGGCCGCCGTGGCTCATCCCATGACGAATGGGCAGGTGGAGCGTGCCAACGGCATGATTCTACAAGGGCTCAAGCCTCGGATCTACAACGACCTCAACAAGTTCGGCAAGCGATGGATGAAGGAACTCCCCTCGGTGGTCTGGAGTCTGAGGACAACGCCGAGCCGAGCCACGGGCTTCATGCCGTTCTTTCTAGTCTATGGGGCCGAAGCCATCTTGCCCATAGACTTAGAATACGGCTCCCCGAGGACGAGGGCCTACACCGACCAAAGCAACCAAGTCAGCCGAGAAAACTCGCTGGACCAGCTGGAGGAGGCTCGGGACCAGGCCTTGCTACACTCGGCGCGGTACCAGCAGTCCCTGCGACGCTACCACGCCCGAGGGGTCCAGTCCCGAGACCTCCAGATGGGCGACCTGGTGCTTCGGCTGCGACAAGACGCCCGAGGGCGGCACAAGCTCACGCCTCCCTGGGAGGGGCCATTCGTCATTGCCAAGGTTCTGAAGCCCGGAACATACAAGCTGGCCAACAGCCAAGGCGAGGTCTACGACAACGCCTGGAACATCCAACAGCTACGTCGCTTCTACCCTTAAGATGTTTTCGAGTTGATCATATACCTCGCACCCACGCAAAGTTTAGTCATCAAGGAAGGGTCGGCCTCGCCTCGGCAAAGCCCGACCCTCCCTCGGGGGCTAAAAGGGGGGGAACCCCCTCTGCGTCGAAATTTTCCTCGAAAAAAGATCTTTTCTGCCAGAATGTCTTTTGCGCTTTTTGGCTACTTCGAAAGTGGATCCTGAAAACGACGGAGTACACGTAAGCAGCCAAGGCTGACCGAGCCGAGGGACTCCTACGCCTCCGGGATACGGATACCTCACTCATCACCTTCTGCGATAAGTAACTCACGTTCGGATAAGTGATTCTGCGGACCGAACAAGTCTTCACGCTCGAAAGCTCTTCTGCCGAAGCGATCCTTCGAGCCTTCTCGACTGCGTCGGTGACAGAGCCCCATGGACGGGTAAGAGTGCGCGTAAGCGGCAAGGCCGACCGAGCCGAGGGACTCCTACGCCTCCGGGATACGGATACCTCACTCATCACCTTCCGCGAGAAGCAACTCTTGCTCGCACAAACATTTCTGTTACCAACAAAAAAGTCCAGATACTCGAAATAAAAGGAAAAGAGACGCAGCTTTACAACACGGCGAGGGTGTGTTTAGGCCTCGGCGGCCGCAGGAAACACACGCTACAAGACAATCCGATCCTGCAGGCTCGGATCTTGACGGCTGAAGGGAGCAGCAGCACCCTTGGCATCGACGACACCTTTGGCGAGGGCCGACCTAGCCTCGGACGGCGACGCGGTCCGAGGATCTCCACTCTAGAGGACAACGTCATCACCACGCCCGGGCCATCACCGCTAGGGTCTTCTCTGGGAATCTGGCCTGAGCAGGCGGCTCGGCCGGTCACCCCGGGGCCTCGGCCAGTTACCTTCCAAGGACGTCAATCCGGCCCGAGCAGGCGGCTCGGCCGGTCACCCCGGGGCCTCGGCCAGCTGCCCTCCAGGGACGTCAGCCTGACCCGAGGCCTCGGCTGGTCAATTCCAGCGTCGGTCCCGCTAACGGACGACCCGGCCAGGCTCCGGCCAACCAGGTTTCCTTTTCGAGCCAACTCTGCCTCTGTCCATGTTGACGCCGCTACCCCTGGCCTCGGCTCATCGAAGAGCGGCCGAGGGGTTCCTTTAACTAAGTTAGAGAAGCCTCGGACAACAAGGCCTACCGAGCCGAGGAACTCCTACGCCTCCAGGATACGGATACCTCACTCGTCACCTGTACACGGGGCGACTCACGCTTGGTGAAGCGGTTCAGACAACCAACAGGCGAGTCTCAGTGCTCGAAAAGGATGAAAATACATGGCTCCATGCCGAAACTACATACTTGTTCAGGCCTCGACAGCCACAATGAACAAAAACACCGGCACCCAAGGTGCCATTACAAACGGAACTCCGGTTCCGCCTCCGCAGGTACGAACAACCCCACTCGACGAGGGGAGAGGCCTGCGGAGCAACAGAAGACCGACCAACTGTCGGTCAATCCTTCCCCCTGGGAGAGATCATCCAGTGCCGAGAGGCCTCGGGTAGGATTGCAAAGTGGGCGGTGGAGATCATGGGCGAGACAATCTCGTTCGCTCCTCGGAAAGCCATTAAGTCCCAGGTCTTGGCGGACTTCGTGGCCGAATGGGTTGACACCCAGCTACCGACGGCTCCGATCCAACCGAAGCTCTAGACCATGTTCTTCGACGGGTCGCTGATGAAGACAGGAGCTGACGCAGGCCTACTCTTCATCTCACCCCTCGGAAAGCATCTACGCTACGTGCTACGCCTCCACTTCCCGGCGTCCAACAATGTGGCCGAATATGAGGCTCTGGTCAACGGGTTGCGGATCGCCATTGAGCTAGGGGTCCGACACCTCGACGCTCGTGGTGACTCGCAGCTCGTCATCGACCAAGTCATGAAGAACTCCCATTGCCGCGACCAGAAGATGGAGGCCTACTGCGATGAGGTTCGGCGCCTGGAAGACAAGTTCTACGGGCTCGAGCTCAACCACATCGCTCGACGCTACAACGAGACTGCGGACGAGCTGGCTAAAATAGCCTCGGGGCGAACGACGGTTCCCCCGGACGTCTTCTCCCGAGACCTGCATCAACCCTCCGTCAAGATCGACGACACGTCCGAGCCCGAGGTACCCTCGGCCTAGTCCGAGGCACCCACGGCTCAACCTGAGGCGCCCTCGGCTCAGTTTGAGGCACCCTCAGCTCGACCCGAGGCGCCCTCGGTTCAGTCCGAGGTACCCTCGGCCCCCGAGGGTGAGGCACTGCGCGTCGAGGAGGAGCGAAGCGGGGTCGCGCCTAATCGAAACTGGCAGACCCCGTACCTGCAATATCTCCACCGAGGAGAGCTACCCCTCGACCGAGCCGAGGCTCGGCGGGTGGCGCGGCGCGCCAAGTCGTTCGTCTTGCTGGGAGATGAGATGGAGCTCTACCACCGTAGCCCCTCAGGCATCCTCCAGCGATGCATCTCCATCGCCGAAGGTCAGGAACGCCTGCGAGAGATACACTCGGGGGCTTGCGGCCATCACGCAGCGCCTCGAGCCCTTGTCGGGAACGCTTTCCGGCAAGGCTTCTACTGGCCGACAGCGGTGGCCGACGCTACCCGAATCGTCCGCACCTGTGAAGGGTGCCAATTCTACGCGAGGCAGACCCATCTGCCCGCTCAGGCTCTGCAGACGATACCCATCACCTGGCCTTTTGCGGTGTGGGGTCTGGACCTCGTCGGCCCCTTGCAGAAGGCACCCGGGGGCTACACGCACCTGCTGGTCGCCATCGACAAATTCTCTAAGTGGATCGAGGTCCGACCCCTGAACAGCATCAGGTCCGAGCAGGCGGTGGCGTTCTTCACCAACATCATCCATCGCTTCGGGGTCCCGAACTCCATCATCACCGACAACGGCACACAATTCACCGGCAGAAAGTTCCTGGACTTCTGTGAAGATCACCACATCCGGGTGGACTGGGCCGCCGTGGCTCATCCCATGACGAATGGGCAGGTGGAGCGTGCCAACGGCATGATTCTACAAGGGCTCAAGCCTCGGATCTACAACGACCTCAACAAGTTCGGCAAGCGATGGATGAAGGAACTCCCCTCGATGGTCTGGAGTCTGAGGACAACGCCGAGCCGAGCCACGGGCTTCACGCCGTTCTTTCTAGTCTATGGGGCCGAAGCCATCTTGCCCACAGACTTAGAATACGGCTCCCCGAGGGCGAGGGCCTACACCGACCAAAGCAACCAAGTCAGTCGAGAAAACTCGCTGGACCAGCTGGAGGAGGCTCGGGACCAGGCCTTGCTACACTCAGCGCGGTACCAGCAGTCCCTGCGACGCTACCACGCCCGAGGGGTCTGGTCCCGAGACCTCCAGGTGGGCGACCTGGTGCTTCGGCTGCGACAAGACGCCCGAGGGCGGCACAAGCTCACGCCTCCCTGGGAGGGGCCATTCGTCATCGCCAAGGTTCTGAAGCCCGGAACATACAAGCTGGCCAACAGCCAAGGCGAGGTCTACGACAACGCCTAGAACATCCAACAGCTACGTCGCTTCTACCCTTAAGATGTTTTCAAGTTGATCATATACCTCACACCCACGCAAAGTTTAGTCATCAAGGAAGGGTCGGCCTCGCCTCGGCAAAGCCCGACCCTCCCTCGGGGGATAAAAGGGGGGGAACCCCCTCTGCGTCGAAATTTTCCTCGAAAAAAGATCTTTTCTGCCAGAATGTCTTTCGCGCATTTTTGCTACTTCGAAAGTGGATCCTGAAAACGACGGAGTACACGTAAGCAGCCAAGGCTGACCGAGCCGAGGGACTCCTACGCCTCCGGGATACGGATACCTCACTCATCACCTTCTGCGATAAGTAACTCACGTTCGGATAAGTGATTCTGCGGACCGAACAAGTCTTCACGCTCGAAAGCTCTTCTGCCGAAGCAATCCTTCGAGCCTTCTCGACTGCGTCGGTGACATAGCCTCATGGATGGGTAAGAGTGCGCGTAAGCGGCAAGGCCGACCGAGCCGAGGGACTCCTACGCCTCCGGGATACGGATACCTCACTCATCACCTTCCGCGAGAAGCAACTCTTGCTCGCACAAACATTTCTGTTACCAACAAAAAAGTCCAGATACTCAAAATAAAAGGAAAAGAGACGCAGCTTTACAACACGGCGAGGGTGTGTTTAGGCCTCGGCGGCCGCAGGAAACACACGCTACAAGACAATCCGATCC
This sequence comes from Zea luxurians, assembly GCA_029449295.1. Classification (NCBI taxonomy): domain Eukaryota; kingdom Viridiplantae; phylum Streptophyta; class Magnoliopsida; order Poales; family Poaceae; genus Zea; species Zea luxurians. The sequence goes on from JAOPSE010000002.1 coordinate 104,484,187, forward strand.
TGCAGGCTCGGATCTTGACGGCTGAAGGGAGCAGCAGCACCCTTGGCATCGACGACACCTTCGGCGAGGGCCGACCTAGCCTCGGACGGCGACGCGGTCCAAGGATCTCCACTCTGGAGGACGACGTCATCACCACGCCCGGGCCATCGCCGCCAGGGTCTTCTCTGGGAATCCGGCCCGAGCAGGCGGCTCGGTCGGTCACCCCGGGGCCTCGGCCAGTTACCTTCCAAGGACGTCAATCCGGCCCGAGCAGGCGGCTCGGCCGGTCACCCCGGGGCCTCGGCCAGCTGCCCTCTAGGGACGTCAGCCCGACCCGAGGCCTCGGCTGGTCAATTCCGGCGTCGGTCCCGCTAACGAACGACCCGGCCAGGCTCCGGCCAACCAGGTTTCCTTTTCGAGCCAACTCTGCCTCTGTCCATGTTGACGCTGCTACCCCTGGCCTCGGCTCATCGAAGAGCGGCCGAAGGGTTCCTTTAACTAAGTTAGAGAAGCCTCCGACAACAAGGCTGACCGAGCCGAGGAACTCGTACGCCTCCGGGATACGGATACCTCACTCGTCACATGTACACGGGGCGACTCACGCTTGGTGAAGTGGTTCAGACAACCAACAGGCGAGTCTCAGTGCTCGAAAAGGAGGAAAATACACGGCTCCGTGCCGAAATCACATACATGTTCAGGCCCCGACAGCCACAATGAACAAAAACACTAGCATCCAAGGTGCCATTACAAACGGAACTCCGGTTCCGTCCCCGCGGGTATGGACAACCTCCACGACGGGGAAGCCCGTGGAGCGACAAGCTCTGGGCGAATCACCAGCAAACGCGGGTCGCCCCAAAGCGCATCGGTTGCTGGGTCGCCCCAAAGCACATCGGCAGGTCCTCACTCCTGTCCTCGCCACGCAAGCGAGGAAGAGGACGGAATGTTGCATCCTAGCTGGACAGCAACAGCCCGCCTCCCCCAGCATGACTAGAGGATGTCTCCTCCGCAGAACTGGAGGATGGTCTCCACCACCAGAAGCTGGAAGAGGAGGCTGTCGGCCGACCCGTGCAGGGGGCAGAGCACCGGCTTGGCCCGGGCCCCGTCCCAGCGTGGATGATGAAGACCAGCTGGGGGCGGGGCAAAGATCACAGCCCAGCTTGCTCCTCCACATCCAGGGGCTGGTGGTCACCGTCTTGGGTGACCCCCGGTGAGGGGGAGTGGCCGGGCTGGCTGATGAAAATCCTTGAAGCCGAACGATGGCTGAAAGGTACCAACTCCCTCGGAGTTGCGTTCCCCCAACGACGAGGCGGAAAGACGGCGGATCTCCCCCATCCAGGGGCCTGGAAGGTGGAAAGACACGATGCATAAGGGAGCGCGAAGACATGATCGCCCTCCAAGGGGGTCACCCTCCTTTTAAGGGCGGTTCTCCCTACTCGCGTCCCCAGCCGTCACGGGCTGAGTCTTCTCCAACACACTCCAAGGTCCTCCCCTACGGCGCGGGGGCTGGGTCCCACACGTCATGCAAGCCAACTCAGGGCAGAAGAAGCCAAACCGCCACGCGTGGTGCATACAATCGCCCAGCGGTTACAAGCGACCCTCCACTTTTGCCCAGACCAACGGGCGAAAGGGTGGGCAGCCATGCAGGCGGCATGCAACCGCGCTAAGTGGGCGCGCTCCTCCGACTCCCAACACGCCCGGCATGGAGGCCCAGGCCCACGCGTCATGCAACCAGTGCACCGGTTGCTACGTGTGGGTAACTGCATCGCCACCCGCGCCACCACCACACCTCCTCGACTGCGGAACCAATACCGCGACTCGAGGCGACCCGGCGCGCGACCCAGCAGCACCGGCCTGGCACGACGGTCAACACGGCCAAAAGTGGGCCGGCAGTAATGGTGGTGGCAGGCGAGCAGGTGCAGCGGTCACGTCGTCAGCCAAGCTTACGTCCCATCCGGGGGCAGCGAGAGAACCCTCTCCCACGGCGTGAAGCCAACGCGCCCGTGATCCGTTCCTCGAACGGCTCGCGCACGCACAACGGTCGCCCCTCCAACCACTCGCCCCGTCACATTAACTCCACGACGGGACACGCGGCGCCTCTGGCAGGAGAAGCGGGCGACGCTTCCCCTTCGCCAAAATGACCGCGTCCAAAAAGGTACGCCGCGTCGTTCGATTTCGCATCCTTTTCCGTTTTTCCTCTTTCTCTCTCTTGCAACAGGGACCGGGAAAGGGGGATACCCCAGAAAGGATCCTTCCCCGAGAAGGAACCAGGCTCCGAGCCCCCCTACTGATCAGAGGTTCAAAGGCTGGCCCCCCGGAAGGGTTCAACAGCCGCCTCAGATCACGTGGGCCCTACACCCACTAGTGGTCAGAGGTTCGAAGGCCGGCCCCTCGAAAGGGTTCAACGACCGCCTCAGGCTACTCGGGCTCCGCGCCCAATACTGATCAGGGGTTCGAAGGCTGGCCCCCGAAGGGTTCACAGCCGCCTCAGACGCCGAGCGAGGGATGACCATGGGTACGTTCGATACATAACCAAGGCTCGGGCTGCGCTCCCGAGGTACCCTAGGACATTTCCGAGACCGGCGGGAACGATCTTGTAACAGAATCCCACCAGAGGGAGGCATCAAGCCCTCGGACCCCGTCGCCAGGGGACCGGGTCTAGCAGATCACCCGCAGGTACTTTTGGGCGTGCCTCTGGGCCCCTAGCTGACCCCTAACAAACGGGGCATGGACGTCCACTCGGATTACCCGCTTGCAGCTCATCGGAGACACCATGTTCGGCGCCCATCGAGGGCAACATGGCGCTTTCCCCCCCTCCTCCATGCGGAAAGGCGACACAGGGGCGTATGTAAAAAAGCCGAGTCTACCCCTGACCGCCCTCTCACTCTGTGCAGAGGCTCGGGGGCTGCTCTCGCAAACCCGGCTCCGACCGAACCGTTGACAGCGTCAACATACCAGCCCGAGAACTTGGGACCCGACCGTACACCTGGGCTACGGCCAGCTCGCATGAGGGAACGACCAGACCAGCCGAAGCACTCGCGCACCCGCCGGGTGTAGCCCTCGAGGCCTCGGAGGAGTGGTTTCACTCCTTCGAGGTCTTACTGCCTCACGTAGTGCTTCGGCTGGTCTGGTCGTTCCCTCATGCGAGCTGGCCGTAGCCCAGGTGTACGGTCGGGTCCCAAGTTCTCGGGCTGGTATGTTGACGCTGTCAACGGTTCGGCCGGAGCCGGGTTTGCGAGAGCAGCCCCTGAGCCTCTGCACAGAGCGAGAGGGCGGTCAGGGGTAGACTCGGCTTTTTTACATACGCCCCTGCGTCGCCTTTCCACAAGGAGGAGGGGGGGGGGAAAGCGCCATGTTGCCCTCGATGGGCGCCGAACATGGTGTCTCCGATGAGCTGCAAGCGGGTAATCCGAGTGGACGTCCGTGCCCCGTTCGTTAGGGGTCGGCTAGGGGCCCAGAGGCACGCCCAAAAGTACCTGCGGGTGATCTGCCAGACCCGGTCCCCTGGCGACGGGGTCCGAGGGCTCGATGCCGCCCTCTGGTGGGATTCTGTTACAAGATCGTTCCCACCAGTCTCGGAAATGTCCTAGGGTACCTCGGGAGCGCAGCCCGAGCCTTGGTTATGTATCAAACGTACCCATGGTCATCCCTCGCTCGGCGTCTGAGGCGGCTGTGAACCCTTCGGGGGCCAGCCTTCGAATCCCTGACAGTATTGGGCGTGGAGCCCGAGTAGCCTGAGGCGGTCGTTGAACCCTTTCGAGGGGCCGCCCTTCGAACCTCTGACCAGTAGTGGGTGTAGGGCCCACGCGATCTGAGGCGGCTGTTGAACCCTTCCGGGGGGCCAGCCTTCGAACCTCTGATCAGTAGGGGGGCTCGGAGCCTGGTTCCTTCTCGGGGAAGGATCCTTTTCGGGGTATCCCCCTTTCCCGGTCCCTGTTGCAAGAGAGAGAAAGAGGAAAAAGGGAAAAGGATGCGAAATCGAACGACGCGGCGTACCTTTTTGGACGCGGTCATTTTGGCGAAGGGGAAGCGTCGCCCGCTTCTCCTGCCAGAGGCGCCGCTTGTCCCGTCGCGGAGTTAATGTGACGGGGCGAGTGGTTGGAGGGGCGACCGTTGCGCGTGCGCGAGCCGTTTGAGGAACGGATCACGGGCGCGTTGTCTTCACGCCGTGGGAGAGGGTTCTCTCGCTGCCCCCGAATGGGACGTAAGCTTGGCTGACAACGTGACCGCTGCACCTGCTCGCCTGCCACCGCCATTACTGCCGGCCCGCTTTTGGCCGTGTTGACCGTCGCGCCAGGCTGGTGCTGCTGGGTCGCGCGTCGGGTCGCCTCGAGTCGCGGTATTGGTTCCACAGTCGAGGAGGTGCGGTGGTGGCGCGGGTGGCGATGCAGTTACCCACACGTAGCAACCGACGCACCGGTTGCATGACGCGTGGGCCTGGGCCTCCATGCCGGGCGTGTTGGGAGTCGGAGGAGCGCGCCCACTTGGCACGGTTGCATGCCTCCTGCATGGCTGCCCACCCTTTCGCCCGTTGGTCTGGGCAAAAGTGGAGGGTCGCTTGTAACCGCTGGGCGGTTGTATGCACCGCGCGCGGCGGTTTGGCTTCTTCTGCCCTGAGTTGGCTTGCATGACGTGTGGGACCCAGCCCCCGCGCCATAGGGGAGGACCTTTGTCACACCCGGTTTTGAAGGTAAACCGAATGCGAACCATGTACGTGCCAGGATCAGAAATTCACGTACATAGCGATTACATAAATGACTCATCATAGCACAATGCTTCGAATTACAATAAGGAGTAAGTAATAATATTACAGACTAGAGTCATTTACATAATATAAATCAAAGTACGCAGAATCGAAACGTAGCCAACGTAAACAACCCACCACAGGCAGCTGACTGGGGGAGGTCGCTAGCCTAATCCTCGAACTCGTCAACGTCCTGGAACTCCTGGAGGTCCACCTCGACACCTTCTTCTTTACCTGAGCATAGATTGCACCAAAGGCAACCTGGTGTTTTGTGAAAGCAAGGGTGAGTACACATCAACGTACTCAGCAAATGTCCCGTTTGGCTGAGGTGGACTAGCTTTATGTGGGGTTAAGCTCAAGCAGTTGCTTTTAGTTGGTCAGATATTTATTATTAGTGGAAGCCAAGTTTTATCATATAACCAACCCGTGAATCATTTCCTCATCGAGGAACATCATTATCGTCATCGAACCAAAATAATAAATAGAACCATTGTATCTCGAACCATCTGTATCTCAGATCGTCTGCATCTCTAATCAAAGAGGATCCCAAGGCCGCTCATAACCGTGAGCACGGCTGATATATCAGTTTCCTTACCCTCTGCAGAGGTCGCACACTTTACCCATGAGCCGTGATTCCCGTTTTGCCCGAGGATCATGACTCCCCATTGATCACTTCCTAGGTGGTCCGGCAGGGTATCACTACGTAGCCTTTACAAAGATTCCCTAGAGGTCATAGCCGCCCGTTAGGTTTCTCCAGTTTGATAAACACAGTACCCCTCCCCGCAGGAGGGTGACTAACAAAAGCAAATCGAAAGAACCTCGGCACCCAGCCTCGGCAGAGCAAGCACTGTGCCTGGACCCCATTGACGGCACGACGGCGAAGCAACTACACCTCTAGTTCCTCTAATTAATTAGCTAAGGGCGCCCCATTTCACCTCATGGCTGCACTGTTATCCCGGGTGGTCACTCCACGAACAGGTCCTTACGGAGAGGTACTCAGGGAAAAGGCCCGAGCCCCCTAGGGTATCACAATATCATCATTGGGATAACAACATCGTATCATAATATTCACATCATGTTCATTGATTAAAGTAAAGCAATAGCATCAAGCTAACCATGATAACCCAAAAGGGTAAACAAGGATAAGTAAATAGAAAGCTAGTCAATCCTTAGTTTGATCATTGTTTGCGGGACAGTGAATTATAAGTAGATAGGACATAATGGGTCAGAGGACACTTGCCTTCACCAAACAGATGCTCAGGATCTTCAACCTCATAGAACTCAGAGAGCTTGATCACTTGGTCGCCAACGCTTGATCATCGATTCCTCAAAGCGCGGAAACAAAACGCGATCTAATCGCAAGGCGAAGCGAAGATAAACAAGCACTGACAAACAAACATATACTTGCATAAGAACATTACACCATACAAGATAAAATATCATAATAGCAAGCACTATAAAATAGAGAGCGCTTATACGATTACGCGAGGATAAGAAACGTGACAGTCGGAGTTACGGTCAAGAAGTCAATGGGTTTACACTAAACAAATATTAACTATAACACCTCATTCGACATTATCAAATATAAATATTCTACATCGGCCAGTTCGATTAATTCGCTACACTAACAAATGTTAGTTAATAAAATGATTTAGTTAAAACGAGAGATTCTAAGCGAGATGAATTTATGACGCGTGAAACAGCACCACAACGTGCCAACGACGCGCGGACACGCGCGACGTAGCATGCTGACGACACACGAAACAGGGCGCGCGACGAGCGCGGACGCACACGAAACGACACCCGCGACAGACGAGAATAATTAAACAGGTGACTCGTTTATACTAAAAAAAAGGTTAAGTAAATAGAAAGCAGTTAAATTAATATTCTCCATGTTAATATTTATTATAAAAGCCCAAGGTAGACACTACGCCCTTTAATCTAATTAGAATATTAATCTAGTAACTATTAGTCGAGCAATCCTTAAGTTAGTTATCTAAAATATGAAACCTGACAAATTAACGTTATTAACGTGAGTGTTCATAAGCGAAAACAATTTATCATCACAAGAAGACGCCGTGCGAACGACGCGAACGCGCGCACGCACAGGGGGTAGACGAGGTAGACGGGGGGGGGGGGGGGGGGTAGACGGGCGTCGTCTAGGGGTAGACAAACGTCGTCGGGACCCCAACGGCACGCTACGCATACGCGAAACAATGCGCACAACAGCGCACGACACGCGCGAGCCAACGCGACCACGCGCGCAAACAAGAACTGCTACATAGATGTCGCCTCTATACTAGACAAGTATTACGTTTAAAACATTCGTGTAGTCATTATTCAGACTAACATATATTTATAAAGGGTAGGTTAAAATGATAAATTAGTTATTTTGATAACTAACAGATGAATAATTAATTCATTAATTAAATAAACATGTGTCGCGACCAAACAATGTTTCTAATATGAAATTGACGCCGCTAGAGTTGATGTAACCGAACGAGTTACGTCGCATGAGACTTAATACATTCAACCCTATAATGAACTTATAAACAACGCGATACACGTGTACTGTTAAATTATGTCGTATTCATACTAACTACGCGTTAAACACGACATTTAAGTTGGCGTACACACACTAACGTGTATCTACAAACGCATAATTAGAATCATTAATTAGGTTCGGTTGAATTGTTATTTTACTAATGCACAACTAAACAAGTAATCAATTATTTTAACGTGGACAATATAGCGAAATGACTTTACCAAAGCGTGCAAACAGCGACTCACGCGAACGACGAACGCGCATGGACAACACGTGAATGACGCATGACGACACGTGCTACAGCCCGTGAATCATGCGCGAATAGACGTGCTGCGCGCGGCACGAATCATGCGACCGCGATGGAGTTTTACATATGGTTCGGAGGGGGGGGGTTGACGGTCTCACCTCAGGACGACGACACGGTCACAGGGCGAGGTCGATGAGGCGCTGCCGCGGCGAGACGACGGCGAGACTAGGAGCGTGAGTTACAGTAGGGGGCTCGACCGTGAATCCTAAACAGCAGAAGCCGATGGCGCGGACATGACGCGCTTGCGCGTGCAAGTGCCCTGCGGACTGAGCAGTCGCGACCATGCGCGCGCAACGCTAGATGGAGGCACTGCCCGCACTGGCCAGCAGGAGCGCAGGGTGCGCTGGAGGTCACCGACGGCTGGGCTAGGCGACATCGAGGTCGAGGGCTGGTGATTAGGGAAATGAAGGAGGATGAGGAGATGATGTGCAGATGTCGGATAGAAGAACGTGGGCGCGAACGTCTGGTTTCTCGGAGTAGTGGGCGAGTGTCACGCGAGCAGCAGGGCGTGCGGCGGTTGCTGGAGCGTGCATGGGGAGAAGTGGAGGCCAGCGCTCTGGCAGGTGGGCCCCAGGCCGCGGCTAGACGAGCGCGCCTGGGCGAGCGCGCGGCAGGGACGAGCGCGAGCGTCTCGGCCGGCGTCCACTCCGGCGCGCCACCCGAGCGGGTGCGCCACGGGACCTGGGCGCCTGGACGCGTCGGGGTGCAGGGACGTCGAGCACGGGCTCGGGGCGTGTCCCTGGCGCGAGCAAGGAGGCCGGGCGCGCGGTTGCCTGGGCGCGCATGGCGTCCCGAGCAGAGCGACGGCGGCTGGGAAGAACAAGTGGAGAAGGGAGAAGGAGGCGCGGGTGGGGCCCGCTTGCTAGTGAGAGGCGGCAGGAGTGGGAGGCGAGGGGACGGTCGGCTGGGCCTAATGGGCCAGTTTAGTTAGGGTTTTGTGTTTTATTTTCTTTTTCTTTTTTTTTATTTCCTTTTTTTTTAAAATTTCGAAATGCATATTTAAATAATCACAAAATCCATAAGAATCAAACCAAACTTGTTTATAAATAACATATTAGTTCTTGGACTAATTATATTTTTTATGTGAATTTTCATTTAAGAAGAGATGATATTCAATATTCAAAATGAGCATTTCCAAAAAATCATTTCAAATGAACATACACTTCAATGAAAGATTTATTACCATGATTACCGTTATAAACTAGAATTATTAAAACCTTATTTTAGCACTTAGTTATTTTTGTAAAATGAGATTTTCTTCACAAGATCGAATCCATGAATTGGATTTTCAAATCAATTCAAACAAAATATATGCTTCGGCATGCATGCATCACTCAAGCACCTCTGAGGTATTATTTTACTAAGCTTACATCTAGATATAGAATAAAATAATTTCTCCACGTTTAGGAAAAAGAGAAGAGAAACAAAGAAATGAGAGAGCAACACCTGAATTTGGTGGATATTAGAAAAGAAATTTTATACCCCCAAATTCAGGGTGTTACAAATCTAACCCCCTTAACAGAATCTCGCCCTCGAGATTCAAGAAGAGGCTAGCAAGAAAATGAGATTGGTTCATTGGTCTTTCATAGCTTCTTCTGACTCAACTTTGACTCTGGCAACTTTAACTTGTGGACTGGTTGCTTTGACCTTCAGGTGCTTGAGACCGACTGGTGCAATTCTTGAGGCTCCCCTGGACCTGTGGGTTAGGACCCACACACGCTTTCGCTGCGCCAATCTGATTCTTGTTGGTTGATGTTGATTGCATTGTCTTCATTGGGGTTAGCGGCTAACCCCCTTAACAGGAGCGTTGATATGCACTTGGTGAAGATGTTGCCAACTCTGATCTTGACCGATTAAGAGAGGTTGGAGGTTGCCAAATGGACAGGTGTGAGAGGAAAGAATAGCAAGAAAACGTAAGTATAGACAGATTAGAGAGAGCAGGGGGAGAACCCAACTACTTAACTCTATGGCACTCAACTAGTAAACTGATGTCATTGCGGACCAAGGGCCACAACACATCAACACTCATCACAAAGAAGCAAATCAGTCATCACACAAAGACAAACAGCACAAGCATACAACAACAAACATCTTGTTGCTATACGTAACTTTTAATTAAATGGTGGTCTTTCCTTACCAAGGGGAAACTATTCTAAGACCATTGAAAGGCAAGGGGAATAATAAGACATGGAGGGTAGGGGCATGAGCATAATAAAGGATGGAGCTGAAGCAATGATTGTAACCGACAGGGGAGAGAATGCAACCAAGGTCAAGATAGGTAAAACACCATTCTCAAATCGAGATGGGAAAGATGATATTTCAAAAGGCAGGCATTAGATAAGCATCATGGAAAGATCTAGTGGTGACAAAGGTAAATGAGGTAACAGACAAAAGCATATCAAAAGGCCAAATTAAGACAAGATTTGCAACGCGATAGAGGAAAAAGGGAATGAACAAGAGCGGGATAGGCAAGACATCACTCTTGAAATGAAATGGGAGAGGAGGCTTTAAAATGCAGGTGCAAGATAAGCATCATGGTAAAGATCAAGGGATGACAAGGGTTAAGGTGATAACAGACAAACGCAACCAAGGATGTATTTTAGACAAAACTTGCGAGGCATCAAAGAAGGGCAAGCAATCAATGGTGAAGTAGGTGATGCATTATCCTCAAACAGCGATGGAAAAGAGCAGGCTTTAAAGGATAGGTTCGGGATAAGCATGTGGGCAAGGGCATAGGTATCACGAGGGTTTAAAGGTAATAATGGACAAGGATGTAGAAGAGGAGGTAAATGGGTATAAGAACCAAGGATATAAATACCACAGAGGGTGGAGTTAAGACAGGACGTGCAAATATATATATAAAAAAGGGTACGTCCAAGGGCCAGATAGGTAAACTGCCACTCTCAATTTGAGGTGGAAGAGCGGAGATTTTTTTTTTGAGTATGAATAAAGATGAGTATCAAGGCAAGATCGATGGATGACAAGGTGATGGTGTTAGAAAATCAAAACACAACAAAGGATGGAATTAAGACAACACTTGTAAGTCGAAAAGAGGTGAAGAGAAATCAAGGGAGAGGTAGGTAACTCGCAACTCTCAAACTGGGTTGAAAGAAAGGGGAGGATTTAAAGGATAAGTTTAAGGTAAGCATTTAGGTAGAAAACATAAATATTGCAAGGGCCAAAGGCGATAACGGACAAGAGTATAGGAGAAAAGAAGAAGGCATAGAGGAGCCAGTGGTATAAGCACAATAAAGAATGGAGGTATGTCAAGGCTTACACGCAGTAAAGAAGAAAATATTGCCAAGGATAAGATAAGTAAAACACCGTTCTCAATTTGGGATAGGAGATTGGAGATTTTATATAACGGACATAATGCAATCACCAAGGTATGGTCGAGAGATGGGGAAAGGTAAAGGCAACACCAAACAAAAGCACAACAAAGGATGGAGTTGAGAACTCGCAAGCGACAAAGAGGAGGACACGACCAAGGGAAAATAGGTAAAATATAACTCCCAGATTGAGATAGAAAAGAAGATAATTTAAAGGGCAGGTATAAGATAAACGTCAATGTAAGATATAGAGGTGCCAAAGGTAAAGGTGATAATAATGAAAAGCATAAGGATAGAACTTAGGCAAGACTCGCTAGGTGGCGAAGTGGAGAAGCAATCAAGGGTAAGATATGTAAGGTTGCAACAGAATGGTTGAAGTAAAAATTCATTACCGAGGGATGTTACAAGGGAACAACGAGATCACCAAGGATGTGCAAAATAAAATGACCGCTCATGGATCATTGAGAAACAAGGGTGGTCAAGGGTATGTTAACTGAAATGTCTCAAACAGATATTGGGATATAAAGATAAGCATATATAAAAATAAGAGTATGCAAAATTTCAATGGTACTAGCATACCAAGACCAAGAGAGTACAAATTGCTAAAAAGATAGCGACTTAACAATAGAATAGGAAAGGGTCTCAAAAGACAGTAAGGTCATGGTCATATAAACTGAAATATTTAAGTAGATAATAGAAAGGCAAGTATTTGAAACAAGAGTATTGAAGGGATACGAGCATGTCAATACCAAATGACTAGAGTTTGCTAGATAGTAGCAATTTAATGACGAAAGAGGAAGGAACCCCAAAAAGACAAGAAGGTTATGGTTATGGGGCATCTACAAAGAGATCGCAAGCACAAGAGAGAGATCAGATCTAATAGATTGAGATAAGTATAGACCATACTAGAATAAAATACTTTTGGCAAGGGGGCATATAGGGACACAACATAGAATTAGTCGAGGTGACTAATATTTTGAAGCAGAATCAAGGATGAGGTGAAGTAATAGTCAATAAGTCCTTAAAACGGCCAATGCTACTCTAGGCTAGCGGTCCTACAGTCAGCACGGCTTTGATACCACTTATGTCACACCCGGTTTTGAAGGTAAACCGAATGCGAACCATGTACGTGCCAGGATCAGAAATTCACGTACATAGCGATTACATAAATGACTCATCATAGCACAATGCTTCGAATTACAATAAGGAGTAAGTAATAATATTACAGACTAGAGTCATTTACATAATATAAATCAAAGTACGCAGAATCGAAACGTAGCCAACGTAAACAACCCACCACAGGCAGCTGACTGGGGGAGGTCGCTAGCCTAATCCTCGAACTCGTCAACGTCCTGGAACTCCTGGAGGTCCACCTCGACACCTTCTTCTTTACCTGAGCATAGATTGCACCAAAGGCAACCTGGTGTTTTGTGAAAGCAAGGGTGAGTACACATCAACGTACTCAGCAAATGTCCCGTTTGGCTGAGGTGGACTAGCTTTATGTGGGGTTAAGCTCAAGCAGTTGCTTTTAGTTGGTCAGATATTTATTATTAGTGGAAGCCAAGTTTTATCATATAATCAACCCGTGAATCATTTCCTCATCGAGGAACATCATTATCGTCATCGAACCAAAATAATAAATAGAACCATTGTATCTCGAACCATCTGTATCTCAGATCGTCTGCATCTCTAATCAAAGAGGATCCCAAGGCCGCTCATAACCGTGAGCACGGCTGATATATCAGTTTCCTTACCCTCTGCAGAGGTCGCACACTTTACCCATGAGCCGTGATTCCCGTTTTGCCCGAGGATCATGACTCCCCATTGATCACTTCCTAGGTGGTCCGGCAGGGTATCACTACGTAGCCTTTACAAAGATTCCCTAGAGGTCATAGCCGCCCGTTAGGTTTCTCCAGTTTGATAAACACAGTACCCCTCCCCGCAGGAGGGTGACTAACAAAAGCAAATCGAAAGAACCTCGGCACCCAGCCTCGGCAGAGCAAGCACTGTGCCTGGACCCCATTGACGGCACGACGGCGAAGCAACTACACCTCTAGTTCCTCTAATTAATTAGCTAAGGGCGCCCCATTTCACCCTCATGGCTGCACTGTTATCCCGGGTGGTCACTCCACGAACAGGTCCTTACGGAGAGGTACTCAGGGAAAAGGCCCGAGCCCCCTAGGGTATCACAATATCATCATTGGGATAACAACATCGTATCATAATATTCACATCATGTTCATTGATTAAAGTAAAGCAATAGCATCAAGCTAACCATGATAACCCAAAAGGGTAAACAAGGATAAGTAAATAGAAAGCTAGTCAATCCTTAGTTTGATCATTGTTTGCGGGACAGTGAATTATAAGTAGATAGGACATAATGGGTCAGAGGACACTTGCCTTCACCAAACAGATGCTCAGGATCTTCAACCTCATAGAACTCAGAGAGCTTGATCACTTGGTCGCCAACGCTTGATCATCGATTCCTCAAAGCGCGGAAACAAAACGCGATCTAATCGCAAGGCGAAGCGAAGATAAACAAGCACTGACAAACAAACATATACTTGCATAAGAACATTACACCATACAAGATAAAATATCATAATAGCAAGCACTATAAAATAGAGAGCGCTTATACGATTACGCGAGGATAAGAAACGTGACAGTCGGAGTTACGGTCAAGAAGTCAATGGGTTTACACTAAACAAATATTAACTATAACACCTCATTCGACATTATCAAATATAAATATTCTACATCGGCCAGTTCGATTAATTCGCTACACTAACAAATGTTAGTTAATAAAATGATTTAGTTAAAACGAGAGATTCTAAGCGAGATGAATTTATGACGCGTGAAACAGCACCACAACGTGCCAACGACGCGCGGACACGCGCGACGTAGCATGCTGACGACACACGAAATAGGGCGCGCGACGAGCGCGGACGCACACGAAACGACACCCGCGACAGACGAGAATAATTAAACAGGTGACTCGTTTATACTAAAAAAAGGTTAAATAAATAGAAAGCAGTTAAATTAATATTCTCCATGTTAATATTTATTATAAAAGCCCAAGGTAGACACTACGCCCTTTAATCTAATTAGAATATTAATCTAGTAACTATTAGTCGAGCAATCCTTAAGTTAGTTATCTAAAATATGAAACCTGACAAATTAACGTTATTAACGTGAGTGTTCATAAGCGAAAACAATTTATCATCACAAGAAGACGCCGTGCGAACGACGCGAACGCGCGCACGCACAGGGGGTAGACGAGGTAGACGGGGGGGGGGGGGGGGGGGGGTAGACGGGCGTCGTCTAGGGGTAGACAAACGTCGTCGGGACCCCAACGGCACGCTACGCATACGCGAAACAATGCGCACAACAGCGCACGACACGCGCGAGCCAACGCGACCACGCGCGCAAACAAGAACTGCTACATAGATGTCGCCTCTATACTAGACAAGTATTACGTTTAAAACATTCGTGTAGTCATTATTCAGACTAACATATATTTATAAAGGGTAGGTTAAAATGATAAATTAGTTATTTTGATAACTAACAGATGAATAATTAATTCATTAATTAAATAAACATGTGTCGCGACCAAACAATGTTTCTAATATGAAATTGACGCCGCTAGAGTTGATGTAACCGAACGAGTTACGTCGCATGAGACTTAATACATTCAACCCTATAATGAACTTATAAACAACGCGATACACGTGTACTGTTAAATTATGTCGTATTCATACTAACTACGCGTTAAACACGACATTTAAGTTGGCGTACACACACTAACGTGTATCTACAAACGCATAATTAGAATCATTAATTAGGTTCGGTTGAATTGTTATTTTACTAATGCACAACTAAACAAGTAATCAATTATTTTAACGTGGACAATATAGCGAAATGACTTTACCAAAGCGTGCAAACAGCGACTCACGCGAACGACGAACGCGCATGGACAACACGTGAATGACGCATGACGACACGTGCTACAGCCCGTGAATCATGCGCGAATAGACGTGCTGCGCGCGGCACGAATCATGCGACCGCGATGGAGTTTTACATATGGTTCGGAGGGGGGGGGGTTGACGGTCTCACCTCAGGACGACGACACGGTCACAGGGCGAGGTCGATGAGGCGCTGCCGCGGCGAGACGACGGCGAGACTAGGAGCGTGAGTTACAGTAGGGGGCTCGACCGTGAATCCTAAACAGCAGAAGCCGATGGCGCGGACATGACGCGCTTGCGCGTGCAAGTGCCCTGCGGACTGAGCAGTCGCGACCATGCGCGCGCAACGCTAGATGGAGGCACTGCCCGCACTGGCCAGCAGGAGCGCAGGGTGCGCTGGAGGTCACCGACGGCTGGGCTAGGCGACATCGAGGTCGAGGGCTGGTGATTAGGGAAATGAAGGAGGATGAGGAGATGATGTGCAGATGTCGGATAGAAGAACGTGGGCGCGAACGTCTGGTTTCTCGGAGTAGTGGGCGAGTGTCACGCGAGCAGCAGGGCGTGCGGCGGTTGCTGGAGCGTGCATGGG
The DNA here is from genome assembly GCA_029449295.1 of Zea luxurians. Taxonomy (NCBI): domain Eukaryota; kingdom Viridiplantae; phylum Streptophyta; class Magnoliopsida; order Poales; family Poaceae; genus Zea; species Zea luxurians. The sequence continues at coordinate 104,499,639 of JAOPSE010000002.1, forward strand.
GAGAAGTGGAGGCCAGCGCTCTGGCAGGTGGGCCCCAGGCCGCGGCTAGACGAGCGCGCCTGGGCGAGCGCGCGGCAGGGACGAGCGCGAGCGTCTCGGCCGGCGTCCACTCCGGCGCGCCACCCGAGCGGGTGCGCCACGGGACCTGGGCGCCTGGACGCGTCGGGGTGCAGGGACGTCGAGCACGGGCTCGGGGCGTGTCCCTGGCGCGAGCAAGGAGGCCGGGCGCGCGGTTGCCTGGGCGCGCATGGCGTCCCGAGCAGAGCGACGGCGGCTGGGAAGAACAAGGGGAGAAGGGAGAAGGAGGCGCGGGTGGGGCCCGCTTGCTAGTGAGAGGCGGCAGGAGTGGGAGGCGAGGGGACGGTCGGCTGGGCCTAATGGGCCAGTTTAGTTAGGGTTTTGTGTTTTATTTTCTTTTTCTTTTTTTTTATTTCCTTTTTTTTTAAAAATTTCGAAATGCATATTTAAATAATCACAAAATCCATAAGAATCAAACCAAACTTGTTTATAAATAACATATTAGTTCTTGGACTAATTATATTTTTTATGTGAATTTTCATTTAAGAAGAGATGATATTCAATATTCAAAATGAGCATTTCCAAAAAATCATTTCAAATGAACATACACTTCAATGAAAGATTTATTACCATGATTACCGTTATAAACTAGAATTATTAAAACCTTATTTTAGCACTTAGTTATTTTTGTAAAATGAGATTTTCTTCACAAGATCGAATCCATGAATTGGATTTTCAAATCAATTCAAACAAAATATATGCTTCGGCATGCATGCATCACTCAAGCACCTCTGAGGTATTATTTTACTAAGCTTACATCTAGATATAGAATAAAATAATTTCTCCATGTTTAGGAAAAAGAGAAGAGAAACAAAGAAATGAGAGAGCAACACCTAAATTTGGTGGATATTAGAAAAGAAATTTTATACCCCCAAATTCAGGGTGTTACAACCTTGGAGTGTGTTGGATTAGACTCAGCCCGTGACGGGTGGGGACGCGAGTAGGGAGAACCGCCCTTAAAAGGAGGGTGACCCCCTTGGAGGGCGACCATGTCTTCGCGCTCCCTTATGCATCATGTCTTTCCACCTTCCAGGCCCCCGGATGGGGGAGATCCGCCGTCTTTCCACCTCGTCGTTGGGGGAACGCAACTCCGCGGGAGTTGGTACCTTTCAGCCATTGTTCGGCTTCAAGGATTTTCATCATGTAGCCCGGCTGCACCCCTCCACCGGCGGTCACCCAAGATGGTGACCTCCAGTTTGATGGTGGGGGAAAGCGAGCCGGGCTGCGGCCTCTGCCCCTCCCTCAGCCTCAAGGATTTTCATCATCCGGGCTGAGGTGGAGGATGAGGCGAGTCGAGGGGCTGCCTCCGCGTGGGTCGGTCACCCTCTTCTTCCCCTGGCGTCTGGGGGAGAAGGGCATTCTCCAGCCTCGCGGAGGCTTCCTCCAGCCATGCCGGGAAAGGCGGACCGCCGCCACTCAGCCAGGGCGCAGCATTACGTCCTCCGTCCGGACGATGGTTGCGCCGCGTACCGCGAGGGCGGCGCCCATGTTCTGGGTGGTTCCGGCGAGGGCGAAGACCTGCCGGCACGCTTTGAGGCATCGGCAGCCGGAGATGGCTTCTCTACCGATGAGATGGCCAACTCTGCCAGTAGCCCTGGGTCTCCGTCTCCCGGCCTGAATGGCTGGCTCTCGTCCTCGGTGGGCGAGAGTCCTTCTGCCGTAGCACCCGCCCCGAAGCCGCTGCTGAAGCTGCTTCGTCGCCCGGGACGGGGGTTGTTGTCGCCGTTGCCGGATCGGGCGGTGGCGAGCCGCCTGTCGGCCTGCGATTGCTCCGCGGGTTCCCCAATTTTGTGGGGGTTGTTCGTACCCGCGGAGATGGAAACGGGGTTCCGTTTGTAATGGCACCTTGGATGCCAGTGTTTTTGTTCATTGTGGCTGTCGGGGCCTGAACATGTATGTGATTTCGGCACGGAGCCGTGTATTTTCCTCCTTTTTGAGCACTGAGACTCGCCTGTTGGTTGTCTGAACCGCTTCACCAAGCGTGAGTCGCCCCGTGTACAGGTGACGAGTGAGGTATCCGTATCCCGGAGGCGTAGGAGTTCCTCGGCTCGGTCGGCCTTGTTGTCCGAGGCTTCTCTAACTTAGTTAAAGGAACCCCTCGGCCGCTCTTCGATGAGCCAAGGCCAGGGGTAGCGGCGTCAACATGGACAGAGGCAGAGTTGGCTCGAAAAGGAAACCTGGTTGGCCGGAGCCTGGCCGGGTCGTCCGTTAGCGGGACCGACGCCGGAATTGACCAGCCGAGGCCTCGGGTCGGGCTGACGTCCCTGGAGGGCAGCTGGCCGAGGCCCCGGGGTGACCGGCCGAGCCGCCTGCTCGGGCCGGATTGACGTCCTTGGAAGGTAACTGGCCGAGGCCCCGGGGTGACCGGCCGAGCCGCCTGCTCGGGCCGGATTCCCAGAGAAGACCCTGGCGGCGATGGCCCGGGCGTGGTGATGACGTCGTCCTCCAGAGTGGAGATCCTCGGACCGCGTCGCCGTCCGAGGCTAGGTCGGCCCTCGACGAAGGTGTCGTCGATGCCAAGGGTGCTGCTGCTCCCTTCAGCCGTCAAGATCCGAGCCTGCAGGATCGGATTGTCTTGTAGCGTGTGTTTCCTGCGGCCGCCGAGGCCTAAACACACCCTCGCCGTGTTGTAAAGCTGCGTCTCTTTTCCTTTTATTTCGAGTATCTGGACTTTTTTGTTGGTAACAGAAATGTTTGTGCAAGCAAGAGTTGCTTCTCGCGGAAGGTGATGAGTGAGGTATCCGTATCCCGGAGGCATAGGAGTCCCTCGGCTCGGTCGGCCTTGCCGCTTACGCGCACTCTTACCCGTCCATGGGGCTCTGTCATCGACGCAGTCGAGAAGGCTCGAAGGATCGCTTCGGCAGAAGAGCTTTCGAGCGTGAAGACTTGTTCAGTCCACAGAATCACTTATCCGAACGTGAGTTACTTATCGCAGAAGGTGATGAGTGAGGTATCCGTATCCCGGAGGCGTAGGAGTCCCTCGGCTCGGTCAGCCTTGGCTGCTTACGTGTACTCCGTCGTTTTCAGGATCCACTTTCGAAGTAGCCAAAAAGCGCGAAAGACATTCTGGCAGAAAAGATCTTTTTCGAGGAAAATTTCGACGCAGAGGGGGTTCCCCCCCTTTTAGCCCCCGAGGGAGGGTCGGGCTTTGCCGAGGCGAGGCCGACCCTTCCTTGATGACTAAACTTTGCGTGGGTGCGAGGTATATGATCAACTTGAAAACATCTTAAGGGTAGAAGCGATGTAGCTGTTGGATGTTCCAGGCGTTGTCGTAGACCTCGCCTTGGCTGTTGGCCAGCTTGTATGTTCCGGGCTTCAGAACCTTGGAGATGACGAATGGCCCCTCCCAGGGAGGCGTGAGCTTGTGCCGCCCTCGGGCGTCTTGTCGCAGCCGAAGCACCAGGTCGCCCATCTGGAGGTCTCAGGACCGGACCCCTCGGGCGTGGTAGCGTCGCAGGGACTGCTGGTACCGCGCCGAGTGTAGTAAGGCCTGGTCCCGAGCCTCCTCCAGCTGGTCCAGCGAGTTTTCTCGGCTGACTTGGTTGCTTTGGTCGGTGTAGGCCCTCGTCCTCGGGGAGCCGTATTCTAAGTCTGTGGGCAAGATGGCTTCGACCCCATAGACTAGAAAGAACGGCGTGAAGCCCGTGGCTCGGCTCGGCGTTGTCCTCAGACTCCAGACCACTGAGGGGAGTTCCTTCATCCATCGCTTGCCGAACTTGTTGAGGTCGTTGTAGATCCGAGGCTTGAGCCCTTGTAGAATCATGCCGTTGGCACGCTCCACCTACCCATTCGTCATGGGATGAGCCACGGCGGCCCAGCCCACCCTGATGTGGTGATCCTCGCAGAAGTCCAGGAACTTTCTGCCGGTGAATTGGGTGCCGTTGTCGGTGATGATGGAGTTCGGGACCCCGAAGCGATGGATGATGTTGGTGAAGAACGCCACCGCCTGCTCGGACCTGATGCTGTTCAGGGGTCGGACCTCGATCCACTTGGAGAATTTGTCGATGGCGACCAGCAGGTGCATGTAGCCCCCGGGTGCCTTCTGCAAGGGGCCGACGAGGTCCAGACCCCACACCGCAAAAGGCCAGGTGATGGGTATCGTCTGCAGAGCCTGAGCGGGCAGATGGGTCTGCCTCGCGTAGAATTGGCACCCTTCGCAGGTGCGGACGATTCGGGTAGCGTCGGCCACCGCCGTCGGCTAGTAGAAGCCTTGCCGGAAAGCGTTCCCGACAAGGGCTCGAGGCGCTGCGTGATGGCCGCAAGCCCACGAGTGTATCTCTCGCAGGAGTTCCTGACCTTCGGCGATGGAGATGCATCGCTGGAGGATGCATGAGGGGCTGCGGTGTTAGAGCTCCTTCTCATCTCCCAGCAAGACGAACGACTTGGCGCGCCGCGCCACCCGCTGAGCCTCGGCTCGGTCGAGGGGTAGCTCTCCTTGGTGGAGATATTGCAGGTACGGGGTCTGCCAGTTTCGATTAGGCGCGACCCCGCTTCGCTCCTCCTCGACGCGCAGTGCCTCACCCTCGGGGGCCGAGGGTACCTCAGACTGAACCGAGGGCGCCTCGGGTCAAGCTGAGGGTGCCTCGGACTGAGCCGAGGGCGCCTCGGGTTGAGCCATGGGTGCCTCGGACTGGGCCGAGGGTACCTCAGGCTCGGACGTGTCGTTGATCTTGACGGAGGGTTGATGCAGGTCTCGGGAGAAGACGTCCGGGAGAACCATCGTTCGCCCCGAGGCTATTTTTGCCAGCTCGTCCGCTGTCTCGTTGTAGCGCCGAGCGATGTGGTTGAGCTCGAGCCCGTAGAACTTGTCTTCCAGGCGCCGAACCTCATCGCAGTAGGCCTCCATCTTCGGGTCGCGGCAATGGGAGTTCTTCATGACTTGGTCGATGACGAGCTGCGAGTCACCACGAGCGTCGAGGCGTCGGACCCCTAGCTCGATGGCGATCCGCAACCCGTTGACCAGAGCCTCATATTCGGCCACATTGTTGGACGCCGGGAAGTGGAGGCGTAGCACATAGCGTAGATGCTTTCCGAGGGGTGAGATGAAGAGTAGGCCTGCGCCGGCTCCTGTCTTCATCAGCGACCCGTCGAAGAACATGGTCCAGAGCTCCGGTTGGATCGGAGCCGTCGGTAGCTGGGTGTCAACCCATTCGGCCACGAAGTCCGCCAAGACCTGGGACTTAATGGCTTTCCGAGGAGCGAACGAGATTGTCTCGCCCATGATCTCCACCGCCCACTTTGCAATCCTACCCGAGGCCTCTCGGCACTGGATGATCTCTCCCAGGGGGAAGGATGACACCACAGTTACCGGATGAGACTCGAAGTAGTGTCGTAGCTTCCGTTGCGTTAGGATCACCGCGTACAGCAGCTTCTGAACTTGTGGGTAGCGGATCTTGGTTTCGGACAATACCTCGCTGACGAAGTAGACTGGCCTCTGAATGGGCAATGCATGCCCCTCTTCTTGCCTCTCGACCACAATCGCGGCGCTAACCACCTGGGTGGTCGCGGCGACGTAGACCAGGAGGGCTTCTCCGGCAGCTGGGGGCACCAAGATAGGCGCCTTTGTGAGGAGCACCTTCAGGTTCCCGAGGGCTTCCTCGGCCTCAGGGGTCCAAGTGAAGCACTCGGCCTTCCTTAAGAGGCGGTACAGAGGTAGACCTCTTTCGCCGAGGCGTGAGATGAAGCGGCTCAGAGCCGCGAGGCATCCCATGACCCTCTGTATGCCTTTCAAGTCCTTGATGGGCCCCATGCTAGTAATGGCTGCGATCTTTTCCGGGTTGGCTTCGATGCCCCGCTCGGAGACGATGAACCCCAAGAGCATGCCTCGGGGCACCCCGAAGACACACTTTTCAGGATTGAGCTTGACGCCTTTCGCCTTGAGACATCGGAAATGTCGTTTCAAGGTCGGAAAGGAGGTCGGAGGCTTTCCTCGTCTTGACTACGATGTCATCGACGTAGGCCTCAACCGTGCGGCCAATGTGTTCGCCGAACACATGGTTCATGCACCGCTGGTACGTCGCGCCCGCATTCCTCAAACCGAACGGCATGGTGACATAGGAGTTGGAGGGTGTTCCGAAGCAGACGAGAAGGTCGAGCTGTCCGAGGGGTTGGACGCGCTTCCCGGGGATGATCCCATGGAAGGGCGCAGCGCCTGCCAGGACAGAGGACAGATCTACATGCAGGAGCCCGAGGGTCTCGGCGTAAATGATCTTGAGGCTGCTGCCTCCGTCCATGAGGACCTTGGTGAGCCTAACATCGCCGATGACGGGGTCGACGACGAGTGGGTATTTCCCCGGGCTCGGCACATGGTCGGGGTGATCGTCTCGGTCGAAGGTGATGGGCTTGTCGGACCAGTCTAGATAGACTGGCGCCGCCACCTTGACCGAGCAGACCTCCCGACGCTCTTGCTTGCGGTGCCGAGCCGAGGCAGTTCGCCGCTTGCCCACCATAGATCATGAAGCAGTCGCGGACCTCGGGGAACTCTCCTGCCTGGTGATCTTCCTTCTTGTCATTGTCGTGGGCCTTGCCGCCCTCCGCGGGTGGCCCGGCCCTGTGGAAGTGGCGCCGAAGCATGACGCACTCCTCAAGGGTGTGCTTGACGGGTCCCTGGTGATAGGGGCATGGCTCCTTGAGCATCTTGTCGAAGAGGTTGGCACCTCCGGGGGGCTTCCGAGGGTTCTTGTACTCGGCGGCGGCGACAAGGTCCGCGTCGGCGGCGTCGCGTTTCGCTTGCGACTTCTTATTGCCCTTCTTCTTGGCGCCGCGCTGAGTTGACGCCTCGGGAGTACCTTCCGATGGGCGGCCCTGGGGCTGCTTGTCCTTTCGGAAGATAGCCTCGACCGCCTCCTGGCCGGAGGCGAACTTGGTGGCGATGTCCATCAGCTCGCTCGCCCTGGTGGGGGTCTTGCGGCCCAGCTTGCTCACCAGGTCGCGGCAGGTGGTGCCAGCGAGGAACGCGCCGATGACATCCGAGTCGGTGATGTTGGGCAGCTCGGTGCGCTGCTTCGAGAATCGCCGGATGTAGTCTCGGAGAGACTCTCCCAGCTGCTGTCGGCAGCTTCGGAGGTCCCAGGAATTCCCGGGGCGCACATACGTGCCCTGGAAATTGCCGGCGAAAGCTTGGACTAGGTCATCCCAGTTGGAGATCTGCCCCGGAGGCAGGTGCTCCAACCAGGCGCGAGCGGAGTCAGAGAGGAACAGGGGGAGGTTGCGGATGATGAGGTTGTAATCGTCCGTTCCACCCAGTTGGCAGGCCAGACGGTAGTCCGCGAGCCACAGTTCCGGTCTCGTCTCCCCCGAGTACTTTGTGATAGTAGCCGGGGGTCGGAACCGGGTCGGGAACGGCGCCCGTCAGATGGCTCGGCTGAAGGCTTGCGGACCGGGTGGTTCAGGCGAGGGACTCCGATCCTCCCCGCTGTCGTAGCGTCCCCCACGCCTGGGGTGGTAGCCTCGGTGCACCCTCTCGTCGAGGTGGGCCCGTCGGTCACGGTGGTGGTGCTCGTTGCCGAGGCGACCCGGGGCCGCAGGCGCGGTGTTTCGCGTGCGCCCGGTGTAGACCGAGGCTTCCCGCATGAATCGGGAAGTCGCGGCATGAGGTTCCGAGGGGTACCCCTGCCTTCGGGAGGCAGAGCTCTCGGCCCGTCGGACCGCGGCGCCTTCCAGGAGATTCTTGAGCTCTCCCTGGATTCGCCGCCCCTCGGTGGTTGATGGCTCTGGCATCGCGCGAAGAAGCATTGCTGCTGCCGCCAGGTTTTGGCCGACCCCACTGGATGCAGGTGGTGGCCTGAGCCTGACATCGTCGGTGATGCGGCGCTGGAAGCCCTGGGGTAGATGACGTATTTCTCCGGCCGGAGGTTGGCCCGCCCATGCCTGCCCGACGTCCCGACGGATCGGCTCCAGCGCTCCTGCTCCCTCGTCGAGCCTGGCCTGCACCCCGCGGATTTGCTCGAGCTGTGGGTCATGACCCCCCGCCTGAACGGGGACCACAGCTAGCTCCCGTGGGATGTCAACGCGAGGCACCGGCCTAGGGAGGTCACCGTCCTCCAGCATGCCGAGATGGTTGCCTTCGGGGGGACCCCCTAGATCGACGTGGAAGCATTCGCGACTTGGGCCGCGGTCCTCGTCGCCGAGGCTACGGCTACCGTCGGAACAGTCGGAAAGGCAGTAGTCGCATGCGGTCATGAAGTCCCGCATGGCACTGGGGTTGCCAAGTCCAGAGAAATCCCAACAGATGCTGGGTTCGTCGTCTTCCTCGGACCCAGAGGGCCCGTAGGTCGAGACGTCCGTCAGCCGGTCCCAAGGTGACCGCACACGAAACCCCAGAGGGTCTGGATTTGCCTCTACGAGAGCGCCCGCCTAAGCGAAGTCGCTAGACGGGTTGAGGCTGAAACCGAAAGACGCGGGATGGGAATCGATCGGTACCTTTTGGTCGACGGGCGGTGATAATGTCGCGTCGGGGACTGACTGCGCCGTCGTCTCAGGTACAAGGGTGACGTCCAGCAAGCTTTTCGCGAGCGTGCTGGCGTCGTCCGCTTGCTCGGGATTGGCGTGTCGCGGGGAGACGGCGCTCGCCTTCGTCTCAAACGCGAGGTCGACGCCCGGTGCACCCCCCGTTGGGGTGCCGGGGCCGTCGACTCGCTCGACAGCCGACGAGGCGCTGCCTCCTGCTTGGCCTTGGTTGCCCCGCCTCCTCCTCCGTCGGCGGGGGAGAGGACAGGGTGAGCTCGAAGGTTGCTCTTGCACCATGCGGGGAAGACATCGCTGATTCCGCCGCCGGCAGGCGGGTTGTCGGCCGCCACCGTTGTTGTCGCACGGCGGTGGAAGGAGTATCATGTCGTAGCTGCCGTCGAGGGATATGAACTCAAGACTCCCGAAACGGAGCATCGTCCCGGGTTGGAGAGGTTGCTGGAGACTGCCCATCTGGAGCTTGACGGGAAGCTGTTCGTCAACACGCAGCAGGCCCCTACCTGGCGCGCCAACTGTCGGCGTTCCGAGACCGGGGGGTCCCTGGGCCGACGAGTGAATGTCGCCGTGTGCCCCAGCCCAGATGGGTCGAGCGCGAGGGCGAGCACGAAGGGGGGAGAGCGAGGCGGCCGGAGATCGGCGTGAGAGAGGTGGGAATCCTGCGGCCCTCGTGTTTGTCCCGCGCCCAGGTCGGGTGCGCTTGCAGTAGGGGGTTACAAGCGTCCACGCGGGAGAGGGAGCGAGCGGCTCCGAGCGAGCGCCTGTTCTCGTCCTCGTCCCCGCGCGGCCAACCTTCTCTAAGAGGGCCCTGGTCCTCCCTTTTATAGGCGTAAGGAGAGGATCCAGGTGTACAATGGGGGGTGTAGCAGTGTGCTACGTGTCTAGCGGAGGTGAGCTAGCGCCCTAGGTACATGCCGTTGTGGCAGCCGGAGAGATCTTGGCACCCAGCTGGTGTGATGTCGTGGCCGTCGAAGGAGCGATGGAGCTTGGCGGAGGGACAACTGTCGGAGCGGTTGAGTCCTTGCTGACGTCCTCTTGCTTCCGTAAGGGGGCTAAGAGCCACCGTCGTCACAGAGCACGCGGGGCGCCATCATTGCCTATCTGGCGGAGCGAGCCAGATGGGACGCCGGTCTTGTTCCCTGCGGCCCGAGTCAGCTCGGGGTAGGGTGATGATGGCGCCTCCTGTTGACGTGGCTGGTCTACGCCCTAGGTTGGGCGATGTGGAAGCTCCTCCGAAGCCGAGGTCGAGTCCGAGCCCCCGGGTCGGGCGAGGCGGAGATTGCCGTCTTCTGGGGCCGAGCCCAAGTCCGAGCCCTGGGTCGGGCGAGGCGGAGGTCGTCGTCTTCTAGGGCCGAGCCCAAGTCTGAGCCCTGGGTCGGGCGAGGCGGAGATCGTCGTCTTCTGGGGCCGAGCCCAAGTCCGAGCCCTGGGTCGGGCGAGGCGGAGATCGTCGTCTTCTAGGACTTAGCCCGAGTCCGAGCCCTGGGTCGGGCGGAGCGGAGTTCGCCGTCTTCCGGGACTCCTTTAACTAAGTTAGAGAAGCCTCGGACAACAAGGCCGACCGAGCCGAGGAACTCCTACGCCTCCGGGATACGGATACCTCACTCGTCACCTGTACATGGGGCGACTCACGCTTGGTGAAGCGGTTCAGACAACCAACAGGCGAGTCTCAGTGCTCGAAAAGGAGGAAAATACATGGCTCCGTGCCGAAATCACATACATGTTCAGGCCCACGCGTCATGCAACCGGTGCGTCGGTTGCTACGTGTGGGTAACTGCATCGCCACCCGCGCCACCACCGCACCTCCTCGACTGTGGAACCAATACCGTGACCCGAGGCGTCCCGGCGCGCGACCCAGCAGCACCAGCCTGGCGCGACGGTCAACACGGCCAAAAGCGGGCCGGCAGTAATGGCGGTGGCAGGCGAGCAGGTGCAGCAGTCTCGTCGTCAGCCAAGCTTACGTCCCATTCGGGGGCAGCGAGAGAACCCTCTCCCACGGCGTGAAGACAACGCGCCCGTGATCCGTTCCTCGAACGGCTCGCGCACACGCAACGGTCGTCCCTCCAACCACTCGCCCCGTCACATTAACTCCGCGACGGGACACGCGGCGCCTCTGGCAGGAGAAGCGGGCGACGCTTCCCCTTCGCCAAAATGACCGCGTCCAAAAAGGTACGTCGCGTCGTTCGATTTCGCATCCCTTTCCGTTTTTCCTCTTTCTCTCTCTTGCAACAGGGACCGGGAAAGGGGGATACCCCGAAAAGGATCCTTCCCCGAGAAGGAACCAGGCTCCGAGCCCCCTACTGATCAGAGGTTCGAAGGCTGGCCCCCCGGAAGGGTTCAACAGCCGCCTCAGATCGCGTGGGCCCTACACCCACTACTGGTCAGAGGTTCGAAGGCCGGCCCCTCAAAAGGGTTCAACGACCGCCTCAGGCTACTCGGGCTCCGCGCCCAATACTGATCAGGGGTTCGAAGGCTGGCCCCCGAAGGGTTCACAGCCGCCTCAGACGCCGAGCGAGGGATGACCATGGGTACGTTCGATACATAACCAAGGCTCGGGTTGCGCTCCCGAGGTACCCTAGGACATTTCCGAGACCGGCGGGAACGATCTTGTAACAGAATCCCACCAGAGGGAGGCATCGAGCCCTCGGACCCCGTCGCCAGGGGACCGGGTCTGGCAGATCACCCGCAGGTACTTTTGGGCGTGCCTCTGGGCCCCTAGCCGACCCCTAACGAACGGGGCACAGACGTCCACTCGGATTTCCCCGCTTGTAGCTCATCAGAGACACCATGTTCGGCGCCCATCGAGGGCAACATGGAGCTTTCCCCCCTCCTCCTTGCGGAAAGGCGATGCAGGGGCGTATGTAAAAAAGCCGAGTCTACCCCTGACCGCCCTCTCGCTCTGTGCAGAGGCTCGGGGGCTGCTCTCGCAAACCCGGCTCCGGCCGAACCGTTGACAGCGTCAACATACCAGCCCAAGAACTTGGGACCCGACCGTACACCTGGGCTACGGCCAGCTCGCATGAGGGAACGACCAGACCAGCCGAAGCACTACGTGAGGCAGTAAGACCTCGAAGGAGTTAAACCACTCCTCCGAGGCCTCGGGGGCTACACCCGGCGGGTGCGCTCGTGCGCACCCACCGGAACAAAACGCAACCGAGAAAGGCTGGTCCCCTTGCAAAAAAGTGCGACGAAAGCCTCCAAGCGAGTGCAAACACTCCCTTCGAGGATCGGGGGCTACTGTCGGGGACCATAATTAGGGGTACCCTCAAGGCTCCTAATTCTCTGCTGGTAACCCCCATCAGCACGAAGCTGCAAAGGCCTGATGGGTGCGATTAAGTCAGGGATCAGTCCATTCGAGGGACACGATCACGCCTCACCCGAGCCTAGCCTCGGACAAGGGCAGCCGACCCCGGAGGATTTCCGTCTCGCCCGAGGCCCCCCTTCAGCGGCGAACATATTCCCGGCTCGCCCGAGGCCCTGCCTCCGCTAAGAAGCAACCCTGACCAAATCGCCGCACCGACCGACCAAGTCGCAGGAGCATTTAATGCAAAGGTGGCCTGACACCCTTATCCTGGCGCGCACCCCCCAGCCAGCAGAGCCGAAGTGACCGCCGTCACTTCGCCGCTCCACTGACCGGCCTGACAGAAGGACAGCGCCGCCTACGCCACACCGACTGCAGTGCCACTAGACAGAGTAAGACTGACAGGCAGTTAGGCCCTGCCAGAGGCACCATAGGAAGCTCCGCTTCGCCCGACCAAGGGCTCGGACTTGGGCTCGGCCCTAGAAGACGACGAACTCCGCTCCGCCCGACCCAGGGCTTGGACTCGGGCTAAGTCCCGGAAGACGGCGAACTCCGCCCGACCCAGGGCTCGGACTCGGGCTAAGTCCCGGAAGACGGCGAACTCCGCTCCGCCCGACCCAGGGCTTCGAACTCGGGCTAAGTCCCGGAAGACGGCGAACTCCACTCCGCCCGACCCAGGGCTCGGACTTGGGCTAAGTCCCAGAAGACGACGATCTCCGCCTCGCCCGACCTAGGGCTCGGACTTGGGCACGGCCCCAGAAGACGACGATCTCCGCCTCGCCCGACCCAGGGCTCGGACTTGGGCTCGGCCCCAGAAGACGACGACCTCCGCCTCGCCCGACCCAGGGCTCGGACTTGGGCTCGGCCCCAGAAGACGGCAATCTCCGCCTCGCCCGACCCGGGGGCTCGGACTCGACCTCGGCTTCGAAGGAGCTTCCACATCGCCCAACCTAGGGCATAGACCAGCCATGTCAACAGGAGGCGCCATCATCACCCTACCCCGAGCTGACTCGGGCCGCAGGGAACAAGACCGGCGTCCCATCTAGCTCGCTCCGCCAGATAGGCAATGATGGCGCCCCGCGTGCTCTGTGACGACAGCAGCTCTCAGTCCCCTTACGGAAGCAAGAGGACGTCAACAAGGACTCAACCGCTCCGACAGCTGTCCCTCCGCCAAGCTCCATCGCTCCTTCGACGGCCACGACATCACACCAGCTGGGTGCCAAGATCTCTCTGGCTGCCACAACGGCATGTACCTAGGGTGCTAGCTCACCTCTGCTAGACACGTAGCACCCTGCTACACCCCCCATTGTACACCTGGATCCTCTCCTTACGCCTATAAAAGGGAGGACCAGGGCCCTCTTAGAGAAGGTTGGCCGCGCGGGGATGAGGACGAGAACAGGCGCTCGCTCGGAGCCGCTCGCTCCCTCTCCCGCGTGGACGCTTGTAACCCCCTACTGCAAGCGCACCCGACCTGGGCGCGGGACGAACACGAGGGCCGCGGGATTCCCACCTCTCTCACGCCGGTCTCCGGCCGCCTCGCCCTCCCCCCTTCACGCTCGCCCTCGCGCTCGACCCATCTGGGCTGGGGCACGCGACGACATTCACTCATCGGCCCAGGGACCCCCCGGTCTCGGAACGCCGACAGTTGGCGCGCCAGGTAGGGGCCTGCCGCGTGTTGACGAACAGCTTCCCGTCAAGCTCCAGATGGGCAGTCTCCAGCAACCTCTCCAACCCAGGATGGTGCTCCGTTTCGGGAGTCTTGAGTTCATATCCCTCGACGGCAGCTACGACATGATACTCCTTCCACCGCCGTGCGACAACAACGGTGGCGGCCGACAACCCGCCTGCCGGCGGCGGAATCGGCGACGTCTTCCCCGCATGGTGGAAGAGCAACCTTCGAGCTCACCCTGTCCTCTCCCCCGCCAACGGAGGAGGAGGCGGGGCAACCAAGGCCAAGCAGGAGGCAGCGCCTCGTCGGCTGTCGAGCGAGTCGACGACCCCGGCACCCCAACGGGGGGCGCACTGGGCGTCGACCTCGCGTTTGAGACGAAGGCGAGCGCCGTCTCCCCGCGACACGCCAATCCCGAGCAAGCGGACGACGCCAGCACGCTCGCGAAAAGCTTGCTGGACGTCACCCTTGTACCTGAGACGACGGCGCAGTCAGTCCCCGACGCGACCTTATCACCGCCCGTCGACCAAAAGGTACCGATCGATTCCCATCCCGCGTCTTTCGGTTTCAGCCTCAACCCGTCTAGCGACTTCGCTTTGGCGGGCGCTCTCGTAGAGGCAAATCTAGACCCTCTGGGGTTTCGTGTGCGGTCACCTTGGGACCGGCTGACGGACGTCTCGACCTACGGGCCCTCTGGGTCCAAGGAAGACGACGAACCCAGCATCTGTTGGGATTTCTCTGGACTTGGCAACCCCAATGCCATGCGGGACTTCATGACCGCATGCGACTACTGCCTTTCCGACTGTTCCGACGGTAGCCGTAGCCTCGGCGACGAGGACCGCGGCCCAAGTCGCGAATGCTTCCACGTCGATCTAGGGGGTCCCCCCGAAGGCAACCATCTCGGCATACCGGAGGACGGTGACCTCCCTAGGCCGGTGCCTCGTGTTGACATCCCACGGGAGCTAGCTGTGGTCCCCGTTCAGGCGGGGGGTCATGACCCATAGCTCGAGCAAATCCGCGGGGTGCAGGCCAGGCTCGACGAGGGAGCAGGAGCGCTGGAGCCGATCCGTCGGGACGTCGGGCAGGCATGGGCGGGCCAACCTCTGGCCGGAGAAATACGTCATCTACCCCAGGGCTTCCAGCGCCACATCACCGACGATGTCAGGCTCAGGCCACCACCCGCATCCAGTGGGGTCGGCTAGAACCTGGCGGCAGCAGCAATGCTTCTTTGCGCGATGCCAGAGCCATCAACCACCGAGGGGCGGCGAATCCAGGGAGAGCTCAAGAATCTCCTGGAAGGCACCGCGGTCCGACGGGCCGAGAGCTCTGCCACCCGAAGGCAGGGGTACTCCTCGGAACCTCAGGCCGCGACTTCCCGATTCATGCGGGAAGCCTCGGTCTACACCGGGCGCACGCGCAACACCGCGCCTGCGGCCCCGGGTCGCCTCGGCAACGAGCACCACCACCGCGACCGACAGGCCCACCTCGACGAGAGGGTGCGCCGAGGCTACCACCCCATGCGTGGGGGACGCTACGACAGCGGGGAGGATCGGAGTCCCTCGCCCGAACCACCCGGTCCGCAAGCCTTCAGCCGAGCCATCCGACGGGCGCCGTTCCCGACCCGGTTCCGACCCCCGGCTACTATCACAAAGTACTCGGGGGAGACGAGACCGGAACTATGGCTCGCGGACTACCGTCTGGCCTGCCAACTGGGTGGAACGGATGATGACAACCTCATCATCCGCAACCTCCCCCTGTTCCTCTCTGACTCCGCTCGCGCCTGGTTGGAGCACCTGCCTCCGGGGCAGATCTCCAACTGGGACGACCTAGTCCAAGCTTTCGCCGGCAATTTCCAGGGCACGTATGTGCGCCCCGGGAATTCCTGGGACCTCCGAAGCTGCCGACAACAGCCGGGAGAGTCTCTTCGAGACTACATCCGGCGATTCTCGAAGCAGCGCACCGAGCTACCCAACATCACCGACTCGGATGTCATCGGCGCGTTCCTCGCTGGCACCACCTGCCGCGACCTGGTGAGCAAGCTGGGCCGCAAGACCCCCACCAGGGCGAGCGAGCTGATGGACATCGCCACCAAGTTCGCCTCCGGCCAGGAGGCGGTCGAGGCTATCTTCCGAAAGGACAAGCAGCCCCAGGGTCGCCCATCGGAAGGTACTCCCGAGGTGTCAACTCAGCGCGGCGCCAAGAAGAAGGGCAAGAAGAAGTCGCAAGTGAAACGCGCCGCCGCCGACGCGGACCTTGTCGTCGCCGCCGAGTACAAGAACCCTCGGAAGCCCCCCGGAGGTGCTAACCTCTTCGACAAGATGCTCAAGGAGCCGTGCCCCTATCACCAGGGACCCGTCAAGCACACCCTTGAGGAGTGCGTCATGCTTCGGCGCCACTTCCACAGGGCCGGGCCACCCGCGGAGGGTGGCAAGGCCCGCGATGACGACAAGAAGGAAGATCACCAGGCAGGAGAGTTCCCCGAGGTCCGCGACTGCTTCATGATCTATGGTGGGCAAGCGGCGAACGCCTCGGCTCGGCACCGCAAGCAAGAGCGCCGGGAGGTCTGCTCGGTCAAGGTGGCGGCGCCAGTCTATCTAGACTGGTCCGACAAGCCCATCACCTTCGACCGAGACGATCACCCCGACCGTGTGCCGAGCCCCGGGAAATACCCGCTCGTCGTCGACCCTGTCATCGGCGACGTCAGGCTCACCAAGGTCCTCATGGACGGAGGCAGCAGCCTCAACATCAACTACGCCGAGACCCTCGGGCTCCTGCGTGTAGATCTGTCCTCTGTCCGGGCAGGCGCTGCGCCCTTCCATGGGATCATCCCCAGGAAGCGCGTCCAACCCCTCGGACAGCTCGACCTTCCCGTCTGCTTCAGAACACCCTCCAACTTCCGAAGGGAGACCCTGACGTTCGAGGTGGTCGGGTTCCGAGAAACCTACCACGCGGTACTGGGGAGTTCATGCTACGCTGAAGTTCATGGCCGTCCCCAACTACACCAACCTGAAGCTCAAGATGCCGGGCCCCAACGGGGTCATCACCGTCGGCCCTACGTACAAACACGCGTTCGAATGCGACGTGGAGTGTAACACCTAGGTGTTTATATTCCGCTCGACAACGAGTATGGATTTAAGCACGTAATATCAGTGGATAAAACAGATGCTGGATTTTAAACATCTTCGCCTATCATGACGTTAATATCGCATCTGTTTCATCTGTCGCGAGTGCGACATTGTTTTTGTTTTTATTTAACCGGGCTATTCAGAAATTTTCGTGGTGTTTGGGACATAGTCGTTCCGAAATATTGTGCGTCTGATGATTATTTAAAATTCATCGTCGTGCGAATACAAAATTCGGAAGCTCGACCCACCCGGACGATTTATCTCGGTCCAATTAAATAGAATTCGTCGACTATGGTTTTCGGCACAAATAATTCTGTCTCCAACCGTCAATCGAGAAAATCGAGATTCGATTCTCCACATAAATTATCTGTTGACATGGAATCGGGTGTCGACTGTGGATGAAATAATTTGATTTCAAATCAAATTAAACACCGTCTGAAATACGGTTGTTCACACTGTTCGGATTTGTTCCGACGACGTCTCACCCCGATCCAAAACTTTGGATATAAATAACGGGTGCAAATTCATTTGATTTCAAAAGTATTTCGCTCGGTTCGAGCAATCTCTATAAATTCGGTAAATGCGCTACTTGGGGCAGGCTGTTCAGATAAATCGTAACTCGATAATACTTTAGTATGATCTTTTTGCATCGTACCGAAACTCTAATTCTGAAACTATAGGATCCTAATAATATGTGTAACCCAAATATCATGTTAATTCGATATGTTTACATCCTGTCTGAACAAATTCAAATGATCGGATATTAATAACTGGTAGAAATTTATCTGGTTCTGCGAATGTTCACCAAATCAATTTTGGTCAAAATTATATACCTGATATTGTTTTCATCCAACACATCGGTGCCTCTTCTAAACCCTAATAATTAGATTTGTCTCTATGTCTACGTTAACTAAATACAGAAAATATCTTTTATTGAATTTTATCATAATTATCCCTTCCGTGTACTAGTTTTTTCTATCAGCTATTCTCATTGCTTGTCTTTTACGGAGCATGTTCACGGAATATCTCTCCACCGCCCTCATCTTTGTTATCAGCCCAGATTTTTCTCACATGCATTTTCCTTATCTAATCAGCCACCGCACTGTTTTTCCTGATATTTGGTCAGCGATGGCCTCCATTTACGGCTCCCTCACCACGTCTCCATGCCGGACGATCGACACCTGGTCTCTGGATTATTTTCCCCCAGCGTCGCTCGCCCTATTAATCTCCTATCGTGTGCGGTGTCCAAAACTCAAGCTCCAGTTTCTTCAAGTCGTGGGCTCGTCCCTGTTCGACCCGCGCTCCTCGTGGTCGTGTCCTTCGCCGTTGCACTTGCCTCGCCGGCCACCGCGACGTCCTTAGCTCATGCACGCCGCCAGCAGCTCGGCCTCGTTCCTACAGCCAGTCGTCCCTGTCGCGAGCCCCTGTCCTTGGTGCGTCGGGATTTCCCAGCTCGCATCTCCCTGCTCGCGCGACCGGCCCCAGCTCCGCGTCCCTCCCATGCCGCGTTCATGCTCCAGCTCTAGCATCGTCGGCCGCCCCTCTCTGCTCGCCCAGCCCGCCCCCATGCTGCAGCACATCTCCATGGCCGTCGTCGACTCTCCATGGCGCTGGGCTGAGCGATTTTTCCCGTCTTCCTCTGCTCACGCGGGTCGCGTCCCTGCTTCCCCTCCTTGCCGAGCTCGCTGGTTCCCTTTTCCCCTCTCCCATGGCTGCTCCCTGGCGCCGCGCCCCTGGTTCCTGCCATGGCCGCTGTTCCCTGGTCGGAGTGGATTTTCTGCTCGGCTCTGCTCAATTCCTGTGTGTGCTGTGCGCGCAGCCGAGCTTCTCCCTGTGTACGCGCCGTCGTTCTCCTGCGCGCAGCCGCGCAGTCTCTCTCTTCCCCGGCGTTGTTCTCTCTTCCGGTGCTCGGTTGGCCGCGCGTCTCCCCTGCGCGTCCGACGAGTTCCTCGCTGCCACAGTTTTCTGATGTTTGGCCCGCGCCGATCCGCGCTCGCCTATGTCACCATCGTCGCGTCATTCACCATCGAGTCTCACTGCTCATCGCGAGGTCCCCTGCGTCCCTCGCCCAGGATTCTTGCCGGCGTCTTCCCCAGCGCCATCACCCTACCAGACTCCATCTCAGTGCGCGAGCTCCTCTGTGAGGCCCGTGTGCATCGCTCATCAAGTGCTCGGTCGAAATCAATCGAAGATCGTCATCGTCCGTGTGATGATCGAGTCAAATTTGCAATATGGTGAGTTGATTCGCTATTTCCATTGTTAGTTCGATGATTGGATTAGCTAGATTTAATAGTCGTGATGATTCTCGTGTTTAGTAGGCATGCTGTGTGATGAGCTCCATATTCTTACTATTTTGGGTATGCTGCTCTGTGACATCGTTCCTAAATAAATTAGAAGTGAGTAGCGCTACCGAGCCAATTTCAGTCGAAATACGAGAAACCCCATGATAAAGTCAATGATTTTATCTGATAGTTATCGTATTCTATATTTAGTAATAGACTGAGTGTCATGGATGAATGTTGATTGCTACTAGAATAATTTAAATGAATAACATCGACAAGTCTGTTTCGGTTAAAATATGCGAATTTCTTGATAAAGGGTCTACAATAATGTTTTAAGTCATTAGGCCTTAAAATTATGATCTTATAGAGATCTGCAGTCCTTGATAATACTCTACTTACGAGACTATGGAATAGTAATTTTAAAGCTAAATGTAAAGCTACTAATTGTTATTCTAAGTCCGAGGTATCCTAGATTAATTAACCTAAGTATTGTTAGTCTTTGATATTAGTTGTTAGCTAAGAAAATTATGAAATTCATGCTTACTGTGTTGTTTGTGATGTTTGAGTTCGATTTGGTTAAGCTAGAAAGACACGACTTTTGCACTTAGTCATATATCGATAACTAGATTTTCTGTATGAAACGGTACAACGCCTCGCCGCTAGGTGTTTAATCCGCTATCGCGTAACACTATTTAGGTTTGTAATATTTCCGTCGATATGCATTCATGTGCATAATGCATTCCATTCAGGTACGTTAATTAATCGCGATATGGAAGACGACCCAAGTCGACCCCAAGCGCGGGCTAATCCGCAAGATGAAGCTGATGGACCAACCTGAAGATGGTTAAATCAAGCAAATACTCGGTCGAGGGATACTCGTCAAGCGGACATCACCTAACAACACTAACCTAGTGTTTATTCCAGGCAAGCCCCGGTGCATGCAACACCTTCCTTGTGTTTTTAAATAATTTTTGCACACTTTAAGTCTAGTGAAATGTGCATTAGGTTTATAGGAGTTGCTTGAAACCCTTTGATGCATTGCCTTCCTTGATATCCATACCTTTATAGATACTTCTGGTGAAGTATCAAAAATATGATTTTTAAAAATGCTTAGCCCTGCTTAAATCTTGTGGATAGAGGTTGTCTTTTGCAATACTGCCTAGCTCAGGGGTTATCCTGAGGAAGGATGGCTTCTACCTGCAAGAATATATTTTCATTGGGAGCATGGTGGGATCTTACTGCAAAGTTCCCTGTGATGCTCTTTTCATCCTAAGGAACACAAACAATCCTAAGGATGGAAGTACTTAAATCGGGACTTGGGCTAGGAACAGGTGATGTTCTACCCAGGTTGATTAAGGATTGGATGCGTATGTAGGCTTGATGATCGAGGACCCTTTAACTAGTCACATGCCTCGTCATGGGTAAGCTTTGCCTCGGGCAGACTAAGGCCAGAATAAGATAACACGAAATGGGCGTGGAGCGGTGGCGAGATTAGCGTGTACCCTCCGTAGCAAGAGGCTGGACGGTGGTGTATCTGTGCTCTCGGTTTGCGTGAACCTGATATGGTCTTAAGAACCCCGGTGGTGGGTTGACATATGCAAGGGTTAAGTGCTACATATGTCGTGTGATCGGAGATCCTCAGCTGAGTATAATCGATTCGGATCGTCGTACCTTCACGGTTATGAAGACTTGGTCACTGCCCTACAACCTAAGTCAGGATGTGAACACTATGAATAAAAATGATGTTGTATTGATGAGATGGTGAAATTAGACCAGATGCAAACAGAGTCTATTGATACTTAATTTGGCGTTAAAATATTGGAAGTAAGGACTCACTTTAGTAAGCTATTTCTGCAAAAGTATCTAAGTTGATTCTTGCTAAAGCCTCTCCTTGATTCCCAAATCCAGCATACCCTTGAGAGTCTTTTCTTTAGTCGGGTAAGTCTTGCTGAGTAATTCCATACTCAGGGTTCTATTCCCTATTGTTTTTCAGGTTCTAACCTTGTGCTGTTGTGATGGTGTTAAGTGCCGGTGGGCTCGGCCTTCTTATAAGTCTAAGTAACCCTTCTATACTTCTTATTGAGGATGGTCGTTTGAGCTAGCATATATTTCAAACTTATACTTTTGTAATCACTCCGATAGAATAATGTAAAATTTTTGTAAAGTAATAAGATTTCCGCTGCAAAATATTGGTGTGTGTGATTTGTATTACTTAATCCTGCAGTTCTGGTTGTAAGTGGTTTATCCGATGTCCTTGGGCAATCGGACAGATCCTGTTAAGTTATCTGGTGCACATGCATAGCCGTCTGAGGTCTTTGGGACAAGGACATGTGCATGTGGGCCCAATAACTTAGAGGTTCTGCCACAGGCTGGTATCGGAGCAGGATTAAGTATAATACGGTCACATACGTATTTTAAAAACAAAGTTTTGGTTTTAGAAAACCTAGTTTCAACTAAACTCATTGTTTGGTTTTGAAAAACAGTTTTGAAAAAAAACTATAATGCTAGCGACATCCTCTATTAAGCCCTAAGTTGAGGACTATCAGGTGGCTTAGTTCAAAACCACTAACCCACAACCGGGGGTATTGCATACATGTGTATTGTTATTTTGAGGCCATTCAGTTTTGAATGGATCGACGCTCAGGTAAGGTGAGATGTGAGAGCATGACCGAACAACCGTCGGTCTAGGGAAGTGCTTAATTGTGGCGCTTGATTATATACATGTTTTACATATGTATATATGAAGGCTGCGATGTGGAGTAATTACTTTTTTGGGAATTCAGTACCCCATGTGTATGTATGGGTATACAGGCATGGGAATACTGAGAAGTGTAATGTACTTGTAACGACGCACCTACGCTCAGGTAAGAAGGTGAGTTACCATAATGAGTTGCCCTATGGTTAAAGTGTGGCAACGGCACCTATGCGTGGCTCGGTGCTTAATGATGAGCTGGCCTCCATATAGCAATATATGGAGTATAAACTATGATAAACTGTCATGTGTGAATTGCATCATTGGGAAATTGGGCTGTAATGGAATTTTTCTGCAGGTACACTAACCTCGAAAACGTATGTGTAGCTGACGACTAGCAAAATATCGTGAGAGTCGTAAGTATGCCACCGATATAGAACGCTATTGCCACATTAGGTTGGCAAAATCAGTGAGGACGTATAGGACGAGCATGCATCCTGATTGTTGCATCATGTTTGCCACCTATACACCCAAAATGCTTCTCTCATCTTTATTCCTGTAACCAGTGATTGTAGATAATGTGGTGTAATGCTGAATTATGAACTTCGATGAAATAGGTGTCCTCCATTCTTTAGGTAACCTATTAAGGTCTTATATGGTGTTTGCTCTTGAGCTTGATGTGTCGATAGAAGGTTAGTGACTTGTTTGCCTAAACCCAAAACTAGGCCATGTTCTTATTTAGGGAACCATGACCCAAAAATTGAATTTTCCATTATCACTCCCTGACCAAGCCCATACAAATAAAGGCTTAGGTAATTTCTTCGTTGGACATAAAGTGTACCCAAGCTTAAAACAAGAATCTCAAGTCATGTTTTCCAACCAAAACCATTCCCTAGTTCAGTTGGTGCAAGCTGATGTACCTTATCCAGTTTGCCTGTTCTTAAGGATCGCCATGTTGCTTTATCAACCTAACGTAGGAAAAACGAGCCCGACCATTTTCTTGAGTTTGATGCCTTTGGTTTTCTCATGTCTATCGAAGGCATATCAATTTAATCCTTGACCTTGTGATCTCTACGATAAGCATAGAAATATGCTTGGGGCTGAACTAATAGTCTCCCATCGTACTCCCTCCTCAATTTATTTTAGGTTATGGCCACGCCTTGTTCATTTCATCGGGCCATAATCTATTTGGCTCTCTACTTGTAACCATTTTTACAGGTAGAGTATTTCTTTGTATATTGTCACCCTCGTTCAATTCATTTGTGTCGTGCAAGATTTCTTATTGGTTATGTCTGGTAATGGTGTTATGGCTAAAACCGATGGTGCCGTGACGAAACCGAGGGCCTTCTGTGTGTGTGCACACATGGTTGTGCTGCTCGGCACGCACTGGTATCACAATTAGTAGTTGTAATCCATTATGAGACTATGTCAATACGTTATCTTGGCACAATCTGTTTTTGCTACGTGAGATTTATTATTGGTGCTAGTTTTGTAATGGTGTCATGGTTAAGGACTTATTGTGCCGCTGCGAAACTGAGAGCCCCTTGTGAATGTACACACAAGGTTATGCTACTTGGCGCATGCTGGTATCGAGGTCTCTAGTCATGATCCATTGTGGAACTACACTGATATGTTATTTTCCGTAGACCTTCCTTTGAAATAATTTCTATGTTGTTTGTCATGATCAAGCAACATCTATCATCTCTGTTGGATCAAAAGGGCATACCACTTTCATGTGTGGTCTTTTCTTTTGATCTTGGTAGTGACTACTCATATAAGTTTCTCTTTGCATCTTTTGTGTAAAGGTGAATCCTTGAAGCTTTTTAGAGTTGGAAAACAAATGATCAGCTCTCAAAATGGAGATTGGATTTCCCCTGCTGTTGAGATGCAGGAGTTTGTTCATTCGCTCTCCTATTTAATCCATGTATTTTCGAACCCAGTCTATTCATTTTGCATGGAGAAACGGATGAACAACATGACCAAATGGATTTCTACCCAAGTGCAAAATCTCCTATTAACCTGAGTGAACTCTCAACCCTTGGCTTACCAATGGTACTGAGAGGACCTACTCAATATCAAAAGTAGTTCAACAAGTTGGTTTTGACTAACTTGTAACTGCCCATTGAACAAAGGTTGAGTTTAGAGATCGTTTTATTGAGTTGTCTAAACTCACTTTGGTTCAACCCACCCTAAAGGAAGTACTTGCAAGAATCAAGTCAAGTCAACTAATAACCACCTAATTAACGCTCTAGTCATGCCTCGATTGCTTCACGTGTGTTTTTCCAGCATGTGTGATCAAGTCGAGCCATGATTAGTACTGGGTAAAATGGACTAGTTGCAAAGTCCGCATCTACATGTCCCTTCGCTGGTGATTCTTTGAATCTATACCATCTTTCGTGGACTTGAATTCTCGGGTTAGCCACATGTTAACCGCGACAGTATTCGACATCCACACCCGTTCCCTGTGCTATGAACTTACCGTAACCACTTGTTGGTAAACCTCCTTTTGTGTGTTTTACCCAAGAGGTTGCATCTGATTCTGTTTGGGTAAGATCGCGTATTTGCCACTCGCTCAATAGACTCAGATAGTACAGTGTCATCAAAGAAAGCAAACTGCACACATGGAACCTTATGTGTTCCTCTGGTAGACATCGTCTCTATTGGTGGACATCTCTAAATTGGCGTAAATCGATATATGTTATGTCCGCTAGAGAAACCACATTATGAGACACTCGTCTTTTGTAACACCTACTTTGTAAGTGCTAGGAAGAATATCAATAGAGAAACATTTTCTCTTTATGTGAATTTGATCTTTGTGCATCATCAATGTGAACACCATGCCCAAAAACAATTAATAAAAAGATATGCTACTAAATCCTTGCATCATGCTGAATATTTTATTTTTGTGTGCATTTTGTAACAAGAAAATAATAAAGACCAAAAAGGGAAAATTAAATCCTAAAAGAAATTCTTGAAAATAGAGAAGAGAAAGGAATATTATTCAATACAAATAAAATTATCATTAAAATTACTTCACCACAGTTGATATGTTCAAAACAAACAACTAATGTGAAATAATATTTGTCACAAGGAAATTTGAATTTAAACTTAGAAGATGATTTGAATTTTGAATAGGAAAGAAGGCAAAAAGGAAAAGTAAGAAAAAGAAAAAGGGATGGATATCTAACTGGGCCGCGAACCCCACTTTTGGCCCACTCTCGGAATCACTACCGCGCGGCCCACGTCGCTCACAGCGCGCGCCCTGGGGTTTCTCTGTGGCTGACGCGCGGGGCCCACGTGCCAGTGCCTTCCCCACGCCTGCGCGCACACGGGTGCTCGCTGTCATGTGGGGCCGGGACGTCAGTCTTATCCTCTCCGTTCTGTTGCGTCTTCTTCGCGGAGCCGCGCGCGTGAGGATTGGGATACTCCGCGATCCTCGTGTGCGCGTGGTGCGACCGAGTCGGGAGCAGTTGTGGACTCCTTCTCTAGCTATATAGGGCGCTGGCGTCCTCCTGTTGCCGCATCCGCACCCCTGGTGGC
Organism: Zea luxurians; assembly: GCA_029449295.1. Classification (NCBI taxonomy): domain Eukaryota; kingdom Viridiplantae; phylum Streptophyta; class Magnoliopsida; order Poales; family Poaceae; genus Zea; species Zea luxurians. The sequence goes on from JAOPSE010000002.1 coordinate 104,524,789, forward strand.
CATTACCGTGGGATTGAGACCGCACGGTCGACCGGCGTGAGAGAGGAGCGGCCGCCACCTTCCAATCACGCCCTACCATCGATTCGCCCCGGGGGAAGGAGCTCAGGGTTTCGACAATTGACCGTGGGTGCACATCCAGGGCTCACCGGTGCTCGGGACCAACACACATCGCCGGAATTTCACATCGGAGCAAGCTTCTACCCCGACATTCGCCCTCCGCCGTGGACTGCTTCGACTGAGCCTCTTCCGTCGGTGAGAACCTTCTTCGCGCGTTCACCCTTACCCCTGCATCGTGTAGCTCCGTCCAATTTGGGCTTTGTGCTCTGCGTCCTCGGCGTGCGTGCTCGCCGGGAGAGCGCCGCCGTGCGAACCGGCTGACTCAGCCGTGTCGCGTGCGTAGTGTGGATGACGAGCCGGGGCCGTCGATCTCGAGATGAGCGGTTGAGATTAGAAACCAGGGATACCTTTTCGGATTGTGGTCGTGCGCCGTTGGATGAAATCGGACGGACCCGATCCGATCTCGCTCTCATAAGATAGTGACCGTTAGATTCGGATCTAGGGGCGCCTGTTGAATACCGGTTCGGTATTAAGTAGATCTAATCCTGGCCGCTAAAGTCTAATCCAGCGGCCAGCAGAGCTCCATACCCCTTCGGCTGCGCGATTTACAGTTGAACCCCTCTGTTTATTCGAAATAGAACCCGCCGTCCATTAGTCACTATGCACTGTGTCTCTGGATACTTACCCCGAGCCCCCTGCTGTTCTCAGATTTTGAGGACCAGTCCAGTGACAGGTTAATTTGAATAAATGAAATAGGAAATGGATTTTTAATACGAAAATAATTGCTAGAACTTTATAAATTCATAGAAAATTCATACTAACTCCAAATTCATCCATTCCACTTCCTAAAATTTTGAAATTTTATTCTTTATCACTTAGTGTCTATGTTTTGGGCATAACAACAGTAGGAAATTTATTTATCACTTAATCTTATTTAAAGCACATAAAACCTTTGAAAATGCATAACTTAAAATCTATAACTCAGAAAATTATGATTTCTGTTCCTAGGATTTTATTTTAATATGTAGAATATCTCTGTGTATTTTGTTTACATGCTTGGTGTAATGTTAATTTTCCCTATATCCTGTGCTTGTTTGTATTGTGGCGAGTAGAAGAGCCCGTGACCGAGGACCCTGGTGAGCAGCAGGTTGAGATAGCTGAGCAGGAGCTCATTGAAGGCAAGTTGTGCCCTTGACCACTTTTTACCCAGTAATGTTCTTTAATATCACATACTCATGCATAGGTTAATTTTGATGGGACCCAATAGGTCACCCTAGATTGTTTATCTCATTACCTTGTTTACCCCTGAATCACTTGGGTAGTTTGCTATTGCTTTATATGGTTTTGGGATAATCATTTATTACCTCTATGTTCCAATTCTTGTTGTTATTCTGTTTATGTTCATGTTGTTATCATTAATGTTAATTGGAACATAGAGCTTAACTTGAGAACCACGTGCCACCACAAGGGTGGAATGGGACGCCCTTGGCTGACTAATTAGGAAAGCTAGTGGAAGACTACCTTACCCGAAAGGGGCAAGGGCAGTAGGGGAGAGGTCAGTGCGGGGAGGTCCCTGGTTGATTTTGCTGCGATGGCGGTCAGCCAGGAACCCTTTACTGGATCTTCCCATAAACTGTAGCGGGTTTTCGGAAGCTAGTGGAACTTTGTAAAGGCCTCGTAGTGTTGCCCTGCCGTGCTTCCTAGGTAGAGGTATATGGGGAGTCGCGACCCCTTGGCAGATGGGTAACATGACTTGTGGGTAAAGGGTACAACCTCTGCAGAGTGTAAAACTAGTATACTAGCCGAGCTCACGGTCATGAGCGGCTCAGGACTCTCTGATGTTTAAATTATGGAACTTAAATTCAATTTTGTCATTTGCATTGCATGGGTTTTGTTATTAATTTTGTTCTATTACTTTACTTATGGTTTGGTATTTACTTACACTTAGTAATTGCTAATAAAAGTTTGACCAACTACTTAAAAGCAATGCTCAGCTTTAACCCCTATCTTTGATTAGCCTTACACATCACATGAACTCACACCTTTGTGAGTTTATGTCCACTGGTTCCCCACAACTTGTTGAGCTATGATCATGTGTGAGCTCACCCTTGCTGTCTCACACCCCCCCACAGGAGATGATCAGGTGGTTCAGGAGGAGCTGCCTAACACTGAGGAGTTCGATCTGATCTAGGTGGCGTTTCCCAGTCGACATCTGCGCCGACGATCCTTAGTTTGTTTTATCTTTATTACTTTACTTTGTAATAAGTCTTCCGCTATGTAATAATACTCTGATGTTAATGACATTTATCTCTATACACTCTGTTAATATATATGTTGTCTTCTTGGCGCATGTATGAGATGCACCCGGCTTTGTTCTTTAAAACCGGGTGTTACAGAAGTGGTATCAGAGGAAATGTTGACTGTAGGACGAAACCTAGATAGACTGGACAACCCTTACCTACTTATCTCATTCTGATTCATTCTACACTCACCTTACTCTGATTCTTTCTACACTTATCTTGATCATGTCTCACCTTCTACTGTTCTACTCTGATCATTCTTACCTTTTCCACTCTAAGACAAGATGGATTTCAAACCTTGGAATCCCTACCCCTGTGACATTTCTAAGAGATAGGGAACCTAAGACAAAATTTAAAACTATTTTCTCCATTAAAAATATTGGTTGATTGTTCTGATGATCAATGCCTGATTTGCTTCTTTGATTGATTGGAATAGTATAGATGGACATCTTAGCATGTACCAACATAAGGTATTAGCCATAGTAGGTGAAATGTTAATCTACTTAGCTAATAAATCCCCCAAAGTAACCTGATTTGTAAATACCTGCCTTGTCTACTATTTTCTTACCATATGTATCTAACTCAGATGGTCAATACCAGGCGGGGTGGTGGAATTGACTTGCCTCCTAACCAACATCCTCGAAGACAACCTCAGCCACAACCTGCGGGGATGAATCCTCCCAATCCTCCACCAGGCGGAGTTGATCCACTGGTTGCTGCTCAGATGGCAATGATGCAGCAAATGGCAGATACTATGGCGGATATGCGTGCTCAGATGCAGCAAGAACGCCAAGAGATGCGACAGGAGAGAGAGGATATACGACAGGAGTTGCGCCAGGAGCGAGATGAGATACGCCAGGAAAGGAGGGCGCAACAACAGCAGCTGCAACAGCAAATGCAACAACAACAGCAACAAGTGCCACTGCCTCCACCTCCACCACCACCAGTTCCACCCCGAGACAAGCATAGAGAGTTCATGAGCCATAAGCCACCCACATTTGCAAGCTCACCAGATCCACTTGATGCGGATGATTGGCTGAAAGCAATTGAGAAGATGCTGAATATTGCACAGTGCACGGACCGTGAGAAGGTTTTATATGCTTCTGGACGTCTGATTGGTCCTGCTGCTGACTGGTGGGATTCTTATACTGCTGCCCATGATGCTGCGGATACTATTACCTGGGCAGAGTTCAGTACACAATTCAGGAACTACCATATTCCAGCTGGTATGATAAAGATTAAGAAGAAGGAATTTCTGTCGCTGAAGCAAGGGAGTATGTCAGTCAGCGAGTACAGAGACAAGTTTATTCAGTTATCCAGATATGCCCCTGAAGAAGTTGCTGAAGACGAGAGGAAGCAAGAGCATTTCATTGAAGGACTTAATGGACCACTGCAGTATGCTCTTGTGGCACACACATTTCCATCATTTCAGAGGCTGCTTGATAAGGCACTGGCTATTGAACACAAGCGTGTTCAACTGGGAGATTTGAAGAGGAAGGCCATATCTCAGGGACAAGGAAGCAGCAGTGTTCGTCCTCGCTACAGTTCACCACAGGGAACACCGACTCGACCCGGAGGACCACGCCCAGTTCCGCAATCACCACTGAGGACTCCACCTCCTCGACAGGCTACCCCTACTGGCACCCCGACGAAGTTTTCAGGACAGAGTCCGGGCACTCAATGTTACAAGTGTGGGAAGATTGGTCATTATGCAAATGTCTGCCCACAGAGGATTGCTACTACTCCAGTTCAGAACAGGCAGCAAACTCCAGGAACTGGCAAGGGATATTCTATTGCCAAGGTTAATCAAGTCAGCGTTGATGCTACTCCGGATGGAGGGGACCTCGTAATTGGTATGTTTTATGTTAATGCAATTCCTGCAACCATATTATTTGATTCTGGTGCTACACATTCATTCATGTCTGCTAGATATGCCAACACAAATGAAATACCACTGCTAAAAATGAGAACACCCCTGATAGTAATTACACCTAAAGGGCCTGTTGAGGCGAATCAAATGACACGTAAATTGACATTAACCATTATGGGTAGAGAATTTGGAGCTACTGCTATAATATTGGAGTCAAGCAGTATAGATTTAATTCTTGGTATGTCATGGCTAAGAAAGGCAAAGGCCGTTATAGCATGTGGTAGAGGTACCGTAGAACTCACTACTACTAAAGGAGAAAGGTTTCAAGTTAACATTGCAGTAACCTCCTCATCTATGCGTGCAATGTTCTTCATGCCTGAGGAGTTTGTTGGTGACAATATCCGGGTGGTTAGAGATTTTCCGGATGTCTTTCCAGAGGAGTTACCAGGAATGCCACCTGATAGAGAAGTTGAGTTTGTTATTGATCTCTTACCTGGAACCGCCCCTATTTCTAAACGGCCATATAGAATGTCCATAGAGGAGTTGAAGGAACTTAAGAAGCAGTTAACTGAGTTACAAGAGGCTGGGTACATTCGTCCGAGTTCCTCACCTTGGGGAGCACCGGTGTTATTTGTGCAGAAGAAGGATGGATCGCAACGGATGTGTGTGGATTATAGATCTCTTAATGATGTTACAGTGAAGAACAAATACCCGTTGCCCCATATCGAGGACCTGTTTGATCAAATGAGAGGTGCTAGAGTATTTTCGAAGATTGATCTCCGATCCGGTTACCATCAGATGAGGATTAGACCATCGGATATTCCCAAGACGGCTTTCTCGACTAGATATGGATTATATGAGTTCACAGTTATGTCGTTTGGATTGACTAACGCACCAGCCTATTTTATGAACTTAATGAACAAGGTGTTTATGGAGTACTTGGATAGATTCGTCGTGGTATTCATCGACGATATTCTTATTTATTCTCAGAGTGATAGTGATCACGAGGAACATCTAAGGATGGTGCTACAGAAGCTTCGAGATAACCAGCTATATGCCAAGTTCAGCAAGTGCGAGTTTTGGATTGGCGAAGTGCCATTTCTTGGTCATATTATTTCTAATGGAGGAATAGCAGTGGATCCTGCTAAGGTTAAGGAGATAATGGAGTGGAGAGTACCCACTACAGTTACTGAGATTCGAAGTTTCTTAGGACTTGCTGGATATTATCGGAGGTTTATTGAAGGATTTTCTAAGATTGCTAAGCCGATGACTTCGCTTTTGGAGAAAGGAAAAGAATTTAAGTGGGACGAGAAGTGTCAAGACAGCTTTGATCTATTGAAGAAGAGGTTGATGTCGCCACCAGTTTTGGTTATGCCAGACTTACAAAAAGGATTTGATATCTATTGTGATGCATGTGGCCAAGGCTTAGGATGTGTGCTCATGCAAGAAGGACATGTGATCGCTTATGCTTCTCGTCAGTTGCGGAGACATGAATTGAACTACCCCACTCATGACTTGGAATTGGCAGCCGTTGTGCATGCACTTAAGATTTGGAGACATTATATCATGGGGACCAAGTGCCAAGTGTATACGGATCATAAGAGTTTGAAGTATATATTCACTCAGAAGGATCTCAATCTTAGGCAACGCCGTTGGTTGGAGCTTATTAAGGATTATGATTTGGAGATTCACTATCACCCGGGCAAGGCAAACTTGGTTGCAGATGCCTTGAGTCGAAAGGAGCATGTTCATTCAGCTATTGTTGCCCAGCTACCCGATGAGATTGTTGAGGATTTCAGGAGACTTAACCTGGGAATAGTTGCTCATACTGAAGGAGTTACAATTGATGTGGAACCTACTTTGGAGCAAGAGATCCGCAAGGGACAAATTGGTGATGATAAGATAAAAGAGATTAAGGATCTGATTACTGAAGGTCGAGTTCCGGAATTCACGGAAGATGAGCAGGGCACTGTATGGTTCAAGGACAGAATATGTGTTCCTGATATTAAAAGCCTTCGAGAGACTATTTTAAAGGAGGCCCATGATTCGGATTATTCTATTCATCCTGGTAGTACCAAGATGTATCAGGATTTGAAACAGGAAGTATTGGTGGTATGGATTGAAAAGAGATGTAGCTGCACATGTGGCTATGTGCGATGTATGTCAAAGAGTTAAGGCTGAACACCAGAGGCCAGCTGGACTATTGCATCCACTAAAGATACCCGAGTGGAAATGGGAAGAGATTGGTATGGATTTTATTACTGGATTGCCTCGCACCCAGAAAGGATATGATGCTATATGGGTGATTGTGGATAGATTGACTAAAGTGGCTCACTTTATTCCTGTCAAGACTACTTATAAAGGTTCTCAGCTAGCAGAGTTATATATGGCTCGGATTGTGTGTTTACATGGAGTACCAAAGAGGATCGTGTCTGACCGAGGTTCGCAGTTTACCTCAAGATTTTGGAGAAGCTTTCATGAGAACATGAGCACGAAGTTGAATTTCAGTACGGCTTATCACCCTCAGACTGATGGACAGACTGAAAGGACTAATCAAGTATTGGAGGATATGTTGAGAGCATGTGCCCTTCAGCATGGAGGAAGTTGGGATAAGAGTCTGCCTTATGCTGAATTCTCGTATAATAATAGTTATCAAGCCAGTCTGAAGATGTCACCTTTTGAAGCTTTATATGGGAGGAAGTGCAGGACTCCTTTGTATTGGGATCAGACTGGAGAGAGACAGTTCTTTGGTCCTGAACTGATTCAAGAAGCAGAAGAGCAAGTTCGTATAATCCGAGAGAATTTGAGAGTGGCCCAAACCAGGCAAAAGAGTTATGCTGATAATAGAAGGAGACCACTGGAATTTGAAGAAGGAGATTATGTGTATCTCAAGGTGTCACCACTGCGTGGAATGAGGAGATTTAAAGTTAAAGGAAAATTGTCCCCTCGCTACATTGGACCATTCTTGATCTTCAGGAGAGTTGGGGAGATGGCATACCAACTCGAGTTACCTACTAGTCTATCGGATGTGCATAATGTGTTCCATGTATCTCAACTGAAGAAGTGTCTCCGTGTTCCCGAGGAACAGTTACCAATGGAAGAGCTCAGTGTTCAAGGTGATTTGACTTACACGGAGTACCCTATCAAGATTTTGGATACATTGACCCGAGTTACAAGAAATAAGGTGATAAAGATGTGTAAAGTTCAATGGAGTCACCACAGTGAAGATGAAGCAACTTGGGAAAGAGAAGAAGAGCTTCGTATAGATTTTCCCCACCTTTTCTCTAGTTCTTCCTAAATCTCGAGGACGAGATTATTTTTAAGGGGGGTAGGATTTGTAACACCTACTTTGTAAGTGCTAGGAAGAATATCAATAGAGAAACATTTTCTCTTTATGTGAATTTGATCTTTGTGCATCATCAATGTGAACACCATGCCCAAAAACAATTAATAAAAAGATATGCTACTAAATCCTTGCATCATGCTGAATATTTTATTTTTGTGTGCATTTTGTAACAAGAAAATAATAAAGACCAAAAAGGGAAAATTAAATCCTAAAAGAAATTCTTGAAAATAGAGAAGAGAAAGGAATATTATTCAATACAAATAAAATTATCATTAAAATTACTTCACCACAGTTGATATGTTCAAAACAAACAACTAATGTGAAATAATATTTGTCACAAGGAAATTTGAATTTAAACTTAGAAGATGATTTGAATTTTGAATAGGAAAGAAGGCAAAAAGGAAAAGTAAGAAAAAGAAAAAGGGATGGATATCTAACTGGGCCGCGAACCCCACTTTTGGCCCACTCTCGGAATCACTACCGCGCGGCCCACGTCGCTCACAGCGCGCGCCCTGGGGTTTCTCTGTGGCTGACGCGCGGGGCCCACGTGCCAGTGCCTTCCCCACGCCTGCGCGCACACGGGTGCTCGCTGTCATGTGGGGCCGGGACGTCAGTCTTATCCTCTCCGTTCTGTTGCGTCTTCTTCGCGGAGCCGCGCGCGTGAGGATTGGGATACTCCGCGATCCTCGTGTGCGCGTGGTGCGACCGAGTCGGGAGCAGTTGTGGACTCCTTCTCTAGCTATATAGGGCGCTGGCGTCCTCCTGTTGCCGCATCCGCACCCCTGGTGGCCATTACCGTGGGATTGAGACCGCACGGTCGACCGGCGTGAGAGAGGAGCGGCCGCCACCTTCCAATCACGCCCTACCATCGATTCGCCCCGGGGGAAGGAGCTCAGGGTTTCGACAATTGACCGTGGGTGCACATCCAGGGCTCACCGGTGCTCGGGACCAACACACATCGCCGGAATTTCACATCGGAGCAAGCTTCTACCCCGACATTCGCCCTCCGCCGTGGACTGCTTCGACTGAGCCTCTTCCGTCGGTGAGAACCTTCTTCGCGCGTTCACCCTTACCCCTGCATCGTGTAGCTCCGTCCAATTTGGGCTTTGTGCTCTGCGTCCTCGGCGTGCGTGCTCGCCGGGAGAGCGCCGCCGTGCGAACCGGCTGACTCAGCCGTGTCGCGTGCGTAGTGTGGATGACGAGCCGGGGCCGTCGATCTCGAGATGAGCGGTTGAGATTAGAAACCAGGGATACCTTTTCGGATTGTGGTCGTGCGCCGTTGGATGAAATCGGACGGACCCGATCCGATCTCGCTCTCATAAGATAGTGACCGTTAGATTCGGATCTAGGGGCGCCTGTTGAATACCGGTTCGGTATTAAGTAGATCTAATCCTGGCCGCTAAAGTCTAATCCAGCGGCCAGCAGAGCTCCATACCCCTTCGGCTGCGCGATTTACAGTTGAACCCCTCTGTTTATTCGAAATAGAACCCGCCGTCCATTAGTCACTATGCACTGTGTCTCTGGATACTTACCCCGAGCCCCCTGCTGTTCTCAGATTTTGAGGACCAGTCCAGTGACAGGTTAATTTGAATAAATGAAATAGGAAATGGATTTTTAATACGAAAATAATTGCTAGAACTTTATAAATTCATAGAAAATTCATACTAACTCCAAATTCATCCATTCCACTTCCTAAAATTTTGAAATTTTATTCTTTATCACTTAGTGTCTATGTTTTGGGCATAACAACAGTAGGAAATTTATTTATCACTTAATCTTATTTAAAGCACATAAAACCTTTGAAAATGCATAACTTAAAATCTATAACTCAGAAAATTATGATTTCTGTTCCTAGGATTTTATTTTAATATGTAGAATATCTCTGTGTATTTTGTTTACATGCTTGGTGTAATGTTAATTTTCCCTATATCCTGTGCTTGTTTGTATTGTGGCGAGTAGAAGAGCCCGTGACCGAGGACCCTGGTGAGCAGCAGGTTGAGATAGCTGAGCAGGAGCTCATTGAAGGCAAGTTGTGCCCTTGACCACTTTTTACCCAGTAATGTTCTTTAATATCACATACTCATGCATAGGTTAATTTTGATGGGACCCAATAGGTCACCCTAGATTGTTTATCTCATTACCTTGTTTACCCCTGAATCACTTGGGTAGTTTGCTATTGCTTTATATGGTTTTGGGATAATCATTTATTACCTCTATGTTCCAATTCTTGTTGTTATTCTGTTTATGTTCATGTTGTTATCATTAATGTTAATTGGAACATAGAGCTTAACTTGAGAACCACGTGCCACCACAAGGGTGGAATGGGACGCCCTTGGCTGACTAATTAGGAAAGCTAGTGGAAGACTACCTTACCCGAAAGGGGCAAGGGCAGTAGGGGAGAGGTCAGTGCGGGGAGGTCCCTGGTTGATTTTGCTGCGATGGCGGTCAGCCAGGAACCCTTTACTGGATCTTCCCATAAACTGTAGCGGGTTTTCGGAAGCTAGTGGAACTTTGTAAAGGCCTCGTAGTGTTGCCCTGCCGTGCTTCCTAGGTAGAGGTATATGGGGAGTCGCGACCCCTTGGCAGATGGGTAACATGACTTGTGGGTAAAGGGTACAACCTCTGCAGAGTGTAAAACTAGTATACTAGCCGAGCTCACGGTCATGAGCGGCTCAGGACTCTCTGATGTTTAAATTATGGAACTTAAATTCAATTTTGTCATTTGCATTGCATGGGTTTTGTTATTAATTTTGTTCTATTACTTTACTTATGGTTTGGTATTTACTTACACTTAGTAATTGCTAATAAAAGTTTGACCAACTACTTAAAAGCAATGCTCAGCTTTAACCCCTATCTTTGATTAGCCTTACACATCACATGAACTCACACCTTTGTGAGTTTATGTCCACTGGTTCCCCACAACTTGTTGAGCTATGATCATGTGTGAGCTCACCCTTGCTGTCTCACACCCCCCCACAGGAGATGATCAGGTGGTTCAGGAGGAGCTGCCTAACACTGAGGAGTTCGATCTGATCTAGGTGGCGTTTCCCAGTCGACATCTGCGCCGACGATCCTTAGTTTGTTTTATCTTTATTACTTTACTTTGTAATAAGTCTTCCGCTATGTAATAATACTCTGATGTTAATGACATTTATCTCTATACACTCTGTTAATATATATGTTGTCTTCTTGGCGCATGTATGAGATGCACCCGGCTTTGTTCTTTAAAACCGGGTGTTACATCTTTGCTTGGGACTGCCTTGCGATTGTCGTTGATATGGATATGGGGTACATGCTTCTCTACCCTTAGAAGTCTATCGCTCCGAATCTCGGGACGAGATTCTTTTAAGGGGGGAGGGCTGTAACACCCAGGTGTTTATATTCCGCTCGACAACGAGTATGGATTTAAGCACGTAATATCAGTGGATAAAACGGATGCTGGATTTTAAACATCTTCGCCTATCAAGACGTTAATATCGCATCTGTTTCATCTGTCGCGAGTGCGACATTGTTTTTGTTTTTATTTAACCGGGCTATTCAGAAATTTTCGTGGTGTTTGGGACATAGTCGTTCCGAAATATTGTGCGTCTGATGATTATTTAAAATTCATCGTCGCGCGAATACAAAATTCGGAAGCTCGACCCACCCGGACGATTTATCTCGGTCCAATTAAATAGAATTCGCCGACTATGGTTTTCGGCACAAATAATTCTGTCTCCAACCGTCAACCGAGACAATCGAGATTCGATTCTCCACATAAATTATCTGTTGACATGGAATCGGGTGTCGAATGTGGATGAAATAATTTGATTTCAAATCAAATTAAACACCGTCTGAAATACGGTTGTTCACACCGTTTGGATTTGTTCCGACGACGTCTCACCCCGATCCAAAACTTTGGATATAAATAACGGGTGCAAATTCATTTGATTTCAAAAGTATTTCGCTCGGTTCGAGCAATCTCTATAAATTCGGTAAATGCGCTACTTGGGGCAGGCTGTTCAGATAAATCGTAACTCGATAATACTTTAGTATGATCTTTTTGCATCGTACCGAAACTCTAATTCTGAAACTATAGGATCCTAATAATATGTGTAACCCAAATATCATGTTAATTCGATATGTTTACATCCTGTCTGAACAAATTCAAATGATCGGATATTAATAACTGGTAGAAATTTATCTGGTTCTGCGAATGTTCACCAAATCAATTTTGGTCAAAATTATATACCTGATATTGTTTTCATCCAACACATCGGTGCCTCTTCTAAACCCTAATAATTAGATTTGTCTCTATATCTACGTTAACTAAATACAGAAAATATCTTTTATTGAATTTTATCATAATTATCCCTTCCGTGTACTAGTTTTTTCTATCAGCTATTCTCATTGCTTGTCTTTTAGGGCTAGTTTGGCAGCAACGTGGGAAAAATCCTAGGGAAGATATCCACCAACGGGATTTTAGATGCCACTAAATTTCCTGGGAATATTTTCCCTCTTGGGTGTATTTTCCTTGCCACTGTTTGGGAACCAAGGGTCAAAATATCCATCTTGAGCAAAAATACTTCAAACAATTAGGAAAAAACAAAGAATCTAATAAAAAATAGAAACAAAAAGAAAAAGAAAGATCACTAAAAATCCAAAAAAGTAATCTAAATACCATTCATTATGCAATGAAAAACATAATCAACATATGATTTGTTCAAAAAAATGCACCAGATATGATTCGCACATAGTTTAATTTGAATATCATCTTGTGAGGACTTTAGCAAGTTGGCAAGCACATCAAAAGTTATCAGATGAGCAATTGTTTGTCAACTACGCAACTGTATCAAGAGTTCGAGAGGAAAAGCCACAGTGAATTTCTGGAACTTGGAGCTGCAACAGAAGCTACTTAATTGCAGCAAACAGTAAGGTAACATCAATCGAATTTGACTATGATATACAAACGAATCTATGATTCCAGAAATGGTGAACACACCTGCACATCAAGAAAAAACATATCCCAGGTAATAGGACGTCTTTCAAAAGCCCTTACAAAAACAGTTGAAAACTCTATGTACCATTAAAAATTGCTTGACAAGAAGTGGCAGCATAGTCTTTGAGAAAAACAAAGGAGCACGATTCTTGAAAAGTGGTGGGGTACCGAAGCACTATTGTATTGCAAAAGTTGCCAATACTTAATTTTGATGCAGTAGTTGCAACTTGCAGAGTGAAACAGAATCATTCCTTCCAGAGAAAATAATCTTGAGTGTAGCGATGTGAAGGAGATATACTGGTCCTACTACCCCCGCTCCCTCCCCTCCCTGTCATATTGCCATGATGGCGGACGCTGCTACCGCGCGCTGGTGGCGAGGCAGCAGAGGCAAGGCAGCCGCAGGCACCTGAGGAGCTTGGGCGCCCTGGCGCTCGCGCTGTGGCGGAGGGCGACGGCGGCCGAGCCCCGGGTGCGTGTGTTGGTCGCCAGGGTGGCATGGCGGCTTAGAGAGGTGTAGATCTACAGGAGCTGACCTTGTGAGGGGAAGGAGATGGCGTCGGAGACGACGATGGTGCCGCGATGGAGGTGCTCACGGGGATGGCGTCGGCGAGGCTAGGCCTAGCGTCGCGGGGAGCCGGGGCGATGGGGGAGATGCTCCCAAGACCAGATTGGCGGCGTCGTGAAATCGCCTGGCCTCCCGATGCCAGGGTTTTTCCCGACCGGAAAAGATGCTTCCCTAGACGAAAGTCCGTCGAGTGTTTGGGCTTCCAAACACGCAGAAGTAAAAACTCGGGGGAAATATCCGCGTGGGTTTTCTTCCTGGAGAAAATGCCAGGAAACCTGTGGGTTTTTAGGTTACCAAACTGGCCCTTACGGAGCATGTTCACGGAATATCTCTCCACCGCCCTCATCTTTGTTATCAGCCCAGATTTTTCTCACATGCATTTTCCTTATCTAATCAGCCACCGTACTGTTTTTCCTGATATTTGGTCAGCGATGGCCTCCATTTACTGCTCCCTCACCACGTCTCCATGCCGGACGATCGACACCTGGTCTCTGGATTATTTTCCCCCAGCGTCGCTCGCCCTATTAATCTCCTATCGTGTGCGGCGTCCAAAACTCAAGCTCCAGTTTCTTCAAGTCGTGGGCTCGTCCCTGTTCGACCCGCGCTCCTCGTGGTCGTGTCCTTCGCCGTTGCACTTGCCTCGCCGGCCACCGCGACGTCCTTAGCTCATGCACACCGCCAGCAGCTCGGCCTCGTTCCTACAGCCAGTCGTCCCTGTCGCGAGCCCCTGTCCTTGGTGCGTCGGGATTTCCCAGCTCGCATCTCCCTGCTCGCGCGACCGGCCCCAGCTCCGCGTCCCTCCCATGGCGCGTTCATGCTCCAGCTCTAGCATCGTCGGCCGCCCCTCTCTGCTCGCCCAGCCCGCCCCCATGCTGCAGCACATCTCCATGGCCGTCGTCGACTCTCCATGGCGCTGGGCTGAGCGATTTTTCCCGTCTTCCTCTGCTCGCGCGGGTCGCGTCCCTGCTTCCCCTCCTTGCCGAGCTCGCTGGTTCCCTTTTCCCCTCTCCCATGGCTGCTCCCTGGCGCCGCGCCCCTGGTTCCTGCCATGGCCGCTGTTCCCTGGTCGGAGTGGATTTTCTGCTCGGCTCTGCTCAATTCCTGTGTGCTGTGCGCGCAGCCGAGCTTCTCCCTGTGTACGCGTCGTCGTTCTCCTGCGCGCAGCCGCGCAGTCTCTCTCTTCCCCGGCATTGTTCTCTCTTCCGGTGCTCGGTTGGCCGCGCGTCTCCCCTGCGCGTCCGACGAGTTCCTCGCTGCCACAGTTTTCTGATGTTTAGCCCGCGCCGATCCGCGCTCGCCTATGTCACCATCGTCGCGTCATTCACCATCGAGTCTCACTGCCCATCGCGAGGTCCCCTGCGTCCCTCGCCCAGGGTTCTTGCCGGCGTCTTCCCCAGCGCCATCACCCTACCAGACTCCATCTCATCGCGCGAGCTCCTCTGTGAGGCCCGTGTGCATCGCTCATCAAGTGCTCGGTCGAAATCAATCGAAGGTCGTCATCGTCCGTGTGATGATCGAGTCAAATTTGCAATATGGTGAGTTGATTCGCTATTTCCATTGTTAGTTCGATGATTGGATTAGCTAGATTTAATAGTCGTGATGATTCTCGTGTTTAGTAGACATGCTGTGTGATGAGCTCCATATTCTTACTATTTTGGGTATGCTGCTCTGTGACATCGTTCCTAAATAAATTAGAAGTGAGTAGCGCTACCGAGCCAATTTCAGTCGAAATACGAGAAACCCCATGATAAAGTCAATGATTTTATCTGATAGTTATCGTATTCTATATTTAGTAATAGACTGAGTGTCATGGATGAATGTTGATTGCTACTAGAATAATTTAAATGAATAACATCGACAAGTCTGTTTCGGTTAAAATATGCGAATTTCTTAATAAAGGGTCTACAATAATGTTTTAAGTCATTAGGCCTTAAAATTATGATCTTATAGAGATCTGCAGTCCTTGATAATACTCTACTTACGAGACTATGGAATAGTAATTTTAAAGCTAAATGTAAAGCTACTAATTGTTATTCTAAGTCCGAGGTATCCTAGATTAATTAACCTAAGTATTGTTAGTCTTTGATATTAGGTGTTAGCTAAGAAAATTATGAAATTCATGCTTACTGTGTTGTTCGTGATGTTTGAGTTCGATTTGGTTAAGCTAGAAAGACACGACTTTTGCACTTAGTCATATATCGATAACTAGATTTTCTGTATGAAACGGTACAACGCCTCGCCGCTAGGTGTTTAATCCGCTATCGCGTAACACTATTTAGGTTTGTAATATTTCCGTCGATATGCATTCATGTGCATAATGCATTCCATTCAGGTACGTTAATTAATCGCGATGTGGAAGACGACCCAAGTCGACCCCAAGCGCGGGCTAATCCGCAAGATGAAGCTGATGGACCAACCTGAAGATGGTTAAATCAAGCAAATACTCGGTCCAGGGATACTCGTCAAGCGGACATCACCTAACAACACTAACCTAGTGTTTATTCCAGGCAAGCCCCGGTGCATGCAACACCTTCCTTGTGTTTTTAAATAATTTTTGCACACTTTAAGTCTAGTGAAATGTGCATTAGGTTTATAGGAGTTGCTTGAAACCCTTTGATGCATTGCCTTCCTTGATATCCATACCTTTATAGATACTTCTGGTGAAGTATCAAAAATATGATTTTTAAAAATGCTTAGCCCTGCTTAAATCTTGTGGATAGAGGTTGTCTTTTGCAATACTGCCTAGCTCAGGGGTTATCCTGAGGAAGGATGGCTTCTACCTGCAAGAATATATTTTCATTGGGAGCATGGTGGGATCTTACTGCAAAGTTCCCTGTGATGCTCTTTTCATCCTAAGGAACACAAACAATCCTAAGGATGGAAGTACTTAAATCGGGACTTGGGCTAGGAACAGGTGATGTTCTACCCAGGTTGATTAAGGATTGGATGCATATGTAGGCTTGATGATCGACGACCCTTTAACTAGTCACATGCCTCGTCATGGGTAAGCTTTGCCTCGGGCAGACTAAGGCCAGAATAAGATAACACGAAATGGGCATGGAGCGGTGGCGAGAGTAGCGTGTACCCTCCATAGCAAGAGGCTGGACGGTGGTGTATCTGTGCTCTCGGTTTGCGTGAACCTGATATGGTCTTAAGAACCCCGGTGGCGGGTTGACATATGCAAGGGTTAAGTGCTACATATGTCGTGTGATCGGAGATCCTCAGCTGAGTATAATCGATTCGGATCGTCGTACCTTCGCGGTTATGAAGACTTGGTCACTGCCCTACAACCTAAGTCAGGATGTGAACACTATGAATAAAAATGATGTTGTATTGATGAGATGGTGAAATTAGACCAGATGCAAACAGAGTCTATTGATACTTAATTTGGCGTTAAAATATTGGAAGTAAGGACTCACTTTAGTAAGCTATTTCTGCAAAAGTATCTAAGTTGATTCTTGCTAAAGCCTCTCCTTGATTCCCAAATCCAGCATACCCTTGAGAGTCTTTTCTTTAGTCGGGTAAGTCTTGCTGAGTAATTCCATACTCAGGGTTCTATTCCCTATTGTTTTTCAGGTTCTAACCTTGTGCTGCTGTGATGGTGTTAAGTGCCGGTGGGCTCGGCCTTCTTATAAGTCTAAGTAACCCTTCTATACTTCTTATTGAGGATGGTCGTTTGAGCTAGCATATATTTCAAACTTATACTTTTGTAATCACTCCGATAGAATAATGTAAAATTTTTGTAAAGTAATAAGATTTCCGCTGCAAAATATTGGTGTGTGTGATTTGTATTACTTAATCCCGCAGTTCTGGTTGTAAGTGGTTTATCCGATGTCCTTGGGCAATCGGACAGATCCTGTTAAGTTATCTGGTGCACATGCATAGCCGTTTGAGGTCTTTGGGACAAGGACAGGTGCATGTGGGCCCAATAACTTAGAGGTTCTGCCACAGGCTGGTATCGGAGCAGGATTAAGTATAATACGGTCACATACGTATTTTAAAAACAAAGTTTTGGTTTTAGAAAACCTAGTTTCAACTAAACTCATTGTTTGGTTTTGAAAAACAGTTTTGAAAAAAACTATAATGCTAGCGACATCCTCTATTAAGCCCTAAGTTGAGGACTATCAGGTGGCTTAGTTCAAAACCACTAACCCACAACCGGTGGTATTGCATACATGTGTATTGTTATTTTGAGGCCATTCAGTTTTGAATGGATCGACGCTCAGGTAAGGTGAGATGTGAGAGCATGACCGAACAACCGTCGGTCTAGGGAAGTGCTTAATTGTGGCGCTTGATTATATACATGTTTTACATATGTATATATGAAGGCTGCGATGTGGAGTAATTACTTTTTTGGGAATTCAGTACCCCATGTGTGTGTATGGGTATACAGGCATGGGAATACTGAGAAGTGTAATGTACTTGTAACGACGCACCTACGCTCAGGTAAGAAGGTGAGTTACCATAATGAGTTGCCCTATGGTTAAAGTGTGGCAACGGCACCTATGCGTGGCTCAGTGCTTAATGATGAGCTGGCCTCCATATAGCAATATATGGAGTATAAACTATGATAAACTGTCATGTGTGAATTGCATCATTGGGAAATTGGGCTGTAATGGAATTTTTCTGCAGGTACACTAACCTCAAAAACGTATGTGTAGCTGACGACTAGCAAAATATCGTGAGAGTCGTAAGTATGCCACCGATATAGAACGCTATTGCCACATTAGGTTGGCAAAATCAGTGAGGACGTATAGGATGGTCGTTTGATCTAGCATATATTTCAAACTTATACTTTTGTAATCACTCCAATAGAAAAATGTAAAATTTTTGTAAAGTAATAAGATTTCCGCTGCAAAATATTGGTGTGTGTGATTTGTATTACTTAATCCCGCGGTTCTGGTTGTAAGTGGTTTATCCGATGTCCTTGGGCAATCGGACAGATCCTGTTAAGTTATCTGGTGCACATGCATAGGCGTCTGAGGTCTTTGGGACAAGGACAGGTGCATGTGGGCCCAATAACTTAGAGGTTCTGCCACATGGAGTGCGTGGAGTACGCCGAGGCCCTCGCTGAGTCCGAGGCCCTCATCGCCGACCTGGAGAGCCTCTCTAAGGAGGTGCCAGACGTGAAGCGTCACGCCGGCAACTTTGAGCCAGCGGAGACGGTTAAGTCCGTCCCACTCGACCCCAACGGCGACACCTCCAAGCAGATCCGGATCGGCTCCGGGTTCGATCCCAAATAGGAAGCAGTGCTCGTCGACTTTCTCCACGTGAACGCCGACGTCTTCGCGTGGAGTCCCTCGGACATGCCCGACATACCGAGGGATGTCGCCGAGCACTCGCTGGATGTAATACCCACTTTGTAATAGCTAGATAAAATACCAATAGAGAAAACAATTTCTCTCTTTATGTGAGTTTGAACTTTATGCACCATCATATGAGAACACCATGTCCAAAAACAATTAATAAAAATATATACTACCAAATTATGCATCATGCTCGATTTTATTCTGTGTGCATTTTGTGGCAACATATAATAATGTGTGAAAGAAATATATTAATACCCAAATGGGAATTTAAGATTTGAAAGAAATTCTAGAATTTAGAAGGGAAAAGAAAATAAGTATTGTGTGGATAAAGTAAGTAATTAAAAGTATATTATTCCAAGACTAGATTTTGAACTTGTATAATTTGACCCAAAGCTGAAATTATATTCAAATTCAAATCTGGATTCAAATAATTATGAATAAAAAAAAGAAGAAAAACAGAAAATAAAAAGAGAAAAGAATAAGACCTTACCTGGGCCGGCTACCACCAATTCGGCCCGGTTGGATAACACACCACGGCGGCCCATCAGAACCACGCTCGACCGCCCGTGTGGCCCTGACGGCTGGGGCCCACGAGCCAGCCGCTCGCCGTGCGCGGGGTGTGCACCTGTCTCTTGCGTGTGGACCCGATCGCCAGAGACGGAAGCAGCGCGCGCAAGCTTCATGTACCGCTGGCGTGTGGGGCCAGGGCGTCAGTAGATCGTCAACCTCCTCGCCGAACTCCACGGGCGCCGTTGCGTACTCAGCGGCGTGGTGGCGTTGAGCTCATGCCGATCCCCGCGCGCCCATAAAAGCTTGGTCGACTTCCTCCCCTCCGCTACCCTCTCGCGCAGAACCCTTTTTCTCCGTAACAAAAGTCGCCGCCGCCGTGGTGAAGATACTCGCTGGGCCGCCGTTCACCGGGGCCAGACCATCTGCGCATCGATCGTCGGTAAGACTCATGTGCTCGGTGCCTCCCTTCTTCCCGTGATTGTTTTCCGTCGAGTCGAGCTCCCGAGTACCCAAACCATAGGCCGAATTTACTCACCAGAGCTCTAAACTGCCTCAGTTCCGCCGTGGTGCGTGGTCAGCGCTGCCCTTTGCCTCCCGCCTACCAATAGACCTCGGAGTGTATTCGCCATGTCCTCCTTCACGTGTCGACCCAACGAATCGAGGTTTGGGGCAGTGCTTGGAAGGGTGTGTCGCTCGGTAATGGCGCGTTCGCCGTCGGGGGGGGCGCTGTTGGCCGTGCCCGGGCATCTCTGGGGAAGACGAGTGATGGTCGTTGATTCAGTGATCAACGGTGTAGATTATTTCCTACGTGTACCTGTTCGCGGGATGATCCGTGCCATTCAGGGTTGATCGGATGGCTCGGGCTGGGCTTCTAGGGTTTTAAATCTGGAGCGCCAGTTCTTGATCGTGCGGTGATCGAGCGATACTGATTTCGGCTAGGGATAAGTCTAATCCTGGCGGTCGAAGATAGATCGAACGGCCTAGATCGCTTCATACCCCTTCGGTAGGCAGATTTATTAAAGAGACCCTCAAGATTCCCTAAATAGAACCCGCAGTCCTGCGTAGGTTGGCTCTGTGTCTTAGGAAGTTTTACACTAGGGCCCCTGTAGATTTCTGGATTCATGCGCCCAGTCCCAGGAGTTAGAAAATTAGAGAAAATGGATTTAAAATAGTTTTAATATGAAAATAATTGCTAGAACTTCAATAATTCATAGAAAATTCATACTAACTCCAAATTGATCCATTCCAGTTTCTAAAATTTTATAATTTTATTCTCTATCACTTAGTGTCTCTGTTTTATCATGAAAACAGTAAGAAATTTATTTATCACTTAATCCTATTTAAAGCACATAAAACCTTTGAAAATGCATAACTTAAAATCTATAACTCAGAAAATTATGATTTCTGTTCCTAGGATTTTATTTTAATATGTAGAATATCTCTGTGTATTTTGTTTACATGCTTGGTGTAATGTTAATTTTCCCTATATCCTGTGCTTGTTTGTATTGTGGCGAGTAGAAGAGCCCGTGACCGAGGACCCTGGTGAGCAGCAGGTTGAGATAGCTGAGCAGGAGCTCATTGAAGGCAAGTTGTGCCCTTGACCACTTTTTACCCAATAATGTTCTTTAATATCACTTATCCATGCATAGGTTAATTTTGATGGGACCCAATAGGTTACCCTAGATTTGTCTATCTCATTACCTTGTTTACCCCTGTATCACTTGGGTAGTTTGCTATTGCTTTATATGGTTTTGGGATAATCATTTATTACCTCTATGTTCCAATTCTTGTTGTTATTCTGTTTATGTTCATGTTGTTATCATTAATGTTAATTGGAACATAGAGCTTAACTTGAGAACCACGTGCCACCACAAGGGTGGAATGGGACGCCCTTGGCTGACTAATTAGGAAAGCTAGTGGAAGACTACCTTACCCGAAAGGGGCAAGGGCAGTAGGGGAGAGGTCAGTGCGGGGAGGTCCCTGGTTGATTTTGCTGCGATGGCGGTCAGCCAGGAACCCTTTACTGGATCTTCCCATAAACTGTAGCGGGTTTTCGGAAGCTAGTGGAACTTTGTAAAGGCCTCGTAGTGTTGCCCTGCCGTGCTTCCTAGGTAGAGGTATATGAGGAGTCGCGACCCCTTGGCAGATGGGTAACATGACTTGTGGGTAAAGGGTACAACCTCTGCAGAGTGTAAATCTGGTATACTAGCCGAGCTCACGGTCATGAGCAGCTCAGGACTCTCTGATGTTTAAATTATGGAACTTAAATTCAATTTTGTCATTTGCATTGCATGGGTTTGTTATTAATTTTGTTCTATTACTTTACTTATGGTTTGGTATTTACTTACACTTAGTAATTGCTAATAAAATTTTGACCAACTACTTAAAAGCAATGCTCAGCTTTAACCCCTGTCATTGATTAAGCCTTACACATCACATGAACTCACACCTTTGTGAGTTTATGTCCACTGGTTCCCCACAACTTGTTGAGCTATGATCATGTGTGAGCTCACCCTTGTTGTCTCACACCCCCCCACAGGAGAAGAACAGGTGGTTTCAAGTGGAGTCAAGTATCGAGGAGTTCGATCTGATCTAGGTGGCGTTTCTCAGTCGACATTGGCGCCGACGATCCTTAGTTTGTTTTATCTTTATTACTTTATTTTGTAATAAGTCTTCCGCTATGTAATAAATACTCTGATGTTAATGACATTTATCTCTATACACTCTGTTATTATATGTGTTGTCTTCTTGGCGCATGTATGAGATGCACCCGGCTTTGTTCCTTAAAGCCGGGTGTTACAGAAGTGGTATCAGAGGAAATGTTGACTGTAGGACGAAACCTAGACAGAAATGGACAAAACCCTTACCTACTTATCTTATTCTGCTTCATTCTACACTTACCTCACTCTGATTCTTTCTATACTTATCTTGATCTTGTCTCACCTCTTACTGTTCTACTCTGATCATTCTTACCTTTTCTACTCTAAGACAAGATGGATTTCAAACCTTGGAATCCCTACCCCTATGACATTTTTAAGAGATAGGAAGCCTAAGACAAAAGTAAAACTATTTTCTCTATTAAAAATATTGGTTGATTGTTCTGATGATCAATGCCTGATTTGCTTCTTTGATTGATTGGAATAGTATAGATGGACATCTTAGCATGTACCACCATAAGGTAATGTATTAGCTTTAGTGGATAACACACTAACCTACTTAGCTAATAAATCCCCCGCAGTAACATTCCTCATAATTACTCGCCTTGTCTGCAATTCTTTCTTTCTTACCCTGTATTTCTAACCCAGATGGACTACCCCTATACTGTTAGAAGAGAGCAGTATAGACTTGATCCTTGGTATGTCATGGTTAAGGAAGGCAATGGTGGTTTATACACTGCGCTAAGGGAACCGTAGAACTCACCAGTTCCAAAGGAGAAAGATTTGAAGTTGGAATTGCAGTAACTACTGCCACCAGATATGGAAGATGAGTTGGTCATTAATCTCTTACCTAAGACTGCCCCTATTTCTAAACGGCCATACATGATGTCCATAGAAGAGCTAAAGGAACTTAAGAAACAATTAACGGAATTACAAGAGGATGGCTACATTCGTCTGAATTCTTCACCTTGGAGAGCACCAGTTTTGTTCGTAAAGAAGAAAGATGGATTGCAAGGGATGTGCGTGGATTAAAGGTCCCTTAATGATGTCACTGTGAAGAACAAGTTTCGGTTACCCCGCATTAAGGATTTATTTAATCGGATGAGAGGAGCCGGGGTACTCTCGAAGATCGACCTCCGATCGGGATACCATCAGATGAAGATTGGACCATCAGATATTCATAAGACGGCTTTCTCGACTCGATATGGATTATATGAGTTCATCGTTATGTCGTTTGGATTAACTAATGCACCAGCTTATTTTATGGATTTGATGAATAAGATGTTTTTGGAGTATTTGGACAGATTCGTCGTGGTGTTCATCGACGATATTCTTGTCTATTCTAAGAATGAGAGTGACCATGAAGAACATCTAAGGTTGGTGCTACAGAAGTTACAAGATAATCGACTCTACACTAAGTTCAGTAAATGCGAGTTTTGGATTTCTTGGACATATCATTTCCAATGGAGGGATATCAGTGGATCCTGCTAAAGTGAAGGAGATAATGGAGTGGAGAGTGCCCACTACAGTTACTGAGATTCGAAGTTTCTTAGGACTTGCTGGATATTATCGGAGGTTTATCGAAGGATTTTCTAAGATTGCTAAGCCGATGACCTCGCTTTTGGTGAAGGAAAGAGAATTCAAGTGGGACGAGAAGTGCCAAGTATATACGGATCATAAGAGTTTGAAGTATATATCCACTCAGAAGGATCTCAACCTTAGGCAACGCCGTTGGTTATAGCTTAATACGGATTATGATTTGGAGATTCACTATCACCCGGGCAAGGCAAATTTGGTTACAGATGCCTTGAGTCGAAAGGAGCATGTTCATTTAGCTGTTGTTGCCCAGCTACTCGATGAGATTGTTGAGAATTTCAGGAGACTTAACCTGGGGATAGTTACTCACACTAAAGGAGTTATTATTGATGTGGAAACTACTTTGGAGCAAGAGATCCGCAAAGGACAAATTGATGATGCTAAGATAAAAGAGATTAAGGATCTAATTACTGAAGGTCGAGGTCCGGAATTCACGAAGGATGAGCAAGGCATGGTTCAAGGATCAGATATGAGTTCCCAAAATTGAAAGCCTTCGTGAGACTATATTGAAGAAAGCCCATGACTTGGATTATTCTATTCATCCTGGTAGTACCAAGATGTATCAGGATTTAAAGTAGAAGTGCTGGTGATATGGACTGGAGAGAGATATGGCTGCACGTGTGGTTATGTGCGATGTGTGCCAAAGAGTTAAGGTTGAACACGAGAGGCCAGCTGGACTATTATACCCATCAAGGATACCCGAGTGGAAGTGAGGAGAGATTGGTATGGACTTCATTACTGGATTGCCTCGCACCCAGAAAGGATATGATTATATGGGTTATTATGGATAGACTGACCAAAGTGGCTCATTTCATTCCGGTCAAGACTACTTATAAGGTATCTCAATTGGCAGAGTTATATATGGCTCGGATTGTGTCTCTACACGGGGCACCAAAGAAGATCATTTTGGATAGAGGATCACAGTTTACCCCCGAATTTTGGAAAAGTTTTCATGAGAATATGGATACGAAGTTGAAATCAAAGTTCGGCCCACCTCATACTGATGGACAAACTGAAAGGACTAATCATGTATTGGAATACATGTTGAGAACTTGTGCCCTTCAGCATGGTAGTAGTTGGGACGAGAGTCTACCTTATGCTGAGTTCTCATATAATAATATTTACCAAGCCAGTCTGAAGATGTCACCATTCGAGACTCTGTATGGCAGGAAATGCAGGACTCCTCTATATTGGGATAAGACTAGAGGAAGACAATTCTTTGGACCTGAACTTATTCAGGAAGCAGAAGAACAAGTCTGTATAATCAAGGAGAATTTGAGGGTAGCTCAGACCTGGCAAGAGAGCTACGCTGGTAATAGAAGAAGACCACTGGGATTTGAGGAAGGAGATCATGTATACCTCAAGGTGTCACCACTTCGTGGAATGAGGAGTTTTAAAGACGAGAGTAAATTGTCCCCTCACTTTGTTGGACTATTCTGAGTTTTTAGGCAAGTTGAAGAGATGGCCTATCAACTCGAGCTACCTGATAATTTATCTGATGTGCATGATGTATTCCATGTATCTCAGTTGAAGAGATGTCTCAGGGTACCTGAAGAACAATTACCAATGGAAGACCTTAGAGTTCAAGAGGACTTGACTTATGCTGAGTACCCCACCAAGATTTTGGATACTTTGACTCGAGTTACGAGAAATAAGGTGATAAAGATGTGTAAAGTACAATGGAGTCACCACGATGAAGATGAAGCAGCTTGGGAAAGAGAAGAAGAGCTTCGCATAGATTTTCCCCACCTTTTCCCTCGTTCTTCTTAAATCTCGGGGACGAGATTATTTTTAAGGGGGGTAGGATTTGTAATACCCACTTTGTAATAGCTAGATAAAATACCAATAGAGAAAACAATTTCTCTCTTTATGTGAGTTTGAACTTTATGCACCATCATATGAGAACACCATGTCCAAAAACAATTAATAAAAATATATACTACCAAATTATGCATCATGCTCGATTTTATTCTGTGTGCATTTTGTGGCAACATATAATAATGTGTGAAAGAAATATATTAATACCCAAATGGGAATTTAAGATTTGAAAGAAATTCTAGAATTTAGAAGGGAAAAGAAAATAAGTATTGTGTGGATAAAGTAAGTAATTAAAAGTATATTATTCCAAGACTAGATTTTGAACTTGTATAATTTGACCCAAAGCTGAAATTATATTCAAATTCAAATCTGGATTCAAATAATTATGAATAAAAAAAAGAAGAAAAACAGAAAATAAAAAGAGAAAAGAATAAGACCTTACCTGGGCCGGCTACCACCAATTCGGCCCGGTTGGATAACACACCACGGCGGCCCATCAGAACCACGCTCGACCGCCCGTGTGGCCCTGACGGCTGGGGCCCACGAGCCAGCCGCTCGCCGTGCGCGGGGTGTGCACCTGTCTCTTGCGTGTGGACCCGATCGCCAGAGACGGAAGCAGCGCGCGCAAGCTTCATGTACCGCTGGCGTGTGGGGCCAGGGCGTCAGTAGATCGTCAACCTCCTCGCCGAACTCCACGGGCGCCGTTGCGTACTCAGCGGCGTGGTGGCGTTGAGCTCATGCCGATCCCCGCGCGCCCATAAAAGCTTGGTCGACTTCCTCCCCTCCGCTACCCTCTCGCGCAGAACCCTTTTTCTCCGTAACAAAAGTCGCCGCCGCCGTGGTGAAGATACTCGCTGGGCCGCCGTTCACCGGGGCCAGACCATCTGCGCATCGATCGTCGGTAAGACTCATGTGCTCGGTGCCTCCCTTCTTCCCGTGATTGTTTTCCGTCGAGTCGAGCTCCCGAGTACCCAAACCATAGGCCGAATTTACTCACCAGAGCTCTAAACTGCCTCAGTTCCGCCGTGGTGCGTGGTCAGCGCTGCCCTTTGCCTCCCGCCTACCAATAGACCTCGGAGTGTATTCGCCATGTCCTCCTTCACGTGTCGACCCAACGAATCGAGGTTTGGGGCAGTGCTTGGAAGGGTGTGTCGCTCGGTAATGGCGCGTTCGCCGTCGGGGGGGGGCGCTGTTGGCCGTGCCCGGGCATCTCTGGGGAAGACGAGTGATGGTCGTTGATTCAGTGATCAACGGTGTAGATTATTTCCTACGTGTACCTGTTCGCGGGATGATCCGTGCCATTCAGGGTTGATCGGATGGCTCGGGCTGGGCTTCTAGGGTTTTAAATCTGGGGCGCCAGTTCTTGATCGTGCGGTGATCGAGCGATACTGATTTCGGCTAGGGATAAGTCTAATCCTGGCGGTCGAAGATAGATCGAACGGCCTAGATCGCTTCATACCCCTTCGGTAGGCAGATTTATTAAAGAGACCCTCAAGATTCCCTACATAGAACCCGCAGTCCTGCGTAGGTTGGCTCTGTGTCTTAGGAAGTTTTACACTAGGGCCCCTGCAGATTTCTGGATTCATGCGCCCAGTCCCAGGAGTTAGAAAATTAGAGAAAATGGATTTAAAATAGTTTTAATATGAAAATAATTGCTAGAACTTCAATAATTCATAGAAAATTCATACTAACTCCAAATTGATCCATTCCAGTTTCTAAAATTTTATAATTTTATTCTCTATCACTTAGTGTCTCTGTTTTATCATGAAAACAGTAAGAAATTTATTTATCACTTAATCCTATTTAAAGCACATAAAACCTTTGAAAATGCATAACTTAAAATCTATAACTCAGAAAATTATGATTTCTGTTCCTAGGATTTTATTTTAATATGTAGAATATCTCTGTGTATTTTGTTTACATGCTTGGTGTAATGTTAATTTTCCCTATATCCTGTGCTTGTTTGTATTGTGGCGAGTAGAAGAGCCCGTGACCGAGGACCCTGGTGAGCAGCAGGTTGAGATAGCTGAGCAGGAGCTCATTGAAGGCAAGTTGTGCCCTTGACCACTTTTTACCCAATAATGTTCTTTAATATCACTTATCCATGCATAGGTTAATTTTGATGGGACCCAATAGGTTACCCTAGATTTGTCTATCTCATTACCTTGTTTACCCCTGTATCACTTGGGTAGTTTGCTATTGCTTTATATGGTTTTGGGATAATCATTTATTACCTCTATGTTCCAATTCTTGTTGTTATTCTGTTTATGTTCATGTTGTTATCATTAATGTTAATTGGAACATAGAGCTTAACTTGAGAACCACGTGCCACCACAAGGGTGGAATGGGACGCCCTTGGCTGACTAATTAGGAAAGCTAGTGGAAGACTACCTTACCCGAAAGGGGCAAGGGCAGTAGGGGAGAGGTCAGTGCGGGGAGGTCCCTGGTTGATTTTGCTGCGATGGCGGTCAGCCAGGAACCCTTTACTGGATCTTCCCATAAACTGTAGCGGGTTTTCGGAAGCTAGTGGAACTTTGTAAAGGCCTCGTAGTGTTGCCCTGCCGTGCTTCCTAGGTAGAGGTATATGAGGAGTCGCGACCCCTTGGCAGATGGGTAACATGACTTGTGGGTAAAGGGTACAACCTCTGCAGAGTGTAAATCTGGTATACTAGCCGAGCTCACGGTCATGAGCAGCTCAGGACTCTCTGATGTTTAAATTATGGAACTTAAATTCAATTTTGTCATTTGCATTGCATGGGTTTGTTATTAATTTTGTTCTATTACTTTACTTATGGTTTGGTATTTACTTACACTTAGTAATTGCTAATAAAATTTTGACCAACTACTTAAAAGCAATGCTCAGCTTTAACCCCTGTCATTGATTAAGCCTTACACATCACATGAACTCACACCTTTGTGAGTTTATGTCCACTGGTTCCCCACAACTTGTTGAGCTATGATCATGTGTGAGCTCACCCTTGCTGTCTCACACCCCCCCACAGGAGAAGAACAGGTGGTTTCAAGTGGAGTCAAGTATCGAGGAGTTCGATCTGATCTAGGTGGCGTTTCTCAGTCGACATTGGCGCCGACGATCCTTAGTTTGTTTTATCTTTATTACTTTATTTTGTAATAAGTCTTCCGCTATGTAATAAATACTCTGATGTTAATGACATTTATCTCTATACACTCTGTTATTATATGTGTTGTCTTCTTGGCGCATGTATGAGATGCACCCGGCTTTGTTCCTTAAAGCCGGGTGTTACACTGGACATCCGAGCCGGAGCCCGACCCGTCAAGCAGCCGCTGCGCCGATTCGACGAGGAGAAGCGCAGAGCCATAGGCGAGGAGATTCACAAACTAATGGCGGCAGGGTTCATCAAAGAGGTATTCCATCCCGAATGGCTTGCCAACCCTATGCTTGTGAGAAAGAAAGGGGGGAAATGGCAGATGTGTGTAGACTACACTGGTCTCAACAAAGCATGTCCGAAGGTTCCCTACCCTCTGCCTCGCATCGACCAAATCGTGGATTCCACTGCTGGGTGCGAAACCCTGTCTTTCCTCGACGCCTACTCAGGGTATCATCAAATCAAGATGAAAGAGTCCAACCAGCTCGCGACTTCTTTATCACACCCTTCGGCATGTACTGCTATGTCACCATGCCGTTCGGTTTGAGGAATGCGGGCGCGACGTACCAGCGGTGCAAGAACCATGTGTTCGGCGAACACATTGGCCGCACGGTCGAGGCCTACGTCGATGACATCGTAGTTGTCGGCGTTCCGAGACCGGGGGGTCCCCGAGCCGACGAGTGAGAGTGCCGCGTGCCCCAGCCCAGATGGGTCGAGCGCGTGGGCGAGCGCGAAGGGGGGAACAGAGAGAGAGGTCGGTGGCCGGAGCCGGGTCGTGAGGGAGTCGGAGAATTCCCGCGGCCTTCGCGTTTGTCCCGCGCCCAGGTCGGGTGCGCTTGCAGTAGGGGGTTACAAGCGTCCGCGCGAGGTGAGGGGAGCGAGCGGCCCCGAGAGAGCGCCTGCCCCTGCCCTTCGTCCCCGCGAGGCCAACCTTCTCTAAGAAGGCCCTGGTCCTTCCTTTTATAGTCGTAAGGAGAGGATCCAGGTGTACAAGATGGGGGTGTAGCAAGGTGCTACGTGTCTAGCGAGGGAGAGCTAGCGCCCTATGTACATGCCAAGGTGGCAGCCGGAGAGATCTTGGCACCCTGTTGGTGTGGCGTCGTGGCTGTTGGAGGAGTAACGGAGCCGGACGGGGGGACAGCTGTCGAAGTGGCTGGGCCCTTGCTGACGTTCTCCTGCTTTCGTAAGAGAGCTGAGAGCCGCCGTCGTCATGATCTAGCGGGGCGCCATCATTGCCTATCTGGCGTAGCTGGCCAGATGGGACGCCGGTCTTGTTCTCTGCGACCCAAGTCGGCTCAGGGCAGGGTGATGATGACGCTTCCTGTTGACGTGGCGGTCTCGTGTCCTAGGTCGGGCGTCGTGGAGGCTCCTCCGAAGCCGAGGTCAAGTCCGTCCTGCAAGACAGAGGCAGAGTCCGAGCCCTGGGTCGGGCGAGGCGGAGATCGTTCGGCAGAGGCCGAGGCGGAGTCCGAGCCCTGGGTCGGGCGAGGCGGAGTTCGTCGTCTTCCGGGGCCTTAGCCCGAGTCCGAGCCCTGGGGTCGGGCGGAGCGGAGTTCGCCGTCTTCCGGGGCCTTAGCCCGAGTCCGAGCCCTTGGTCGGGCGGAGCGGAGTTCGCCGTCTTCCGGGGCCTTAGCCCGAGTCCGAGCCCTTGGTCGGGCGGAGCGGAGTTCGCCATCTTCCGGGGCCTTAGCCCGAGTCCGAGCCCTGGGTCGGGCGGAGCGGAGTTCGCCGTCTTCCGGGGCCTTAGCCCGAGTCCGAGCCCTGGGTCGGGCGGAGCGGAGTTCGCCGTCTTCCGGGGCCTTAGCCCGAGTCCGAGCCCTGGGTCGGGCGGAGCCTCCTACGGCACCTCTGGCGAAGTCTGGTCGCCCGTTGGTCTTACCTTTTGCGTTAAACGCCCCGGTGACTCGGTCGGTTGGCGCGGTGATTTAGTCAGGGTTTCTTCTTATCGAAGGCGGGGCCTAGGGCGAGCCGGAGATGCGTCTGCCGTGAAAGAGGAGGCCTCAGGCGAGACGGAGTCATCTTAGGGTCGGCTGCCCTCGCCCGAGGCTAGGCTCGGGCGTGGCGTGGTCAAGTCACTCGTATGGACTGATCCCTGACTTAATCAAACCCATCAGGCCTCTGCAGCTTTATGCTGATGGGGGTTACCAGCTGAGAATTAGGCGTCTTGAGGGTACCCCTAATTATGGTCCCCGACAGTAGTCAAGACGAGGAAAGCCTCCGACCTCCTTTCCGACCTTGAAACGACATTCCGATGTCTCAAGGCGAAAGGTGTCAAGCTCAATCCCAAAAAGTGTGTCTTCGGGGTGCCCCGAGGCATGCTCTTGGGGTTCATCGTCCCCGAGCGGGGCATCGAAGCCAACCCGGAAAAGATCGCAGCCATTACCAGCATGGGGCCCATCAAGGACTTGAAAGGCGTACAGAGGGTCATGGGATGCCTCGCGGCTCTGAGCCGCTTCATCTCACGCCTCGGCGAAAGAGGTCTACCTCTATACCGCCTCTTAAGGAAGGCCGAGTGCTTCACTTGGACCCCTGAGGCCGAGGAAGCCCTCGGGAACCTGAAGGCGCTCCTCACAAAGGCGCCTATCTTGGTGCCCCCAGCTGCCGGAGAAGCCCTCCTGGTCTACGTCGCCGCGACCACCCAGGTGGTTAGCGCCGCGATTGTGGTCGAGAGGCAAGAAGAGGGGCATGCATTGCCCATTCAGAGGCCAGTCTACTTCGTCAGCGAGGTACTGTCCGAAACCAAGATCCGCTACCCACAAGTTCAGAAGCTGCTGTACGCGGTGATCCTAACGCGACGGAAGCTGCGACACTACTTCGAGTCTCATCCGGTAACTGTGGTGTCATCCTTCCCCCTGGGAGAGATCATCCAGTGCCGAGAGGCCTCGGGTAGGATTGCAAAGTGGGCGGTGGAGATCATGGGCGAGACAATCTCGTTCGCTCCTCGGAAAGCCATTAAGTCCCAGGTCTTGGCGGACTTCGTGGCTGAATGGGTCGACACCCAGCTACCGACGGCTCCGATCCAACCTGGAGCTCTGGACCATGTTCTTCGACGGGTCGCTGATGAAGACAGGAGCCGACGCAGGCCTACTCTTCATCTCACCCCTCGGAAAGCATCTACGCTACGTGCTACGCCTCCACTTCCCGGCGTCCAACAATGTGGCCGAATATGAGGCTCTGGTCAACGGGTTGCGGATCGCCATCGAGCTAGGGGTCCGACGCCTCGACGCTTGTGGTGACTCGCAGCTCGTCATCGACCAAGTCATGAAGAACTCCCATTGCCGCGACCCGAAGATGGAGGCCTACTGCGATGAGGTTCGGCGCCTGGAAGACAAGTTCTACGGGCTCGAGCTCAACCACATCGCTCGGCGCAACAACGAGACTGCGGACGAGCTGGCTAAAATAGCCTCGGGGCGAACGACGGTTCCCCCGGACGTCTTCTCCCAAGACCTGCATCAACCCTCTGTTAAGATCGACGACACATCCGAGCCCGAGGTACCCTCGGCCCAGTCCGAGGCACCCACGGCTCAACCCGAGGCGCCCTCGGCTCAGTCTGAGGCACCCTCAGCTCGACCCGAGGCGCCCTCGGTTCAGTCCGAGGTACCCTTGGCCCCCGAGGGTGAGGCACTGTGCGTCGAGGAGGAGTAAAGCGGGGTCGCGCCTAATCGAAACTGGCAGACCCCGTACCTGCAATATCTCCATCGAGGAGAGCTACCCCTCGACCGAGCCGAGGCTCGGCGGGTGGCGCGGCGCGCCAAGTCGTTCGTCTTGCTGGGAGATGAGAAGGAGCTCTACCACCGCAGCCCCTCAGGCATCCTCCCGCGATGCATCTCCATCGCCGAAGGTCAGGAACTCCTGCGAGAGATACACTCGGGGGCTTGCAGCCATCACGCAGCGCCTCGAGCCCTTGTCGGGAACGCTTTCCGGCAAGGCTTCTACTGGCCGACGGCAGTGGCCGACGCTACCCGAATCGTCCGCACCTGCGAAGGGTGCCAATTCTACGCGAGGCAGACCCATCTGCCCGCTCAGGCTTTGCAGACGATACCCATCACCTGGCCTTTTGCGGTGTGGGGTCTGGACCTCGTCGGCCCCTTGCAGAAGGCACCCGGGGGCTACACACACCTGCTGGTCGCCATCGACAAATTCTCTAAGTGGATCGAGTTCCGACCCCTGAACAGCATCAGGTCCGAGCAGGCGGTGGCGTTCTTCACCAACATCATCCATCGCTTTGGGGTCCCAAACTCCATCATCACCGACAACGGCACCCAATTCACCGGCAGAAAGTTCCTGGACTTCTGCGAAGATCACCACATCCGGGTGGACTGGGCCGCCGTGGCTCATCCCAAGACGAATGGGCAGGTGGAGCGTGCCAACGGCATGATTCTACAAGGGCTCAAGCCTCGGATCTACAACGACCTCAACAAGTTCGGCAAGCGATGGATGAAGGAACTCCCCTCGGTGGTCTGGAGTATGAGGACAACGCTGAGCCGAGCCACGGGCTTCACGCCGTTCTTTCTAGTCTATGGGGCCGAAGCCATCTTGCCCACAGACTTAGAATACGACTCCCCGAGGACGAGGGCCTACACCGACCAAAGCAACCAAGTCAGCCGAGAAAACTCGCTGGACCAGCTGGAGGAGGCTCGGGACTAGGCTGTAACACTCCTGGTGTTACTGTAACTAAAACTTGAGCATGACATCATAAACATTGGCATTGCATATGATTGATATACCTAGAGTGCATTTACTAGGTAAAAATTTCAAATAAGTGTATTGTTTTTGATATTTTGTAAATAGACCCCTGGATAGGAAACCTAACCCTAAATAGGGATTAAAGGGGTAAAACTTAACCCAAGATGAGAAAACCTAAAGGCTTTAGGGGAATGAGTTATAAATGTCCCCAAAGACAAAGTTGAGTCACATTTATACCCCTGGATACCAACAATCTCAAATAGAACCCTGGAAAACCCTAAAAACCAAACCCTAGGGACCTAAGTGCAAAATTAGTCCATTTTTGGACTAAAGTGCAAAAATCAAGTCAAATAAGTATCTTAAGTTATTTGGGTCACTCATATGTGAATTTGCAATCCAAAACTTAAGATTTGGACTTAAGTGCAAAAGTGCCACATTTAACCCTTTTGGGTTAAGTCTGAAATTTCAGTGATATTGGCTCCACTTTGGGGCTTTGTAACTTTCAAAGCATGGGGTTTGTGCCCTAGGTCACCACATCAAAATTATAGCCCAATTATAGGACAACAAGTTTGCTTAAGAGTGCAGGCCATGTTCTTGTAAGAAAATGGGAGATAATCATGCCCAAACTTTGGCTGTCAGGCGGATTAAGTCTGAAAATCAGACTGACACTGACATTGGATCATCTTTGGAAACAGTTTATGACTAATCTAGTAAGAATTTGCCCATGGCTGCTGTAACAAAGATGAAGATGATATAATGAACAACAACTTTGCTGCAGAACCTCGGATAGGTTGCCATGGAAATTTGAGAGAAAATCAAGCTCCAACTCGCTCTGTCAGTCAACTGAATACCATTTCCCATGGTACAGTGTCTGCACCGGATCAGACCGCCTAGCGCGGCTGTCCTCACCGTCGACGACCGATCTTCGCCGTGATTCGCGTCGCCGCCGTTGTGATTCACGTCGACAATGACCCGATAAGGCCGCCAAGTAAAAACCATGCACCTGGGGATAACTCCGGTGACTCACCGCCGTACCCCTCGTGCTCTGCGGCTGTGGCAGATAAGTTCACCGACGAGAGCCGCCTTCCGGCCTTGTGCCACGTGCCTGAGTATCTCCACCGCATCACCGTAAGCCTTAGTGACTCTCCGTTGATCGCCGGAATGACCGCCACGGTAGAAGCCACGAATCCATTGCGCCAGTATTCTTCTCCCTTTCCGGCCGCCGCGCGTCCTCCTCAAAATTCACCGGCCACCGCCCTTGGAGCCTATAAATTGAGGGTGGGGATAGTTGCGCCATGTAATCATCAAGCTATAGCACC
Source organism: Zea luxurians (assembly GCA_029449295.1). Classification (NCBI taxonomy): domain Eukaryota; kingdom Viridiplantae; phylum Streptophyta; class Magnoliopsida; order Poales; family Poaceae; genus Zea; species Zea luxurians. The sequence continues at coordinate 104,558,925 of JAOPSE010000002.1, forward strand.
CACTCTCATCTCCAATCGTTCCCCGTAGCTCCCCAATTTGGGATTACCCCCAAATCGATCGAAGAACGCCGTGAAACCAAGCTCGCCGTGGTCAGCTCAATTCGGGTCAGCTCCTCCCCTCTGCTCCCTTGTTTAAGCATTCACATACATTGGTGATACTCGCCAACCCATCCAATTGAATTAGGAGCCCACTCGTCGCCGGGAACGCGTTCATCTACCCGCAACATCCATGGTCGTCGTGGTCAGTGCAAACCATAGGGTCATTAGTGAAATTAGGTTGGGGAAATGGATCAGGGTAGGTCCAATTTGGTGATAGGCGCTCGGGAGCACCGGTCTTGGCCCCCTCCGGCCGGTTTAGCTCGCCGGAGCTAAGCTTTCCGCACGGACCGCCGCCGGGGACTTCTCTATGCAAAGGGAAAGAAGATGGGGGTTCTTAGTGCAAATAGTCAGTGACTTGGTTAAACAGTGAAATAACCTGTTCTCGGTTAGTAAAAACTTCGGGGCCCTTTCTGTAAAGACACCAGCGCGGGCGCGCGCGCGTGGGCGTGCTTCTACTGGTAGTGGGCCGACCTGGGCTGAATTCGGTCCAGTACTATTCCTCCGTTTTTCTTTTTCTTTTATCTCCAGAGCCAAAACAATTATAGAAAACAGTAGAAAAATGGCAAAATTGTAAAACCAATTTTCCTAGGTTCATAATTTTCCCTAGAATTTAATAAAAATAAGTTTGTGATTTTTAGAGGAAATAAGAAATTTTGGGGTATTTAAAATGGTTAAAAGTATTAGTTATGGATTTTTAGAAAATTATTGGTAAGTCCAAAAATGCCCAAACTTTTTATGGGAACTTAAAACAATATTTAGAAGCCTTGGGTAGAATATGAGTTGATTTGGACCATGTTTGATAACTAGAACCCAAAACCACCCCCTGCCCTATGAACTCCTTTACTGACTCCGGAAACCCTAGGTTCTCGGAGTACCGTGAAGGAAAGTTGTACTCAAGACTTAGATAATAAGTTTATATTATCTTCGCATCCTCATGAGCATCCCATGGCATCCATTCTTATGCATATATATGGTTATGTTAGAACACGAAGAAGAAGAAGTCACTGAAGAGGGAACTCCACCAACCTCAGATCCTCAAGCAGGCAACTGCTTTTATTTCGATATTTGTGGATCCGAGCAGGACTCACCTGTTAACAAAGGCAAGCCCCGGTGCATTTGCCACCCTCCTTGTTGTTTTAAATCTTTCTCACTTGCTTGATGCATTAGGTGATAGGAGTTGATTGATAAAACAATTCCTGCATTACCTTCCTTGAATTTGATTACCTTCCTTGATCACCCGTTTTACAAAAGATTTTGATGCTTAGCCTAGCTTTAGAAAAACAAAATGTTTTGTTTTTACAAAAGATGATGTGGCAAAAGTGGGTGGGATGTTTTTGAAATAAAATTTGATGGTGGATCCATCAGGGCCTTGATGGGTTCAACATCGGAAAAGATGTACCTTTGCCAGGTACCAAGTTTTTGGGATTAAATGATTAAGCTGAGACCGGGCGGGTGACTTGCACGAGAAGAGAGTCTCGGTGTAGTGTCTCCGTCTGAGTCGATTAAGGACCGTCTCGATGTAGGCTTGATGATCGAGGACCCTTTAGCTGGTCACATGCCTCGTCATGGGTAAGCCTTGCCTCGGGCAGACTAAGGCCGGAATAAGATAACACGAAATGGGCGTGGAGCGATGGCGAGAGTAGCGTGTACCCTCCGTAGCAAGAGGTTGTACGGTGGTGTATATGTGCTCTCGGTTTGCGTGAACCTGATCCGGTCTTAAGAACCCCGGTGGCGGGTTGACATATGCAAGGGTTAAGTGCTACATATGTCGTGTGATTAGAGATCCTCAGCTGAGTATAATCGATTCGGATCGCCGTACCTTCGCGGTTATGAAGACTTGGTCACTGACCTACACGTAGCATTCCACTAAAGATGATGGGTTTTTGTTAAGAAATTGGCTAGTGCAGGACCAGTGATTGAACTAGGGTAGAAAGAACTCTAGTTGCAGGTAATTGTACTTAACTTGACAAATAAAATTGGATTTTTAAGGATCCACTTTAGTAAGCATTTCTGCAAAACAGAGTCTTTGATTATTGAAAAGCCTTACCTTGACTCCCATATAACCAGCATACCCTTGAGAGTCTTTTCTTTAGTCGGGTAAGTCTTGCTGAGTAATTCCATACTCAGGGTTTATCCCTTCGTTGTTTTTAGGTGAGGAAGTAGCAGATTTCTGCTGCTTCTGTGCCAAGGTGGTTCCCAAAGAAAAAACACAAGACTGAAGTGCGGGAGGACTTGGTCCTCCATATAGATCTTTTACTTAAATCTTCTTGGGAGGAGTTTTTGCCTCCCTTGGTTTGTATAATATTATTACTCTACACTCGTTTTTAGTTCTGGTCTGTAATAGAACAACTTGAGCTTGCTTTTAAATAAATGTGGATTATGTAATCGCTTCCGCAATTTTTATCTCCGATGTTCTATAATGTCTGCAAGACGGGTGAATCGTTCCTGGTAAGGTAAGGAAGGATACCGAAGTTGTCAAGTAATTCAGGGGCACATACAGGGTTGTCTGAAGTCCGTTGGACAAGGACAACTGTAGGTGGGCCTAATTACTTGGGAGGTTCCGTCACAGCTGGTATCGGAGCGTAGCCTTTCTTTGCAGACGTTATGAGGCATCTTCAAAAGGATTTTCGAAAGTCTTACCTAAAAATTCTTTTCTCTTCTTACCTAAGTATTCTGAAGAGTTTATCTTAAAGACCAGATAGGAAGAGTGCAATGTATAGAAGGTTGAATCGACTAAGGTTGATTCTGTACTTACACATGCATGATGCTAAGAATTATATTAATAAATTTTCCCCCTTAGAAAGATGCCGCCACGCACAAGGCTAACGGCACGTAAGTCAACGGGACCAATTGGAGTACCCCGGCATCAACTAGCCCCTCGACACGAAAGCAGCAGCAGCGGAAGTAATGACCCCATAGGAGACCTTGAAGCCCGAGTGAGTCGACTTCAAGCAGAGCTGCAACACAGGACCAATGCTTGGGTCGCAGACGGAGATAGAATCAATGAACTAAGAAGGGACATCCGTCACCTGCAGGATCAGCTTGCTGATCGAGACTTAGCACTTGACTAGGCAGTACAGTCTCATTTGCTGGCATGTGCTAAGGAAGCAAGGGCTCAGGCCCGAATTAAAGAACTTAGCTCAACTGTCGACGACCTGCAGGTCTACTGCAATACGTTGCATGAGGAAGTCCATATATTATACTCACAATTACACCCTAGTGTGCCTGCACACTCTGCTGAGGCGGAAGCCGGACCCTCTCACGTTGCGGGACGCGCGTTGGGTGGGGAGTTAGACCTTTTTGAACCCCCTCCTTCTTTGAGGTTGGTTGACGTCTGGACTCCCACACCTGACGATGAGGCCGCCAAAAGTAACGGAAAGCAGGACTAATGGTGTAATAGAAGTAGAGTAGTGTATTGTAGAATGCACGGTTGTATAATAGGTTGAACATTTGTATAATGGGTAATGTATCCTGTTATGTAATATCGAGTCTGTATCATTACTTTTTATAGTAATGTAAAATGGAAGGTCTCTTTGGCATATTATGTTTATTCAAATATTTTTGCCTCAGATGCCGACCAGGACTCGTGGACAGGACGCAGCCGGAACTTCTGGGGGTCGGGATGTCACCCCAAATCCACCTCCGGTTCCACCCACGCTAGCCGAGGCGATTGCCGCCTTGGTGAATGCCACCGCAGACAATACCTGCTTCCTTAGGGAAATGGCGGGTCAACAGCAGGTCCAGCAGCAGGCAGGAAGAGGTTTTCAGCAAGGTCCCCGTGAAACCACCTATCTGGACTTCTCCGAAACTCGTCCACCTCTATTCACCAAGGCAGAAGACCCGCTAGAAGCCGACGAGTGGATACGAGTTATTGAACAAAAGTTTGGTCTTCTTCGTTGTTCTGAAACACAGAAGCCATTGTTCGCGGCACAGCAACTACGTGGCCCTGCCAGTACTTGGTGGGGAAATTTTGTGGCTATCCAACCTGACAACCATCAAATCACCTGGGAAGAATTTAAAGCAGCCTTCCGTGAGCACTACATACCGGAAGGGGTGCTGCATATGAAACAAGAGGAATTCATGAAGCTGAAACAAGGAGGAGACACCATCAATCAGTATCTTAACAAGTTTAATCACCTGTCGCAGTATGCCATCGACCAGGTGAATACTGATTTGAAGAAAAAGAATTGTTTTATGAGAGGTCTAAATGACCGGTTGCAGCGAAAGATGGCCACATGTATTGATCTCACATATGGAAAGGCTGTCAGTACAACCTTATCTGTGGAAGCAAAATATGCAAGTTCTAGGAAGAATAAGGGATTCAGTGGTGAGAGGCCTACTCAGGGCCAGGCGAAGAGGCAACGGTTCGTCATCCGGCCTTCTAGCCAAAACCGTACATTTTCCCGTCCATCAGCATTCCCTTTCAAACAGCCCATTATTATCCGCCCCAACAATACCTCCACTTCCCCAAATCAGCCGGGTGCCCCAGGCACTCGATTCCCTACCTTGCCCAGCTCTTCAACTGGGTGTTTCAACTGTGGCAAATCAGGACATTTTATCAAAGACTGCCCATACCCCAAGCAAAATCAATCCAATGCTCAGCAAGGAACTAGGAAGTCCACTCAGCCCAAGGGAAATGCTGTGGGGAGAAATACCAAGAAAACGGGGCGTGTATACTACACTCAAGTGGCCACTACACCGGAAGGAGAGCCGGTGATGATGGGTACGTTTCCCGTGGCCAGTCACCCTGCAATTATTCTTTTTGATTCTGGTGCTTCACATACCTTCATTAGCAAGAAATTTGTGGAGCAACATCACATTGCATGCCATGAATCAAGAGAGGGATTTAAAATTCATTCACCTGGGGGACACAATTGTACTAGAGAAGTGGCCTATGAAGTGCCAGTAACAATGGCCGGACGGAACTTTCCTGCTAACATGATTGTTCTGAAAGGCCAGGATATAGATGTAATTTTGGGTATGAATTGGTTAACCCAACACAAGGCAATCCTCAACACTGAACTCAGAACTGTCAGGTTGAGCTATAATCAAGAAGAAATTCTTTTGTCTCTCCCCGTAACCAATCCAGCCAAAGCTTCTGGTAGAATATTTGAAGCCATTGTACCGGAAATCAAGAACATTCCGGTAGTATGTGAGTTTCCAGATGTATTTCCGGAAGATTTGCCTGGACTACCCCCTGAAAGAGATGTAGAATTCGTAATTGAGCTAAAGCCCGGTACGGCTCCTATCTCCCGAAGATCGTACCGTATGCCCCCTAATGAGTTGGCGGAATTGAAGATTCAATTACAAGATCTACTGAATAAGGGATTCATCCGGCCAAGCTCGTCCCCATGGGGTTGCCCCCCATTTTTGTTAAGAAGAAGGATCAAACCTTGCGGATGTGCGTGGATTATCGACCCCTGAATGAGGTCACCATCAAGAATAAGTACCCTCTTCCAAGGATCGACATCTTATTTGATCAACTGACTGGGGCGAGGGTATTTTCCAAAATTGATCTCAGGTCGGGCTATCACCAAATCCGTATTCGGCCCGAGGATATACCGAAGACCGCATTTACTACGCGGTATGGATTGTTTGAATACTTGGTAATGTCTTTCGGGCTCACAAATGCTCCTGCCCACTTCACCTATTTGATGAACTCGGTGTTCATGCCCGAGTTGGACAAGTTCGTGGTGGTCTTCATCGACGATATTTTGATATACTCTAAAAATGAAGAGGAGCATGCTCAGCATCTACGGATTGTATTGACACGCCTGAGGGAACATCAGCTGTATGCCAAGTTCAGCAAGTGCGCGTTCTGGCTGGAGGAAATTCAATTTTTGGGGCACGTGTTATCAGCTAAAGGAATTGCGGTAGATCCTAGCAAGGTCAAAGATATTCTGGAGTGGAAACCCCCAACCACTGTTCACCAAGTCCGGAGTTTTCTTGGACTAGCTGGATATTATCGCAGATTCATACCCGATTTTTCTAAGCTTGTGAAGCCAATCACAAGTTTATTGAATAATGATATTAAATTCAATTGGTCTTCTAAGTGTAATGAAGCCTTTGAGCAATTGAAGACATTATTAACCACTGCTCCGGTATTGGCTCAACCGGACATCACTAAGCCTTTTGATGTATATTGTGATGCATGTGGCAGTGGGCACGGCTGTGTACTGATGCAAGAAGGCCGAGTAATTGCGTATGCTTCAAGGCAGTTGCGCCGACATGAGGAGCATTATCCAACTCATGATCTGGAGCTAGCTGCTGTGGTTCATGCCCTAAAAATATGGCGTCACTATCTGCTGGGAAATATCTGTCACATATATACAGATCATAAAAGTTTGAAGTACATCTTCACCCAGTCAGAGTTAAATATGAGGCAAAGACGATGGCTTGAGCTCATTAAAGATTATGAATTGGAGATCCATTATCACCCAGGCAAGGCCAATGTGGTGGCAGATGCATTGAGTCGTAAGACTTCCTGCCACTGTCTTATGGCAAAGACCTCCGAGAACACTTTATGTCAAGAAATGGAGAAGCTAAACCTGGGGATAATCCAGCAAGGGACTCTAAATCAGCTAAAGCTTGAGTCAATCATTCTGCAAAAGATAATTGATGCTCAAAAGGATAATCTGGGCATGAATCACATACGAGAGAAGATAAGGGCTAGAACAGCCAAATGTTTCAAGGAAGACGATCAAGGTGTGTTATGGTTTAACAACCGCATAGTAGTGCCAAAGAATGAAGAACTCCGCCAGCAAATCTTAGATGAAGCGCATCTTAGTCGCTATTCTATTCATCCGGGAAGCACTAAGATGTATCATGATCTAAAACAACACTACTGGTGGACGAAGATGAAAATTGAAATTGCACGCTATGTGGCTAAGTGTGACACTTGCAGACGTGTCAAGGCCATACACATGAAAACTACCGGTCCATTGCAGTCATTACCAATACCAACATGGAAATGGGAAGACATAAGCATGGACTTCATTGTGGGATTGCCCAGGACCGCGAAAGGGTATGACTCTATCTGGGTGATTGTTGATCGACTTACAAAGGTTGCTCATTTTCTGCCGGTCAAGACATATTACCCAGTACTTACCTATGCGGAATTATATATTGCTCGTATTCTCAGTTTGCATGGTATTCCAAAGACTATAGTGTCGGATCGTGGACCACAATTTGTATCCAAATTTTGGGAAGAACTTCATAAATCCCTGGGTACTAAGTTACTCCACAGTTCAGCCTATCATCCTCAAACCAGTGGACAAACTGAGAGAGTGAACCAAATACTTGAAGATATGTTGCGGGCATGTGTCCTGGATTTCTCACCAAAATGGGATGAATGTTTACCCTTGGCAGAGTTTTCATACAATAATAGTTATCAAGAAAGTATTAGGATGGCACCTTTTGAAGCTTTATATGGACAACGATGTCGGACTCCGCTAAATTGGTCTGAACCTGGTGAAAGGTGCTTCTTTAGACCTGATCTGGTGAAAGAAGCCGAGGATAAGGTTCAGAAAATTAATCATAATATGAAGAAAGCACAAGCTCGTCAGAAGAGTTATGCAGACACACGGCGAAATCCCTTATATTTCCTGGAAGGAGACTATGTTTACCTGAAAGTTTCACCAATAAAGGGAGTATCGCGTTTCGGGGTAAAGGGAAAGCTTGCACCCAGGTACATTGGTCCATTTCCTATTCTTCAAAGATATGGGCCAGTGGCGTATCGACTCCAACTACCCGAAACCTTGTCTGCTGTGCATAATGTGTTCCATGTGTCACAATTGAAGAAGTGTCTTCGGGTTCCCGATCGAACCATTGAAGTAACTGATGTTGTCCTTGAGCCGGACTTGACCTATTCTGAGCATCCTATTCGAGTCTTGGATCAAAAGGACAGGGTTACCCGAAGAAAAACTCTCAAGTTTTATAAGATACAGTGGAACCAGCATTCTGAAGATGAGGCTACGTGGGAAACTCAAGACTTCTTGAATAAGAATTTCCCAGGCTTTCTAGCCTCATGTAATTTGTAAAATGTATATAGTTATGGCAATAAAGGAATGAACCCCACACCACCCTGCCTTGTACCAGAAATAAGGAAATAAAAATGTGACACATTTCCTTTTCCATTACTCACCCTAGGACTTTAAATCTCGGGACGAGATTCTTTTATGGGGGGAAGGATGTAACACTCCTGGTGTTACTGTAACTAAAACTTGAGCATGACATCATAAACATTGGCATTGCATATGATTGATATACCTAGAGTGCATTTACTAGGTAAAAATTTCAAATAAGTGTATTGTTTTTGATATTTTGTAAATAGACGCCTGGATAGGAAACCTAACCCTAAATAGGGATTAAAGGGGTAAAACTTAACCCAAGATGAGAAAACCTAAAGGCTTTAGGGGAAAGAGTTATAAATGTCCCCAAAAACAAAGTTGAGTCACATTTATACCCCTGGATACCAACAATCTCAAATAGAACCCTGGAAAACCCTAAAAACCAAACCCTAGGGACCTAAGTGCAAAATTAGTCCATTTTTGGACTAAAGTGCAAAAATCAAGTCAAATAAGTATCTTAAGTTATTTGGGTCACTCATATGTGAATTTGCAATCCAAAACTTAAGATTTGGACTTAAGTGCAAAAGTGCCACATTTAACCCTTTTGGGTTAAGTCTGAAATTTCAGTGATATTGGCTCCACTTTGGGGCTTTGTAACTTTCAAAGCATGGGGTTTGTGCCCTAGGTCACCACATCAAAATTATAGCCCAATTATAGGACAACAAGTTTGCTTAAGAGTGCAGGCCATGTTCTTGTAAGAAAATGGGAGATAATCATGCCCAAACTTTGGCTGTCAGGCGGATTAAGTCTGAAAATCAGACTGACACTGACATTGGATCATCTTTGGAAACGGTTTATGACTAATCTAGTAAGAATTTGCCCATGGCTGCTGTAACAAAGATGAAGATGGTATAATGAACAACAACTTTGCTGCAGAACCTCGGATAGGTTGCCATGGAAATTTGAGAGAAAATCAAGCTCCAACTCGCTCTGTCAGTCAACTGAATACCATTTCCCATGGTACAGTGTCTGCACCGGATCAGACCGCCAGCGCGGCTGTCCTCACCGTCGACGACCGATCTTCGCCGTGATTCGCGTCGCCGCCGTTGTGATTCACGTCGACAATGACCCGATAAGGCCGCCAAGTAAAAACCATGCACCTGGGGATAACTCCGGTGACTCACCGCCGTACCCCTCGTGCTCTGCGGCTGTGGCAGATAAGTTCACCGACGAGAGCCGCCTTCCGGCCTTGTGCCACGTGCCTGAGTATCTCCACCGCATCACCGTAAGCCTTAGTGACTCTCCGTTGATCGCCGGAATGACCGCCACGGTAGAAGCCACGAATCCATTGCGCCAGTATTCTTCTCCCTTTCCGGCCGCCGCGCGTCCTCCTCAAAATTCACCGGCCACCGCCCTTGGAGCCTATAAATTGAGGGCGGGGATAGTTGCGCCATGTAATCATCAAGCTATAGCACCCACTCTCATCTCCAATCGTTCCCCGTAGCTCCCCAATTTGGGATTACCCCGAAATCGATCGAAGAACGCCGCGAAACCAAGCTCGCCGTGGTCAGCTCAATTCGGGTCAGCTCCTCCCCTCTGCTCCCTTGTTTAAGCATTCACATACATTGGTGATACTCGCCAACCCATCCAATTGAATTAGGAGCCCACTCGTCGCCGGGAACGCGTTCATCTACCCGCAACATCCATGGTCGTCGTGGTCAGTGCAAACCATAGGGTCATTAGTGAAATTAGGTTGGGGAAATGGATCAGGGTAGGTCCAATTTGGTGACAGGCGCTCGGGAGCGCCGGTCTTGGCCCCCTCCGGCCGGTTTAGCTCGCCGGAGCTAAGCTTTCCGCACGGACCGCCGCCGGGGACTTCTCTATGCAAAGGGAAAGAAGATGGGGGTTCTTAGTGCAAATAGTCAGTGACTTGGTTAAACAGTGAAATAACCTGTTCTCGGTTAGTAAAAACTTCGGGGCCCTTTCTGTAAAGACACCAGCGCGAGCGCGCGCGCGTGGGCGTGCTTCTGCTGGTAGTGGGCCGACCTGGGCTGAATTCGGTCCAGTACTATTCCTCCGTTTTTCTTTTTCTTTTATCTCCAGAGCCAAAACAATTATAGAAAACAGTAGAAAAATGGCAAAATTGTAAAACCAATTTTCCTAGGTTCATAATTTTCCCTAGAATTTAATAAAAATAAGTTTGTGATTTTTAGAGGAAATTAGAAATTTTGGGGTATTTAAAATGGTTAAAAGTATTAGTTATGGATTTTTAGAAAATTATTGGTAAGTCCAAAAATGCCCAAACTTTTTATGGGAACTTAAAACAATATTTAGAAGCCTTGGGTAGAATATGAGTTGATTTGGACCATGTTTGATAACTAGAACCCAAAACCACCCCCCTACCCTATGAACTCCTTTACTGACTCCGGAAACCCTAGGTTCTCAGAGTACCGTGAAGGAAAGTTGTACTCAAGACTTAGATAATAAGTTTATATTATCTTCGCATCCTCATGAGCATCCCATGGCATCCATTCTTATGCATATATATGGTTATGTTAGAACACGAAGAAGAAGAAGAAGTCACTGAAGAGGGAACTCCACCAACCTCAGATCCTCAAGCAGGCAACTGCTTTTATTTCGATATTTGTGGATCCGAGCAGGACTCACCTGTTAACAAAGGCAAGCCCCGGTGCATTTGCCACCCTCCTTGTTGTTTTAAATCTTTCTCACTTGCTTGATGCATTAGGTGATAGGAGTTGATTGATAAAACAATTCCTGCATTACCTTCCTTGAATTTGATTACCTTCCTTGATCACCCGTTTTACAAAAGATTTTGATGCTTAGCCTAGCTTTAGAAAAACAAAATGTTTTGTTTTTACAAAAGATGATGTGGTAAAAGTGGGTGGGATGTTTTTGAAATAAAATTTGATGGTGGATCCATCAGGGCCTTGATGGGTTCAACATCGGAAAAGATGTACCTCTGCCAGGTACCAAGTTTTTGGGTTGAAAAGATTAAGCTGAGACCGGGCGGTTGACTTGCACGAGAAGAGAGTCTTGGTGTAGTGTCTCCGTCTGAGTCGATTAAGCACTGTCTCGATGTAGGCTTGATGATCGAGGACCCTTTAGCTGGTCACATGCCTCGTCATGGGTAAGCCTTGCCTCGGGCAGACTAAGGCCGGAATAAGATAACACGAAATGGGCGTGGAGCGGTGGCGAGAGTAGCGTGTACCCTCCGTAGCAAGAGGCTGGATGGTGGTGTATCTGTGCTCTCGGTTTGCGTGAACCTGATCCGGTCTTAAGAACCCCGGTGGCGGGTTGACATATGCAAGGGTTAAGTGCTACATATGTCGTGTGATTGGAGATCCTCAGCTGAGTATAATCGATTCGGATCGCCGTACCTTCGCGGTTATGAAGACTTGGTCACTGACCTACACGTAGCATTCCACTAAAGATGATGGGTTTTTGTTAAGAAATTGGCTAGTGCAAGACCAGTGATTGAACTAGGGTAGAAAGAACTCTAGTTGCAGGTAATTGTACTTAACTTGACAAATAAAATTGGATTTTTAAGGATCCACTTTAGTAAGCATTTCTGCAAAACAGAGTCTTTGATTATTGAAAAGCCTTACCTTGACTCCCATATAACCAGCATACCCTTGAGAGTCTTTTCTTTAGTCGGGTAAGTCTTGCTGAGTAATTCCATACTCAGGGTTTATCCCTTCGTTGTTTTTAGGTGAGGAAGTAGCAGATTTCTGCTGCTTCTGTGCCAAGGTGGTTCCCAAAGAAAAAACACAAGACTGAAGTGCGGGAGGACTTGGTCCTCCATATAGATCTTTTACTTAAATCTTCTTGGGAGGAGTTTTTGCCTCCCTTGGTTTGTATAATATTATTACTCTACACTCGTTTTTAGTTCTGGTCTGTAATAGAACAACTTGAGCTTGCTTTTAAATAAATGTGGATTATGTAATCGCTTCCGCAATTTTTATCTCCGATGTTCTATAATGTCTGCAAGACGGGTGAATCGTTCCTGGTAAGGTAAGGAAGGATACCGAAGTTGTCAAGTAATTCAGGGGCACATACAGGGTTGTCTGAAGTCCGTTGGACAAGGACAACTGTAGGTGGGTCTAATTACTTGGGAGGTTCCGTCACGCAGGCCTTGCTACACTCGGCGCGGTACCAGCAGTCCCTGCGACGCTACCACGCCCGAGGGGGTCCGATCCCGAGACCTCCAGGTGGGCGACCTGGTGCTTCGGCTGCGACAAGACGCCCGAGGGCGGCACAAGCTCACGCCTCCCTGGGAGGGGCCATTCGTCATCGCCAAGGTTCTGAAGCCCGGAACATACAAGCTGGCCAACAGCCAAGGCGAGGTCTACGACAACGCCTGGAACATCCAACAGCTACGTCGCTTCTACCCTTAAGATGTTTTCAAGTTGATCATATACCTCGCACCCACGCAAAGTTTAGTCATCAAGGAAGGGTCGGCCTCGCCTCGGCAAAGCCCGACCCTCCCTCGGGGGCTAAAAGGGGGGGAACCCCCTCTGCGTCGAATTTTCCTCGAAAAAAGATCTTTTCTGCCAGAATGTCTTTTGCGCTTTTTGGCTACTTCGAAAGTGGATCCTGAAAACGACGGAGTACACGTAAGCAGCCAAGGTTGACCGAGCCGAGGGACTCCTACGCCTCCGGGATACGGATACCTCACTCATCACCTTCTGCGATAAGTAACTCACGTTCGGATAAGTGATTCTGCGGACCGAACAAGTCTTCACGCGCGAAAGCTCTTCTGCCAAAGCGATCCTTCGAGCCTTCTCGACTGCGTCGGTGACAGAGCCCCATGGACGGGTAAGAGTGCGCGTAAGCGGCAAGGCCGACCGAGCCGAGGGACTCCTACGCCTCCGGGATACGGATACCTCACTCATCACCTTCCACGAGAAGCAACTCTTGCTCGCACAAACATTTCTGTTACCAACAAAAAAGTCCAGATACTCGAAATAAAAGGAAAATAGACGTAGCTTTACAACACGGCGAGGGTGTGTTTAGGCCTCGGCGGCCGTAGGAAACACACGCTACAAGATAATCCGATCCTACAGGCTCGGATCTTGACGGCTGAAGGGAGCAGCAGCACCCTTGGCATCGACGACACCTTCGGCGAGGGCCGACCTAGCCTCGGACGGCGACGAGGTCCGAGGATCTCCACTCTGGAGGACGACGTCATCACCACGCCCGGGCCATCGCCGCCAGGGTCTTCTCTGGGAATCCGGCCCGAGCAGGCGGCTCGGCCGGTCACCCCGGGGCCTCAGCCAGTTACCTTCCAAGGACGTCAATCCGGCCCGAGCAGGCGGCTCGGCCGGTCACCCCGGGGCCTCGGCCAGCTGCCCTCCAGGGACGTCAGCCTGACCCGAGGCCTCGGCTAGTCAATTCCGGTGTCGGTCCCGCTAACGGACAACCCGGCCAGGCTCCGGCCAACCAGGTTTCCTTTTCGAGCCAACTCTGCCTCTGTCCATGTTGACGCCGCTACCCCTGGCCTCGGCTCATCGAAGAGCGGCCGAGGGGTTCCTTTAACTAAGTTAGAGAAGCCTCGGACAACAAGGCCGACCGAGCCGAGGAACTCCTACGCCTCCGGGATACAGATACCTCACTCGTCACCTGTACACGGGGCGACTCACGCTTGGTGAAGCAGTACAGACAACCAACAGGCGAGTCTCGGTGCTCGAAAAGGAGGAAAATACACGGCTCCGTGCCGAAATCACATACATGTTCAGGTCCCGACAGCCACAATGAACAAAAACACTGGCACTCAAGGTGCCATTACAAACGGAACTCCGGTTCCGCCTTCGCAGGTACGAACAACCCCACTCAACGGGGGAGAGGCCTGCGGAGCAACAGAAGATCGACGAACGGCTTGTCGTCGCCCGCCCCAGCCGCGGCGACGACGACGACTTCTGTCCCGGGGGGCCAAACAGCAGCAGCGATGACCTCAGGGCGGATGTTGCTGCCAGGAGGCCCCCGCCCATGCCCAAACTCGAGAGGCAAGGACGGGTAGAAGGCTGTAGAGTTGGAGGTCGGTCCGCGGGTGGCGCCGGCAAACTCGTCGGTGGCGGAACCTCTTCCAGCTGCCATGGCGGGAGGCAGCACCGGGAGCGGCTCCGAAGCCGCTCGGCCCAGCGAGCCGGGCACGGTGCAGCTGTCAGCGCCACGGACGACTCCCGCCCTTCCCCCCGATCACTGAGGGAAGGAGCGGGCCACCGCCCACGCAGGGGCCGACCCCAACTCGGCACACTCCCCTCCCCAGCACTAGCGATGAAAATCCTTGAGGCTGAGGGAGGGGCGGAGGCCGCAGCCCGGCTCGCTTTCCCCCACCATCAAACTGGAGGTCACCATCTTGGGTGACCGCCGGTGGAGGGGTGCAGCCGGGCTGCATGATGAAAATCCTTGAAGCCGAACGATGGCTGAAAGGTACCAACTCCCGCGGAGTTGCGTTCCCCCAACGACGAGGCGGAAAGACGGCGGATCTCCCCCATCCGGGGGCCTGGAAGGTGGAAAGACACGATGCATAAGGGAGCACGAAGACATGGTCGCCCTCCAAGGGGGTCGCCCTCCATTTAAGGGCGGTTCTCCCTACTCGCGTCCCCAGCCGTCACGGGCTGAGTCTTCTCCAATACACTCCAAGGTCCTCCCCTATGGCGCGGGGGCTGGGTCCCACACGTCATGCAAGCCAACTCAGGGCAGAAGAAGCCAAACCGCCGCACGCGGTGCATACAACCGCCCAGCGGTTACAAGCGACCCTCCACTTTTGCCCAGACCAACGGGCGAAAGGGTGGGCAGCCATGCAGGCGGCATGCAACCGCGCCAAGTGGGCGCGCTCCTCCGACTCCCAACACGCCCGGCATGGAGGCCCAGTCCCACGCGTCATGCAACCGGTGCGCCGGTTGCTACGTGTGGGTAACTGCATCGCCACCCGCGCCACCACGCACCTCCTCGACTGTGGAACCAATACCGTGACTCGAGGCGACCCGACGCGCGACCCAGCAGCACCGGCCTGGCGCGACGGTCAACACGGCCAAAAGTGGGCCGGCAGTAATGGCGGTGGCACGCGAGCAGGTGCAGCGGTCACGTCGTCAGCCAAGCTTACGTCCCATCCGGGGGCAGCGAGAGAACCCTCTCCCACGGCGTGAAGACAACGCGCCCATGATCCGTTCCTCGAACGGCTCGCGCACGCGCAACGATCGCCCCTCCAACCACTCGCCCCGTCACATTAACTCCGCGACGGGACACGCGGCGCCTCTGGCAGGAGAAGCGGGCGACGCTTCCCCTTCGCCAAAATGACCGCGTCCAAAAAGGTACGCCGCGTCGTTCGATTTCGCATCCTTTTCCATTTTTCCTCTTTCTCTCTCTTGCAACAGGGACCGGGAAAGGGGGATACCCCGAAAAGGATCCTTCCCTGAGAAGGAACCAGGCTCCGAGCCCCCCTACTGATCAGAGGTTCGAAGGCTGGCCCCCCGGAAGGGTACAACAGCCGCCTCAGATCGCGTGGGCGCTACACCCACTACTGGTCAGAGGTTCGAAGGCCGGCCCCTCGAAAGGGTTCAACGACCGCCTCAGGATACTCGGGCTCCGTGCCCAATACTGATCAGGGGTTCGAAGGCTGGCCCCCGAAGGGTTCACAGCCGCCTCAGACGCCGAGCGAGGGATGACCATGGGTACGTTCGATACATAACCAAGGCTCGGGCTGCGCTCCCGAGGTACCCTAGGACATTTCCGAGACCGGCGGGAACGATCTTGTAACAGAATCCCACCAGAGGGAGGCATCGAGCCCTCGGACCCCGTCGCCAGGGGACCGGTTCTGGCAGATCACCCGCAGGTACTTTTGGGCGTGCCTCTGGGCCCCTAGCCGACCCCTAACGAACGGGGCACAGACGTCCACTCGGATTACCCGCTTGCAGCTCATCGGAGACACCATGTTCGGCGCCCATCGAGGGCAACATGGCGCTTTCCCCCCTCCTCCTTGCGGAAAGGCGACGCAGGGGCGTATGTAAAAAAGCCGAGTCTACCCCTGATCGCCCTCTCGCTCTGTGCAGAGGCTCGGGGGCTGCTCTCGCAAACCTGGCTCCGGCCGAACCGTTGACAGCGTCAACATACCAGCCCGAGAACTTGGGACCCGACCGTACACCTGGGCTACGGCCAGCTCGCATGAGGGAACGACCAGACCAGCCGAAGCACTACGTGAGGCAGTAAGACCTCGAAGGAGTGAAACCACTCCTCCGAGGCCTCGGGGGCTACACCCGGCGGGTGCGCTCGTGCGCACCCACCGGAACAAAACGCAACCGAGAAAGGCTGGTCCCCTTGCAAAAAAGTGCGACGAAAGCCTCCAAGCGAGTGCAAACACTCCCTTCGAGGCTCGGGGGCTACTGTCGGGGACCATAATTAGGGGTACCCTCAAGGCTCCTAATTCTCAGCTGGTAACCCCCATCAGCACGAAGCTGCAAAGGCCTGATGGGTGCGATTATGTCAGGGATCAGTCCATTCGAGGGACACGATCACGCCTCACCCGAGCCTAGCCTCGGACAAGGGCAGCCGACCTCGGAGGATTTCCGTCTCGCCTGAGGCCCCCCTTCAGCGGCGAACATATTCCCGGCTCGCCCGAGGCCCTGCCTTCGCTAAGAAGCAACCCTGACCAAATCGCCGCACCGACCGACCAAGTCGCAGGAGCATTTAATGCAAAGGTGGCCTGACACCCTTATCCTGGCGCGCACCCCCCAGCCAGCAGAGCCGAAGTGACCACCATCACTTCGCCGCTCCACTGACCGGCCTGACAGAAGGACAGCGCCGCCTACGCCACACCGACTGCAGTGCCACTGGACAGAGTAAGACTGACAGGCAGTCAGGCCCTGCCGGAGGCACCATAGGAAGCTCCGCTTCGCCTGACCAAGGGCTCGGACTTGGGCTCGGCCCCGGAAGACGACGAACTCCGCTCCGCCCGACCCAGGGCTCGGACTCGGGCTAAGTCCCAGAAGACGGCGAACTCCGCCCGACCCAGGGCTCGGACTCGGGCTAAGTCCCGGAAGACGGCGAACTCCGCCCGACCCAGGGCTCGGACTCGGGCTAAGCCCCGGAAGACGGCGAACTTCGCTCCGCCCGACCCAGGGCTCGGACTCGGGCTAAGTCCTGGAAGACGCCGAACTCCGCTCCGCCCGACCCAGGGCTCGGACTCGGGCTAAGTCCCAGAAGACGACGATCTCCGCCTCGCCCGACCCAGGGCTCGGACTTGGGCTCGGCCCCAGAAGACGACGATCTCCGCCTCGCCCGACCCAGGGCTCGGACTTGGGCTCGACCCCAGAAGACGACGACCTCCGCCTCGCCCGGCCCAGGGCTCGGACTTGGGCTCAGCCCCAGAAGACGACAATCTCCGCCTCGCCCGACCCGGGGGCTCGGACTCGACCTCGGCTTCGGAGGAGCTTCCACATCGCCCAACCTAGGGCGTAGACCAGCCACGTCAACAGGAGGCGCCATCATCACCCTACCCCGAGCTGACTCGGGCCACTGGGAACAAGACCGGCGTCCCATCTGGCTCGCTCCGCCAGATAGGCAATGTGACGGAACCTCTCAAGTAATTAGGCCCACCTACAGTTGTTCTTGTCCAATGGACTTCAGACAACCCTGTAGGTGCCCCTGAACTACTTGATAAGTTCGGTATCTTTCCTTACCTTACCAGGAACGATTCACCCGTCTTGCAGACATTACAGAACATCGAAGATAAAGAATTGCGGAAGCGATTACATAATTCACATTTATTTAAAAGCAAGCACAAGTTGTTTTATTACAGACCAGAACTAAAAGCGAGTGCTGAGTAGTAATATTATACAAACCAAGGGAGGCAAAAACTCCTCCCGAGAAGATTTAAGTAAAAGTTCTATATGGAGGACCAAGTCCTCCCGCACTTCAGTCTTGGGTTTCTTCTTTGGGAACCACCTTGGCACAAAAGCAGTAGAAATCTGCTACTTCCTCACCTAAAAACAACGAAGGGATAAACCCTGAGTATGGAATTACTCAGCAAGACTTGCCCGACAAAAGAAAAGACTCTCAAGGGTATGCTGGCTTTTAGGGAGTCGAGGTAAGGCTTCTCAATACTCAAAGACTCTGTTTTGCATAAATGCTTACTAAAGTGGATCCTTAAAAATCCAATTTTATTTGACCAGTTAAGTTCAATTACCTGCAACTAGAGTTCTTTCTACCCTAGTTCAATCACTGGTCCTGCACTAACCAATTTCTTAACAAATATCCATCATCTTTAGTGGAATGCTACGTGTAGGGCAGTGACCAAGTCTTCATAACCGCGAAGGTACGGCGATCCGAATCGATTATACTCAGCTGAGGATCTCCAATCACACGACATATGTAGCACTTAACCCTTGCATATGTCAACCCGCCACCGGGGTTCTTAAGGCCGGATCAGGTTCACGCAAACCGAGAGCACAAATACACCACCGTCCAGCCTCTTGCCACGGAGGGTACACGCTACTCTCGCCACCGCTCCACGCCCATTTCGTGTTATCTTATTCCGGCCTTAGTCTGCCCGAGGCAAGGCTTACCCATGACGAGGCATGTGACCAGTTAAAGGGTCCTCGATCATCAAGCCTACATCGAGACGGTCCTTAATCGACTCAGACGGAGACACTACACCGAGACTCTCTTCTCGTGCAAGTCACCCGCCTGGTCTCAGCTTAATCATTTAATCCCAAAAACTTGGTACCTGGCAGAGGTACATCTTTTCCGATGTTGAACCCATCATGGCCATGATGGATTCACCATCAAGTTTTATTTTCGAAAACAACCCTCCCACTTTGCCAAACATCTTTTGTAAAACAAATCCTTTTGTTTTTCTAAGCAATACTAAGCATAGTAAAACCTCTTTGTAAAACAGGGTTTCAAGGAGGGTAATCAAGATCAACGAAGATAATGCAGGAATTGTTTAATCAATCAACTCCTATCACCTAATGCAGCAAGCAAGTGAGAAAGATTTTAAAAACATCAAGGGAGGTGGCAAATGCACCGGGGCTTGCCTTTGTTATCAGGTGAGTCCTGCTCGGATCCACAAATATCGAAATAAAAGCAGTTGCCTGCTTCAGGATCTGAGGATGGTGGTATCCCTTCTTCAGTGACTTCTTCTTCTTCTTCGTGTTCTAACATAACCATATATATGCATAAGAATGGATGCCATGGGATGCTCATGAGGATGCAAAGATAATATGAACTTATTATATAAGTCTTGAGTACAACTTTCCTTCACGGTACTCCGAGAACCTAGGGTTTCCGGAGTCAGTAAAGGAGTTCATAGGGCAGGGGGGGTGGTTTTGGGTTTAGTGATCAAACAAGGTCCAAATCAACCCAAATTCTACCCAAGGCTTCTAAATATTGGTTTAAGTGCCCATAAAAAGTTTGGGCATTTTTGGACTTACCAATTATTTTCTAAAAATCCATAACTAATACTTTTAACTACTTTAAATACCCTAAAATTTCTTATTTCCACCAAAAATCACCAAACTATTTTTACTAAATACTAGGGAAAATAACAAGCCTAGGAAAATTAGTTTCACAATTTTAGCATTTTTCTACATTTTTCTTCATATTTCTAAAGCTTTATTGAAAAAGAAAAAGGAAAAGGCTGAACAGGACTGGGCCAGTTCTAGCCCAGTCGGCCCAACCCAGAGTGGAAACGTGCACGCGCGTCCCCGCGCCCTGGCAGCCTTACAGAAAGGCCCCTGTTTTCTTGAATATCCCGACAAAGCCCAAAGCACTATTTAACACAGCCGCTGACAATTTCAAAGATACCCTCGTACTTCTATCTATTCTCGGTTTGTAGTCCCCGACGACGGTGAACGTGGCCGCGCTCCGGTGAGCCACTGTACCGGCCGAACAGTTCCATGACCGGCGCTCCCGAGTAGCAGAAATGAAATAGGACCCGTCCTAACCCCTTTCCTCAACCCAATTTCACTAATGGTCAAATATGGAGCTCTGGCCACGGTGGCTGTGAGCATCGTGGCAAGACAGCCGTGTTCCCGGCGATGGGTGGCGGTCCGGTTCGATTGGAAGGGTCGGAGAGCATTACCCATACGTAAGTATGCTAGAACAGAGATGAAAAAGGAATGAGCAGACCTTGGGACGGCTGGCCGCGGTGAGGGTGTTTTTGCGGTGGCGGAAACCGAATTGGGGAAACTGTGAAATTCAAGCTCTCAGGTGAACGATTGAGGACGATATCTGGTGGCTGGGTGCGTGATGACCTTGCGGAGCTCACGGTGGCTTCAATTTATAGGGAAGCTAAGCGGTGGTGCCCAATTCTGAGTAGAGAGACCGGCGGTCGAGACGAAGGGTGAGTCACTGGTGGCCGCGCAACGTGGCTTTTACCGTGGCGGCACCTCCGGCGATCACCGGATATGTGTAGCACGGTTAGCCGCGACGTGGTAAAGCGTCAGGACACGCGGTGTCACACCCGGTTTTGGAAGGCAAACCAAGTGCGAACTATGTACGTGCCAGGATCAGAACTCACGTACACAGCGATTACATAAATGAACATCAATGCACATTGCTCGAATAATAACTTAAAAGAGTATTAACTTATTACATCACAGAGTCATAGACATCCACATAGTCATCAACTTAACAGGTAAATCAAAGTGCTAGCGAAACGCAGTAAAGATAAGGCCTTCACAGGCAGCTGACTGGGGGTTGCCGCCAACCCACACCTAGAATTCGTCGTAGTCTTGGAATTCCTGGAAGTCTCCTTCCACGGCTTCGCCTTCTCCTGAGCACTGGTTACAATGCGGACAACCTGGTGTTTTGTGGTAAAGCAAGGATGAGTACACATCAACGTACTCAGCAAATGTCCCGTTTGGCTGAAGTGGACTAGCTTTATGTGGGGGTTAGGCTCAAGCAGTTGCTTTTAGTTGGTCAGGTATTTATCATTAGTAGAAGCCAGATTTTAGCATTAACCAATCCCATGAACCATTTCCTCATCGAGGAACAACATCATCATATTCGAACCAAAACTATAACATAATCCCTGTATCTCGAACCATCTGTATCTCTAATCAAAGAGGATCCCAAGGCTGCTCTTAACCGTGAGCACGGCTGATATATCAGTTTCACTACCCTCTACAGAGGTCGCACACTTTACCCATGAGTCATGATTCCCTTTCTGCCCGGGGAGAGCTAATCCCCATTGACCACTACCTAGGTGGTCCGGCAGGGTATCACTACGTAGCTTTTACAAAGATTCCCTAGAGATCATAGCTGCCCGTTAGGTTTCTCCAGTTTGATAAACACAGTACCCCTCCCCGCAGGAGAGTGACTAACAAAAGCAAAACGAAAGAACCTCGGCACTCAGCCTCGGCAGAGCAAGCACTGTGCCTGGACCCCATTGACGGCACGACGGCGAAGCAACTACACCTCTAGTTCCTCTAATTAATTAGCTAAGGGCACCCCATTTCACCCTCATGGTTGCACTGTTATCCCGGGTGGTCTCTCAACGAACAGGTCCTTACGGAGAGGTACTCAGGAAACAGCCTGAGCCCCCTAGAGTATCACAAGATCATCAACATAATCAGGATAACAGTATCATAAATATTCACATCATGTTCATTGATTAAGTTAAGGCAGTAGCAGAGTGCTAACCATAATAGCCCACAAGGTCATCAAGGATAAAGTAAAGTGTAAAGCTAGTCAATCCTTAGGTTTCAAGTAAGTAATGTGGGGTAGTAAGTTATAAATGAATAGGACATAATGGGTCAGAGGACACTTGCCTTCACCAAACTGCTGATCAGGAACTTCCTCTGCAACTCCCTCGGGAAACACAGACTGCTCGTTGTCTACGTAAAGTAATCATTCACACTATGCACTTGGGAAATAACAAACAAAAACAACATACCAAACATATGCAGCAGAGAGAGGTCACAAGTTCATAATAGAAAAGGGATAGGCACTCTGGTGTTCTCTAGGTCTGGGGTAGAGGACTATACAAAGTGAGTCATTATCCACTAATCAGGTTTAAGTCAGTGGTGGGATTAAATCATTATCTGGTTTTAAGTTCCTAAACTTAGGTGTTTAAGTCCATACACTTAAGTGCTCCAACTTTTATTGAAGTCTACTATATTTTATTTATCTCAAATAAGGTTCCAATAACATTAACCCTATCCTAATGATTAACCATTAGTTGGGACATGGAAACAGCAGGGAAACATTGCATAAACAGATAGATAATAATTTTATGAACATTTTGCAATTTGAAGCACCTAATTTGGAGTTCATATGGCCAAGTTATGAATTTTACAAGTTTAGGGGTTAAAAATATACCCTAGGGACCTATTTTGAATTAAATAAAAGGTCCGAGGACCTAACTGCGAGAAACCAGGGACGGCGGGCGCAAATTCCAGAAAACCGGGGGTCTCTTTAAGAAAACGCGCGGGCGAAGGGGTATCGGGCGCCTACAGTCGTTGGATCTCAGATCAACGGCCAGGATTAGATCCTGCGGCGGGCGCGCGGGCGCGCGGCGGCCTGGGCGGCTGACAGGCGGGGCCGGGCGGGCAGCGCGGGGCGAACGGCTGACAGGTGGGACCGGGCGAGCAGAGCGAGCGCGCGGGCGAACGACTGACAGGCGGGTCCCAGTTGGCAGAGAGGCGGGGCGCGGGGAAACGGCTCTGGGGCGTTGGATCTTGGGCGGACGGTCGAGGTTGGGTTCGGGTTATTTGAATCCAAGCCGTCCGATCTAAGATAAACGGCGGGGATGGGGTGGCTGGCTCCCGTCTCCTTCGGCTAGCTGGAGCGGCGGCGCTCGTCCCCGCGGCGGAGGAGCTCGCCGGAGACGAGGGGCGCGGGGGCCCTGCGGGTCCTTGGGGCGATCTGAATGGTCGGGGAGGTTGGGGAGGGCGCGGGGAACCTTCCGGTGGGGTCTAGGTCGGGGTAGGAGCACCGGAGGAGGGCGGTCCACGGCGAAGCGGCTCGGCAGCGGCGCTAAACTACTCCGACGAGGAATTAAACGCGATAGAGAGCAAGACAAAGGCCAATAGGGGCGGGAGAGGTCCCTTACCTCAAAGCGGCCTCCGGGGACTCCTCGGCGGCGACGGAGACGCGACGGTGGCCCGGGTCGACGGTGGCGGCTGCACGGCGGACGGCGGGTGAGCGCGGGCAGAGAGAAGTAGGGAGGGGAAGGGGAAATTGGAGCGCGTTCCGGGTTGCGGACGCCGGGGCGGAGCTCACCGTGGCAATGGACACGGCAGGGCTCCAACGGCGGCCGGGAAACGAGCTCGGGCGGCGGCGGTGCGCGGCGATGGCGTTTTGGCGTGCGCGCAGCGAGGGAGAGCGAGAGAGGGGGCCGGTTGGTGCGCAAATGAGGGAGGGGGAGATGGCGAGCAAGGCTCGGGGCTCAAGTGGCCAAGGGCGAGGTGGGGCGAGCCCCACGTGCGACGTGGGCGCAGAGACCGCGGCACGCGCGGCGGCGGTTACGCGAGGACGAGGGAGCTGACAGCCCGGGCCCGCGACGCAGAGAGAGAGAAGAAAACGGGCGCGGGGCGGGGAACGCGGGGCTGACTGAGGGGGCCCACGGGCAGAGGGAGAGAGGAAAGCGGGCGCGGGCGAAACGGCAGCGCCGACAGGCGGGGCCCGCGGGCAGAGAGAGAGCGAGGGAGCGGGCGTACGCGGGGAACGGCTGCGCCGACAGATGGGGCCGGACGAGCAGAGAGAGAGGGAGGCGGCCGCGCGGAAGGCGGCCGCGCCGACAGGCCGGGCCCGCGGCGCAGAGAGAGAGGAGGGGCGGGAGGGCGCGCGCGCGCGAGGTGGGCCGACTGGGCCGAAAGGCCGAGGGGGCGGGGGTAGTGGGCTGTTTTCCTTTTTTCTTTTATTTTGGAATTGTTTTTTCCCTTTTCTTTTTATTTTCTCTATTTGATTCAAATTCAAGTAAGCCACAAATTCAAATTAGACCTGCTAAGAATTATGCACCAAACAAAAGTGAAATCTAGGGTTCAACATGATGCAACAATTCATACTCCCTTGGAGTTTGAGCTAACAGACTATAGTTACAAATAAAATAACCACTTTTCTCCTATAGAAATGAGAAAGAGAAGATTGGGGAAGGATGAGAAAAGGGAAGTAACACCTGAATTTGTGAATATGAGCAAAGAAATTTTATACCCCCAAATTCAGGGTGTTACAAACCTATCCCCCTTAAAAGAATCTCGCCCCGAGATTCAGGGTTGGTCAGCAGAGTTCAGGGTATTTGGCTTTCAGATCATCTTCTCGTTCCCAGGTTGCTTCTTCCTCGGAGTGGTGCCCCCATCTGACTTTGCACATTCTGATGGTATTCCTCCGGGTGACTCTGTCTGCAAACTCCAGAATCTGCGTTGGCTTCTCTATGTATGTCAGATCCTCCTAGACTTCCAAACCCTCCACTGGCAACTGTTCTTCTGGTACTCGCAGACACTTCTTCAATTGCGACACGTGGAACACATTGTGCACTGCCGACAAATTTTCTGGTAGGTTGAGTTGGTAAGCCACTTCTCCACGCTTTGCTTGAATCTGATATGGTCCAACGTACCGGGGTGCTAACTTGCCTTTAACTCCGAACCTTCTGACTCCCCTGATAGGTGACACCTTCAGATAGACGAAATCCCCCACTTCGAAACTCAGTTCCCTTCTCCTTCAGTCCGCATAGCTTCGCTGTCTTGACTAGGCTATCTTCAGGTTCTCCCGAACCATTTTGATATTCTCTTCGGCTTCAAGCAGGATGTCGGGGCCAAACACCTGTCTCTCTCCAGGCTGGTCCCAATGCAGCGGAGTCCTACAACTCCGTCCATAGAGTGCCTGAAACGGTGATATCTTCAAGCTGGCCTGATAGCTATTGTTATAGGAGAATTCTGCATAAGGTAGCCTTTTGTCCCATCCTGACTTGTCTTGCAACGCACAGGCTCTCAGCATATCTTCTAGGATCTGGTTAGTTCTTTCAGTCTGACCGTCTGTCTGCGGATGATAAGCCGAGCTGAAGTTCAAATGGGTGCCCAAAGCTTCTTGTAGCTGCTGCCAAAAATGAGAGGTGAACTGCGTTCCTCGATCTGACACTATCTTCTTCGGCACACCATGAAGGCAAACTATCCGTGACATGTATAACTCAGCTAACGTTGCTCCGGTGTATGTGGTCTTCACAGGTATGAAATGGGCCACCTTTGTTAAGCGGTCCACAACCACCCAGATGGAATCATAGCCGGCCCGGGTACGAGGTAGGCCAACTATAAAATCCATCCCGATCTCATCCCACTTCCACTGAGGAATCCGCAATGGCTGCAACAATCCGGCGGGCCTTTGATGCTCTGCTTTGGTTCTTTGACAGATATCACAGATGGCGACATATTCTGTGATTTCTCTTTTCATGCCATACCACCAAAACCTCCTTTTTAAATCCTGGTACATCTTTTCACTTCCCGGGTGTATGGAGTAGGCTGTCTCATGAGCTTCCTTTAGGATCAGTTCCCGAATAGGTTTGAGGTCGGGGACACACAATCGGTCCTTGAACCATATTACTCCCTCTTCATCCTCTCGAAAGTCTTTGCCTCTTCCTTCTAAGATTAACTGCCGGACCTTGTTGATGCTTTCATCATCCTTCTGCCCTTCTTTGATCTCCCGCTCTAGGGTGGGCTCTAATTCCACTGTTACTCCTTGCGTACTGTTCAGGAAACCGAGGCTCAGCCTGTCGAACTCCTTGGCTAACTCATATGGCATTGGGTACGTGGCCAACATATTGACTTGACTCTTCCTGCTCAGAGCATCTGCAACCACATTGGCTTTGCCTGGATGGTAATGTATCTCCAGCTCATAGTCCTTGATCAATTCCAACCATCTTCGCTGTCTCATGTTTAACTCTGACTGGGTGAATATGTACTTCAGACTTTTATGATCTGTGTAGATATCGCACTTCTGTCCATACAAGTAATGTCTCCATGTCTTCAAAGCATGAACTACTGCTGCCAACTCCAGGTCGTGTGTGGGATAATTTTTCTCATGGATCTTCAGCTGTCGAGATGAGTATGCTACAACCCTTCCTTCTTGCATTAGCACACATCCCAATCCGGTGTAAGAAGCATCGCAATACACCGAGAATGGCTTGTGAACATCAGGCAGGACTAACACCGGAGCTGTAGTCAATCTATTTTTCAGTTCCTCAAATGCTTCCTGACATTTTTGGGTCCACTTGAACTCAACTTTCTTCGCTAGTAATGCTGTCATTGGTCTTGCAATCTTTGAGAAGCCTTCGATGAAACGCCTGTAATACCCAGCCATTCCAATGAAGCTCTTGATTCCCCGAACATCCTTTGGTGCTTTCCAGTTCAGGATATCTGCCACTTTCTTTGGATCCACTGCCAACCCATCTTGATTTATGATGTGACCCAGAAACAAGACTTCATGAATCCAGAACTCGCATTTGCTCAGTTTGGCATACAACTGATGCTCCCGTAGCCTTTGCAATACCATCTTCAAATGCTCTACATGATCTTCCTCACTTTGAGAGTATATGAGAATATCATCGATAAACACTACCACAAACTTGTCCAGATAATCCATGGACACACTGTTCATCAGATACATAAAGAAAGCTGGCGCATTGGTCAAACCAAAGGACATAACTGTGAATTCATATAACCCGTACTTGGTGATGAATGCCGTCTTCGGTATGTCCGAGGGTCGGATTCTGAGTTGATGGTAACCTGATCTCAGATCTATCTTCGAGAATACACTGGCACCTCTGAGCTGGTCGAACAAATCTTCTATCCTTGGCAGGGGGTACTTGTTCTTGACAGTGACTTCATTCAAGGCTCTGTAATCTATGCACATCCTTTTGGTACCATCTTTCTTCTCTACAAACAAACACCGGAGCGGCCCAAGGAGAGGTACTTGGTCTGATGTAACCCTTCTCTAACATCTCATCTATCTGCTTCTTGAGTTCCACCAATTCTGGTCCAGACACTCAGTAGGCTCTTTTGGAAATGGGGGCGGTACCAGGGATAAGCTCTATGGCAAATTCGACTTTTCTCTCGGGTGGCATGCCCGTTAGCTCCTCGGGAAATATGTCCGGAAAGTCCGACACAACCTTGATAGCCTCGAGCGAGTTGGGCTCCTTACTATCAACTGAAATCTGGTGACAGACACCCTCCGCTGATTTAGGCATCCTTAGCTCGGCCACTACCTCTTCTCCTGACGGGGACTTCAATGTTACGGTCCTCTTGTCACAGCTAACATTCGCTTCATACTTCATTAACCAATTCATCCCTAGAATAATATCTATCCCGGGGGTGTCTATTACTATTAAGTCACTGGGGAATCCTATCCCCCTTATTTCCACCCTTATATTTGAGCATATTTTATCTGTTTGCACCTTGCCACCAACTGAATTAATCCTCATAGGCGGCATCATTGCCTCTACTGAGATGTTATGCAATTCTACCCAGGTTGCAGTGACAAATGAATGAGTTGCACCAGTATCAAATAGCACTTTCGTGGGATGAGATTCGACTGAGAACATACCTACTGCCACATCTGGTGCATCCTAGGATCGCTTCGGCCTCCAAGTGGTTCACCTTTCCACGGTTGTACGCTTGGTTACGATTGCCTGCTGTCGGCTGCAGTACACCTTGCCTTGTTGGAGCATTGGGGTTGGTCTGCTGCTGCGCCGCCTTCTTCGGGCACTGCATCGCCCAGTGGCCTTGTTCTCCACAGTGGAAACATCCTCTGCCTCCTCCTTGTGCTGGGGCTGCTTGGTTGCTCTGGTTTGCTGCTGGGGCAGGAAGGCGAGGTGCCTGGTTGTTCTGCTTCTGATACTGACTACCTCCTTGCTGGCTGTGCTGACGATACTGCTGCTGCTGCTGTTGATACTGCCTCTGAAACTGCTGCTGATGCGGACGCTGATTCTGATTCTGATATCCCTGTGGGTGACCGGGCCTGCCTTGCTGAGATGAACTGCCTGAGAAACGTGGACGGCTGATGCCTCCGGACTGGGGTCCACTCATCTTACGCTTCCGATCTTCCATATCCTTACGCTTCTTCTCAGTCATAACTGCCCTATCGATCAGGTGCTGGAAGGTGGGGAAGGTGTGATTCATCAGCTGGTAATGCAGGGGATCCACCAAACCTCTCATGAACCTGTACTGCCTTTTAGCATCAGTGTTGACATCCTCAGGTGCATAACGAGATAGCTGCAGAAACTTGTCTCTGTATTCACTAACAGACAGGGGTCCCTGCTTCAGAGCCAGAAACTCCTCCTTCTTCACGATCATCAGTCCCTCCGGCACATGGTACCTGCGGAAACTCTCGATGAATTCTTCCCAGGTGATGGCTTCGGGGTCAGCATGGGTGGCGAGGTAGAACTCCCACCAGGACTGGGCTGCTCCCCTTAGCTGACGGGGGCCATACAGAACCTTCTCTCTGTCGTTACATTGAGCGGTGCGCAGTTCTCTTTCCACTGCACGCAACCAGTCTTCTGCATCCATGGGGTCAGCAGAATGGGCGAAGGTAGGAGGGTGCCCTCTCATGAACTCACCACGCTTATCTCGTGGCATCTGGGGCATCTGCACTTGCAATTGGGGTTGAGGTTGCTGTTGAGCCTGCTGCATGGCTGCCAGAGTCTGCCCAATGGCCTGCACTGCCTGAGTCTGCATCAAGAACATCTGCTCCACTGACATCGGGGGTGGCGGGGGAGGCTGCCTCTGTTGTTCCTCCTGCTGGTCATGCTGCTCTTGCTGAGCACGCCTGTTGCATCGGCGCCTGTTGTCAGACATCTGTGGAAGACATTCATACATCAGCGTTGATCTTACAACCCTCCAGCATAAGAAAAGGAAATTCAGAATTCTTCATGACACTGAGTGAACAAAGAGCTTCACTGATCCTCATTATGATTCAACACAGCTTCTCAGATAAAAAGGAAAGTAGAAGTAAATGGCTTCCCAACTAAATAACTGACTTTATTAACATTATAGCTAGGCCAAACTGCAGGAGAAACCCACAGGTTGGCAACAGTCATTACAAAGATTCAAATCCAGCACAAGTTCATCATAACAAGCATGCAAGCAACTGATAAGCAAACTAAGCTAATTGGAAGCAACTGATAAGCAAACTAAACTAACTATTTAAGATTGAGACATCTGACTTAAGAATTATTACAAACTTCGACGCTAACGATCTAAGGATCCAGATCTATCCTGGTCTTACAGGCAGGGGAACCATAAGTGTGGTGACCACGTGGCGGTGAGCGGTATGGGTGCTGAGTCCCAACAGGAGCGGGAGAACCACCCTCCTGGTGATGGCGCTCTGCCAGCTCAGCACGCAACTCCGCAATCTCCGTTCGAGCCCTGCTCAGCTCGTCCAGAGAGTGGTCCAGCTCAGTGTTAAGCACTGCGACTAGGTTGACTGTGCTGCTCAACCTAGGGTTAGCCTCACCAACAGGTGAGACAACCACACTCTCTGTGCTGCCAGTAGGGCGGCGGGGGTAGTACCGAAGGTTAAGACCGTCGGCCACGCCACCGAACAAAGAACAGTACTGGGAGAGTGCACGTCGTGCTGCATCCTGCATAGCCGCCTCTGCAGTGTCCCTCTCGGAGATGGAATAGTGCTCCGAAACGGCCTCCGCACCCCGGAGGTCATCCTCCGGACGGCGAACTAGGCAGGTAGCCTCCCAGCGGTCCGGGTACCTCCCGCGACTGTGCTGGTAGACTACACAACGATACTCGATCGACCAGGTGTGCCGGTCAAAAGCCTGGCGCAGCAAGGTGTCGAGTGCGTCGTGGAAGTGACAACCGCGAGCGGCGTCGCGGGTGATGGGTCGGGCGACCCATCCTTCCGCCTCCTGCGGCTCAGAAGACTCCGTGCTGTGGTCTGAGTCGTCGTCGTCGGGGTCTCCTCCAGTAGCTCCTCCAACAGGCGAGGCGTCCCGCGGTGGTGCAGGGGGCGCCCCCAGCTGGGCAACAGAGGAACGGGGCCTCACGGACTCCACCTCTCGCTGAGATGAGGAGGAAGAGCCCTGCTGCTCTCTGTGCTGGCGTCGGCGTTCCTGCTCCTCACGCAGGCGGTGGTGCAGTCTCTCCAGGTGACTCGACTGACCGGACACGGTGCGGTGCAGAGGACGCTCCGCAAGTCGAGACGGCAGGAAAGGAATCACCGACTTACGAGCAGTGTGTCTAAGACGAGCCATCTACAAAAGACACCGTAAGCATAAGAGTAAGAGCAGAACTAATATGACAAGTGAATAAACCATAGACAGAATAAGATAAAAATTTTAACAAGGTATAATATAGTATATATATGTAGTAAAACATAGGGTTGGTCGAGGTGACCGACTTTTGAAGTAACATGAGAGGTCAAGGTGAGAGGGAAGGTCAATTGTCCTTAGTACGACCAGTGCTACTCTAGGTCAGCGGTCCTACAGTCAGCACGGCTTTGATACCACTTATGTCACACCCGGTTTTGGAAGGCAAACCAAGTGCGAACTATGTACGTGCCAGGATCAGAACTCACGTACACAACGATTACATAAATGAACATCAATGCACATTGCTCGAATAATAACTTAAAAGAGTATTAACTTATTACATCACAGAGTCATAGACATCCACATAGTCATCAACTTAATAGGTAAATCAAAGTGCTAGCGAAACGCAGTAAAGATAAGGCCTTCACAGGCAGCTGACTGGGGGTTGCCGCCAACCCACACCTAGAATTCGTCGTAGTCTTGGAATTCCTGGAAGTCTCCTTCCACGGCTTCGCCTTCTCCTGAGCAGTGGTTACAATGCGGACAACCTGGTGTTTTGTGGTAAAGCAAGGATGAGTACACATCAACGTACTCAGCAAATGTCCCGTTTGGCTGAAGTGGACTAGCTTTATGTGGGGGTTAGGCTCAAGCAGTTGCTTTTAGTTGGTCAGGTATTTATCATTAGTAGAAGCCAGATTTTAGCATTAACCAATCCCATGAACCATTTCCTCGTCGAGGAACAACATCATCATATTCGAACCAAAACTATAACATAATCCCTGTATCTCGAACCATCTGTATCTCTAATCAAAGAGGATCCCAAGGCTGCTCTTAACCGTGAGCACGGCTGATATATCAGTTTCACTACCCTCTGCAGAGGTCGCACACTTTACCCATGAGTCATGATTCCCTTTCTGCCCGGGGAGAGCTAATCCCCATTGACCACTACCTAGGTGGTCCGGCAGGGTATCACTACGTAGCTTTTACAAAGATTCCCTAGAGATCATAGCTGCCCGTTAGGTTTCTCCAGTTTGATAAACACAGTACCCCTCCCCGCAGGAGAGTGACTAACAAAAGCAAAACGAAAGAACCTCGGCACTCAGCCTCGGCAGAGCAAGCACTGTGCCTGGACCCCATTGACGGCACGACGGCGAAGCAACTACACCTCTAGTTCCTCTAATTAATTAGCTAAGGGCACCCCATTTCACCCTCATGGTTGCACTGTTATCCCGGGTGGTCTCTCAATGAACAGGTCCTTACGGAGAGGTACTCAGGAAACAGCCTGAGCCCCCTAGAGTATCACAAGATCATCAACATAATCAGGATAACAGTATCATAAATATTCACATCATGTTCATTGATTAAGTTAAGGCAGTAGCAGAGTGCTAACCATAATAGCTCACAAGGTCATCAAGGATAAAGTAAAGTGTAAAGCTAGTCAATCCTTAGGTTTCAAGTAAGTAATGCGGGGTAGTAAGTTATAAATGAATAGGACATAATGGGTCAGAGGACACTTGCCTTCACCAAACTGCTGATCAGGAACTTCCTCTGCAACTCCCTCGGGAAACACAGACTGCTCGTTGTCTACGTAAAGTAATCATTCACACTATGCACTTGGGAAATAACAAACAAAAACAACATACCAAACATATGCAACAGAGAGAGGTCACAAGTTCATAATAGAAAAGGGATAGGCACTCTGGTGTTCTCTAGGTCTGGGGTAGAGGACTATACAAAGTGAGTCATTATCCACTAATCAGGTTTAAGTCAGTGGTGGGATTAAATCATTATCTGGTTTTAAGTTCCTAAACTTAGGTGTTTAAGTCCATACACTTAAGTGCTCCAACTTTTATTGAAGTCTACTATATTTTATTTATCTCAAATAAGGTTCCAATAACATTAACCCTATCCTAATGATTAACCATTAGTTGGGACATGGAAACAGCAGGGAAACATTGCATAAACAGATAGATAATAATTTTATGAACATTTTGCAATTTGAAGCACCTAATTTGGAGTTCATATGGCCAAGTTATGAATTTTACAAGTTTAGGGGTTAAAAATATACCCTAGGGACCTATTTTGAATTAAATAAAAGGTCCGAGGACCTAACTGCGAGAAACCAGGGACGGCGGGCACAAATTCCAGAAAACCGGGGGTCTCTTTAAGAAAACGCGCGGGCGAAGGGGTATCGGGCGCCTACAGTCGTTGGATCTCAGATCAACGGCCAGGATTAGATCCTGCGGCGGGCGCGCGGGCGCGTGGCGGCCTGGGCGGCTGACAGGCGGGGCTGGGCGGGCAGCGCGGGGCGAACGGCTGACAGGCGGGACCGGGCGAGCAGAGCGAGCGCGCGGGCGAACGGCTGACAGGCGGGTCCCAGTTGGCAGAGAGGCGGGGCGCGGGGAAACGGCTCTGGGCCGTTGGATCTTGGGTGGACGGTCGAGGTTGGGTTCGGGTTATTTGAATCCATGCCGTCCGATCTAAGATAAACGGCGGGGATGGGGTGGCTGGCTCCCGTCTCCTTCGGCTAGCTGGGGCGGCGGCGCTCGTCCCCGTGGCGGAGGAGCTCGCCGGAGACGAGGGGCGCGGGGGCCCTGCGGGTCCTTGGGGCGATCTGAATGGTCGGGGAGGTTGGGGAGGGCGCGGGGAACCTTCCGGTGGGGTCTAGGTCGGGGTAGGAGCACCGGAGGAGGGCGGTCCACGGCGAAGCGGCTCGGCGGCGGCGCTAAACTACTCCGACGAGGAATTAAACGCGATAGAGAGCAAGACAAAGGCCAATAGGGGCGGGAGAGGTCCCTTACCTCAAAGCGGCCTCCGGGGACTCCTCGGCGGCGACGGAGACACGACGGTGGCCCGGGTCGACGGTGGCGGCTGCACGGCGGATGGCGGGTGAGCGCGGGCAGAGAGAAGTAGGGAGGGGAAGGGGAAATTGGAGCGCGTTCCGGGTTGCGGACGCCGGGGCGGAGCTCACCGTGGCAATGGACACGGCGGGGCTCCAACGGCGGCCGGGAAACGAGCTCGGGCGGCGGCGGTGCGCGGCGATGGCGTTTTGGCGTGCACGCAGCGAGGGAGAGCGAGAGAGGGGGCCAGTTGGTGCGCAAATGAGGGAGGGGGAGATGGCGAGCAAGGCTCGGGGCTCAAGTGGCCAAGGGCGAGGTGGGGCGAGCCCCACGCGCGACGTGGGCGCGGAGACCGCGGCACGCGCGGCGGCGGTTACGCGAGGACGAGGGAGCTGACAGCCCGGGCCCGCGACGCAGAGAGAGAGAAGAAAACGGGCGCGGGGCGGGGAACGCGGGGCTGACTGAGGGGGCCCACGGGCAGAGGGAGAGAGGAAAGCGGGCGCGGGCGAAACGGCAGCGCCGACAGGCGGGGCCCGCGGGCAGAGAGAGAGCGAGGGAGCGGGCGTACGCGGGGAACGGCTGCGCCGACAGATGGGGCCGGACGAGTAGAGAGAGAGGGAGGCGGGCGCGCGGAAGGCGGCCGCGCCGACAGGCCGGGCCCGCGGCGCAGAGAGAGAGGAGGGGCGGGAGGGCGCGCGCGCGCGAGGTGGGCCGACTGGGCCGAAAGGCCGAGGGGGCGGGGGTAGTGGGCTGTTTTCCTTTTTTCTTTTATTTTGGAATTGTTTTTTCCCTTTTCTTTTTATTTTCTCTATTTGATTCAAATTCAAGTAAGCCACAAATTCAAATTAGACCTGCTAAGAATTATGCACCAAACAAAAGTGAAATCTAGGGTTCAACATGATGCAACAATTCATACTCCCTTGGAGTTTGAGCTAACAGACTATAGTTACAAATAAAATAACCACTTTTCTCCTATAGAAATGAGAAAGAGAAGATTGGGGAAGGATGAGAAAAGGGAAGTAACACCTGAATTTGTGAATATGAGCAAAGAAATTTTATACCCCCAAATTCAGGGTGTTACAAACCTATCCCCCTTAAAAGAATCTCGCCCCAAGATTCAGGGTTGGTCAGCAAAGAGTTCAGGGTATTTGGCTTTCAGATCATCTTCTCGTTCCCAGGTTGCTTCTTCCTCGGAGTGGTGCCCCCATCTGACTTTGCACATTCTGATGGTATTCCTCCGGGTGACTCTGTCTGCAAACTCCAGAATCTGCGTTGGCTTCTCTATGTATGTCAGATCCTCCTGGACTTCCAAACCCTCCACTGGCAACTGTTCTTCTGGTACTCGCAGACACTTCTTCAATTGCGACACGTGGAACACATTGTGCACTGCCGACAAATTTTCTGGTAGGTTGAGTTGGTAAGCCACTTCTCCACGCTTTGCTTGAATCTGATATGGTCCAACGTACCGGGGTGCTAACTTGCCTTTAACTCCGAACCTTCTGACTCCCCTGATAGGTGACACCTTCAGATAGACGAAATCCCCCACTTCGAAACTCAGTTCCCTTCTCCTTCAGTCCGCATAGCTTCGCTGTCTTGACTGGGCTATCTTCAGGTTCTCCCGAACCATTTTGATATTCTCTTCGGCTTCAAGCAGGATGTCGGGGCCAAACACCTGTCTCTCTCCAGGCTGGTCCCAATGCAGCGGAGTCCTACAACTCCGTCCATAGAGTGCCTGAAACGGTGACATCTTCAAGCTGGCCTGATAGCTATTGTTATAGGAGAATTCTGCATAAGGTAGCCTTTTGTCCCATCCTGACTTGTCTTGCAACGCACAGGCTCTCAGCATATCTTCTAGGATCTGGTTAGTTCTTTCAGTCTGACCGTCTGTCTGCGGATGATAAGCCGAGCTGAAGTTCAAATGGGTGCCCAAAGCTTCTTGTAGCTGCTGCCAAAAATGAGAGGTGAACTGCGTTCCTCGATCTGACACTATCTTCTTCGGCACACCATGAAGGCAAACTATCCGTGACATGTATAACTCAGCTAACGTTGCTCCGGTGTATGTGGTCTTCACAGGTATGAAATGGGCCACCTTTGTTAAGCGGTCCACAACCACCCAGATGGAATCATAGCCGGCCCGGGTACGAGGTAGGCCAACTATAAAATCCATCCCGATCTCATCCCACTTCCACTGAGGAATCCGCAATGGCTGCAACAATCCGGCGGGCCTTTGATGCTCTGCTTTGGTTCTTTGACAGCTATCACAGATGGCGACATATTCTGCGATTTCTCTTTTCATGCCATACCACCAAAACCTCCTTTTTAAATCCTGGTACATCTTTTCACTTCCCGGGTGTATGGAGTAGGCTGTCTCATGAGCTTCCTTTAGGATCAGTTCCCGAATAGGTTTGAGGTCGGGGACACACAATCGGTCCTTGAACCATATTACTCCCTCTTCATCCTCTCGAAAGTCTTTGCCTCTTCCTTCTAAGATTAACTGCCGGACCTTGTTGATGCTTTCATCATCCTTCTGCCCTTCTTTGATCTCCCGCTCTAGGGTGGGCTCTAATTCCACTGTTACTCCTTGCGTACTGTTCAGGAAACCAAGGCTCAGCCTGTCGAACTCCTTGGCTAACTCATATGGCATTGGGTACGTGGCCAACATATTGACTTGACTCTTCCTGCTCAGAGCATCTGCAACCACATTGGCTTTGCCTGGATGGTAATGTATCTCCAGCTCATAGTCCTTGATCAATTCCAACCATCTTCGCTGTCTCATGTTTAACTCTGACTGGGTGAATATGTACTTCAGACTTTTATGATCTGTGTAGATATCACACTTCTGTCCATACAAGTAATGTCTCCATGTCTTCAAAGCATGAACTACTGCTGCCAACTCCAGGTCGTGTGTGGGATAATTTTTCTCATGGATCTTCAGCTGTCGAGATGAGTATGCTACAACCCTTCCTTCTTGCATTAGCACACATCCCAATCCGGTGTAAGAAGCATCGCAATACACCGAGAATGGCTTGTGAACATCAGGCAGGACTAACACCGGAGCTGTAGTCAATCTATTTTTCAGTTCCTCAAATGCTTCCTGACATTTTTGGGTCCACTTGAACTCAACTTTCTTCGCTAGTAATGCTGTCATTGGTCTTGCAATCTTTGAGAAGCCTTCGATGAAATGCCTGTAATACCCAGCCATTCCAATGAAGCTCTTGATTCCCCAAACATCCTTTGGTGCTTTCCAGTTCAGGATATCTGCCACTTTCTTTGGATCCACTGCCAACCCATCTTGATTTATGATGTGACCCAGAAACAAGACTTCATGAATCCAGAACTCGCATTTGCTCAGTTTGGCATACAACTGATGCTCCCGTAGCCTTTGCAATACCATCTTCAAATGCTCTACATGATCTTCCTCACTTTGAGAGTATATGAGAATATCATCGATAAACACTACCACAAACTTGTCCAGATAATCCATGAACACACTGTTCATCAGATACATAAAGAAAGCTGACGCATTGGTCAAACCAAAGGACATAACTGTGAATTCATATAACCCGTACTTGGTGATGAATGCCGTCTTCGGTATGTCCGAGGGTCGGATTCTGAGTTGATGGTAACCTGATCTCAGATCTATCTTCGAGAATACGCTGGCACCTCTGAGCTGGTCGAACAAATCTTCTATCCTTGGCAGGGGGTACTTGTTCTTGACAGTGACTTCATTCAAGGCTCTGTAATCTATGCACATCCTTTTGGTACCATCTTTCTTCTCTACAAACAACACCGGAGCGGCCCAAGGAGAGGTACTTGGTCTGATGTAACCCTTCTCTAACATCTCATCTATCTGCTTCTTGAGTTCCACCAATTCTGGTCCAGACACTCGGTAGGCTCTTTTGGAAATGGGGGCGGTACCAGGGATAAGCTCTATGGCAAATTCGACTTTTCTCTCGGGTGGCATGCCCGTTAGCTCCTCGGGAAATACGTCCGGAAAGTCCGACACAACCTTGATAGCCTCGAGCGAGTTGGGCTCCTTACTATCAACTGAAATCTGGTGACAGACACCCTCCGCTGATTTAGGCATCCTTAGCTCGGCCACTACCTCTTCTCCTGACGGGGACTTCAATGTTACGGTCCTCTTGTCACAGCTAACATTCGCTTCATACTTCATTAACCAATTCATCCCTAGAATAATATCTATCCCGGGGGTGTCTATTACTATTAAGTCACTGGGGAATCCTATCCCCCTTATTTCCACCCTTATATTTGAGCATATTTTATCTGTTTGCACCTTGCCACCAACCGAATTAATCCTCATAGGCGGCATCATTGCCTCTACTGAGATGTTATGCAATTCTACCCAGGTTGCAGTGACAAATGAATGAGTTGCACCAGTATCAAATAGCACTTTCGTGGGATGAGATTCGACTGAGAACATACCTACTGCCACATCTGGTGCATCCTGGATCGCTTCGGCCTCCAAGTGGTTCACCTTTCCACGGTTGTACGCTTGGTTACGATTGCCTGCTATCGGCTGCAGTACACCTTGCCTTGTTGGAGCATTGGGGTTGGTCTGCTGCTGCGCCGCCTTCTTCGGGCACTGCATCGCCCAGTGGCCTTGTTCTCCACAGTGGAAACATCCTCTGCCTCCTCCTTGTGCTGGGGCTGCTTGGTTGCTCTGGTTTGCTGCTGGGGCAGGAAGGCGAGGTGCCTGGTTGTTCTGCTTCTGATACTGACTACCTCCTTGCTGGCTGTGCTGACGATACTGCTGCTGCTGCTGTTGATACTGCCTCTGAAACTGCTGCTGATGCAGACGCTGATTCTGATTCTGATATCCCTGTGGGTGACCGGGCCTGCCTTGCTGAGATGAACTGCCTGAGAAACGTGGACGGCTGATGCCTCTGGACTGGGGTCCACTCATCTTACGCTTCCGATCTTCCATATCCTTACGCTTCTTCTCAGTCATAACTGCCCTATCGATCAGGTGCTGGAAGGTGGGGAGGTGTGATTCATCAGCTGGTAATGCAGGGGATCCACCAAACCTCTCATGAACCTGTACTGCCTTTTAGCATCAGTGTTGACATCCTCAGGTGCATAACGAGATAGCTGCAGAAACTTGTCTCTGTATTCACTAACAGACAGGGGTCCCTGCTTCAGAGCCAGAAACTCCTCCTTCTTCACGATCATCAGTCCCTCCGGCACATGGTACCTGCGGAAACTCTCGCTGAATTCTTCCCAGGTGATGGCTTCGGGGTCAGCATGGGTGGCGAGGTAGGACTCCCACCAGGACTGGGCTGCTCCCCTTAGCTGACGGGGGCCATACAGAACCTTCTCTCTGTCGTTACATTGAGCGGTGCGCAGTTCTCTTTCCACTGCACGCAACCAGTCTTCTGCATCCATGGGGTCAGCAGAATGGGCGAAGGTAGGAGGGTGCCCTCTCATGAACTCACCACGCTTATCTCGTGGCATCTGGGGCATCTGCACTTGCAATTGGAGTTGAGGTTGCTGTTGAGCCTGCTGCATGGCTGCCAGAGTCTGCCCAATGGCCTGCACTGCCTGAGTCTGCATCAAGAACATCTGCTCCACTGGCATCGGCGCCTGTTGTCAGACATCTGTGGAAGACATTCATACATCAGCGTTGATCTTACAACCCTCCAGCATAAGAAAAGGAAATTCAGAATTCTTCATGACACTGAGTGAACAAAGAGCTTCACTGATCCTCATTATGATTCAACACAGCTTCTCAGATAAAAAGGAAAGTAGAAGTAAATGGCTTCCCAACTAAATAACTGACTTTATTAACATTATAGCTAGGCCAAACTGCAGGAGAAACCCACAGGTTGGCAACAGTCATTACAAAGATTCAAATCCAGCACAAGTTCATCATAACAAGCATGCAAGCAACTGATAAGCAAACTAAGCTAATTGGAAGCAACTGATAAGCAAACTAAACTAACTATTTAAGATTGAGACATCTGACTTAAGAATTATTACAAACTTCGACGCTAACGATCTAAGGATCCAGATCTATCCTGGTCTTATAGGCAGGGGAACCATAAGTGTGGTGACCACGTGGCGGTGAGCGGTATGGGTGCTGAGTCCCAACAGGAGCGGGAGAACCACCCTCCTGGTGATGGCGCTCTGCCAGCTCAGCACGCAACTCCGCAATCTCCGTTCGAGCCCTGCTCAGCTCGTCCAGAGAGTGGTCCAGCTCAGTGTTAAGCACTGCGACTAGGTTGACTGTGCTGCTCAACCTAGGGTTAGCCTCACCAACAGGTGAGACAACCACACTCTCTGTGCTGCCAGTAGGGCGGCGGGGGTAGTACCGAAGGTTAAGACCGTCGGCCACGCCACCAAACAAAGAACAGTACTGGGAGAGTGCACGTCATGCTGCATCCTGCATAGCCGCCTCTGCAGTGTCCCTCTCGGAGATGGAATAGTGCTCCGAAACGGCCTCCGCACCCCGGAGGTCATCCTCCGGACGGCGAACTAGGCAGGTAGCCTCCCAGCGGTCCGGGTACCTCCCACGACTGTGCTGGTAGACTACACAACGATACTCGATCGACCAGGTGTGCCGGTCAAAAGCCTGGCGCAGCAAGGTGTCGAGTGCGTCGTGGAAGTGACAACCGCGAGCGACGTCGCGGGTGATGGGTCGGGCGACCCATCCTTCCGCCTCCTGCGGCTCAGAAGACTCCGTGCTGTGGTCTGAGTCGTCGTCGTCGGGGTCTCCTCCAGTAGCTCCTCCAACAGGCGAGGCGTCCCGTGGTGGTGCAGGGGGCGCCCCCAGCTGGGCAACAGAGGAACGGGGCCTCACGGACTCCACCTCTCGCTGAGATGAGGAGGAAGAGCCCTGCTGCTCTCTGTGCTGGCGTCGGCGTTCCTGCTCCTCACGCAGGCGGTGGTGCAGTCTCTCCAGGTGACTCGACTGACCGGACACGGTGCGGTGCAGAGGACGCTCCGCAAGTCGAGACGGCAGGAAAGGAATCACCGACTTACGAGCAGTGTGTCTAAGACGAGCCATCTACAAAAGACACCGTAAGCATAAGAGTAAGAGCAGAACTAATATGACAAGTGAATAAACCATAGACAGAATAAGATAAAAATTTTAACAAGGTATAATATAGTATATATATGTAGTAAAACATAGGGTTGGTCGAGGTGACCGACTTTTGAAGTAACATCAGAGGTCAAGGTGAGAGGGAAGGTCAATAGTCCTTAGTACGACCAGTGCTACTCTAGGTCAGCGGTCCTACAGTCAGCACGGCTTTGATACCACTTATGTCACACCCGGTTTTGGAAGGCAAACCAAGTGCGAACTATGTACGTGCCAGGATCAGAACTCACGTACACAACGATTACATAAATGAACATCAATGCACATTGCTCGAATAATAACTTAAAAGAGTATTAACTTATTACATCACAGAGTCATAGACATCCACATAGTCATCAACTTAATAGGTAAATCAAAGTGCTAGCGAAACGCAGTAAAGATAAGGCCTTCACAGGCAGCTGACTGGGGGTTGCCGCCAACCCACACCTAGAATTCGTCGTAGTCTTGGAATTCCTGGAAGTCTCCTTCCACGGCTTCGCCTTCTCCTGAGCAGTGGTTACAATGCGGACAACCTGGTGTTTTGTGGTAAAGCAAGGATGAGTACACATCAACGTACTCAGCAAATGTCCCGTTTGGCTGAAGTGGACTAGCTTTATGTGGGCGTTAGGCTCAAGCAGTTGCTTTTAGTTGGTCAGGTATTTATCATTAGTAGAAGCCAGATTTTAGCATTA
Source organism: Zea luxurians (assembly GCA_029449295.1). NCBI lineage: Eukaryota > Viridiplantae > Streptophyta > Magnoliopsida > Poales > Poaceae > Zea > Zea luxurians. Next base: position 104,599,991 of record JAOPSE010000002.1, read on the forward strand.
ACCAATCCCATGAACCATTTCCTCATCGAGGAACAACATCATCATATTCGAACCAAAACTATAACATAATCCCTGTATCTCGAACCATCTGTATCTCTAATCAAAGAGGATCCCAAGGCTGCTCTTAACCGTGAGCACGGCTGATATATCAGTTTCACTACCCTCTGCAGAGGTCGCACACTTTACCCATGAGTCATGATTCCCTTTCTGCCCGGGGAGAGCTAATCCCCATTGACCACTACCTAGGTGGTCCGGCAGGGTATCACTACGTAGCTTTTACAAAGATTCCCTAGAGATCATAGCTGCCCGTTAGGTTTCTCCAGTTTGATAAACACAGTACCCCTCCCCGCAGGAGAGTGACTAACAAAAGCAAAACGAAAGAACCTCGGCACTCAGCCTCGGCAGAGAAAGCACTGTGCCTGGACCCCATTGACAGCACGACGGCGAAGCAACTACACCTCTAGTTCCTCTAATTAATTAGCTAAGGGCACCCCATTTCACCCTCATGGTTGCACTGTTATCCCGGGTGGTCTCTCAACGAACAGGTCCTTACGGAGAGGTACTCAGGAAACAGCCTGAGCCCCCTAGAGTATCACAAGATCATCAACATAATCAGGATAAAAGTATCATAAATATTCACATCATGTTCATTGATTAAGTTAAGGCAGTAGCAGAGTGCTAACCATAATAGCCCACAAGGTCATCAAGGATAAAGTAAAGTGTAAAGCTAGTCAATCCTTAGGTTTCAAGTAAGTAATGCGGGGTAGTAAGTTATAAATGAATAGGACATAATGGGTCAGAGGACACTTGCCTTCACCAAACTGCTGATCAGGAACTTCCTCTGCAACTCCCTCGGGAAACACAGACTGCTCGTTGTCTACGTAAAGTAATCATTCACACTATGCACTTGGGAAATAACAAACAAAAACAACATACCAAACATATGCAGCAGAGAGAGGTCACAAGTTCATAATAGAAAAGGGATAGGCACTCTGGTGTTCTCTAGGTCTGGGGTAGAGGACTATACAAAGTGAGTCATTATCCACTAATCAGGTTTAAGTCAGTGGTGGGATTAAATCATTATCTGGTTTTAAGTTCCTAAACTTAGGTGTTTAAGTCCATACACTTAAGTGCTCCAACTTTTATTGAAGTCTACTATATTTTATTTATCTCAAATAAGGTTCCAATAACATTAACCCTATCCTAATGATTAACCATTAGTTGGGACATGGAAACAGCAGGGAAACATTGCATAAACAGATAGATAATAATTTTATGAACATTTTGCAATTTGAAGCACCTAATTTGGAGTTCATATGGCCAAGTTATGAATTTTACAAGTTTAGGGGTTAAAAATATACCCTAGGGACCTATTTTGAATTAAATAAAAGGTCCGAGGACCTAACTGCGAGAAACCAGGGACGGCGGGCGCAAATTCCAGAAAACCGGGGGTCTCTTTAAGAAAACGCGCGGGCGAAGGGGTATCGGGCGCCTACAGTCGTTGGATCTCAGATCAACGGCCAGGATTAGATCCTGCGGCCGGCGCGCGGGCGCACGGCGGCCTGGGCGGCTGACAGGCGGGGCCGGGCGGGCAGCGCGGGGCGAACGGCTGACAGGCGGGACCGGGCGAGCAGAGCGAGCGCGCGGGCGAACGGCTGACAGGCGGGTCCCAGTTGGCAGAGAGGCGGGGCGCGGGGAAACGGCTCTGGGCCGTTGGATCTTGGGCGGACGGTCGAGGTTGGGTTCGGGTTATTTGAATCCATGCCGTCCGATCTAAGATAAACGGCGGGGATGGGGTGGCTGGCTCCCGTCTCCTTCGGCTAGCTGGGGCGGCGGCGCTCGTCCCCGCGGCGGAGGAGCTCGCCGGAGACGAGGGGCGCGGGGGCCCTGCGGGTCCTTGGGGCGATCTGAATGGTCGGGGAGGTTGGGGAGGGCGCGGGGAACCTTCCGGTGGGGTCTAGGTCGGGGTAGGAGCACCGGAGGAGGGCGGTCCACGGCGAAGCGGCTCGGCGGCGGCGCTAAACTACTCCGACGAGGAATTAAACGCGATAGAGAGCAAGACAAAGGCCAATAGGGGCGGGAGAGGTCCCTTACCTCAAAGCGGCCTCCGGGGACTCCTCGGCGGCGACGGAGACGCGACGGTGGCCCTGGTCGACGGTGGCGGCTGCACGGCGGACGGCGGGTGAGCGCGGGCAGAGAGAAGTAGGGAGGGGAAGGGGAAATTGGAGCGCGTTCCGGGTTGCGGACGCCGGGGCGGAGCTCACCGTGGCAATGGACACGGCGGGGCTCCAACGGCGGCCGGGAAACGAGCTCGGGCGGCGGCGGTGCGCGGCGATGGCGTTTTGGCGTGCACGCAGCGAGGGAGAGCGAGAGAGGGGGCCGGTTGGTGCGCAAATGAGGGAGGGGGAGATGGCGAGCAAGGCTCGGGGCTCAAGTGGCCAAGGGCGAGGTGGGGCGAGCCCCACGCGCGACGTGGGCGCGGAGACCGCGGCACTCGCGGCGGCGGTTACGCGAGGACGAGGGAGCTGACAGCCCGGGCCCGCGACGCAGAGAGAGAGAAGAAAACGGGCGCGGGGCGGGGAACGCGGGGCTGACTGAGGGGGCCCACGGGCAGAGGGAGAGAGGAAAGCGGGCGCGGGCGAAACGGCAGCGCCGACAGGCGGGGCCCGCGGGCAGAGAGAGAGCGAGGGAGCGGGCGTACGCGGGGAACGGCTGCGCCGACAGATGGGGCCGGACGAGTAGAGAGAGAGGGAGGCGGGCGCGCGGAAGGCGGCCGCGCCGACAGGCCGGGCCCGCAGCGCAGAGAGAGAGGAGGGGCAGGAGGGCGCGCGCGCGCGAGGTGGGCCGACTGGGCCGAAAGGCCGAGGGGCGGGGGTAGTGGGCTGTTTTCCTTTTTTCTTTTATTTTGGAATTGTTTTTTCCCTTTTCTTTTTATTTTCTCTATTTGATTCAAATTCAAGTAAGCCACAAATTCAAATTAGACCTGCTAAGAATTATGCACCAAACAAAAGTGAAATCTAGGGTTCAACATGATGCAACAATTCATACTCCCTTGGAGTTTGAGCTAACAGACTATAGTTACAAATAAAATAACCACTTTTCTCCTATAGAAATGAGAAAGAGAAGATTGGGGAAGGATGAGAAAGGGGAAGTAACACCTGAATTTGTGAATATGAGCAAAGAAATTTTATACCCCCAAATTCAGGGTGTTACACGCGGCGGGCGGCAGTGATGGCTCAACGGCGGCGGAAATCTATCCGGGTGACCGATGAGCAAGGGGAGGGGGTACGGCGACTAGCCGGAATAGTTTACTGACCGGGCTTATCCACGGCGATGGTCACTGGGTGCTATCCGATCAACCCGAGCACGAATCGAAGCGGCGGCGGCACGAATCACGGCGGAGGGAGTCATCGGTGGCGAGGATAGTCGCGCTAGCGACCTGATCCACTCGGGTTACTGTACCATGGGGAAATGGTATTCAGACGGCCTGACAGTCATAGTTTAGGACAAATTTTCTCTAAAGTCTCTCTAGTAACTTGCTCCACTCTCTGTAGCAAAGTTTCAGAGCTACAAACCAGCTACAATTCGACTATAGAGGTTGAACTCATTTGAGCACTGGATCAAGGTTCAATTCACACTCAAAGTTGACCCGGTTACACTGAAAAGCTGAATTCCAGAATGAATCCAGCCTGACAGCCAAGGTTTGAGTATGATTATCTCCAAATTTTTCTTAACAACTGAGCTCACATCCTTAAGCAAAGTTGTTCTCCTATAATTGGGCTACAAACTTGTTGTGGTCACTTTGGGCAAAAACCCTATGCTTTGAAAGTTACAAAGCCCCAAAGTTGAGCCAATATTACTGAAATTTCAGACTTAGTATAGAATTCAAATGAGGTCCATTTTGCAATTGAGTCCAAAACTTAGGGTTTGGCTTTCGAGTCCACATATTTGTGAACCAAAGGACTTAAGAAACTTATTTGACTTAGTTTTTGCACTTTAGTCCAAAAGTGGACTAATTTTGCACATAAGCCCCTAGGGTTTGGTTTTAGAGCTTTCCAGGGTTCCAATTAGGGTTTTTAGTATCCCAGGGGTATAAATGAGATTCAACTTTGTTTTTGGGGATATTTAATAACTATTACCCTAAAATATTTGGATTTTCTCAAGTTGGGTTAAGTTTTACCCCTTTAATCCCTGTTTAGGGTAAAGCTTCCCATCCAGGGTCCTATTTGCAAAATCCTTAAAACAGTACAACTTGTTTAAAATTTTTGCCTAATGAATGCACTCTAGGTGTATCAAACATATGCAATGCCAATGTTATGATGTCATGCTCAAGTTTTAGTTATAGTAACACCAGGAGTGTTACATCCTTCCCCCCATAAAAGAATCTCGTCCCGAGATTTAAAGTCCTAGGGTGAGTAATGGAAAAGGAAATGTGTCATGTTTTTATTTCCTCATTTCTGGTACAAGGCAGGGTGGTGTGGGATTCACTCCTTTATTGCAATAACTATATACACTTTACAAATTACATGAGGCTAGAAAGCCTGGGAAATTCTTATTCAAGAAGTCTTGAGTTTCCCACGTAGCCTCTTCCTCAGAATGTTGGTTCCATTGTACTTTGTAGAATTTGAGAGTCTTTCTCCGGGTAACCCTGTCCTTTTGATCCAGAACTCGAATAGGATGTTCCGAGTACGTTAAGTCTGGTTTCAGGACAACATCTGTCACTTCAATGGTTCGATCGGGAACCCGTAGACACTTCTTCAATTGCGATACATGGAACACATTATGTACAGCAGACAATGTTTCGGGAAGTTGAAGTCGATACGCCACTGGCCCATATCTTTGAAGAATAGGAAATGGACCAATGTACCTGGGTGCAAGTTTTCCCTTTACCCCGAAACGCGATACTCCCTTCATTGGTGAAACCTTTAAGTAGACGTAGTCTCCTTCTAAGAAGTATAAGGGCATTCGCCATTTGTCTGCATAACTCTTCTGACGAGCTTGTGCTTTATTTAGATTATGAATAATTTTCTGAACCTTATCCTCGGTTTCTTTCACTAGATCAGGTCTAAAGAAGCACCTCTCACCAGGTTCAGACCAGTTTAGCGGAGTCCGACACCGTCGTCCATATAAAGCTTCAAAGGGTGCCATCTGGATACTGTCTTGATAGCTATTATTATATGAAAACTCCGCCAAAGGTAAACATTCATCCCATTTCTGTGAGAAATCCAGGACACATGCCCGCAGCACATCTTCAAGTATCTGATTCACTCTCTCAGTTTGTCCACTGGTTTGAGGATGATAGGCCGAACTGTGGAGTAACTTAGTACCCAGGGATTTATGAAGTTCTTCCCAAAATTTAGATACAAATTGTGGCCCACGATCCGACACTATAGTCTTTGGAACACCATGCAAACTGAGAATACGGGCGATGTACAAATCCGCATAGGTAATGACGGGATATTTTACTTTGACAGGGAGGAAGTGGGCGATCTTGGTAAGTCGATCAATGATAACCCAAATAGAGTCATATCCTTTTGCGGTCCTGGGCAATCCCACAATGAAGTCCATGCTTATGTCTTCCCATTTCCATGTTGGTATTGGTAATGACTGCAATGGCCGGCAGTTTTCATGTGTATGGCCTTGACACGTCTGCAAGTGTCACACTTAGCCACATAGCGTGCAATTTCAATTTTCATCTTCGTCCACCAGTAGTACTGCTTTAGATCATGGTGCATCTTAGTGCTTCCCGGATGAATAGAATAGCGACTAAGATGCGCTTCATCTAAGATTTGCTGGCGGAGTTCTTCATTCTTTGGCACTACTATGCGGTTGTTAAACCATAACACACCTTGATCATCTTCCTTGAAACATTTGGCTGTTCCAGCCCTTATCTTCTCTCGTATGTGCTTCATACCCAGATTATCCTTTTGAGCATCAATTATCTTTTGCAGAATGATTGACTCAAGATTTAGCTGATTTAGAGTCCCTTGCTGGATTATCCCCAGGTTTAGCTTCTCCATTTCTTGACATAAAGTGCTCTCGGAGGTCTTTGCCATAAGACAGTGGCAGGAAGTCTTACGACTCAATGCATCTGCCACCACATTGGCCTTGCCTGGGTGATAATGGATCTCTAGTTCATAGTCTTTAATGAGCTCAAGCCATCGTCTTTGCCTCATATTTAACTCTGACTGGGTAAAGATGTACTTCAAACTTTAATGATCTGTATATATGTGACAGATATTTCCCAGCAGATAGTGACGCCATATTTTCAGGGCATGAACCACAACAGCTAGCTCCAGATCATGAGTTGGATAATGCTCCTCATGTCGGCGCAACTGCCTTGAAGCATACGCAATTACTCAGCCTTCTTGCATCAGTACACAGCCGAGCCCACTGCCAGATGCATCACAATATACATCAAAAGGCTTAGTGATGTCCGGTTGAGCCAATACCGGAGCAGTGGTTAATAATGTCTTCAATTGCTCAAAGGCTTCATTACACTTAGAAGACCAATTGAATTTAATATCATTCTTCGATAAACTTGTGATTGGCTTCACAAGCTTAGAAAAATCGGGTATGAATCTGCGATAATATCCAGCTAGTCCAAGAAAACTCCGGACCTGGTGAACAGTGGTTGGAGGTTTCCATTCCAGAATATCTTTGACCTTGCTAGGATCTACCGCAATTCCTTTAGCTGATAACACGTGCCCCAAAAATTGAATTTCCTCCAGCCAGAACGCGCACTTGCTAAACTTGGCATACAGCTGATGTTCCCTCAGGCGCGTCAATACAATCCGTAGATGCTGGGCATGCTCCTCTTCATTTTTAGAGTATATTAAGATATCGTCGATGAAGACCACGACGAACTTGTCTAACTCGGGCATGAACACCGAGTTCATCAAATAGGTGAAGTGGGCAGGAGCATTTGTGAGCCCGAAAGACATTACCAAGTATTCAAACAATCCATACCGCGTAGTAAATGCGGTTTTCGGTATATCCTCGGGCCGAATATGGATTTGGTGATAGCCCGACCTGAGATCAATTTTGGAAAATACCCTTGCCCCAGTCAGTTGATCAAATAATATGTCGATCCTTGGAAGAGGGTACTTATTCTTGATGGTGACCTCATTCAGGGGTCGATAATCCACGCACATCCGCAAGGTTTGATCCTTCTTCTTCACAAAGATGGCGGGGCAACCCCATGGGGACGAGCTTGGCCGGATAAATCCCTTATTCAGTAGATCTTGTAATTGAATCTTCAATTCTGCCAACTCATTAGGGGGCATACGGTACGATCTTCGGGAGATGGGGGCCGTACCGGGCTTTAGCTCAATTACGAATTCTACATCTCTTTCAGGGGGTAGTCCAGGCAAATCTTCCGGAAATACATCTGGAAACTCACATACTACCGGAATGTTCTTGATCTCCGGTACAATAGCTTCATATATCCTACCAGAAGCTTTGGCTGGATTGGTCACGGGGAGAGACAAAAGAATTTCTTCTTGATTATAGCTCAACCTGACGGTTCTGAGTTCAGTGTTGAGAATTGCCTTGTGTTGGGTTAACCAATTCATACCCAAAATTACATCTATATCCTGGCCTCTTAGAACAATCATGTTAGCAGGAAAGTTCCGTCCGGCCATTGTTACTGGCACTTCATAGGCCACTTCTCTAGTAAAAATATGTCCCCCAGGTGAATGAATTTTAAATCCCTCTTTTGATTCATGACATGCAATGTGATGTTGCTCCACAAATTTCTTGCTAATGAAGGTATGCGAAGCACCAGAATCAAAAAGAATAATTGCAGGGTGACTGGCCACGGGAAACGTACCCATCATCACCGGCTCTCCTTCCGGTGTAGTGGCCACTTGAGTGTAATATACACGCCCCGTTTTCTTGGTATTTCTCCCCACAGCATTTCCCTTGGGCTGAGTGGATTTCCCAGTTCCTTGCTGAGCATTGGATTGATTTTGCTTGGGGTATGGGCAGTGTAACAGCCTGAATTTGGGGGTATAAAATTTCTTTTCTAATATTCACCAAATTCAGGTGTTACCCTCTTCTTTACCTGCTTTTCTTCTCTTTTTCTAAATGATGGAGAATTATTTTATTATATATATTTATATTTATATATATGAGTTTTTGGCGTAGTAAAATAAAATCCTGGAGAAACTTTGATTGTTGCATTCATGTCGTTGCATAGTGTTTATGAATGCAAAAGTTTTTCGAATTGTATCGAATTATATTGACCATGTTTTCGGAATTTTTCGGGAACCTTCGAAACGTTTCTTCAAGTACTAAAATATGAATTTTAGTTTTTCTAATAATAATTAAATACCTAAAATTCAGTATTTACGAAAACTATAAGTTTTTTTTAAACTCGATAATATATATATATATATATTTCTCTTCCTCTCGTCGATCCGTTCTCGATCGCGTGCTCTTTTTCACGAGATCATTGAACTGCTTCTTCTCGCGAACGGCATGCTGCTCGCGTCGTCGACATAATCCTTATCTATCCCTGTCTACCCCTCCGCCTTCCACCCCGTCATCTTGGGTCCGCGAGCCAGCTCTGACCATTTTTGTCTAATTTTATCTAACCCTTTTTACCATCCGTCTGACTCAGCCTCCGTCGTACACTGTATCGCGCAACTCGTCGCGTGACCATTTTTTTTCGCTCAGCCATGACGCGGCATGCGACAAATTTTACAACCGCCTTCCACATCCTCTATTTTCTATAAATACTGCTCTAGCCGTCGCAAAACCTCCTGTCTTTCCCCAGATCCAGATCGCAGGTGTGAAGGACAACGATTACCAGGTACGCACGGATCCTTCTTCCCCTCCCTCCCCACGCGTCCTTCTCCTATCCCTCTTCCCGGCCATGGTCGCGTGCCCCTCGCAGACCCCCTGCGCGCTCGTGGCAGCAGCAGCTCGTGCGCTTGCCCCTGTGTTTCCGTTGGTCGGTGTTGCCCATGGCTGGCACGGTGGCTGGGCCTCTCCCGCGCATCCCCTAGTCCCGTCTCCGGCCGAGTCCCACTAGTGGCCAGCGCCCGCGCAGGCAAGTCCGCGGCCGAGCTTCCTGGCGCGGCGGCCAGCAACCCGGCGAGCAGCCAACCACCCTTGCCCTGGCGCGTGTCTCCCTTCTTGGCCATGGCCCCGACGAGATCCCCTGTCGGCGCGGCCTCTGTCCGGCGAAACCCCGCCGCAGCCCAGCCCTAGCGCGTGGCTGAGCCCCCCGGTGGCGTGCTCGCGTGCCCGCACACGGCTAGGAGTCCCTGGGCGCGGCCAAGCCGTCCCTGCGCCCTCGACGAGTCCCCCTGCGCGGCGGCCCGCAGGCAGCCAGTCCGTGTGATCTGTCCGGCCGGCTGCCTTCGCCCCTGCCCCTGTGTGCGATTCGAAGAAGCAGAACCACCGTTGAGAGAGCGCCTAGGAGAAAAAAAAGGGAAACGATACTTGGGGCCCACCTTGCATGAAGTTTCCACGCGCCCACGTTTTCCTCTAGTCGTGTGTTTGGAACAAGACCCCCTGGGCCCCTCCACATGCACGACATGCAGAAGGAAAGTCATTGCATGTTTCATTAATTAGTTAATTAATGGTTCAGTTAATTAATTGGTCACATGTTTTAGTTAATTAATTAATTAATTAATTTATGGTTTGTCCGATGATTATTAAAATACCTATTTAGTGTCTAGTATAAACGCGATGTCTATTAGCGACTCTTGTGAGTCGTGCGCATCGTCGCACTGTCTGCGCGCTGTTCGCACGTGTGGCGCTCGCCGTCGCTGTGTTGTTCGTGCGTATAGTTCATGCGTTATTCTCGTGTTGTCGCGCGTCGTTTGCGCGTGTCGCGCGTGCGGTTCGCACGCGTCGTCACACGTTGTTTGCGTGCGTCGCGTGTGCCACTTACTCATGTCGCTCGCCTTGTCGCGCATCGTTCGCACGTATCTCGCGTGTCGGTGGCGCGGGTCGCATGACGTCTGCTCGTGATAATAAATTGTTATCGCTTACGAACACTCACGTTAATAATGTTAATCTATCGGGTCATATATTTTAGATACTTAACTTAACGCTCGCTCTATTAATATTTATTAGATTAATATTCTAATTAGATTAAATGTGTAGTGTTGAACTTGGGCTTTTATAATAAATATTAACATGGATAATATGAATTTAAGTACTTTCTATTTATGTAACATTCGTTTAGTATAAATATGTCACCTCGTCAGTTATTCTCGTCTGTCGCGGGTGCTGTTCCGCGCGCGGTGGCGTGCTGCTTCGCACGTCATTCACGTGTTGTCTGCGCGTTGTTCGTGTGTGATGAGCTCGTGGTCGCGTGCTGGTTCGTGCGCATTCGCGCTCGTCGCACGCGCTATTTTTGTATGTCGTCAGCGTGCTATGTCGCGCGTGTCCGTGCGTCGTTTTCACGCTGTCGTGCTGTTTCACGCGTCATAAATTCATCTCGCTTAGGATCTCTTGTTTTAATTAAATTATTTAATTAACTGACATTTGTTAGTGTAGCAGATTAATCGAACTAAACGGTGTATAATATTTATATTTGATAATGTCAAATTAAATGTTATAGTTAATATTTATTTAGTGTAAACGTGATATCTTCTCGACCGTAGCTTCGACTGTCGCGTTTCTTTTTCCTCGCGTGACCGTAGTAACGCGTTCCTTTTCATATTGCATGTTTTATTACATTTTATCTTGTATGGTGTAATGTTCTTATGCGTATATATATGTTTGTTTGTTTGTTCCTGTTTGTCTTCGCTTCGCGTTGCGATTAGATCGCGATTTGTTTCCGCGCTCCGAGGAATCGACGATCAAGCGTCGGCGACCAAGTGATCAAGCTCTCTGAGTTCTATGAGGCTGAAGATCCTGAGTATCGGTTTGGTGAAGGCAAGTATCCTCTGACCTATTATGTCCCATTCACTTATAATTCACTGTCCTGCATTACTTAATTGAAACCAAAGGATTGACTAGCTTTGTATTTACCTTGTCCTTGATTACCTTTTGGGTTATTATGGTTAGCTTCATGTTATTGCTTTACTTTAATCAATGAATATGATGTGATTACTTATGATACGACGATGTTATCCCGATGATGGTCCTGTGATACTTTAGGGGACTCAGGCTGTTTCCTGAGTGCCTCTCCGTAAGGACCTGTTCGGGGAGCGACACCCTGGGAAAACAGTGCAACCATGAGGGTGGTATGGGACGCCCTTGGCCAAGTAATTAGGGAAGTCTTATGTTGGGTGCTGGTTTTTGGTCATTAGGAAACGGAGGCATTTGTTATGGCTCCTATATTCTCGCTCAGGGATCTAGGTACGGGCATCGACCCACGGCTTTTTCCTGAGGGCAGAGGTATAGGTTTTGGGACGTCAGATGGACTTTATGCAATGGTCATTTCCAACATTCGCATAGTGAGGACCCTGGGGAAAAGCCACGTAGTGAGACCCTACCAGTTCACCTTGGAAGTGATCAATGGGGAGTCACGATCCTCAGGCAGAAAGGGGATCATGGCTCATGGGTAAAGTGCGCAACCTTTGCAGAGTGTAATGAAACTGATATATCAGCCGTGCTCACGGTTATGAGCGGCTTTGGGATCCTCTTTGATTAGAGATACAGATGGTGTGAGACACAATGGTTCTACTTATGGTTTATGGTTCGATGATGATAATGATGTTCCCTCGATGAGGAAATGGTTCACAGGATTGGGTATATGATAAAACTTGGCTTCTACTAACAATAAATACCTGACCAACTAAAAGCAACTGCTTGAGCTTAACCCCACATAAAGCTAGTCCACTTTAGCCAAACGGGACATTTGCTGAGTACGTTGATGTGTACTCACCCTTGCTTTCTCAAAACACCAGGTTGCCTTTGGTGAAATCTATGGTCAGGTAAAGAAGAAGGCGTCGAGGCGGATCTCCAGGAGTTCCAGGACTTCGACGAGTTCGTGGTTTAGGCTAGCGACCTCCCCCAGTCAGCTGCCTGTGGTGGGTTGTTTACGTTGGCTACGTTTCGATTCTATGTACTTTGATTTATATATGTAAATGACTCTAGTCTGTAATATTATTACTTACTCTTTATTGTAATTCAAAGCATTGTGCTATGATGAGTCATTTATGTAATCGCTATGTACGTGAGTTCTGATCCTGGCACGTACATGGTTCGCATTCGGTTTACCTTCTAAAACCGGGTGTGACATAAGTGGTATCAAAGCCGTGCTGACTGTAGGACCACTGACCTAGAGTAGCACTGGCCGTTTTAAGGATTTATTGATTTTCACTTCACCTCATCCTTGATTCTGCTTCAAAATATTAGTCACCTCGACTAATTCTATGTTGTGCTCCTATATGCCCCTTGCCAAAAGTATTTTATTCTAGTATGATCTATACTTCTCTCAATCTGTTAGATCTGATCTCAGTCTTGTGCTTGCGACATCTTTGTAGATGCCCCCTGACCATAACCTTTTTGTCTGTTGGGATTCTTCCCTCTCTCGTCATTGAATTTCAACCCTTTAACTATATGTATTCCCTTAGTATTGACATGCTCGTACTCCTAGATTCTACAATACTCTTGTTTCAAATACTTGCCTCTAAATTTCTATCGCTTACTTAAACATTTCAGTTTATATATCCATGACCTTCCTATCTTTTGAGACCCTTTCCTCTTATGTTGTTAAGTTGATATCTTTCGGCAATTTCTTGTCCCTTGGTATTGGTATGCTCATCTCCTTGAAATCTCTCATACTCTCATTTTTTTTATGCTTACCTTTATATCCCAAGGTCGGGTTAAGATATTTTATTTGTCCTTGACCACCCTTGTTTCTTAATGATCCATGAGCGGTAATTTTATTTTGCATATCATTGCTAATCTCGTTGTCTCCTTGTAACTCCACTTGGTAATTAATTTTTTTACTTCTACTATTTTGTTGGAACCTTACCTATCTTACCCTTGCTTGTTTTCTCCACTTTGTCAGTCTTGCCTTAACTCTGTCCATGGTTATGCTTTTCATCATTACCACCTTTACCCTTATCACCTTTACATCTTACCTTGATGTTTATCTTATACCAGGCTTTAAAATATCCTCGTTTCCATCTCAATCTGAGCATTGTATTGTACCTATTTCTCCATTGGTCGTATCCTCTTCTTTGTCACCCGCAAGTTTTTAACTCTATCCTTTGTTGTGTTTTGTTTGTCATCTCCTTTACCCTTCTCATCACTCTATCCTACCTAGTGATTACATTATGTCTATTATCTAAAATCTCTAATTTCCCATCTCAGTTCGAGAGTGGCGTTTTACTTATTCTGCCCTTGTTCGTAGCCTCATCTTTGCCATGTGCAAGTCTTGCCGTGACCCCATTCTTGGTTGTACTTGTACCGATGGCTCTTCAATGCTTTCATCTTTTCTCTCATACCCTTGTCTGTTATCGCCTTTGACCCTTGGAATATTGACGTCTTCTACCTAAACGCTTACCTTGAACTTACCCTTTAAAAGCCTCCCCTTTCTTTCGACCCGATTTGAGAGCGGAGAGTTACCTATCTCTCCCTTGATTTCTTTTCACTCCTTGTCGTATTACAAGTGTTGTCTTAATTCCATCCTTTAAGGTGTTTTTATTTGCTATCCCCATCACCTTGTCATCCATCGACCATGCCTTGATACTCATATTTATTCATACTCAAAAAATCCCCTCTTCCACCTCACTTTGAGAGTGGCAATTTACGCATTTGCCCTTGGACGTACCCTCTCCTTTTCCATTTGCAGGTCCCATCTTAACTCCATCATTTATGGTACTTATATTCTTTGTCTTATGCCTATTTACCTCTTCTCCCACATCCTTGTCTGTTGTTACCTTTAAAACCCTCGTGATATCTATGCCCTTGCCTTCCTGCTTACCTTAAACCTACCCTCTGAAGCCTTCTCTTTTCCATCCCTGTTCGGGGATAATACCTCATCTATTTCATCATTGACTGCTCCCCCCTTCTTCGGCACCTTGCAAGTTCTATCTAAAGTACATCTTTTGTTGTGTATTTGTGTGTTATCACCTTAACCCTTGTCATCCCTCGATCTTTACCTTGATACTTGTCATGTACCCATATTTTAAAGTCGCTTTCCCCATTTCCTTTCAAGAGTGTTGTCTTACCCACCCGCTCTTGGTCGTTCCCCTTTCCTCTATCGCATTGCAAGTCTTAGGTTTTGCTCGATATCACCATTACCTTCCTAATATCTAGATCTTTCCATGATGCTTATCTTATGCCTACCTTTTGGAATATCATCTTCCCCATCTCGATTTCAGAATGGTGTTTTGCCTATCCTGACCTTGGTTGCATTCTCTCCCTGTCGGATACAATCCTTGCTTTAGCTCCATCTTTTATTGTACTCGTGTCCCTATCCTACACATCTTGTTCTTCTTCTCCTCATTCGACAACCTTAGAGAGTAGCTATTCCCTTTTCAAGAAAGACCACCATCTAGTTAACATTAACGTGTAGCAACGAGATGTTTGTTGATGTGTGCTCATGATGTTTGTCCTTGTGCTATGACTGATTTGCTTCTTTGAAATGAGTGTTGATGTGTTGTGGTCCTTGGTCCACAATGACATCAGTTTACTAGGTGAGTGCCATAGAGTTATGTAGTTGGGTGCTCTCCCTTTTCTCTCTTTAATCCATCTATGCTTACCTTTTCTATCTATACCCTTTCCTCTTGCACATGTCCAGTTGGCAATCTCCAATCTCTCTTAATCAGTCAAGATCAAAGTCGGCAGCATCTTCACCAAGTGCATATCAACGCTCCTGTTAAGGGGGTTAGCCGCTAACCCCAATGAAGACAAAGCGATCAACATCAACCATCAAGATCAGAGTGGCGCAGCGAAAGCATGTGTGGGTCCTACCCACAGGTCCAAGACATCCTCAAGAATTTGCATCAGTGGGACATGAACATTTGAAAGTTAAAGCAACCGGTCCACAAGTTAACCTTGCAGAGTCTAAGTCAACTCAAGGAAGCCATGAACAACCTATGAACCAACCTTGTCGTCCTTCCTAGCCTCTTCTTGAATCTCGGGGGCGAGATTCTGTTAAGGGGGTTAGATTTGTAACAGCCTGAATTTGGGGGTATAAAATTTCTTTCCTAATATTCACCAAATTCAGGTGTTACCCTCTTCTTTACCTGCTTTTCTTCTCTTTTTCTAAATGATGGAGAATTATTTTATTATATATATTTATATTTATATATATGAGTTTTTGGCGTAGTAAAATAAAATCCTGGAGAAACTTTGATTGTTGCATTCATGTCGTTGCATAGTGTTTATGAATGCAAAAGTTTTTCGAATTGTATCGAATTATATTGACCATGTTTTCGGAATTTTTCGGGAACCTTCGAAACGTTTCTTCAAGTACTAAAATATGAATTTTAGTTTTTCTAATAATAATTAAATACCTAAAATTCAGTATTTACGAAAACTATAAGTTTTTTTTAACTCGATAATATATATATATATATATATTTCTCTTCCTCTCGTCGATCCGTTCTCGATCGCGTGCTCTTTTTCACGAGATCATTGAACTGCTTCTTCTCGCGAACGGCATGCTGCTCGCGTCGTTGACATAATCCTTATCTATCCCTGTCTACCCCTTCGCCTTCCACCCCGTCATCTTGGGTCCGCGAGCCAGCTCTGACCATTTTTGTCTAATTTTATCTAACCCTTTTTACCATCCGTCTGACTCAGCCTCCGTCGTACACTGTATCGCGCAACTCGTCGCGTGACCATTTTTTTTTCGCTCAGCCATGACGCGGCATGCGACAAATTTTACAACCGCCTTCCACATCCTCTATTTTCTATAAATACTGCTCTAGCCGTCGCAAAACCTCCTGTCTTTCCCCAGATCCAGATCGCAGGTGTGAAGGACAGCGATTACCAGGTATGCACGGATCCTTCTTCCCCTCCCTCCCCACGCGTCCTTCTCCTATCCCTCTTCCCGGCCATGGTCACGTGCCCCTCGCAGACCCCCTGCGCGCTCGCGGCAGCAGCAGCTCGTGCGCTTGCCCCTGTGTTTCCGTTGGTCGGTGTTGCCCATGGCTGGCACGGTGGCTGGGCCTCTCCCGCGCATCCCCTAGTCCCGTCTCCGGCCGAGTCCCACTAGTGGCCAGCGCCCGCGCAGGCAAGTCCGCGGCCGAGCTTCCTGGCGCGGCGGCCAGCAACCCGACGAGCAGCCAACCACCCTTGCCCTAGCGCGTGTCTCCCTTCTTGGCCATGGCCCCGACGAGATCCCCTGTCGGCGCGGCCTCTGTCCGGCGAAACCCCGCCGCAGCCCAGCCCTAGCGCGCGGCTGAGCCCCCCGGTGGCGTGCTCGCGTGCCCGCACACGGCTAGGAGTCCCTGGGCGCGGCCAAGCCGTCCCTGCGCCCTCGACGAGTCCCCCTGCGCGGCGGCCCGCAGGCAGCTAGTCCGTGTGATCTGTCCGGCCGGCTGCCTTCGCCCCTGCCCCTGTGTGCGATTCGAAGAAGCAGAACCACCGTTGAGAGAGCGCCTAGGAGAAAAAAAGGGAAACGATACTTGGGGCCCACCTTGCATGAAGTTTCCACGCGCCCACGTTTTCCTCTAGTCGTGTCTTTGGAACAAGACCCCCTGGGCCCCTCCACATGCACGGCATGCAGAAGGAAAGTCATTGCATGTTTCATTAATTAGTTAATTAATGGTTCAGTTAATTAATTGGTCGCATGTTTTAGTTAATTAATTAATTAATTTATGGTTTGTCCGATGATTATTAAAATACCTATTTAGTGTCTAGTATAAACGCGATGTCTATTAGCGACTCTTGTGAGTCGTGCGCGTCGTCGCACTGTCTGCGCGCTGTTCGCACGTGTGGCGCTCGCCGTCGCTGTGTTGTTCGTGCGTATAGTTCATGCGTTATTCTCGTGTTGTCGCGCGTCGTTTGCGCGTGTCGCGCGTGTGGTTCGCACGCGTCGTCACACGTTGTTTGCGTGCGTCGCGTGTGCCACTTACTCATGTCGCTCGCCTTGTCGCGCATCGTTCGCACGTATCTCGCGTGTCGGTGGCGCGGGTCGCATGACGTCTGCTCGTGATAATAAATTGTTATCGCTTACGAACACTCACGTTAATAATGTTAATCTATCGGGTCATATATTTTAGATACTTAACTTAACGCTCGCTCTATTAATATTTATTAGATTAATATTCTAATTAGATTAAATGTGTAGTGTTGAACTTGGGCTTTTATAATAAATATTAACATGGATAATATGAATTTAAGTACTTTCTATTTATGTAACATTCGTTTAGTATAAATATGTCACCTCGTCAGTTATTCTCGTCTGTCGCGGGTGCTGTTCCACGCGCGGTGGCGTGCTGCTTCGCACGTCATTCACGTGTTGTCTGCGCGTTGTTCGTGCGTGATGAGCTCGTGGTCGCGTGCTGGTTCGTGCGCATTCGCGCTCGTCGCACGCGCTATTTTTGTATGTCGTCAGCGTGCTATGTCGCGCGTGTCCGTGCGTCGTTTTCACGCTGTCGTGCTGTTTCACGCGTCATAAATTCATCTCGCTTAGGATCTCTTGTTTTAATTAAATTATTTAATTAACTGACATTTGTTAGTGTAGCAGATTAATCGAACTAAACGGTGTATAATATTTATATTTGATAATGTCAAATTAAATGTTATAGTTAATATTTATTTAGTGTAAACGTGATATCTTCTCGACCGTAGCTTCGACTGTCGCGTTTCTTTTTCCTCGCGTGACCGTAGTAACGCGTTCCTTTTCATATTGCATGTTTTATTACATTTTATCTTGTATGGTGTAATGTTCTTATGCGTATATATATGTTTGTTTGTTTGTTCCTGTTTGTCTTCGCTTCGCGTTGCGATTAGATCGCGATTTGTTTCCGCGCTCCGAGGAAACGACGATCAAGCGTCAGCGACCAAGTGATCAAGCTCTCTGAGTTCTATGAGGCTGAAGATCCTGAGTATCAGTTTGGTGAAGGCAAGTGTCCTCTGACCTATTATGTCCCATTCACTTATAATTCACTGTCCTGCATTACTTAATTGAAACCAAAGGATTGACTAGCTTTGTATTTACCTTGTCCTTGATTACCTTTTGGGTTATTATGGTTAGCTTCATGTTATTGCTTTACTTTAATCAATGAATATGATGTGATTACTTATGATACGACGATGTTATCCCGATGATGGTCCTGTGATACTTTAGGGGACTCAGGCTGTTTCCTGAGTGCCTCTCCGTAAGGACCTGTTCGGGGAGCGACACCCTGGGAAAACAGTGCAACCATGAGGGTGGTATGGGACGCCCTTGGCCAAGTAATTAGGGAAGTCTTATGTTGGGTGCTGGTTTTTGGTCATTAGGAAACGGAGGCATTTGTTATGGCTCCTATATTCTCGCTCAGGGATCTGGGTACGGGCATCGACCCACGACTTTTTCCTGAGGGCAGAGGTATAGGTTTTGGGACGTCAGATGGACTTTATGCAATGGTCATTTCCAACATTCGCATAGTGAGGACCCTGGGGAAAAGCCACGTAGTGAGACCCTGCCAGTTCACCTTGGAAGTGATCAATGGGGAGTCACGATCCTCAGGCAGAAAGGGGATCATGGCTCATGGGTAAAGTGCGCAACCTTTGCAGAGTGTAATGAAACTGATATATCAGCCGTGCTCACGGTTATGAGCGGCTTTGGGATCCTCTTTGATTAGAGATACAGATGGTGTGAGACACAATGGTTCTACTTATGGTTTATGGTTCGATGATGATAATGATGTTCCCTCGATGAGGAAATGGTTCACAGGATTGGGTATATGATAAAACTTGGCTTCTACTAACAATAAATACCTGACCAAGTAAAAGCAACTGCTTGAGCTTAACCCCACATAAAGCTAGTCCACTTTAGCCAAACGGGACATTTGCTGAGTACGTTGATGTGTACTCACCCTTGCTTTCTCAAAACACCAGGTTGCCTTTGGTGAAATCTATGGTCAGGTAAAGAAGAAGGCGTCGAGGCGGATCTCCAGGAGTTCCAGGACTTCGACGAGTTCGTGGTTTAGGCTAGCGACCTCCCCCAGTCAGCTGCCTGTGGTGGGTTGTTTACGTTGGCTACGTTTCGATTCTGTGTACTTTGATTTATATATGTAAATGACTCTAGTCTGTAATATTATTACTTACTCTTTATTGTAATTCGAAGCATTGTGCTATGATGAGTCATTTATGTAATCGCTATGTACGTGAGTTCTGATCCTGGCACGTACATGGTTCGCATTCGGTTTACCTTCTAAAACCGGGTGTGACAGGCAGTCTTTGATAAAATGTCCTGACTTGCCACAGTTGAAACACCCAGTTGAAGAGCTGGGCAAGGCAGGGAATCGAGTGCTTGGGGCACCCGGCTGATTTGGGGAAGTGGAGGTATTGTTGGGGCGGATAATAATGGGCTGTTTGAAAGGGAATGCTGGTGGACGGGAAAAAGTACGGTTTTGGCTAGAAGGCCGGATGACGAACCATTGCCTCTTCGCCTGGCCCTGATTAGGCCTCTCACCACTGAATCCCTTATTCTTCCCAGAACTTACGTATTTTGCTTCCACAGATAAGGCTGTACTGACAGCCTTTCCATATGTGAGATCAATACATGTGGCCATCTTTCGCTGCAACCGGTCATTTAGACCTCTCATAAAACAGTTCTTTTTCTTCAAATCAGTATTCACCTGGTCGATGGCATACTGCGACAGGTGATTAAACTTGTTAAGATACTGATTGATGGTGTCTCCTCCTTGTTTCAGCTTCATGAATTCCTCTTGTTTCATATGCAGCACCCCTTCCGGTATGTAGTGCTCACGGAAGGCTGCTTTAAATTCTTCCCAGGTGATTTGATGGTTGTCAGGTTGGATAGCCACAAAATTTCCCCACCAAGTACTGGCAGGGCCACGGAGTTGCTGTGCCGCGAACAATGGCTTCTGCGTTTCAGAACAACGAAGAAGACCAAACTTCTGTTCGATGACCCGTATCCATTCGTCAGCTTCCAGTGGGTCTTCTGCTTTGGTGAATAAAGGTGGACGAGTTTCCGAGAAATCCAAGTAAGTAGTTTCGCGAGGGCCTTGCTGAAAACCTCTTCCTGCCTGCTGCTGGAACTGCTGCTGACCCGCCATTTCCCTAAGGAAGCGGGTATTGTCTGCGGTGGCATTCACTAAGGCGGCAATCGCCTCGGCTAGCGTGGGTGGAACCGGAGGTGGATTTGGGGTGACATCCCGACCCCCAGACGTTCCGGCTGCGTCCTGTCCGCGAGTCCTGGTCGGCATCTGAGGCAAAAACATTTGAAATAAACATAATATGCCAAAGAGACCTTCCATTTTACATTACTATAAAAAGTAATGATACAGACTCGATATTACATAACAGGATACATGACCCATTATACAAAAGTTCAACCTATTATACAACAGTGCACCCTACAATACCCTACTCTACTTCTATTACACCATTAGTCCTGCTTTCCGTTACTTTTGGCGGCCTCATCGTCTGGTGTGGGAGTCCAGACGTCAACCAACCTCAAAGAAGGAGGGGGTTCAAAAAGATCTAACTCCCCACCCAACGCGCGTCCCGCAACGTGAGAGGGTCCGGCTTCCGTCTCAGCAGAGTGTGCGGGCACACTAGGGTGTAATTGTGAGTATAGTATATGGACTTCCTCATGCAACGTATTGCAGTAGACCTGCAGGTTGTCGACAGCTGAGCTAAGTTCTTTAATTCGGGCCTGAGCCCTCGCTTCCTTAGCACATGCCAGCATATGAGACTGTACTGCCCAGTCAAGTGCTAAGTCTCGATCAGCAAGCTGATCCTGCAGGTGACGGATGTCCCTTCTTAGTTCATTGATTCTATCTCCATCTGCGATCCAAGCATTGGTCCTGTGTTGCAGCGTTGCTTGAAGTCGACTCACTTGGGCTTCAAGGTCTCCTATGGGGTCATTACTTCCGCTGCTACTACTTTCGTGTCGAGGGGCTAGTTGATGCCGGGGTACTCCAATTGGTCCCGTTGACTTACGTGCTGTTAGCCTTGTGCGTGGCGGCATCTTTCTAAGGGGAAAATTTATTAATATAATTCTTAGCATGATGCATGTGTAAATACAGAATCAACCTTAGCCGATTCAACCTTCTATACATTGCACTCTTCCTATCTGGTCTTTAAGATAAACTCTTCAGAGTACTTAGGTAAGAAGAGAAAAGAGTTTTTGGGTAAGATTTTCGAAAATCCTTTTGAAGATGCCTCATAATATCTGCAAAGAAGGGCTACGCTCCGATACCAGCTGTGACGGAACCTCTCAAGTAATTAGGCCCACCTACAGTTGTCCTTGTCCAACGGACTTCAGACAACCCTGTAGGTGCCCCTGAACTACTTGATAAGTTCGGTATCTTTCCTTACCTTACCAGGAACGATTCACCCGTCTTGCAGACATTACAGAACATCGGAGATAAAGAATTGCGGAAGCGATTACATAATTCACATTTATTTAAAAGCAAGCACAAGTTGTTTTATTACAGACCAGAACTAAAAGCGAGTGCTGAGTAGTAATATTATACAAACCAAGGGAGGCAAAAACTCCTCCCGAGAAGATTTAAGTAAAAGTTCTATATGGAGGACCAAGTCCTCCCGCACTTCAGTCTTGGGTTTCTTCTTTGGGAACCACCTTGGCACAGAAGCAGTAGAAATCTGCTACTTCCTCACCTAAAAACAACGAAGGGATAAACCCTGAGTATGGAATTACTCAGCAAGACTTGCCCGACAAAAGAAAAGACTCTCAAGGGTATGCTGGCTTTTAGGGAGTCGAGGTAAGGCTTCTCAATACTCAAAGACTCTGTTTTGCATAAATGCTTACTAAAGTGGATCCTTAAAAATCCAATTTTATTTGACCAGTTAAGTTCAATTACCTGCAACTAGAGTTCTTTCTACCCTAGTTCAATCACTGGTCCTGCACTAACCAATTTCTTAACAAATATCCATCATCTTTAGTGGAATGCTACGTGTAGGGCAGTGACCAAGTCTTCATAACCGCGAAGGTACGGCGATCCGAATCGATTATACTCAGCTGAGGATCTCCAATCACACGACATATGTAGCACTTAACCCTTGCATATGTCAACCCGCCACCAGGGTTCTTAAGGCCGGATTAGGTTCACGCAAACCTAGAGCACAGATACACCACCGTCCAGCCTCTTGCCACGGAGGGTACACGCTACTCTCGCCACCGCTCCACGCCCATTTCGTGTTATCTTATTCCGGCCTTAGTCTGCCCGAGGCAAGGCTTACCCATGACGAGGCATGTGACCAGTTAAAGGGTCCTCGATCATCAAGCCTACATCGAGACGGTCCTTAATCGACTCAGACGGAGACACTACACCGAGACTCTCTTCTCGTGCAAGTCACCCGCCCAGTCTCAGCTTAATCATTTAATCCCAAAAACTTGGTACCTGGTAGAGGTACATCTTTTCCGATGTTGAACCCATCATGGCCATGATGGATTCACCATCAAGTTTTATTTTCGAAAACAACCCTCCCACTTTGCCAAACATCTTTTGTAAAACAAATCCTTTTGTTTTTCTAAGCAATACTAAGCATAGTAAAACCTCTTTGTAAAACAGGGTTTCAAGGAGGGTAATCAAGATCAAGGAAGATAATGCAGGAATTGTTTAATCAATCAACTCCTATCACCTAATGCAGCAAGCAAGTGAGAAAGATTTTAAAAACATCAAGGGAGGTGGCAAATGCACCGGGGCTTGCCTTTGTTATCAGGTGAGTCCTGCTCGGATCCACAAATATCGAAATAAAAGCAGTTGCCTGCTTCAGGATATGAGGATGGTGGTATCCCTTCTTCAGTGACTTCTTCTTCTTCTTCTTCGTGTTCTAACATAACCATATATATGCATAAGAATGGATGCCATGGGATGCTCATGAGGATGCAAAGATAATATGAACTTATTATATAAGTCTTGAGTACAACTTTCCTTCACGGTACTCCGAGAACCTAGGGTTTCCGGAGTCAGTAAAGGAGTTCATAGGGCAGGGGGGGGTGGTTTTGGGTTTAGTGATCAAACAAGGTCCAAATCAACCCAAATTCTACCCAAGGCTTCTAAATATTGGTTTAAGTGCCCATAAAAAGTTTGGGCATTTTTGGACTTACCAATTATTTTGCTAAAAATCCATAACTAATACTTTTAACTACTTTAAATACCCTAAAATTTCTTATTTCCACCAAAAATCACCAAACTATTTTTACTAAATACTAGGGAAAATAACAAGCCTAGGAAAATTAGTTTCACAATTTTAGCATTTTTCTACATTTTTCTTCATATTTCTAAAGCTTTATTGAAAAAGAAAAAGGAAAAGGCTGAACAGGACTGGGCCAGTTCTAGCCCAGTCGGCCCAACCCAGATTGGTAACGCGCCCGCGCGCCCCCGCGCCCTGGCAGCCTTACAGAAAGGCCCCTGTTTTCTTGAATATCCCGACAAAGCCCAAAGCACTATTTAACACAGCCGCTGACAATTTCAAAGATACCCTCGTACTTCTATCTATTCTCGGTTTGTAGTCCCCGACGACGGTGAACGTGGCCGCGCTCCGGTGAGCCACTGTACCGGCCGAACGGTTCCATGACCGGCGCTCCCGAGTAGCAGAAATGAAATAGGACCCGTCCTAACCCCTTTCCCGAACCCAATTTCACTAATGGTCAAATATGGAGCTCTGGCCACGGTGGCCGTGAGCATCGTGATAAGACAGCCGTGTTCCCGGCGATGGGTGGCGGTCCGGTTCGATTGGAAGGGTCGGAGAGCATCACCCATACATAAGTATGCTAGAACAGAGATGAAAAAGGAATGAGCAGACCTTGGGACGGCTGGCCGCGGTGAGGGTGTTTTTGCGGTGGCGGAAACCGAATTGGGGAAACTGTGAAATTCAAGCTCTCAGGTGAACGATTGAGGACGATATCTGGTGGCTGGGTGCGTGATGACCTTGCGGAGCTCACGGTGGCTTCAATTTATAGGGAAGCTAAGCGGTGGTGCCTAATTCTGAGTAGAGAGACCGGCGGTCGAGACGAAGGGTGAGTCACTGGTGGCCGCGCAACGTGGCTTTTACCGTGGCGGCACCTCCGGCGATCACCGGATATGTGTAGCACGGTTAGCCGCGACGTGGTAAAGCGTCAGGACACGCGGCGGGCGGCAGTGATGGCTCAACGGTGGCGGAAATCTATCCGGGTGACCGATGAGCAAGGGGAGGGGGTACGGTGACTAGCCGGAATAGTTTACTGACCGGGCTTATCCACGGCGATGGTCACTGGGTGCTATCCGATCAACCCGAGCACGAATCGAAGCGGCGGCGGCACGAATCGCGGCGGAGGGAGTCATCGGTGGCGAGGATAGTCGCGCTAGCGACCTGATCCACTCGGGTTACTGTACCATGGGGAAATGGTATTCAGACGGCCTGACAGTCATAGTTTAGGACCAATTTTCTCTAAAGTTTCTCTAGTAACTTGCTCCACTCTCTGTAGCAAAGTTTCAGAGCTACAAACCAGCTACAATTCGACTATAGAGGTTGAACTCATTTGAGCACTGGATCAAGGTTCAATTCACACTCAAAGTTGACCCGGTTACACTGAAAAGCTGAATTCCAGAATGAATCCAGCCTGACAGCCAAGGTTTGAGTATGATTATCTCCAAATTTTTCTTAACAACTGAGCTCACATCCTTAAGCAAAGTTGTTCTCCTATAATTGGGCTACAAACTTGTTGTGGTCACTTTGGGCAAAAACCCTATGCTTTGAAAGTTACAAAGCCCCAAAGTTGAGCCAATATTACTGAAATTTCAGACTTAGTATAGAATTCAAATGAGGTCCATTTTGCAATTGAGTCCAAAACTTAGGGTTTGGCTTTCGAGTCCACATATTTGTGAACCAAAGGACTTAAGAAACTTATTTGACTTAGTTTTTGCACTTTAGTCCAAAAGTGGACTAATTTTGCACATAAGCCCCTAGGGTTTGGTTTTAGAGCTTTCCAGGGTTCCAATTAGGGTTTTTAGTATCCCAGGGGTATAAATGAGATTCAACTTTGTTTTTGGGGATATTTAATAACTATTACCCTAAAATATTTGGATTTTCTCAAGTTGGGTTAAGTTTTACCCCTTTAATCCCTGTTTAGGGTAAAGCTTCCCATCCAGGGTCCTATTTGCAAAATCCTTAAAACAGTACAACTTGTTTAAAATTTTTGCCTAATGAATGCACTCTAGGTGTATCAAACATATGCAATGCCAATGTTATGATGTCATGCTCAAGTTTTAGTTATAGTAACACCAGGAGTGTTACATCAATGATGGCGCCCCGCGTGCTTTGTGACGACGGCGGCTCTCAGCCCCCTTACGGAAGCAAGAGGACGTCAGCAAGGACTCAACCGCTCCGACAGCTGTCCCTCCGCCAAGCTCCATCGCTCCTTCGACGGCCACGACATCACACCAGCTGGGTGCCAAGATCTCTCCGGCTGCCACAACGGCATGTACCTAGGGCGCTAGCTCACCTCCGCTAGACACGTAGCACCCTGCTACACCCCCCATTGTACACCTGGATCCTCTCCTTACGCCTATAAAAGGGAGGACCAGGGCCCTCTTAGAGAAGGTTGGCCGCGCGGGGACGAGGACGAGAACAGGCGCTCGCTTGGAGCCGCTCGCTCCCTCTCCCGCGTGGACGCTTGTAACCCCCTACTGCAAGCGCACCCGACCTGGGCGCGGGACGAACACGAAGGCCGCGGGATTCCCACCTCTCTCACGCCGGTCTCCGGCCGCCTCGCTCTTGTAACACCTACTTTGTAAGTGTTAGGAATAATATCAATAGAGAAACATTTCCTCCTTATGTGAAGATTGATCTTTATGCATCATCCTATGTGAACACCATGTCCAAGAGCAATTAATAAAAGATATGCTACTAAATTGTTGCATCATGCTGGATATTTTATTTTGTGTGCATTTTGTGACAAGAAAAATATTAAAGACCAAAAAGAGCATTTAAAACCTAAAAGAAATTCTTGAGAATAGAGAAGAGAAAGGAATATTATTCAATACAAATAAAGTTATCATTAAAATCACTTCATCACAGTTGATATGATCAAAATAAATAATTAGCCAGTATATAAAGTGCCACAAAGTTTGAATTTGGATTGAAGTTTGAATTTGAAAAAGAAATGAAAAAGAAAAACAGAAAATAAAAAGGAAAAGGCCAAACCGGGCAGTTGGGCCGACTTCACCACATTCGGCCCACTTATTCAAGTCAACCCCTCGCGCAGCCCATTACACCCGCTCCCTGGTTGCGCCGACAGTGGGCCCCATGAGCCAGTCTCTCGCGCGCGCCGCGCACACGCATCCAGTCACCACCATGTAGGGCCACCGTGTCAGCACCAATCTCCCTCCTCACGCGCGGCCCGGTTCTTTGCCGCAATCCGCGCGGCGCCTCTGCCGATCTCCAGCCACAACAGCTTCTCCGTATCTGCCGCGCGCGGACCAGTAGACCCGGCTTCTCCTAAACCGCCCCATAAGAACCACAGTCGCGGCCTCCTCCTTTGCTCCTACCTCCTTTCCTCATTGCCAATGCCCAACGAACCCAGCTGCCATTGCCGCCGATAGGTGAGGAGCGGAGAATAGCGTTGCGACGAGGGTTGGTGTCCGAAAAGTGTTGCGTGAACTCCACCGAAGCACGCTGGGAAGTTTTCAAGCCTCGTTGGGGTGAATCGTTGACCGGACTTCGGGGAATTCCTCGCCGTGGCCGAAGACTCTCGGTTGGACCGCCGAGCGTCGTGGGCAGAGCTTCTTCGCGGGCGATTCTCGGTAAGCAATCCACCAGGAACTTCGTGCTTGTTCTCGCCTCGTGTAGCTGTTTCGATAGGGACGATTCGAGCTTTGGCGCGGTAGGAATCGCTCGTCGGAGGTCTTAGCGCCGCCGCGGGCCGCTATGCTCCGTGGCGGGAGCTCGTCACGGTCTCATGGTGGGTAGACATGCCACGATTGGGTTTGGCATGGGCTCCTCCTTGTGTGGTGCCTACCCAACTGGGTGTGGGTGCGCGGGATGGCCGGACCGTTGCGCGGCGATGCATTCTCCGCCGCGGAGTCGGGGCGGCGCCGCCTCAGTCCGGCGACGTGTAGGAAGAGGGCGGTCTGCCGTTGATCTCACAGCGAACGGCGGAGATCATATCAATGGATACCCCTTCGTCGTTTTAAATCCTGATCGTCGATGCGCGATCCTTCGGTCCAGATGGGTATTGGGGTAATGGACGATCGCCAGCCGTAGATCTAGGATCCTGCGGCTATCGTTGCGCGCTGATTCATCGAAGTCAGGATCTAATCCTAAGCGTTGATTTTGATCCAACGGCTCATGGTGGCCGATACCCTTTCGGCCTGGGGTTTTGCATAAGAACCCCTCACCTTTTAGCGAAATAAACCCGCCGTCCTACTGCATAGTGTTCTGAGTCTTAGGATCTTTGCGCCTGGGCCCCTGGGTTTCTCTGGATTTGGCGCCCAGTCCAGTCAACATGAAAACCAGAGAAAATAAATAGAAAATGAATTTTTAATATAAAAATAATTGCTAGAACTTTATAAGTTCATAGAAAATTCATACTAACTCCAAATTCATCGATTCCAGTTCCTAAAATTTTGTAATTTTATTCTCTAGCACTTAGTGTTTCTGTTTTGGGCATAAAAACAGTAAGAAATTTATTCATCACTTAACCCTATTTAAGGCACATAAAACCTTTGAAAATGCATAACTTAAAATCTATAATTCAGAAAATTATGATTTCTGTTCCTAGAATTTTATTTTAATATGTAGAATATCTCTGTGAGTTTTGTTTATATGTTTGGTGTAATGTTAATTTCTTTATATGCACTGTGTTTGTTTGTACTGTGGCGAGTAGAAGAGCCCGTTGCTGAGGATCCTGGTGAGCAGCAGGTTGAAGTAGCTGAGCAGGAGCTCATTGAAGGCAAGTTGTGCCCTTGACCACTTTGTACCCAATAATGTTCTTTAATATCACATACTCATGCATAGGTTAATTTTGATGGGACCAAATAGGTCACCCTAGATTTGTTTATCTCATTACCTTGTTTACCCCTGAATCACTTGGGTAGTTTGCTATTGCTTTATATGGTTTTGGGATAATCATTTATTATCTCTATGTTCCAATTCTTGTTGTTATTCTGTTTATGTTCATGTTGATATCATTAATGTTAATTGGAACATAGAGCTTAACTTGAGAACCACGTGCCACCACAAGGGAGGAATGGGACCCCTAGGCTGACTAATTAGGAAAGCTAGTGGAAGACTACCTTACCCGAAAGGGGCAAGGGCAGTAGGGGAGAGGTCAGTGCGGGGAGGTCCCTGGTTGATTTTGCTGCGATGGCGGTCAGCCAGGAACCCTTTACTGGATCTTCCTATAAACTGTAGCGGGTTTTCGGAAGCTAGTGGAACTTTGTAAAGGCCTCGTAGTGTTGCCCTGCCGCGCTTCCTAGGTAGAGGTGTATGGGATTCGCGACCCCTTGGCAGATGGGTAACATGACTTGTGGGTAAAGGGTACAACCTCTGCAGAGTGTAAAACTGGTATACTAGCCGAGCTCACGGTCATGAGCGGCTCAGGACTCTCTGATGTTTAAATTATGGAACTTAAATTCAATTTGGTCATTCGCATTGCATGGGTTTTGTTATTAATTTTGTTCTATTACTTTACTTATGGTTTGGTATTTACTTACACTTAGTAACTGCTAATAAAATTTTGACCAACTACTTAAAAGCAATGCTCAGCTTTAACCCCTGTCATTGATTAAGCCTTACACATCACATGAACTCACACCTTTGTGAGTTTGTGTCCACTGTTTCCCCACAACTTGTTGAGCTATGATCATGTGTGAGCTCACCCTTGCTGTCTCACACCCCCCCCACAGGAGGAGATCAGGTGGTTCAGGAGGAGCCGCCTAACACTGAGGAGTTCGATCTGATCTAGGTGGTGTTTCCCAGTCGACATTTGCGCCGACGATCCTTAGTTCGTTTTATCTTTATTATTTTATTTTGTAATAAGTCTTCCGCTATGTAATAAATACTCTGATGTTAATGACATTTATCTCTATACACTCTGTTATTATATATGTTGTCTTCTTGGCGCATGTATGAGATGCACCTGGCTTTGTTCCTTAAAGCCGGGTGTTACAGAAGTGGTATCAGAGGAAATGTTGACTGTAGGACGAGACCTAGATAGAAATGGACAACCCTTACCTACTTATCTTATTCTGATTCATTCCACACTTACCTTACTCTGATTCTTTCTACACTTATCTTGATCCTGTCTCACCTTCTACTGTTCTACTCTGATCATTCTTACCTTTTCTACTCTTAGACAAGATGGATTTCACACCTGGGAATCCCTACCCCTATGACATTTTTAAGAGATAGGAGGCCTAAGACCAAATCAAAACTATTTTCTCTATTAAAAATGTTGGTTGATTGTTCTGATGATCAATGCCTGATTTGCTTCTTTGATTGATTGAATTATTATAGATGGACATCTTAGCATGTACCAACATAAGGTATTGAATTAGCTATAGTAGGTGAAATATTAATCTGCTTAGCTAATAAATCCCCCAAAATAACATGATTGTAATTACTGCCTTGTCTACTGCTCTCTCTTACCTTATGTATCTAACTCAGATGGTCAATACCAGGAAAGGAAAGATTATCACGCAACAGCAAACAGAAATGAATCCTCCAAATCCCCCACCTGTTGAAACCGAGCAAGTGATCGCAACCCAAAGGCTGGTAATACAGCAATTGACAGACATGATGACCGAAATGCAAAGCCAGATAAGACAAGAACGCGAGGAAATACGTCAGGCCCGTCTGGAGATACAGCAAGAAATAAGGCAATCACGGTTGGAGAGACAACGACAAGAGCAACCACCATCTCCACCACCACCATCTCCACCACCACCAGCTCCACCAAGCTACATAAACATATATATAAATTACTACTATTTGTAAAATCTACATGTTCCTTTAGTTAGTATTCGGTATGATACCATTTTAGGAGGAATAAAAAGGTCTATTTGACCCCATGAGTTGCTAATAAAATTATGCGTTATGCTGAGATTTTGGTTTGGGCATATGTGTTGGACAATATGAGAAAACCCATGAGAGTAATTACACCTAAAGGGACTGAAGAATCAGTGAACGGAATTACAAGAGGCAAGTTACTTACGTCCGAGTTCCTCACCTTGGAGAGTACCAGTTTTGTTTGTAAAGAAGAAAGATGGATTGCAAGGGATGTGCGTGGATTAAAGGTTCCTTAAGGATGTCACTGTGAAGAACAAGTTTCTGTTACCCCGCATTAAGGATTTATTTAATCGGATGAGAGGAGCCAGGGTATTCTCGAAGATTGACCTCCGATCGGGATACCATCAGATGAAGATTGGACCATCAGATATTCCTAAGACGGCTTTCTCGACTCGATATGGATTATATGAGTTCATCGTTATGTCGTTTGGATTAACTAATGCACCAGCTTATTTTATGGATTTGATGAACAAGGTGTTTTTGGACAGATTCGTCGTGGAGTTCATCGACGATATTCTCATTTATTCCAAGAGTGATAATGATCATGAGGAACATATGTGATTGGTGCTACAGAAGTTACGAGATAATCAACTCTATGCCAAGTACGATAAATGCGAGTTTTGGATTGGCGAGGTGCCATTTCTTGGACATATCATTTCTAATGAAGGAATATTAGTGGATCCTGCTAAAGTCAAGGAGATAGTGGTGTGGAGCATACCCACTACGGTTACGGAGGACCGAAGTTTCTTGGGACTTGCAGGATATTAATGGTGATTTATTGAAGGATTTTCTAAGATTGCTAAGCTTATGACCTCGCTTTTGGTGAAGGAAAGAGAATTCAAGTGGGACGAGAAGTGCCAAGTATATACGGATCATAAGAGTTTGAGGTATATATATTCACTCAAAAGGATCTCAACCTTAGGCAACGCCGTTGGTTGGAGCTTATTAAGGATTATGATTTGGAAATTCACTATCACCCGGGCAAGGCAAATTTGGTTACAGATGCCTTGAGTCGAAAGGAGCATGTTCATTTAGCTGTTGTTGCCCAGCTACTCGATGAGATTGTTGAGAATTTCAGGAGACTTAACCTGGGGATAGTTACTCACACTAAAGGAGTTATTATTGATGTGGAAACTACTTTGGAGCAAGAGATCCGCAAAGAACAAAATGGTGATGCTAAGATACAAGAGATTAAGGATCTGATTACTGAAGATCGAGTTCCGGAATTCACGGAAGATGAGCAAGGCACCGTATGCTTCAAGGACAATAGATGTGTTCCGGAGATTGAAAGCCTTCGTGAGACTATATCGAAGGAAGCCCATGACTTGGATTATTCTATTCAACCTGGTAGTACCAAGATGTATCAGGATTTAAAGCAGAAGTGCTGGTGATATGGACTGGAGAGAGATATGGCTGCACATGTGGTTATGTGCGATGTGTGCCAAAGAGTCAAGACCGATCACCAAAGACCAGCTGGACTATTACACCCACTAAAGATACCTGAGTGGAAATGGGAAGAGATTGGTATGGACTTCATTACTGGATTGCCTCGCACCTCGAAAGGACATGGTTCTATATGAGTTATTGTGGATAGACCGACCAAAGTGGCTCATTTCATCCCGGTTAAGACTACTTATAAGGGATCGCAATTGGCTAAGTTATACATGTCTCGGATTAAGTCTCTACGCAATGTACCAAGGAAGATCATTTTGGATAGAGGATCACAGTTTACCCCCAGATTTTGGAAAAGTTTTCATGAGAATATGGATACGAAGTTGAATCATAGTCCGGCCTACCTCAGACTAATGTACAAACTGAAAGGACTAATCAAGTATGGGAATACATGTTGAGAGCTTGTACCCTTCAGCATGGTAGTAGTTGGGGTAAAAGCCTACCTTATGCTGAATAGTTACCAGGCCAGTCTGAAGATGTCCCCGTTCGAGACTCTGTATGACAGGAAATGCAGGGCTCCTCTATTTTGGACTAGACTAGAGGAAGACAATTCTTTGGACCCAAACTTATTCAAGAGTCAGAAGAACAAGTTTGTATAATTCGAGAGAACTTGAGGATAGTTCAGACCAGACCAAAGAAATATGTTGATAATAGAAGAAGACCACTTGAGGTTGAGGAAGGAAATTATGTGTACCTCAAAGTGTTACCACTTCGTGGGATGAGGAGATTCAAAGTCAGGGGCAAATTGTCCCCTCACTATATTGGACCATTCCTGATCTTTAGGCGAGTTGGGGAGATGGCATACCAACTCGAGTTACCTGCTAGTCTATCGGATGTGCATAACGTGTTCCACGTATCTCAACTAAAGAAGTGTCTCCGTGTTCCCGAGGAACAGTTACCCATGGAAGAGCACAGTGTTCAAGGTGATTTGACTTACACGGAGTACCCAATCAAGATTTTGGATACATTGACTCGAGTTACAAGGAATAAGGTGGTAAAGATGTGTAAAGTGCAATGGAGTCACC
The DNA here is from genome assembly GCA_029449295.1 of Zea luxurians. Taxonomy (NCBI): domain Eukaryota; kingdom Viridiplantae; phylum Streptophyta; class Magnoliopsida; order Poales; family Poaceae; genus Zea; species Zea luxurians. Next base: position 104,632,588 of record JAOPSE010000002.1, read on the forward strand.
ACAGCGAAGATGAAGCAACTTGGGAAAGAGAAGAAGAGCTTCGCATAGATTTTCCCCACCTTTTCCCTCATTCTTCTTAAATCTCGAGGACGAGATTATTTTTAAGGGGGGTAGGATTTGTAACACCTACTTTGTAAGTGTTAGGAATAATATCAATAGAGAAACATTTCCTCCTTATGTGAAGATTGATCTTTATGCATCATCCTATGTGAACACCATGTCCAAGAGCAATTAATAAAAGATATGCTACTAAATTGTTGCATCATGCTGGATATTTTATTTTGTGTGCATTTTGTGACAAGAAAAATATTAAAGACCAAAAAGAGCATTTAAAACCTAAAAGAAATTCTTGAGAATAGAGAAGAGAAAGGAATATTATTCAATACAAATAAAGTTATCATTAAAATCACTTCATCACAGTTGATATGATCAAAATAAATAATTAGCCAGTATATAAAGTGCCACAAAGTTTGAATTTGGATTGAAGTTTGAATTTGAAAAAGAAATGAAAAAGAAAAACAGAAAATAAAAAGGAAAAGGCCAAACCGGGCAGTTGGGCCGACTTCACCACATTCGGCCCACTTATTCAAGTCAACCCCTCGCGCAGCCCATTACACCCGCTCCCTGGTTGCGCCGACAGTGGGCCCCATGAGCCAGTCTCTCGCGTGCGCCGCGCACACGCATCCAGTCACCACCATGTAGGGCCACCGTGTCAGCACCAATCTCCCTCCTCACGCGCGGCCCGGTTCTTTGCCGCAATCCGCGCGGCGCCTCTGCCGATCTCCAGCCGCAACAGCTTCTCCGTATCTGCCGCGCGCGGACCAGTAGACCCGGCTTCTCCTAAACCGCCCCATAAGAACCACAGTCGCGGCCTCCTCCTTTGCTCCTACCTCCTTTCCTCATTGCCAATGCCCAACGAACCCAGCTGCCATTGCCGCCGATAGGTGAGGAGCGGAGAATAGCGTTGCGACGAGGGTTGGTGTCCGAAAAGTGTTGCGTGAACTCCACCGAAGCACGCTGGGAAGTTTTCAAGCCTCGTTGGGGTGAATCGTTGACCGGACTTCGGGGAATTCCTCGCCGTGGCCGAAGACTCTCGGTTGGACCGCCGAGCGTCGTGGGCAGAGCTTCTTCGCGGGCGATTCTCGGTAAGCAATCCACCAGGAACTTCGTGCTTGTTCTCGCCTCGTGTAGCTGTTTCGATAGGGACGATTCGAGCTTTGGCGCGGTAGGAATCGCTCGTCGGAGGTCTTAGCGCCGCCGCGGGCCGCTATGCTCCGTGGCGGGAGCTCGTCACGGTCTCATGGTGGGTAGACATGCCACGATTGGGTTTGGCATGGGCTCCTCCTTGTGTGGTGCCTACCCAACTGGGTGTGGGTGCGCGGGATGGCCGGACCGTTGCGCGGCGATGCATTCTCCGCCGCGGAGTCGGGGCGGCGCCGCCTCAGTCCGGCGACGTGTAGGAAGAGGGCGGTCTGCCGTTGATCTCACAGCGAACGGCGGAGATCATATCAATGGATACCCCTTCGTCGTTTTAAATCCTGATCGTCGATGCGCGATCCTTCGGTCCAGATGGGTATTGGTGTAATGGACGATCGCCAGCCGTAGATCTAGGATCCTGCGGCTATCGTTGCGCGCTGATTCATCGAAGTCAGGATCTAATCCTAAGCGTTGATTTTGATCCAACGGCTCATGGTGGCCGATACCCTTTCGGCCTGGGGTTTTGCATAAGAACCCCTCACCTTTTAGCGAAATAAACCCGCCGTCCTACTGCATAGTGTTCTGAGTCTTAGGATCTTTGCGCCTGGGCCCCTGGGTTTCTCTGGATTTGGCGCCCAGTCCAGTCAACATGAAAACCAGAGAAAATAAATAGAAAATGAATTTTTAATATAAAAATAATTGCTAGAACTTTATAAGTTCATAGAAAATTCATACTAACTCCAAATTCATCGATTCCAGTTCCTAAAATTTTGTAATTTTATTCTCTAGCACTTAGTATTTCTGTTTTGGGCATAAAAACAGTAAGAAATTTATTCATCACTTAACCCTATTTAAGGCACATAAAACCTTTGAAAATGCATAACTTAAAATCTATAATTCAGAAAATTATGATTTCTGTTCCTAGAATTTTATTTTAATATGTAGAATATCTCTGTGAGTTTTGTTTATATGTTTGGTGTAATGTTAATTTCTTTATATGCACTGTGTTTGTTTGTACTGTGGCGAGTAGAAGAGCCCGTTGCTGAGGATCCTGGTGAGCAGCAGGTTGAAGTAGCTGAGCAGGAGCTCATTGAAGGCAAGTTGTGCCCTTGACCACTTTGTACCCAATAATGTTCTTTAATATCACATACTCATGCATAGGTTAATTTTGATGGGACCAAATAGGTCACCCTAGATTTGTTTATCTCATTACCTTGTTTACCCCTGAATCACTTGGGTAGTTTGCTATTGCTTTATATGGTTTTGGGATAATCATTTATTATCTCTATGTTCCAATTCTTGTTGTTATTCTGTTTATGTTCATGTTGATATCATTAATGTTAATTGGAACATAGAGCTTAACTTGAGAACCACGTGCCACCACAAGGGAGGAATGGGACCCCTTGGCTGACTAATTAGGAAAGCTAGTGGAAGACTACCTTACCCGAAAGGGGCAAGGGCGGTAGGGGAGAGGTCAGTGCGGGGAGGTCCCTGGTTGATTTTGCTGCGATGGCGGTCAGCCAGGAACCCTTTACTGGATCTTCCTATAAACTGTAGCGGGTTTTCGGAAGCTAGTGGAACTTTGTAAAGGCCTCGTAGTGTTGCCCTGCCGCGCTTCCTAGGTAGAGGTGTATGGGATTCGCGACCCCTTGGCAGATGGGTAACATGACTTGTGGGTAAAGGGTACAACCTCTGCAGAGTGTAAAACTGGTATACTAGCCGAGCTCACGGTCATGAGCGGCTCAGGACTCTCTGATGTTTAAATTATGGAACTTAAATTCAATTTGGTCATTCGCATTGCATGGGTTTTGTTATTAATTTTGTTCTATTACTTTACTTATGGTTTGGTATTTACTTACACTTAGTAACTGCTAATAAAATTTTGACCAACTACTTAAAAGCAATGCTCAGCTTTAACCCCTGTCATTGATTAAGCCTTACACATCACATGAACTCACACCTTTGTGAGTTTGTGTCCACTGTTTCCCCACAACTTGTTGAGCTATGATCATGTGTGAGCTCACCCTTGCTGTCTCACACCCCCCCCCCACAGGAGGAGATCAGGTGGTTCAGGAGGAGCCGCCTAACACTGAGGAGTTCGATCTGATCTAGGTGGCGTTTCCCAGTCGACATTTGCGCCGACGATCCTTAGTTCGTTTTATCTTTATTATTTTATTTTGTAATAAGTCTTCCGCTATGTAATAAATACTCTGATGTTAATGACATTTATCTCTATACACTCTGTTATTATATATGTTGTCTTCTTGGCGCATGTATGAGATGCACCTGGCTTTGTTCCTTAAAGCCGGGTGTTACAGCTCTCCCCCTTCGCGCTCGCCTGGGTCGGGCGGAGCGGAGTTCGCCGTCTTCCGGGACTTAGCCCGAGTCCGAGCCCTGGGTCGGGCGGAGTTCGCCGTCTTCCGGGACTTAGCCCGAGTCCGAGCCCTGGGTCAGGCGGAGTTCGCCGTCTTCCGGGACTTAGCCCAAGTCCGAGCCCTGGGTCGGGCGGAGCGGAGTTCGTCGTCTTCTGGGGCTGAGCCCAAGTCCGAGCCCTTGGTCGGGCGAAGCGGAGCTTCCTATGGTGCCTCCGGCAGGGCCTAACTGCCTGTCTGTCTTACTCTGTCCAGTGGCACTGCAGTCGGTGTGGCGCAGGCGGCGCTGTACTTCTGTCAGGCCGGTCAGTGGAGCGGCGAAGTGACAGTGGTCACTTCGGCTCTGCTGGCTAGGGGGTGTGCGCCAGGATAAGGGTGTCAGGCCACCTTTGCATTAAATGCTCCTGCGACTTGGTCGGTCGGTGCGGCGATTTGGTCAGGGTTGCTTCTTAGCGAAGGCAGGGCCTCGGGCGAGCCGGGAATATGTTCGCCGCTGAAGGGGGGCCTCGAGCGAGACGGAAATCCTCCGGGGTCGGCTGCCCTTGTCCGAGGCTAGGCTCGGGTGAGGCGTGATCGTGTCCCTCGAATGGACTGATCCCTGACTTAATCGCACCCATCAGGCCTTTGCAGCTTCGTGCTGATGGGGGTTACCAGCTGAGAATTAGGAGCCTTGAGGGTACCCCTAATTATGGTCCCCGACAGTAGCCCCCGAGCCTCGAAGGGAGTGTTTGCACTCGCTTGGAGGCTTTCGTCGCACTTTTTTGCAAGGGGACCAGCCTTTCTTGGTTGCGTTTTGTTCCGGTGAGTGCGCGTGAGCGCACCCGCCGGGTGTAGCCCCCGAGGCCTCGGAGGAGTGGTTTCACTCCTTCGAGGTCTTACTGCCTCACGTAGTGCTTCGGTTGGTCTGGTCGTTCCCTCATGCGAGCTGGCCGTAGCCCAGGTGTACGGTCGGGTCCCAAGTTCTCGGGCTGGTATGTTGACGCTGTCAACGGTTCGGCCGGAGCCGGGTTTGCGAGAGCAGCCCTCGAGCCTCTGCACAGAGCGAGAGGGCGGTCAGGGGTAGACTCGGCTTTTTTACATACGCCCCTGTGTCGCCTTTCCGCAAGGAGGAGGGGGGAAAGCGCCATGTTGCCCTCGATGGGCGCCGAACATGGTGTCTCCGATGAGCTGCAAGCGGGTAATCCGAGTGGACGTCCGTGCCCCGTTCGTTAGGGGTCGGCTAGGGGCCCAGAGGCACGCCCAAAAGTACCTGCGGGTGATCTGCCAGACCCGGTCCCCTGGCGACGGGGTCCGAGGGCTCGATGCCTCCCTCTGGTGGGATTCTGTTACAAGATCGTTCCCACCGGTCTCGGAAATGTCCTAGGGTACCTCGGGAGCGCAGCCCGAGCCTTGGTTATGTATCGAACGTACCCATGGTCATCCCTCGCTCGGCGTCTGAGGCGGCTGTGAACCCTTCGGGGGCCAGCCTTCGAACCCCTGATCAGTATTGGGCGCAGAGCCCGAGTAGCCTGAGGCGGTCGTTGAACCCTTTCGAGGGGCCGGCCTTCGAACCTCTGACCAGTAGTGGGTGTAGGGCCCACGCGATCTGAGGCGGCTGTTGAACCCTTCCGGGGGGCCAGCCTTCGAACCTCTGATCAGTAGGGGGGCTCGGAGCCTGGTTCCTTCTCGGGGAAGGATCCTTTTCGGGGTATCCCCCTTTCCCGGTCCCTGTTGCAAGAGAGAGAAAGAGGAAAAACGGAAAAGGATGTGAAATCGAACGACGCGGCGTACCTTTTTGGACGCGGTCATTTTGGCGAAGGGGAAGTGTTGCCCGCTTCTCCTGCCAGAGGTGTCGCGTGTCCCGTCGCGGAGTTAATGTGACGGGGCGAGTGGTTGGAGGGGCGACCGTTGCGCGTGCGCGAGCCGTTCGAGGAACGGATCACGGGCACGTTGTCTTCACGCCGTGGGAGAGGGTTCTCTCGCTGCCCCCAGATGGGACGTAAGCTTGGCTGACGACGTGACCGCTGCACCTGCTCGCCTGCCACCGCCATTACTGCCGGCCCACTTTTGGCCGTGTTGACCGTCGCACCAGGCCGGTGCTGCTGGGTCGCGCGCCGGGTCGCCTTGAGTCGCGGTATTGGTTCCGCAGTCGAGGAGGTGCGGTGGTGGCGCGGGTGGCGATGCAGTTACCCACACGTAGCAACCGGCGCACCGGTTGCATGACGCGTGGGCCTGGGCCTCCATGCCGGGCGTGTTGGGAGTCGGAGGAGCGCGCCCACTTGGCGCGGTTGCATGCCGCCTGCATGGCTGCCCACCCTTTCGCCCGTTGGTCTGGGCAAAAGTGGAGGGTCGCTTGTAACCGCTGGGCGGTTGTATGCACCACGCGCGGTGGTTTGGCTTCTTCTGCCCTGAGTTGGCTTGCATGACGTGTGGGACCCAGCCCCCGCGCCGTAGGGGAGGACCTTGGAGTGTGTTGGAGAAGACTCAGCCCGTGACGGCTGGGGACACGAGTAGGGAGAACCGCCCTTAAAAGGAGGGCGACCCCCTTGGAGGGTGACCATGTCTTCGCGCTCCCTTATGCATCGTGTCTTTCCACCTTCTAGGCCCCCGGATGGGGGAGATCCGCCGTCTTTCCGCCTCATCGTTGGGGGAATGCAACTCCGCGGGAGTTGGTACCTTTCAGCCATCGTTCGGCTTCAAGGATTTTCATCATGCAGCCCGGCTGCACCCCTCCACCGGCGGTCACCCAAGATGGTGACCTCCAGTTTGATGGTGGGGGAGAGCGAGCCGGGCTGCGGCCTCTGCCCCTCCCTCAGCCTCAAGGATTTTCATCATCCGGGCTGAGGTGGAGGATGAGGCGAGTCGGAGGGCTGCCTCCGCGTGGGTCGGTCACCCTCTTCTTCCCCTGGCGTCTGGGGGAGAAGGGCATTCTCCAGCCTCGCGGAGGCTTCCTCCAGCCATGCCGGGAAAGGCGGACCGCCGCCACTCAGCCAGGGCGTAGCATTACGTCCTCCGTCCGGACGATGGTTGCGCCGCATACCGCGAGGGCGGCGCCCATGTTCTGGGTGGTTCCGGCGAGGGCGAAGACCTGCCGGCGCGCTTTGAGGCGTCGGCAGCCGGAGATGGCTTCTCTACCGATGAGATGGCCAACTCCGCCAGTAGCTGTAACACCCTGAATTTGGGGGTATAAAATTTCTTTGCTCATATTCACAAATTCAGGTGTTACTTCTCTTTTCACACCCTTCCTAATCCCCTCTTTCTCTTTTTTATATAGAAGAAAAGGGGCTATTTACTTTGTGTAATTAAAGTTTATTAGACTAAAACTCCAAGGGGTATGTATTGTGGCATCATGTCAAACCCTAAATTCTACTTTTGTTTGGTGCATAATTCTTAGAAATGCTAATTTGAATTTGTGGCTTATTTGGATTTGAATCAAATAGAGTAAATAAAAAGAAAAAGGGAAAACAAATGCCAGAATAAAAGAAAAAGGAAAGAAGCCCGTTTCCCCCGCCCCCTCGGCCTTTCGGCCCATCTGGCCCATCCCCGCGCGTGCGCCCTCCTTCCCCCTCTCCCCTCTCTGCCCTGGCGGGCCCGCTCGTCAGCGCGACTGCCTTCCCTGCGCCCGCTCTCCCCGCTCTCTCTGCTCGCGGGCCTGAGCTGTCAGCTCTTCCGTCTCTGCGTAACCGCCGCCCCGAGCCGCGCGTGCCGCGGACTCCGCGCCCACGTCGCGCGTGGAGCTCGCCACCACCCCGCCCTCGGCCACTTGAGCCCAGAACCTCGCTCGCCCTCATCCCCTCCCTCATTTGCGCACCTGCAGGCCTCCCTTCCGCCTCGCCCACGCTGCGCGCACGCCAAAGCGCCGCCGCCATTAAACCACCGCCGCCCGAGCTCGTTTCTCCGTCGCCGTTGGAGCCCCGCCGTGCCCTCTGCCACGGTGAGCTTCGCCCCGGCGTCCGCAACCCGGGACGCGCCCCAATTTCCCCTCTCCCTCCCCGAATCCCTCTGCCCGCGCTCACCGCCGTTCTCTGCGCAGCCGCTGAGGTCCGCCACCGTCGACTCGGGCTGCCGCCGCTTCTCCGTCGCCATCGAGGGGTCCCCGGAGTTCGCCTTGAGGTCAGGAAACTCTCTCGCCCTCTCCCGTCCTTTTTATTGCCCCCCGTCGCGTTTAATTGCTCGCCGGAGTCCCTTAGCGCCACCGCCGAGCCACTTCGCCGTGGGCCGCCCCCCTCCGGTGCCCCTGCCCCGACCCAGTCCTCACCGGAAGGTTCCCCGCGCCCTCCCCAACCTCCCCGGCCGCCCAGGTCGTCCCAGGGACCTGCAGAGCCCCTGCGCCCCTCGTCTCCGGCGAGTTCTCCGCCGAGGGGACGGGCGCCGCCGCCTCTGCTAGCCGGAGGAGAAGACAGAAGCCGGCCACCCAATCCCCGCCGTCCATCCCAGATCAAACGGCCCTGATTCAAATAGGCCGAGCCCAATCCTAGCCGTCCACCAGAGATCCAACGGCCTAGGGCCCTTTTTCCCCCCGCACTCCGCCTTCCTGCCCGCCCGGCCCCACCTGTCAGCCGTCCGCGCCCGCGCTGCCCGCCCGGCCCCGCCTATCAGCCGTCCGCGCCCGCTCTGCCCGCCCGGCCCCGCCTGTTAGCCGCTCAGGCCGCTGCGCGCTCGCGCACCCGCCCGCGGATCTAATCTCGGGCGTTGATCCGAGATCCAACGGCTATGAGAGCCCGATACCCCTTCGCCCGCGCATTTTCTTAAAGAGACCCCCGCCTTTCTGCAAATTAACCCGCCGTCCCTGGATCTTCGCAGTTAGTTCCTCGGACCTTTTATTTAATCCAAAATAAGTATTTAAGGCATATTTTTAATCCCTAATCTTGTAAAATTCATAACTTTGTCATATGAACTCCAAATTAGGTGCTTCAAATTGCAAAATGCTCACAATATTTTTATCTATCTATTTATACAATGTTTCCCTGCTGTTTTTATGTCCCAATTAATAGTTGATCATTAGGGTAAAATTAATGTTATTAGAACCCTGTTTGAGATAAATAAAAGATAGTAGACTTTAATAAAAGTTGGGGCACCTAAGTTTATGGACTTAACACCATGTAATGATGTAACCCCACCACTGACTTAGACCTGATTAGTGGATAATGAATCACTTTGTATAGTCATCTACCCTAGACCTAGGGAACACCAGATTGCCAATCCTTTTCTACTGTGAACTTGTGATCTCTCTGCTGCATATGTTTGGTATATTGCTTTTGTTTGTTATTCCCCAAGTGCCTAGAATGAATGATTACTTTACGTAGACAACGGGCAGTCTGTGTTTCTCGAGGAGGTTGCAGAAGAGGTCCTTGAGCAGCAATTTGGTGAAGGCAAGTGTCCTCTGACCCATTATGTCCCATTCACTTTTAATTCACTTTCCCGCATTACTTAATTGAAACCTAAGGATTGACTAGCTTTATACTTTACCTCATCCTTGATGACCTGTTGGGTTATTATGGTTAGCATTTTGCTATTGCCTCAACCTAATCAATGAACATGATGTGACTATTTATGATACGATACTGTTATCCTGATGATATTGATGATCTTGTGATACTCTAGGGGGCTCAGGCTGTTTCCTGAGTACCTCTCCGTAAGGACCTGTTCGTTGAGAGACCACCCGGGATAACAGTGCAACCACGAGGGTGAAATGGGATGCCCTTAGCTAATTAATTAGAGGAACTAGAGGTGTAGTTGCTTCGCCGTCGTGCCGTCAATAGGGTCCAGGCACAGTGCTTGCTCTGCCGAGGCTGAGTGCCGAGGTTCTTTCGTTTTGCTTTTTGTTATTCACTCTCCTGCGGGGAGGGGTACTGTGTTTATCAAACTGGAGAAACCTAACGGGAAGCTATGATCTCTAGGGAATCTTTGTAAAAGCTACGTAGTGATACCCTGCCGGACCACCTAGGTAGTGGTCAATGGGGATTAGCTCTCCCCGGGTAGAAAGGGAATCATGACTCATGGGTAAAGTGTGTGACCTCTGCAGAGGGTAGTGAAACTGATATATCAGCCGTGCTCACGGTTAAGAGCAGCCTTGGGATCCTCTTTGATTAGAGATACAGATGGTTCGAGATACAATGGTTCTATTAATGTTTTTGGTTCGGTGAGGATCATGATGTTTCTTCGATGAGGAAATGACTCATGGGATGGTTATATGATAAAACTTGGCTTCCACTAATAATAAATGCCTGACCAACTAAAAGCAATCTGCTTTGACCTTAACCCCACATAAAGCTAGTCCACTTCAACCAAACGGGGCATTTGCTGAGTACGTTGATGTGTACTCATCCTTGCTTTACCACAAAACACCAGGTTGTCCACATTGCAACCACTGCTCAGGAGAAGACGAAGCTGTGGAAGGAGACTTCCAGGAGTTCCAAGACTACGACGAGTTTTAGGTGTGGGTTGGCGGCAACCCCCAGTCAGCTGCCTGTGAAGGCCTCATCTTTACTGCATTTCGCTTAGCACTTTGATTTATCTGTTAAGTTAATGACTATGTGGATGTCTATGACTCTGTGATGTAATATGTCAATACTCTTTTATGTTATTATTCGAGCACTGTGCGATGATGTTCATTTATGTAATCGCTGTGTACGTGAGTTCTGATCCTGGCACGTACATAGTTCGCATTCGGTTTACCTTCCAAAACCGGGTGTGACATAAGTGGTATCAAAGCCGTGCTGACTGTAGGACCGCTGACCTAGAGTAGCACTGGTCGTATTAAGGACTACTAACCTTCATTCTCACCTTGACCTCTGGTGTCATTTCAAAGGTCGGTCACCTCGACCAACCCTATGTTTTACTACATATATATATATATACTATATTACACCTTGTTAAAATTTTATTTTGTTCTGTCTATGGTTTACTCACTTGTCATATTAGTTTTGTTCTTACTCTTATGCTTATGGTGTCTTTTGTAGATGGCTCGTCTTAGACACACTGCACGTAAGTCGGTGATTCCTTTCCTGCCGTCTCGACTTGCGGAGCGTCCTCTGCCCCGCACCGTGTCCGGTCAGTCGAGTGACCTGGAGGGACTGCACCACCGCCTGCGTGAGGAGCAGGAGTGCCGGCGTCAGCACAGAGAGCAGCAGGGCTCTTCCTCCCCACCCCAGCAGGAGGTGGAGTCCGTGAGGCGCCGTTCCTCTGCTCCCCAGCTGGAGGCGCCCCCTGCACCACCGCGGGACGCCCCTGCTGTTGGAGGAGGTCCTGGAGGAGACCCCGACGATGACTCAGACCACAGCACGGAGTCCTCTGAGCCGCAGGAGGCAGAGGGATGGGTCGCCCGACCCATCACCCGTGACGCCGCTCGCGGTTGTCACTTTCACGACGCACTCGACACCTTGTTGCGCCAGGCTTTTGACCGGCACACCTGGTCGATCGAGTATCGTTGTGTAGTCTACCAGCACAGTCGCGGGAGATACCCGGACCGCTGGGAGGCTACCTGCCTAGTTCGCCGTCCGGAGGATGACCTCCGGGGTGCAGAGGCCATTTCGGAGCACTACTCCATCTCCGAGAGGGACACTGCAAAGGCGGCTATGCAGGATGCAGCACGGCGTGCACTCTCCCAGTATTGTTCTTTGTTCGGTGGGGTGGCCGACGGTCTTAACCTTAGGTACTACCCCCGCCGTCCTACTGGCAGCACAGAGAGTGTGGTTGTCTCACCTGTTGGTGAGGATAACCCTAGGTTGAGTAGCACAATCAACCTAGTCGCAGTGCTTAACACCAAGCTGGACCACTCTCTGGACGAGCTGAGCAGGGCTCGAACAGAGATTGCTGTGTTGCGTGCTGAGCTAGCAGAGCGCCGCCACCAGGAGGGTGGATCTCCCGCTCCTGTTGGGACTCAGCACCCTTACCGCTCGCCGCCACGTGGTCAACACTTATGGTTCCCCTGCCTGTAAGACCAGGATAGATCTGGATCCTTAGATCGTTAGCGTCGGAGTTTGTAATAATCCTTAAGTCAGATGTCCCAGTCTTAGATGGTCAGTTTAGTTTGCTTATCAGTTGCTTCCATTCAGTTTAGTTTGCTTATTAGTTGCATTTAGTCAGTTTAGTTTGCTTATCAGTTGCTTACATGTTTGTTATGGTGAACTTGTGCTGGATTTGAATTTTTGTAATGACTGTAGCCAACATGTGGGTTTCCCCTGCCGTTGGCTTAGCTAGTGATATTAATGAAGTCAGTTATTTAGTTGGGAAACCATTTACTTCTACTTTCCTTTTTATCTGAGAAGCTGTAATGGATCATAGTGAAGATCAGTGAAGTTCTTTGTTCACTCAGTGTCATGAAGAATTCTGTTTTCCCTCTTCTTATGCTGAAGGATTGTAAGATCAATGCTGATGTATGAATGTCTTCCACAGATGTCTGACAACAGGCGCCGATGCAACAGGCATGCTCTGCAAGAGCAGCGTGCCCAGCAGGAGGAACATCAGGGGCAGCCTCCCCCGCCACCCCCGATGACAGTGGAGCAGATGTTCTTGATGCAAACTCAGGCAGTGCAGGCTATTGGGCAGACTCTGGCAGCTATGTAGCGGGCTCAACAGCAACCTCAACCCCAGTTGCAAGTGCAGATGCCTCAGGTGCCACGGGATAAGCGTGGTGAGTTCATGAGAGGGCACCCTCCTACCTTCGCGCACTCTGCCGACCCCATGGATGCAGAAGACTGGCTGCGTGCAGTGGAAAGGGAACTGCACACCACCCAATGTTACGACAGGGAGAAGGTTCTGTACGGTCCCCGCCAGCTAAGGGGAGCAGCCCAGTCTTGGTGGGAGTCCTACCTCGCCACCCATGCTGACCCCGAAGCCATCACTTGGGAGGAATTCAGTGAGAGTTTCCGCAGATACCATGTTCCAGAGGGACTGATGATTGTGAAGAAGGAGGAGTTTCTGGCTCTGAAGCAGGGACCCCTGTCTGTTAGTGAATATAGAGACAAGTTTCTGCAACTATCTCGTTATGCACCCGAAGATGTCAACACTGATGCTAAAAGGCAGTACATGTTCATGAGGGGTTTGGTGGATCCCCTGCACTACCAGCTGATGAATCACACCTTCCCCACCTTCCAGCACCTGATTGATAGGGCAGTTATGACCGAGAAGAAGCGTAAGGATATGGAAGATCGGAAGCGCAAGATGAGTGGACCCCAGTCCAGAAGCATCAGCCGTCCCCGCTTCTCAGGTAGTTCATCTCATCAAGGCAGGCCTGGTCACCCACAGGGATATCAGAATCAGAATCAGCGTCCGCATCAGCAGCAGTTTCAGAGGCAGTACCCACAACAGCAGCAGCATCGATAGAACAGCCAGCAGGGAGGTAATCAGTATCAGAAGCAGAACAACCAGGCACCTCGCCTTCCTGCCCTCGCAGCAAATCAGAGCAACCAAGCAGCCCCAGCACAAGGAGGAGGCAGAGGATGTGTCCAATGTGGAGAACAAGGCCACTGGGCGATGCAGTGCCCAAAGAAGATGGCGCAGCAGCAGACCAACCCCAATGCTCCAACAAGGCAAGGTGTACCTCAACAAGCAGCAGGTAATCGTGGCCAAGCGTACAACCGAGGAAAGGTGAACCACTTGGAGGCCGAAGCAATCTAGGATGCACCAGACGTGGCAGTAGGTATGTTCTCAGTCGAATCTCATCCCGCAAAAGTGCTATTTGATACTGGTGCAACTCATTCATTTGTCACTGCAACATGGGTAGAAATGCATAACATCTCAGTAGAGGCAATGATGCCGCCCATGAGGATTAATTCGGTTGGTGGCAAGGTGCAAACAGATAAAATATGCTCAAATATAAGGGTGGAAATATGGGGGATAGGGTTCCCTAGTGACCTAATAGTAATAGACACCCCTGGGATAGATGTCATCCTAGGGATGAATTGGTTAATGAAATATGAAGCGAATGTCAGCTGTGACAAGAGGACCGTAACATTGAAGTCCCCGTCCGGAGAGGAGGTAGTGGCTGAGCTAAAGATGCCTAAATCAGCGGAGGGAGTTTGTCACCAAATTTTAGTTGATAGTAAGGAGACCAACCCGCTCGAGGCTATCAAGGTTTTGTCGGACTTTCCGGATGTGTTTCTCGAGGAGTTACCGGGCATGCCACCCGAGAGAAAAGTCGAATTTGTCATAGAGCTTATCCCTGGTACCGCCCCCATTTCCAAAAGAGCCTACCGAGTGTCTGGACCAGAATTGGTCGAACTCAAGAAGCAGATAGATGAGATGTTAGAAAAGGGCTACATCAGACCAAGTACCTCGCCTTGGGCCGCTCCAGTATTGTTTGTGGAGAAGAAAGATGGTACCAAAAGGATGTGCATAGACTACAGAGCCCTAAATGAAGTCACTATTAAGAACAAGTACCCCCTGCCAAGAATAGAAGATCTGTTTGACCAGCTCAGAGGTGCCGGCGTATTCTCGAAGATAGATCTGAGATCGGGTTACCATCAACTCAGAATCCGACCCTCGGACATACCAAAGACAACATTCATCACCAAGTATGGGCTATATGAGTATACAGTTATGTCCTTTGGTTTGACAAATGCACCAGCCTTCTTTATGTATCTGATGAACAGTGTGTTCATGGACTACCTAGACAAGTTTGTGGTAGTGTTCATCGACGATATTCTCATATATTCCAAAAGTGAGGAAGAACATGTGGAGCATTTGAAGATGGTATTGCAAAGGCTTCGAGAGCATCAGTTGTATGCCAAGCTGAGCAAATGCGAGTTCTGGATTCATGAAGTCCTGTTTCTGGGTCACATCATAAACCAAGATGGGTTAGCTGTGGATCCAAAGAAAGTAGCAGATATTTTGAACTGGAAAGCACCGAGGGATGTTCGTGGAATCAAGAGCTTCATTGGAATGGCCGGATACTATAGGCGTTTCATTGAAGGCTTTTCAAAGATTGCTAGGCCAATGACAGCGTTGCTAGCAAAGAAAGTTGAGTTTAAGTGGACCCAAAAGTGCCAAGAGGCATTTGAAGAACTGAAGAATAGATTGACTACAGCACTTGTGTTAGTTCTGCCTGATGTTCACAAGCCATTCTCGGTGTACTGCGATGCTTCTTACACCGGATTGGGATGTGTGCTAATGCAAGAAGGAAGAGTTGTAGCATACTCATCTCGACAGCTGAAGATCCATGAGAAAAATTACCCCACACACGACCTGGAGTTAGCAGCAGTGGTTCATGCGTTAAAGACATGGAGACATTACCTGTATGGGCAGAAGTGCGACATCTACACAGATCATAAAAGTCTAAAGTACATATTCACCCAGTCAGAGTTAAACATGAGGCAGCGAAGATGGTTGGAATTGATCAAAGACTATGAGTTGGAGATACATTACCATCCGGGCAAAGCCAATGTTGTTGCAGATGCTCTAAGCAGGAAGAGTCAAGTTAATATGATGGCCACGTACCCAATGCCATATGAGTTAGCCAAGGAGTTTGACAGACTGAGTCTTGGTTTTCTGAACAGTACGCAAGGAGTAACAGTGGAATTAGAGCCCACCCTAGAGCGGGAAATCAAAGAAGGGCAGAAGGATGATGAAAACATCAACAAGATCTGGCAGCTGATCTTAGAAGGAAGAGGCAAAGACTTTCGAGAGGATGAAGATGGAGTAATATGGTTCAAGGACCGATTGTGTGTTCCTGACATCAAACCTATTAATGTTTTTGGTTCGGTGAGGATCATGATGTTTCTTCGATGAGGAAATGACTCATGGGATGGTTATATGATAAAACTTGGCTTCCACTAATAATAAATGCCTGACCAACTAAAAGCAATCTGCTTTGACCTTAACCCCACATAAAGCTAGTCCACTTCAACCAAACGGGGCATTTGCTGAGTACGTTGATGTGTACTCATCCTTGCTTTACCACAAAACACCAGGTTGTCCACATTGCAACCACTGCTCGGGAGAAGACGAAGCTGTGGAAGGAGACTTCCAGGAGTTCCAAGACTACGACGAGTTTTAAGTGTGGGTTGGCGGCAACCCCCAGTCAGCTGCCTATGAAGGCCTCATCTTTACTGCGTTTCGCTTAGCACTTTGATTTATCTGTTAAGTTAATGACTATGTGGATGTCTATGACTCTGTGATGTAATATGTCAATACTCTTTTATGTTATTATTCGAGCACTGTGCGATGATGTTCATTTATGTAATCGTTGTGTACGTGAGTTCTGATCCTGGCACGTACATAGTTCGCATTCAGTTTACCTTCCAAAACCGGGTGTGACAGTAGCCCTGGGTCTCCGTCTCCCGGCCTGAATGGCTGGCTCTCGTCCTCGGTGGGCGAGAGTCCTTCTACCGTAGCACCCGCCCCGAAGCCGCTGCTGAAGCTGCTTCGTCGCCCGGGACGGGGGTTGTTGTCGCCGTTGCCGGATCGGGCGGTGGCGAGCCGCCCGTCGGCCCGCGATTGCTCCGCGGGTTCCCCAATCTTGTGGGGTTGTTCGTACCCGCGGAGACGGAAATGGGGTTCCGTTTGTAATGGCACCTTGGATGCCAGTGTTTTTGTTCATTGTGGCTGTCGGGGCCTGAACATGTATGTGATTTCGGCACGGAGCCGTGTATTTTCCTCCTTTTCGAGCACTGAGACTCGCCTGTTGGTTGTCTGAACCGCTTCACCAAGCGTGAGTCGCCCCGTGTACAGGTGACGAGTGAGGTATCCGTATCCCGGAGGCGTAGGAGTTCCTCGGCTCAGTCGGCCTTGTTGTCCGAGGCTTCTCTAACTTAGTTAAAGGAACCCCTCGGCCGCTCTTCGATGAGCCGAGGCCAGGGGTAGCGGCGTCAACATGGACAGAGGCAGAGTTGGCTCGAAAAGGAAACCTGGTTGGCCGGAGCCTAGCCGGGTCGTCCATTAGCGGGACCGACGCCGGAATTGACCAGCCGAGGCCTCGGGTCGGGCTGACGTTCCTGGAGGGCAGCTGGCCGAGGCCCCGGGGTGACCGACCGAGCCGCCTGCTCGGGCCGGATTGACGTCCTTAGAAGGTAACTGGCCGAGGCCCCGGGGTGACCGGCCGAGCCGCCTGCTCGGGCCGGATTCCTAGAGAAGACCCTGGCGGCGATGGCCCGGGCGTGGTGATGACGTCGTCCTCCAGAGTGGAGATCCTCGGACCGCGTCGCCGTCCGAGGCTAGGTCGGCCCTCGCCGAAGGTGTCGTCGATGCCAAGGGTGCTGCTGCTCCCTTCAGCCGTCAAGATCCAAGCCTGCAGGATCGGATTGTCTTGTAGCGTGTGTTTCCTGCGGCCGCCGAGGCCTAAACACACCCTCGCCGTGTTGTAAAGCTGCGTCTCTTTTCCTTTTATTTCGAGTATCTGGACTTTTTTGTTGGTAACAGAAATGTTTGTGCGAGCAAGAGTTGCTTCTCGCGGAAGGTGATGAGTGAGGTATCCGTATCCCGGAGGCGTAGGAGTCCCTTGGCTCGGTCGGCCTTGCCGCTTACGCGCACTCTTACCCATCCATGGGGCTCTGTCACCGACGCAGTCGAGAAGGCTCGAAGGATCGCTTCGGCAGAAGAGCTTTCGAGCGTGAAGACTTGTTCGGTCCGCAGAATCACTTATCCGAACGTGAGTTACTTATCGCAGAAGGTGATGAGTGAGGTATCCGTATCCCGGAGGCGTAGGAGTCCCTCGGCTCAGTCAGCCTTGGCTGCTTACGTGTACTCCGTCGTTTTCAGGATCCACTTTCGAAGTAGCCAAAAAGCGCGAAAGACATTCTGGTAGAAAATATCTTTTTTCGAGGAAAATTTCGACGCAGAGGGGGTTCCCCCCCTTTTAGCCCCCGAGGGAGGGTCGGGCTTTGCCGAGGCGAGGCCAACCCTTCCTTGATGACTAAACTTTGCGTGGGTGCTGTAACACCCCTGGTGTTACTATAACTAAAACTGGAGCATGACATCATAAGCATGGGCATTGCATATGTTTGACACACCTAGAGTGCATTCACTAGGCAAAAATTTTAAACAAGTTGTATTGCTTTAATGTTTTACAAATAGGACCCTAGTTCAGGAACTTAACCCTAACTAGTGGTTAAAGGGGTAAAGCTTAACCGAGGTAAGAAAACCTAAAAGCTTTAGGGTAAAGGTCATAAAATGACCCTAAGAACAAAGTTGAATCCCACTTATACCCCTGGAATACCAGAAACCCTAATTGGAACCCTGGAAAACCCTAAAACCAAACCCTAGGGGCCTAAGTGCAAAATTAGCCCACTTTTGGGTTAAAGTGCAAAAACCAAGCCAAATAGGTTCCTTAAGTCCTTTGGTTCACAAATATGTGGATTTGAAAGCCAAACCCTAAGTTTTGGACTTAAATGCAAAATGGACCTCATTTGAGTTTTACTCTAAGTCTGAAAATTCAGAGAATTGGCTCAACTTTGGGGCTTTGTATCTTTCAGGATATAGGGTTTTTGCCCTAGGTCACCACATCAAAGTTGAAGACCCATTATAGGAGAACAACTTTGCTTAAGGTTGTGAGCTTAGTTGTTAAGAAGAATTTGGAGAAAACCAAGCCTAAAGTTGGGCTGTCAGGCTGTTATGTCTGAATTTTCAGACTAGCAGTGAACTGACCTCGACTTCAAGCTAGGTTTTGAGCATGATCCTGTGGAAATATACCTATGATTGCCATAGCAAGTTTGTAGTGGGTACCATACTCTACAAGTTTGCTGCAAAGCTTAACTTGTGTCACTATGAAAAATTGAGAGAGAATTGGGCTCTAAGTTGGTCTGTCAGTCAAGTTGTGTACTGGATCCAAGGCACTGTTCATCGTCATCAGTTATTCTCGCGCTGTGGATCAGGACACCTCCGCCGGCGATAAGAACGCCACCGCGGCGTGACCGGTCGTCATCGGCCGTGGTAAAGTGACTGGGTATCGTGGCAAAAGTTACCGAGGTGGCGCGCTTAGGTTAAGCGGCAACCGTGCCCTCACCGGAGACCGCCGTAGGCTTGCCAGCGCACCCTCAGCTCGCATTTCTTCCCCAACTCCGGTCGACGGCCCTCCGCCGCGTGGCCTAGCTTGTCTACCGTGTCACCGTGATTCCTTTGAGCCATCCCATCATCGTTGAGGAGTTTGCCACGCCGTAGGACACGTAACCGCGCGCCAAGCTTCATCCCCGTCTCCGACCGCCGCGCGTCCTCCTCAAATTCACCGATCACCGCCCATGGAGCCTATAAATTGTGGGCGGGGCTAGTTGCGCCATGAAATCGTGAAGCTGTAGCACCCGCTCCCACCCTCGATCGTCCACCATCTCGTCTGAATTGCGTATTTCCCCCAAATTGGTTTTCCGCTGCTGTGAATCTACTCCACCGTGGTCAGCCCTCCACAGGTCAGCCCCGGTCCTCTGCTACTTCGTTTGAGTACCCTCCCAGCTCCGTGATGCTTGCCGAGCCACTGAATTGAACCGGGAGACCCCCAGTCGCCGGGAACACGATCAGGTTGCCGTTTTGCTTACGGCCACCGTGGCCGGAGCTCCCTAGTTCACCAATAGTGCAATTAGGTTGGGGAAAACGTTCATGGGGACTCGGATTTGGTCTCGGCCGAAGCTTAGCGCCAGCCATAGCCCCAATCGACCGGCGTAGATGCTCGCCGGAGCACGGCCGCGCTTGAGCGCCGTCGAGGACTTGAAACACAGAATAGGTAGAAACCCGAGGGCATTCGTGCAATCTGTCAGTGACTTAAAACAATAGTAAATGGACCTATTTCTGTTTAGCCGTTAAACCGGGGACCTCTGCGCAAGATCGCCTCGCGGGCGCGGGCGCGCGCGCGAATCCGTTCAGGCTTGGGCCACCTGGACCTGAATCGGCCCAGTACTGTTTCTATTTTTCCTTTTTCTTTTTCAACAGAACTTTGAAAAATTGTAGAAGATGGTAGGAAAATCCTAAAAATATGAGACCAATTTTCCTAGGCTTGTTATTTTCCATAGTATTTAATAAAAATAGTTTTATGATTTTTAGTTTGAACAGGGAATTTTAGGGTATTTAAAATAGCCTAAACCATTGGTTCTGGATTTTTAGAAAATAAATAATAAGTCCAAAATTTCCCAAACTTTTTATGTGAGATTTTCACATTATTTAGAAGCCATGGGTAGAGTTTGGTTTGATTTGGACCTTGTTTGATCACTAAACCCAAAACCACCCCCCCCTGCTCCATGAACTCCTTTACTGACTCCGGAAACCCTCGGTTCTCGGAGTACCGTGAAGGAAAGTTGTACTCAAGACATAAATAATAAGTTTATGCTATCTTTGCATCCTCATAAGCATTCCATGCCATCCATTCTTATGCATATATATGGTTATATTAGAGCACGAAGAAGAAGAAGTTTCTGAAGAAGGGATACCACCAACCTCTGATCCTCAAGCAGATAACTGCTTTTATTTCGATATTTGTGGATCCGAGCAGGACACACCTGATAACAAAGGCAAGCCCTGGTGCATGCAACCCTTTTCCTTGTATTTTTAAATACTTTTCGCACACTTAAGTCTAGTGAAATGTGCATTAGGTTTATAGGAGTTACTTGAAACCCTTTGATGCATTGCTTTCCTTGATATCCATACCTTTACAGATACTTCTGTGAAGTATCAAAATATGATTTACAAAAATGCTTAGCCTTGCTTAGATCTTGTGGATAGAGGTTGTCCTCAATTTAACCATGGAGAGGATGGCTTCTACCTGCAAGAATATTTTCATTTGGAGCAATAGTGGGATCTTACTGCAAAGTTCCCTGAGATGCTCTTTCCTCCTAAGGAACAGACACAATCCTAAGGATGGAAATACTTAAATTGAGACTTGGGGTAGGAACAAGTGATGTTCTACCCAGGTTGGTTAAGGATTAACGCGTATGTAGGCGTGCTGACCGAGGACCCTTTAACTGGTCACATGCCTCGTCATGGGTAAGCCTTGCCTCGGGCAGACTAAGGCCGGAATAAGATAACACGAAATGGGAGTGGAGCGGTGGCGAGAGTAGCGTGTACCCTCCGTGGCAAGAGGCTGGACGGTGGTGTATCTGTGCTCTCGGTTTGCGTGAACCTGATCCGGTCTTAAGAACCCCGGTGGCGGGTTGACATATGCAAGGGTTAAGTGCTACATATGTCGTGTGATTGGAGATCCTCAGCTGAGTATAATCGATTCGGATCGTCGTACCTTCGCGGTTATGAAGACTTGGTCACTTTTCTACAACCTAGAGTCAGGATGTGAAAACGATGGATAAAAATGATGTTGTCTTGATGTGATGTGAAATTAGACTAGATGCAAATGGAGTCTATTAATACTTAATATGGCGTTAAAAGATTGAAAGTAAGGACTCACCTTAGTAAGCAACTTCTGCAAAAATATAAGTTGATTTTTGCTAAAGCCTCCCCTTGACTCCTATTTATCCAGCATACCCTTGAGAGTCTTTTCCTTAGTCGGGTAAGACTTGCTGAGTAATTCCATACTCAGGGTTTATCCCTTTGTTGTTTTTAGGTGTGGAAGTAGCAGACTTTTGCTGCTTCTGTGCTAAGGTGGTTCTCAACAAGGAAAAACAAGACTGAAGTGCGGGAGGACTCGGTCCTCCATCTAGGATCTTTTGTTTATAGTCTTTCGGGAGAAGCTTGTGTCTCCCTGGTTTGTATAATTATTACTTATATGCACTCCCTTTTAGACTGGTCTGTAATAATATAACTCGAGCTTGCTTTTGGAAATAAATGTAAGTTTATGTAATTCGCTTCCGCATATCTTCATCTCCGATGATCTGTAATGTCTGCAAGACGGGTGAAACGTTCCTGGTGAGGTAAGGAAAGATACCGAGCTTGTCAAGTAACTTAGGAACACCTACAGGGTGTCTGATGTCTGTTAGACAAGGACAACTGTAGGTGGGCCTGATTACTTGGGAGGTTCTGTCATAGCTGGTATCGGAGCGTAGCCCTTCTTTGCAGATATTATAAGGCATCTTCAAAAAAAAGAAAGAAAGATTTTCAAAAGTCTTACCTAAAGATTCTTTTCTCTTCTTACCTAAGTATTCTGAAGAGTTTATCTTAAAGACCAGATAGGAAGAGTGCAATGTATAGAAGGTTGAATCGACCAAGGTTGATTCTGTACTTATTCATGCATCATGCTAAGAATTATGCTAATAACATTTTCCCCCTTAGAAAGATGCCGCCACGCACCAGGCTCACGGCACGTAAGTCAACGGGACCGATTGGAGTACCCCGGCACCAACTAGCCCCTCCACACGAAAGCAGTAGCAGCGGAAGTAATGATCCTATAGGAGACTTGGAAGCCGAAGTATGTCGACTTCAAGCAACGCTGCAACACAGGACCAATGCTTGGATTGCAGACGGAGATAGAATTAATGAACTAAGAAGGGATATCCGTCACCTGCGGGATCAGCTGGCTGATCGGGACTTAGCACTTGACTGGGCAGTACAGTCTCGTATGTTGGCATGTGCTAAGGAAGCGAGGGCTCAGGCCCGAATTAAAGAACTTAGCTCAGCTGTCGACAACCTGCAGGTCTACTGCAATACTTTGCATGAGGAAGTCCATGTGTTATACTCACAATTACACCCTAGTGAGCCTGTACACTCTGCTGAGTCAGGAGCCGGACCCTCTCACGTTGCGGGACGTGCGTTGGGTGGGGAGTTAGACCTGTATGAACCCCCTCCTTCTTTGAGGTTGGTTGACGTCTGGACTCCCACACCTGACAATGAAGCCGCCAAAAGCAACGGAAAGCAGGACTAATGGTGTAATAAAGTAGAGTAGTGTATTGTAGGGTGTACTGTTGTATAATAGGTTAAACTTTTGTAAATTGGGTAATGTATCCTGTTGTGTAATATCGAGTCTGTATCATTACTCTTTATAGTAATGTAAAATGGAAGGTTTTCTTTGGCATATTATGTTTATTCAAATGTTTTTGCCTCAGATGCCGACCCGGACTCGCGGACAGGACGCAGCCGGAACATCCGGGGGTCGGGATGTCACCCCGAATCCACCTCCAGTTCCACCCACGCTAGCCGAGGCAATTGCTGCCTTGGTGAATGCTACCGCCGACAATACCCGCTTCCTGAGGGAAATGGCGGGTCAGCAGCAGCTCCAGCAACAAGCAGGGAGAGGTTTTCAACAAGGTCCCCGTGAGATTACTTATCTGGACTTCTCCGAGACTCGTCCACCTCTATTTACCAAAGCAGAAGATCCGCTCGAAGCCGACGAATGGATACGAGTCATCGAACAGAAGTTTGGCCTTCTTCGTTGTTCGGAAACCCAGAAGCCATTGTTTGCGGCACAGCAACTCCGAGGCCCTGCCAGTACTTGGTGGGGAAACTTCGTGGCCATCCAACCGGACAACCATCAAATTACATGGAACGAGTTTAAAGCAGCATTCCGCGAGCACTACATTCCTGAGGGAGTGCTGCACATGAAACAAGAAGAGTTTATGAAACTGAAACAAGGGGGAGATACTGTTAATCAGTATCTCAACAAGTTCAATCACCTGTCACAATATGCAATTGATCAGGTGAATACGGATTTGAAGAAAAGGAACTGTTTTATGAGAGGTCTGAATGACCGAATGCAGCGAAAAATGGCTGCATGTATTGATCTCACCTACGGAAAGGCTGTCAGCACAGCCTTATCTGTGGAGGCCAAATATGCAAATTCTGGGAAAAGTAAGGGATTCAGTGGTGATAGGCCTAGTCAGGGCCCGGTAAAGAGGCAACGGTTTATTCTCCGGCCCTCTAACCAGAACCGTTCAAGTGCACCATCTTTCCCTTTCAAGCAGCCCATAATTATTCGTCCCAACAAAGCCCCTACTGTCCAAAGTCAGCCGGGTGCCCTAGGCACTCGATTCCCTGCTCTGCCAAGTTCTTCAACTAGATGTTTTAACTGTGGCAAATCTGGGCATTTTATTAAAGATTGCCCCTATCCTCGGCAAAATCAGGCTAATAATCAGCAAGGATCGGGGAATTCAGCTCCAGGCAAGGGAAGTACTTCGGGCAAGAATACCAAGAAGACGGGGCGAGTATATTATACTCAAGTGGCTACTACACCGGAGGGAGAGCCGGTGATGATGGGTACGTTCCCTGTGGCCAGTCATCCTGCAATAATTCTTTTTGATTCTGGTGCTTCGCATACCTTCATTAGCAAGACATTTGTGGAGCAACATCACATTGCATGTCATGAATCAAAAGAGGGATTTAAAATTCATTCACCTGGGGGACACATTTTTACTAGAGAAGTGGCCTATGAAGTGCCAGTAACCATGGCCGAACGGAACTTTCCTGCTAACATGATTGTTCTAAGAGGCTAGGATATAGATGTAATTTTGGGTATGAATTGGTTAACTCAACACAAGGCAATTCTCAACACTGAACTCAGAACCGTCAGGTTGAGTTATAATCAAGAAGAAATTCTCTTGTCTCTCCCCAAAACCAATCCAGCCAAAGCTTCTGGTAGAATATTTGAAGCCATTGTACCGGAGATCAAGAACATTCCGGTAGTATGTGAGTTTCTAGATGTATTTCCGGAGGATTTGCCTGGACTACCCCCTGAAAGAGATGTAGAATTTGTAATTGAGTTAAAGCCCGGTACGGCTCCCATCTCCCGAAGATCGTACCGTATGCCCCCTAATGAGTTGGCGGAATTGAAGATTCAATTACAAGACCTACTGAATAAGGGATTTATCCGGCCAAGCTCGTCCCCGTGGGGTTGTCCCGCCATCTTTGTGAAGAAGAAGGATCAAACCTTGCGAATGTGCGTGGACTATCGGCCCCTGAATGAGGTCACCATCAAGAATAAGTACCCTCTTCCAAGGATTGACATCTTATTTGATCAACTGACTGGGGCGAGGGTATTTTCTAAAATTGATCTCAGGTCGGGCTATCATCAAATCCGTATTCGGCCTGAGGATATACCGAAGACCGCGTTTACTACGCGGTATGGATTGTTTGAATACCTAGTAATGTCTTTCGGGCTCACAAATGCTCCTGCCCACTTCACCTATTTGATGAACTTGGTGTTCATGCCCGAGTTAGACAAGTTCGTGGTGGTCTTCATCGACGATATTTTGATATATTCTAAAAATGAAGAGGAGCATGCTCAGCATCTACGGATTGTATTGACGCGCCTGAGGGAACATCAACTGTATGCCAAGTTCAGCAAGTGCGCGTTTTGGCTGGAGGAAATTCAATTTTTGGGGCACGTGTTATCAGCTAAAGGAATTGCGGTAGATCCTAGCAAGGTCAAGGATATTCTGGAGTGGAAACCCCCAACAACTGTCCACCAAGTCCAGAGTTTTCTTGGACTAGCGGGATATTATCGCAGATTCATACCTGATTTTTCTAAGCTTGTGAAGCCAATCACAAGTTTATTGAAGAATGATACTAAGTTCAATTGGTCTTCTAAATGTAATGAAGCCTTTGAGCAACTGAAGACACTATTGACCACTGCTCCGGTGTTGGCTCAACCGGACATCACTAAACCTTTTGATGTATATTGTGATGCATCAGGCAGTGGACTCGGCTGTGTGCTGATGCAAGAGGGCCGAGTAATTGCGTATGCTTCAAGGCAGTTACGCCGACATGAGGAGCACTATCCAACTCATGATCTCGAGCTAGCTGCTGTGGTTCATGCCCTGAAAATATGGCGTCACTATCTGCTGGGAAATATCTGTCACATATATACAGATCATAAAAGTTTGAAGTATATATTTACCCAGTCAGAGTTAAATATGAGGCAAAGACGATGGCTTGAACTCATTAAAGACTATGAACTGGAAATCCATTATCACCCGGGCAAGGCCAATGTGGTGGCAGATGCATTGAGTCGTAAGACTTCCTGCCACTGTCTTATGGTAAAGACTCTCAAGTTTTATAAGATACAGTGGAACCAGCATTCGGAAGATGAGGCTACATGGGAAACCCAAGACTTCTTAGATAAGAATTTCCCAGGCTTTCTAGCCTCTTGTAAGTTGTAAAGTTTGTATAGCTGTGTAATAAAGGAATGAACCCCCACACCACCCCTGCCTTGTACCAAAAATAAGGAAATAAAGATGTGACACATTTCCTTTTCCATTACTCACCCTAGGACTTTAAATCTCGGGACGAGATTCTTTTATGGGGGGAAGGATGTAACACCCCTGGTGTTACTATAACTAAAACTGGAGCATGACATCATAAGCATGGGCATTGCATATGTTTGACACACCTAGAGTGCATTCACTAGGCAAAAATTTTAAACAAGTTGTATTGCTTTAATGTTTTACAAATAGGACCCTGGTTCAGGAACTTAACCCTAACTAGTGGTTAAAGGGGTAAAGCTTAACCAAGTTAAGAAAACCTAAAAGCTTTAGGGTAAAGGTCATAAAATGACCCTAAGAACAAAGTTGAATCCCACTTATACCCCTGGAATACCAGAAACCCTAATTGGAACCCTGGAAAACCCTAAAACCAAACCCTAGGGGCCTAAGTGCAAAATTAGCCCACTTTTGGGTTAAAGTGCAAAAACCAAGCCAAATAGGTTCCTTAAGTCCTTTGGTTCACAAATATGTGGATTTGAAAGCCAAACCCTAAGTTTTGGACTTAAATGCAAAATGGACCTCATTTGAGTTTTACTCTAAGTCTGAAAATTCAGAGAATTGGCTCAACTTTGGGGCTTTGTATCTTTCAGGATATAGGGTTTTTGCCCTAGGTCACCACATCAAAGTTGAAGACCCATTATAGGAGAACAACTTTGCTTAAGGTTGTGAGCTTAGTTGTTAAGAAGAATTTGGAGAAAACCAAGCCTAAAGTTGGGCTGTCAGGCTGTTATGTCTGAATTTTCAGACTAGCAGTGAACTGACCTCGACTTCAAGCTAGGTTTTGAGCATGATCCTGTGGAAATATACCTATGATTGCCATAGCAAGTTTGTAGTGGGTACCATACTCTACAAGTTTGCTGCAAAGCTTAACTTGTGTCACTATGAAAAATTGAGAGAGAATTGGGCTCTAAGTTGGTCTGTCAGTCAAGTTGTGTACTGGATCCAAGGCACTGTTCATCGTCATCAGTTATTCTCGCGCTGTGGATCAGGACACCTCCGCCGGTGATAAGAACGCCACCGCGGCGTGACCGGTCGTCGTCGGCCGCGGTAAAGTGACTGGGTATCGTGGCAAAAGTTACCGAGGTGGCGCGCTTAGGTTAAGCGGCAACCGTGCCCTCACCGGAGACCGCCGTAGGCTTGCCAGCGCACCCTCAGCTCGCATTTCTTCCCCAACTCCGGTCGACGGCCCTCCGCCGCGTGGCCTAGCTTGTCTACCGTGTCACCGTGATTCCTTTGAGCCATCCCATCATCGTTGAGGAGTTTGCCACGCCGTAGGACACGTAACCGCGCGCCAAGCTTCATCCCCGTCTCCGACCGCCGTGCGTCCTCCTCAAATTCACCGATCACCGCCCATGGAGCCTATAAATTGTGGGCGGGGCTAGTTGCGCCATGAAATCGTGAAGCTGTAGCACCCGCTCCCACCCTCGATCGTCCACCATCTCGTCTGAATTGCGCATTTCCCCCAAATTGGTTTTCCGCTGCCGTGAATCTACTCCACCGTGGTCATCCCTCCACAGGTCAGCCCCGGTCCTCTGCTACTTCGTTTGAGTACCCTCCTAGCTCCGTGATGCTTGCCGAGCCACTGAATTGAACCGGGAGACCCCCAGTCGCCGGGAACACGATCAGGTTGCCGTTTTGCTTACGGCCACCGTGGCCGGAGCTCCCTAGTTCACCAATAGTGCAATTAGGTTGGGGAAAACGTTCATGGGGACTCGGATTTGGTCTCGGCCGAAGCTTAGCGCTAGCCATAGCCCCAATCGACCGGCGTAGATGCTCGCCGGAGCACGGCCGCGCTTGAGCGCCGTCGAGGACTTGAAACACAGAATAGGTAGAAACCCGAGGGCATTCGTGCAATCTGTCAGTGACTTAAAACAATAGTAAATGGACCTATTTCTGTTTAGCCGTTAAACCGGGGACCTCTGCGCAAGATCGCCTCGCGGGCGCGGGCGCGCGCGCGAATCCGTTCAGGCTTGGGCCACCTGGACCTGAATCGGCCCAGTACTGTTTCTATTTTTCCTTTTTCTTTTTCAGCAGAACTTTGAAAAATTGTAGAAGATGGTAGGAAAATCCTAAAAATATGAGACCAATTTTCCTAGGCTTGTTATTTTCCATAGTATTTAATAAAAATAGTTTTATGATTTTTAGTTTGAACAGGGAATTTTAGGGTATTTAAAATAGCCTAAACCATTGGTTCTGGATTTTTAGAAAATAAATAATAAGTCCAAAATTTCCCAAACTTTTTATGTGAGCTTTTCACATTATTTAGAAGCCATGGGTAGAGTTTGGTTTGATTTGGACCTTGTTTGATCACTAAACCCAAAACCACCCCCCTGCTCCATGAACTCCTTTACTGACTCCGGAAACCCTAGGTTCTCGGAGTACCGTGAAGGAAAGTTGTACTCAAGACATAAATAATAAGTTTATGCTATCTTTGCATCCTCATAAGCATTCCATGCCATCCATTCTTATGCATATATATGGTTATATTAGAGCACGAAGAAGAAGAAGAAGTTTCTGAAGAAGGGATACCACCAACCTCTGATCCTCAAGCAGATAACTGCTTTTATTTCGATATTTGTGGATCCGAGCAGGACACACCTGATAACAAAGGCAAGCCCCGGTGCATGCAACCCTTTTCCTTGTATTTTTAAATACTTTTCGCACACTTAAGTCTAGTGAAATGTGCATTAGGTTTATAGGAGTTACTTGAAACCCTTTGATGCATTGCTTTCCTTGATACCCATACCTTTACAGATACTTCTGTGAAGTATCAAAATATGATTTAGAAAAATGCTTAGCCTTGCTTAGATCTTGTGGATAGAGGTTGTCCTCAATTTAACCATGGAGAGGATGGCTTCTACCTGTAAGAATATTTTCATTTGGAGCAATAGTGGGATCTTACTGCAAAGTTCCCTGAGATGCTCTTTCCTCCTAAGGAACAGACACAATCCTAAGGATGGAAATACTTAAATTGAGACTTGGGGTAGGAACAAGTGATGTTCTACCCAGGTTGGTTAAGGATTAACGCGTATGTAGGCGTGCTGACCGAGGACCCTTTAACTGGTCACATGCCTCGTCATGGGTAAGCCTTGCCTCGGGCAGACTAAGGCCGGAATAAGATAACACGAAATGGGAGTGGAGCGGTGGCGAGAGTAGCGTGTACCCTCCGTGGCAAGAGGCTGGACGGTGGTGTATCTGTGCTCTCGGTTTGCGTGAACCTGATCCGGTCTTAAGAACCCCGGTGGCGGGTTGACATATGCAAGGGTTAAGTGCTACATATGTCGTGTGATTTGGAGATCCTCAGCTGAGTATAATCGATTCGGATCGCCGTACCTTCGCGGTTATGAAGACTTGGTCACTTTTCTACAACCTAGAGTCAGGATGTGAAAACGATGGATAAAAATGATGTTGTCTTGATGTGATGTGAAATTAGACTAGATGCAAATGGAGTCTATTAATACTTAATATGGCGTTAAAAGATTGAAAGTAAGGACTCACCTTAGTAAGCAACTTCTGCAAAAATATAAGTTGATTTTTGCTAAAGCCTCCCCTTGACTCCTATTTATCCAGCATACCCTTGAGAGTCTTTTCCTTAGTCGGGTAAGACTTGCTGAGTAATTCCATACTCAGGGTTTATCCCTTTGTTGTTTTTAGGTGTGGAAGTAGCAGACTTTTGCTGCTTCTGTGCTAAGGTGGTTCCCAACAAGGAAAAACAAGACCGAAGTGCGGGAGGACTCGGTCCTCCATCTAGGATCTTTTGTTTATAGTCTTTCGGGAGAAGCTTGTGTCTCCCTGGTTTGTATAATTATTACTTATATGCACTCCCTTTTAGACTGGTCTGTAATAATATAACTTGAGCTTGCTTTTGGAAATAAATGTAAGTTTATGTAATTCGCTTCCGCATATCTTCATCTCCGATGATCTGTAATGTCTGCAAGACGGGTGAAACGTTCCTGGTGAGGTAAGGAAAGATACCGAGCTTGTCAAGTAACTTAGGAACACCTACAGGGTGTCTGATGTCTGTTAGACAAGGACAACTGTAGGTGGGCCTGATTACTTGGGAGGTTCTGTCACAGGTGCGAGGTATATGATCAACTTGAAAACATCTTAAGGGTAGAAGCGACGTAGCTGTTGGATGTTCCAGGCGTTGTCATAGACCTCGCCTTGGCTGTTGGCCAGCTTGTATGTTCCGGGCTTCAGAACCTTGGCGATGACGAATGGCCCCTCCCAGGGAGGCGTGAGCTTGTGCCGCCCTCGGGCGTCTTGTCGCAGCTGAAGCACCAGGTCGCCCACCTGGAGGTCTCGGGACCGGACCCCTCGGGCGTGGTAGCGTCGCAGGGACTGCTGGTACCGCGCCGAGTGTAGCAAGGCCTGGTCCCGAGCCTCCTCCAGCTGGTCCAGCGAGTTTTCTCGGCTGACTTGGTTGCTTTGGTCGGTGTAGGCCCTCGTCCTCGGGGAGCCGTATTCTAAGTCTGTGGGCAAGATGGCTTCGGCCCCATAGACTAGAAAGAACGGCGTGAAGCCCGTGGCTCGGCTCGGCGTTGTCCTCAGACTCCAGACCACCAAGGGGAGTTCCTTCATCCATCGCTTGCCGAACTTGTTGAGGTCGTTGTAGATCCGAGGCTTGAGCCCTTGTAGAATCATGCCGTTGGCACGCTCCACCTGCCCATTCGTCATGGGATGAGCCACGGCGGCCCAGCCCACCCGGATGTGGTGATCCTCGCAGAAGTCCAGGAACTTTCTGCCGGTGAATTGGGTGCCGTTGTCAGTGATGATGGAGTTCGGGACCCCGAAGCGATGGATGATGTTGGTGAAGAACGCCACCGCCTGCTCGGACCTGATGCTGTTCAGGGGTCGGACCTCGATCCACTTGGAGAATTTGTCGATGGCGACCAGCAGGTGCGTGTAGCCCCCGGGTGCCTTCTGCAAGGGGCCGACGAGGTCCAGACCCCACACCGCAAAAGGCCAGGTGATGGGTATCGTCTACAGAGCCTGAGCGGGCAGATGGGTCTGCCTCGCGTAGAATTGGCACCCTTCGCAGGTGCGGACGATTCGGGTAGCGTCGGCCACCGCCGTCGGCCAGTAGAAGCCTTGCCGGAAAGCGTTCCCGACAAGGGCTCAAGGCGCTGCGTGATGGCCGCAAGCCCCCGAGTGTATCTCTCACAGGAGTTCCTAACCTTCGGCGATGGAGATGCATCGCTGGAGGATGCCTGAGGGGCTGCGGTGGTAGAGCTCCTTCTCATCTCCCAGCAAGACGAACGACTTGGCGCGCCGCGCCACCCGCCGAGCCTCGGCTCGGTCGAGGGGTAGCTCTCCTCGGTGGAGATATTGCAGGTACGGGGTCTGCCAGTTTCAATTAGGCGCGACCCCGCTTCGCTCCTCCTCGACGCGCAGTGCCTCACCCTCGGGGGCCGAGGGTACCTCGGACTGAACCGAGGGCGCATCGGGTCGAGCTGAGGGTGCCTCGGACTGAGCCGAGGGCGCCTCGGGTTGAGCCGTGGGTGCCTCGGACTGGGCCGAGGGTACCTCGGGCTCGGACGTGTCGTCGATCTTGACGGAGGGTTGATGCAGGTCTCGGGAGAAGACGTCCGGGGGAACCGTCGTTCGCCCCGAGGCTATTTTAGCCAGCTCGTCCGCAGTCTCGTTGTTGCATCGAGCGATGTGGTTGAGCTCGAGCCCGTAGAACTTGTCTTCTAGGCGCCGAACCTCATCGCAGTAGGCCTCCATCTTTAGGTCG
This sequence comes from Zea luxurians, assembly GCA_029449295.1. Lineage (NCBI taxonomy): Eukaryota > Viridiplantae > Streptophyta > Magnoliopsida > Poales > Poaceae > Zea > Zea luxurians. Next base: position 104,663,931 of record JAOPSE010000002.1, read on the forward strand.
TGGCAATGGGAGTTCTTCATGACTTGGTCGATGACGAGCTGCGAGTCACCACGAGCGTCGAGGCGTCAGACCCCTAGCTCGATGGCGATCCGCAACCCGTTGACCAGAGCCTCATATTCGGCCACATTGTTGGACGCCGGGAAGTGGAGGCGTAGCATGTAGCATAGATGCTTTCCGAGGGGTGAGATGAAGAGTAGGCCTGTGCCGGCTCCTGTCTTCATCAGCGACCCGTCGAAGAACATGGTCCAGAGCTTCGGTTGGATCGGAGCCGTCGGTAGCTGGGTGTCAACCCATTCGGCGACGAAGTCCACCAAGACCTGGGACATAATGGCTTTCCGAGGAGCGAACGAGATTGTCTCGCCCATGATCTCCACCGCCCACTTTGCAATCCTACCCGAGGCCTCTCGGCACTGGATGATCTCTCCCAGGGGGAAGGATGACACCACAGTTACCGGATGAGACTCGAAGTAGTGTCGCAGCTTCCGTCGCGTTAGGATCACAGAGTACAGCAGCTTCTGAACTTGTGGGTAGCGGATCTTGGTTTCGGACAGTACCTCGCTGACGAAGTAGACTGGCCTCTGAACGGGCAATGCATGCCCCTCTTCTTGCCTCTCGACCACAATCGCGGCGCTAACCACCTGGGTGGTCGCGGCGACGTAGACCAGGAGGGCTTCTCCGGCAGCTGGGGGCACCAAGATAGGCGCCTTTGTGAGGAGCGCCTTCAGGTTCCCGAGGGCTTCCTCGGCCTCAGGGGTCCAAGTGAAGCACTCGGCCTTCCTTAAGAGGCGGTACAGAGGTAGACCTCTTTCGCCGAGGCGTGAGATGAAGCGGCTCAGAGCCGCGAGGCATCCCATGACCCTCTGTACGCCTTTCAAGTCCTTGATGGGCCCCATGCTGGTAATGGCTGCGATCTTTTCCGGGTTGGCTTCGATGCCCCGCTCGGAGACGATGAACCCCAAGAGCATGCCTCGGGGCACCCCGAAGACACACTTTTCAGGATTGAGCTTGACGCCTTTCGCCTTGAGACATCGGAATGTCGTTTCAAGGTCGGAAAGGAGGTCGGAGGCTTTCCTCGTGTTGACTATGATGTCATCGACGTAGGCCTCGACCGTGCGGCCAATGTGTTCGCCGAACACATGGTTCATGCACCGCTGGTACGTCGCGCCCGCATTCCTCAAACCGAACGGCATGGTGACATAGCAGTACATGCCGAAGGGTGTGATGAAAGAAGTCGCGAGCTGGTCGGACTCTTTCATCCTGATTTGATGATACCCTGAGTAGGCATCGAGGAAAGGCAGGGCCCTTGCAAAAAAGTGCGACGAAAGCCTCCAAGCGAGTGCAAACACTCGCTTCGAGGCTCGGGGGCTACTATCGAGGACCATAATTAGGGGTACCCTCAAGGCTCCTAATTCTCAGCTGGTAACCCCCATCAGCACGAAGCTGCAAAGGCCTGATGGGTGCGATTAAGTCAGGGATCAGTCCATTCGAGGGACACGATCACGCCTCACCCGAGCCTAGCCTCGGACAAGGGCAGCCGACCCCGGAGGATTTCCGTCTCGCCCGAGGCCCCCCTTCAGCGGCGAACATATTCCCGGCTCGCCCGAGGCCCTGCCTTCGCTAAGAAGCAACCATGACCAAATCGCCGCACCGACCGACCAAGTCGCAGGAGCATTTAATGCAAAGGTGGCCTGACACCCTTATCCTGGCGCGCACCCCCCCCCCCCCCCCGCCGGCAGAGCCGAAGTGACCGCCGTCACTTCGCCGCTCCACTGACCGGCCTGACAGAAGGACAGCGCCGCCTACGCCACACCGACTGCAGTGCCACTGGACAGAGTAAGACTGACAGGCAGTCAGGCCCTGCCGGAGGCACCATAGGAAGCTCCGCTTCGCCCGACCAAGGGCTCGGACTTGGGCTCGGCCCCAGAAGACGACGAACTCCGCTCCGCCCGACCCAGGGCTCGGACTCGGGCTAAGTCCCGGAAGACGGCGAACTCCGCCCGACCCAGGGCTCGGACTCGGGCTAAGTCCCGGAAGACGGCGAACTCCGCCTGACCTAGGGCTCGGACTCGGGCTAAGTCCCGGAAGACGGCGAACTCCGCTCCGCCCGACCCAGGGCTCGGACTCGGGCTAAGTCCCGGAAGACGGCGAACTCCGCTCTGCCCGACCCAGGGCTCGGACTCGGGCTAAGTCCCAGAAGACGACGATCTCCGCCTCGCCCGACCCAGGGCTCGGACTTGGGCTCGGCCCCAGAAGACGACGATCTCCGCCTCGCCCGACCCAGGGCTCGGACTTGGGCTCGGCCCCAGAAGACGACGACCTCCGCCTCGCCCGGCCCAGGGCTCGGACTTGGGCTCGGCCCCAGAAGACGACAATCTCCGCCTCGCCCGACCCGGGGGCTCGGACTCGACCTCGGCTTCGGAGGAGCTTCCACATCACCCAACCTAGGGCGTAGACCAGCCACGTCAACAGGAGGCGCCATCATCACCCTACCCCGAGCTGACTCGGGCTGCAGGGAACAAGACCGGCGTCCCATCTGGCTCGCTCCGCCAGATAGGCAATGATGGCGCCCCGCGTGCTCTGTGACGACGGCTGCTCTCAGCCCCCTTACGGAAGCAAGAGGACGTCAGCAAGGACTCAACCGCTCCGACAGCTGTCCCTCCGCCAAGCTCCATCGCTCCTTCGACGGCCACGACATCACACCAGCTGGGTGCCAAGATCTCTTCGGCTGCCACAACGGCATGTACCTAGGGCGCTAGCTCACCTCCGCTAGACACGTAGCACCCTGCTACACCCCCCATTGTACACCTGGATCCTCTCCTTACGCCTATAAAAGGGAGGACCAGGGCCCTCTTAGAGAAGGTTGGCCGCGCGGGGACGAGGACGAGAACAGGCGCTCGCTTGGAGCCGCTCGCTCCCTCTCCCACGTGGACGCTTGTAACCCCCTGCTGCAAGCGCACCCGACCTGGGCGCGGGACGAACACGAGGGCCGCAGGATTCCCACCTCTCTCACGCCGGTCTCCGGCTGCCTCGCTCTCCCCCCTTCGCGCTCGCCCTCGCGCTCGACCCATCTGGGCTGGGGCACGCGGCGACATTCACTCGTCGGCCCAGGGACCCCCCGGTCTCGGAACGCCGACAGTTGGAGGGCGAAGCGGAGCTTCCTATGGTGCCTCCGGCAGGGCCTGACTGCCTGTCAGTCTTACTCTGTCCAGTGGCACTGCAGTCGGTGTGGCGTAGGCGGCGCTATCCTTCTGTCAGGCCGGTCACTTCGGCTCTGCTGGCTGGGGGGTGCGCGCCAGGATAAGGGTGTCAGGCCACCTTTGCATTAAATGCTCCTGCGACTTGGTCGGTCGGTGCGGCGATTTGGTCAGGGTTGCTTCTTAGCGAAGGCAGGGCCTCGGGCGAGCCGGGAATATGTTCGCCGCTGAAGGGGGGCCTCGGGCGAGACAGAAATCCTCCGAGGTCGGCTGCCCTTGTCCGAGGCTAGGCTCGGGTGAGGCATGATCGTGTCCCTCGAATGGACTAATCCCTGACTTAATCGCACCCATCAGGCCTTTGCAGCTTCGTGCTGATGGGGGTTACCAGCTGAGAATTAGGAGCCTTGAGGGTACCCCTAATTATGGTCCCCGACAGTAGCCCCCGAGCCTCGAAGGGAGAGTTTGCACTCGCTTGGAGGCTTTCGTCGCACTTTTTTGCAAGGGGACCAGCCTTTCTCGGTTGCATTTTGTTCCGGTGGGTGCGCTTGAGCGCACCCGCCGGGTGTAGCCCCCGAGGCCTCGGAGGAGTGGTTTCACTCCTTCGAGGTCTTACTGCCTCACGTAGTGCTTCGGCTGGTCTGGTCGTTGCCTCATGCGAGCTGGCCGTAGCCCAGGTGTACGGTCGGGTCCCAAGTTCTCGGGCTGGTATGTTGACGTTGTCAACGGTTCGGCCGGAGCCGGGTTTGCGAGAGGAGCCCCGAGCCTCTGCACAGAGCGAGAGGGCGGTCAGGGGTAGACTCGGCTTTTTTACATACGCCCCTGCGTCGCCTTTCCGCAAGGAGGAGGGGGGAAAGCGCCATGTTGCCCTCGATGGGCGCCGAACATGGTGTCTCCGATGAGCTGCAAGCGGGTAATCCGAGTGGACGTCCGTGCCCCGTTCGTTAGGGGTCGGCTAGGGGCCCAGAGGCACGCCCAAAAGTACCTGCGGGTGATCTGCCAGACCCGGTCCCCTGGCGACGGGGTCCGAGGGCTCGATGCCTCCCTCTGGTGGGATTCTGTTACAAGATCGTTCCCGCCGGTCTCGGAAATGTCCTAGGGTACCTCGGGAGCGCAGCCCGAGCCTTGGTTATGTATCGAACGTACCCATGGTCATCCCTCGCTCGGCGTTTGAGGCGGCTGTGAACCCTTCGGGGGCCAGCCTTCGAACCCCTGATCAGTATTGGGCGCGGAGCCCGAGTAGCCTGAGGCGGTCGTTGAACCCTTTCGAGGGGCTGCCCTTTGAACCTCTGACCAGTAGTGGGTGTAGGGCCCACGCGATCTGAGGCGGCTGTTGAACCCTTCCGGGGGGCCAGCCTTCGAACCTCTGATCAGTAGGGGGGCTTGGAGCCTGGTTCCTTCTCGGGGAAGGATCCTTTTCGGGGTATCCCCCTTTCCCGGTCCCTGCTGCAAGAGAGAGAAAGAGGAAAAACGGAAAAGGATGCGAAATCGAACGACGCGGCGTACCTTTTTGGAAGCGGTCATTTTGGCGAAGGGGAAGCGTCGCCCGCTTCTCCTGCCAGAGGCGCCGCGTGTCCCGTCGCGGAGTTAATGTGACGGGGCGAGTGATTGGAGGGGCAACCGTTGCGCGTGCGCGAGCCGTTCGAGGAACGGATCACGGGCGCGTTGTCTTCACGCCGTGGGAGAGGGTTCTCTCGCTGCCCCCGGATGGGACATAAGCTTGGCTGACGACGTGACCGCTGCACCTGCTCGCCTGCCACCGCCATTACTGCCGGCCCACTTTTGGCCGTGTTGACCGTCGCGCCAGGCCGGTGCTGCTGGGTCGCGCGTCGGGTCGCCTCGAGTCGCGGTATTGGTTCCGCAGTCGAGGAGGTGCGGTGGTGGCACGGGTGGCGATGCAGTTACCCACACGTAGCAACCGGCGCACCGGTTGCATGACGCGTGGGCCTGGGCCTCCATGCCGGGCGTGTTGGGAGTCGGAGGAGCGCGCCCACTTGGCGCGGTTGCATGCCGCCTGCATGGCTGCCCACCCTTTCGCTCGTTGGTCTGGGCAAAAGTGGAGGGTCGCTTGTAACCGCTGGGCGGTTGTATGCACCGTGCGCGGCGGTTTGGCTTCTTCTGCCCTGAGTTGGCTTGCATGACGTGTGGGACCCAGCCCCCACGCCATAAGGGAGGACCTTGGAGTGTGTTGGAGAAGACTCAGCCCGTGACGGCTGGGGACGCGAGTAGGGAGAACCGCCCTTAAAAGGAGGGTGACCCCCTTGGAGGGCGACCATGTCTTCGCGCTCCCTTATGCATCGTGTCTTTCCACCTTCCAGGCCCCGGATGGGGGAGATCCGCCGTCTTTCCACCTCGTCGGTTGGGGAACGCAACTCCACGGGAGTTGGTACCTTTCAGCCATCGTTCGGCTTCAAGGATTTTCATCATGCAGCCCGGCTGCACCCCTCCACCGGTGGTCACCCAAGATGGTGACCTCCAGTTTGATGGTGGGGGAAAGCGAGCCGGGTTGTGATCTTGGTCCCACCCTCAGCTTCAAGGATGTTCATCATCCTTGCTGGGGTGGAAGCCGGGCTGAGCTGGAGCTCTACCTCCCGCGTGGGCTCATGGGTCACCCTCTCCCGTGGCGTTCGAGGGAGAAGGCGCTCGCTGGCCCTGCGGGCGGGTCGGACTTCGACAACGCGGGGCCGGTCGACGGCAGGCGTCGTCAGCCCCAGCGCGTCGGGCTCGTCGGGTTGGCCCCTCGCGCCCCCTCCCGCCGGAAAGTGGCTGCCGCGCCGTGTGCACGGGAGGACCGCCCAAGATGTCGCGCACTGCTAGGGCGGCGTTCGTGTTCTGGGGCGATCCCGCCTTTGCACCGGTACGGTGCCTCCGCGGGGAGGTCGGTGCCCCGCTCGTCCGGGAGGATCCGAGCGGGGATCTGCCGGCGGGCTGACGGCCCCTATCGTCGGTGCCGAGGCGGAGGCAGCTCGAGAAGTCCCCATCGCCGACGGGATCACCGCCACCATCCGCGCTCCGGGCCTCCGGCCCTTTGCACTTGTCCTCGCCCCTCGAGCGTCGGCGTGGGCGAGGGCAAGGCTGCAGCGGCGTTCGCCCTGAGGCCATCGCCGCTGCAGTTTGGCCGCCCGTAGAGGGGGTCGTTGTCGCTGCTGCTGGAGCGGGCGAAGGCGAGCCATCCGTCGGTCTTCTGTTGCTCCGCAGGCCTCTCCCCTCGTCGAGTGGGGTTGTTCGTACCTGCGGAGGCGGAACCGGAGTTCCGTTTGTAATGGCACCTTGGGTGCCGGTGTTTTTGTTCATTGTGGCTGTCGGGGCCTGAACATGTATATAGTTTCGGCACGGAGCCGTGTATTTTCCTCCTTTTCGAGCACTGAGACTCGCCTGTTGGTTGTCTAAACCGCTTCACCAAGCGTGAGTCGCCCCGTGTACAGGTGACGAGTGAGGTATCCGTATCCCAGAGGCGTAGGAGTTCCTCGGCTCGGTCGGCCTTGCCGCTTACGCGCACTCTTACCCGTCCATGGGGCTCTGTCACCGACGCAGTCGAGAAGGCTTGAAGGATCGCTTCGGCAGAAGAGCTTTCGAGCGTGAAGACTTGTTCGGTCCGTAGAATCACTTATCCAAACGTGAGTTACTTATCGCAGAAGGTGATGAGTGAGGTATCCGTATCCCGGAGGCGTAGGAGTCCCTCGGCTCGGTCAGCCTTGGCTGCTTACGTGTACTCCGTCGTTTTCAGGATCCACTTTTGAAGTAGCCAAAAAGCGCGAAAAACATTCTGGCAGAAAAGATCTTTTTTCGAGGAAAATTTCGACGCAGAGGGGGTTCCCCCCCTTTTAGCCCCCGAGGGAGGGTCGGGCTTTGCCGAGGCGAGGCCGACCCTTCCTTGATGACTAAACTTTGCGTGGGTGCGAGGTATATGATCAACTTGAAAACATCTTAAGGGTAGAAGCGACGTAGCTGTTGGATGTTCCAAGCGTTGTCGTAGACCTCGCCTTGGCTGTTGGCCAGCTTGTATGTTCCGGGCTTCAGAACCTTGGCGATGACGAATGGCCCCTCCTAGGGAGGCGTGAGCTTGTGCCGCCCTCGGGCGTCTTGTCGCAGCCGAAGCACTAGGTCGCCCACCTGGAGGTCTCGGGACCGGACCCCTCGGGCGTGGTAGCGTCGCAGGGACTGCTGGTACCGCGCCGAGTGTAGCAAGGCCTGGTCCCGAGCCTCCACCAGCTGGTCCAGCGAGTTTTCTCGGCTGACTTGGTTGCTTTGGTCGGTGTAGGCCCTCGTCCTCGGGGAGCCGTATTCTAAGTCTGTGGGCAAGATGGCTTCGGCCCCATAGACTAGAAAGAACGGCGTGAAGCCCGTGGCTCGGCTCGGCGTTGTCCTCAGACTCCAGACCACCGAGGGGAGTTCCTTCATCCATCGCTTGCCGAACTTGTTAAGGTCGTTGTAGATCCGAGGCTTGAGCCCTTGTAGAATCATGCCGTTGGCACGCTCCACCTGCCCATTCGTCATGGGATGAGCCACGGCGGCCCAGCCCACCTGGATGTGGTGATCCTCGCAGAAGTCCAGGAACTTTCTGCCGGTGAATTGGGTGCCGTTGTCGGTGATGATGGAGTTCGGGACCCGAAGCGATGGATTATGTTGGTGAAGAACGCCACCGCCTGCTCGGACCTGATGCTGTTCAGGGGTCGGACCTCGATCCACTTGGAGAATTTGTCGATGGCGACCAGCAGGTGCGTGTAGCCCCCGGGTGCCTTCTGCAAGGGGCCAACGAGGTCCAGACCCCACACCGCAAAAGGCCAGGTGATGGGTATCATCTGCAGAGCCTGAGCGGGCAGATGGGTCTGCCTTGCGTAGAATTGGCACCCTTCGCAGGTGCGGACGATTCGGGTAGCGTCGGCCACCGCTGTCGGCCAGTAGAAGCCTTGCCGGAAAGCGTTCCCGACAAGGGCTCGAGGCACTGCGTGATGGCCGCAAGCCCCCGAGTGTATCTCTCGCAGGAGTTCCTGACCTTCGGCGATGGAGATGCATCGCTGGAGGATGCCTGAGGGGCTGCGGTGGTAAAGCTCCTTCTCATCTCCCAGCAAGACGAACGACATGGCACGCCGCGCCACCCGCCGAGCCTCGGCTCTGTCGAGGGGTAGCTCTCCTTGGTGGAGATATTGCTGGTACGGGGTCTTCCAGTTTTGATTAGGCGCGACCCCGCTTCGCTCCTCCTCGACGCATAGTGCCTCACCCTCGGGGGCCGAGGGTACCTCGGACTGAACCGAGGGCGCCTCGGGTCGAGCTGAGGGTGCCTCGGACTGAGCCGAGGGCACCTCGGGTTGAGCCGTGGGTGCCTCAGACTGGGCCGAGGGTACCTCGGGCTCGGACGTGTCGTCGATCTTGACGGAGGGTTGATGCAGGTCTCGGGAGAAGACGTCCGGGGGAACCGTCGTTCGCCCCGAGGCTATTTTAGCCAGTTCGTCCGCAGTCTCGTTGTAGCGCCGAGCGATGTGGTTGAGCTCGAGCCCGTAGAACTTGTCTTCCAGGCGCCAAACCTCATCGCGGTAGGCCTCCATCTTCGGGTCACGGCAATGCGAGTTCTTCATGACTTGGTCGATGACGAGCTGTGAGTCACCACGAGCGTCGAGGCGTCGGACCCCTAGCTCGATGGCGATCCGCAACCCGTTGACCAGAGCCTCATATTCGGCCACATTGTTGGACGCCGGGAAGTGGAGGCGTAGCACGTAGCGTAGATGCTTTTCGAGGGGTGAGATGAAGAGTAGGCCTGCGCCGGCTCCTGTCTTCATCAGCGACCCGTCGAAGAACATGGTCCAGAGCTCCGGTTGGATCGGAGCCGTCGGTAGCTAGGTGTCGACCCATTCAACCCATTCGGCCACGAAGTCCGCCAAGACCTGGGACTTAATGGCTTTCCGAGGAGCGAACGAGATTGTCTCGCCCATGATCTCCACCGCCCACTTTGCAATCCTACCCGAGGCCTCTCGGCACTGGATGATCTCTCCCAGGGGGAAGGATGACACCACAGTTACCGGATGAGACTCGAAGTAGTGTCGCAGCTTCCGTCGCGTTAGGATCACCGCGTACAGCAGCTTCTGAACTTGTGGGTAGCGGATCTTGGTTTCGGACAGTACCTCGCTGACAAAGTAGACTGGCCTCTGAACGGGCAATGCATGCCCCTCTTCTTGCCTCTCGACCACAATCGCGGCGCTAACCACCTGGGTGGTCGCGGCGATGTAGACCAGGAGGGCTTCTCCGGCAGCTGGGGGCACCAAGATAGGCGCCTTTGTGAGGAGCGCCTTCAGGTTCCCGAGGGCTTCCTCGGCCTCAGGGGTCCAAGTGAAGCACTCGACCTTCCTTAAGAAGCGGTACAGAGGTAGACCTCTTTCGCCGAGGCGTGAGATGAAGCGGCTCAGAGCCGCGAGGCATCCCATGACCCTCTGTACGCCTTTCAAGTCCTTGATGGGCCCCATGCTGGTAATGGCTGCGATCTTTTCCGGGTTGGCTCCGATGCCCCGCTCGGAGACGATGAACCCCAAGAGCATGCCTCGGGGCACCCCGAAGACACACTTTTCGGGATTGAGCTTGACGCCTTTCGCCTTGAGACATCGGAATGTCGTTTCAGGGTCGGAAAGGAGGTCGGAGGCTTTCCTCGTCTTGACTACGATGTCATCGACGTAGGCCTCGACCGTGCGGCCAATGTGTTCGCCGAACACATGGTTCATGCACCGCTAGTACGTCGCACCCGCATTCCTCAAACCGAACGGCATGGTGACATAGCAGTACATGCCGAAGGGTGTGATGAAAGAAGTCGCGAGCTGGTCGGACTCTTTCATCCTGATTTGATGATACCCTGAGTAGGCGTCGAGGAAAGACAGGGTTTCGCACCCAGCAGTGGAATCCACGATTTGGTCGATGCGAGGCAGAGGGTAGGGAACCTTCGGACATGCTTTGTTGAGACTAGTGTAGTCTACACACATCCGCCATTTCCCCCCTTTCTTTCTCACAAGCACAGGGTTGGCAAGCCATTCGGGATGGAATACCTCTTTGATGAACCCTGCCGCCATTAGCTTGTGAATCTCCTCGCCTATGGCTCTGCGCTTCTCCTCGTCGAATCGGCGCAGCGGCTGCTTGACGGGTCGGGATCCGGCTCGGATGTCCAGCGAGTGCTCGGCGACATCCCTCGGTATGCCGGGCATGTCCGAGGGACTCCACGCGAAGACGTCGGCGTTCGCGCGGAGAAAGTCGATGAGCACTGCTTCCTATTTGGGATCGAACCCGGAGCCGATCCGGATCTGCTTGGAGGTGTCGCCGTTGGGGTCGAGGGGGACGGACTTAACCGTCTCCGTTGGCTCAAAGTTGCCGGCGTGACGCTTCACGTCTGGCACCTCCTTAGAGAGGCTCTCCAGGTCGGCGATGAGGGCCTCGGACTCGGCGAGGGCCTCGGCGTACTCCACGCACTCCACGTCGCATTCGAACGCGTGTTTGTACGTAGGGCCGACGGTGATGACCCCGTTGGGGCCCAGCATCTTGAGCTTCAGGTAGGTGTAGTTGGGGACGGCCATGAACTTCGCGTAGCATGGCCTCCCCAGTACCGCGTGGTAGGTTCCTCGGAACCCGACCACCTCGAACGTTAGGGTCTCCCTTCGGAAGTTGGAGGGTGTTCCGAAGCAGACGGGAAGCTCGAGCTGTCCGAGGGGTTGGACGCGCTTCTCGGGGATGATCCCATGGAAGGGCGCAGCGCCTGCCCGGACAGAGGACAGATCTACACGCAGGAGCCCGAGGGTCTCGGCGTAGATGATGTTGAGGCTGCTGCCTCCGTCCATGAGGACCTTGGTGAGCCTGACGTCGCCGATGACGGGGTCGACGACGAGCGGGTATTTCCCCGGGCTCGGCACACGGTCGGGGTGATCGTCTCGGTCGAAGGTGATGGGCTTGTCGGACCAGTCTAGATAGACTGGCGCCTCCACCTTGACCGAGCAGACCTCCCGGCGCTCTTGCTTGCGGTGCTGAGCCGAGGCGTTCGCCGCTTGCCCACCATAGATCATGAAGCAGTCGCGGACCTCGGGGAACTCTCCTGCCTGGTGATCTTCCTTTTTGTCGTCGTCGCGGGCCTTGCCACCCCCCGCGGGTGGCCCGGCCCTGTGGAAGTGGCGCCGAAGCATGACGCACTCCTCAAGGGTGTGCTTGACGGGTCCCTGGTGATAGGGGCACGGCTCCTTGAGCATCTTGTCGAAGAGGTTGGCACCTCTGGGGGGCTTCCGAGGGTTCTTGTACTCGGCGGCGGCGACAAGGTCCGAGTCGGCGGCGTCGCGTTTCGCTTGCGACTTCTTCTTGCCCTTCTTCTTGGCGCCGCGCTGAGTTGACGCCTTGGGAGTACCTTCTGATGGGCGGCCCTGGGGCTGCTTGTCCTTTCGGAAGATAGCCTCGACCGCCTCCTGGCCGGAGGCGAACTTGGTGGCGATGTCCATCAGCTCGCTCGCCCTGGTGGGGGTCTTGTGGCCCAGCTTGCTCACCAGGTCGCGACAGGTGGTGCCAGCGAGGAACGCGCCGATGACATCTGAGTCGGTGATGTTGGGCAGCTCGGTGCGCTGCTTCGAGAATCGCCGGATGTAGTCTCGGAGAGACTCTCCCGGCTGCTGTCGGCAGCTTCGGAGGTCCCAGGAATTCCTAGGGTGCACATACGTGCCCTGGAAATTGCCGGCGAAAGCTTGGACTAGGTCGTCCCACTTGGAGATCTGCCCCGGAGGCAGGTGCTCCAACCATGCGCGAGCGGAGTCAGAGAGGAACAGGGGGAGGTTGTGGATGATGAGGTTGTCATCGTCCGTTCCACCCAGTTGGCAGGCCAGACGGTAGTCCGCGAGCCACAGTTCCGGTCTCGTCTCCCCCGAGTACTTTGTGATAGTAGCCGGGGGTCGGAACCGGGTCGGGAACGGCGCCCGTCGGATGGCTCGGCTGAAGGCTTGCGGACCGGGTGGTTCGGGCGAGGGACGCCGATCCTCCCCGCTGTCATAGCGTCCCCCACGCCTGGGGTGGTAGCCTCGGCGCACCCTCTCGTCGAGGTGGGCCCGTCGGTCGCGGTGGTGGTGCTCGTTGCCGAGGCGACCCGGGGCCGCAGGCGTGGTGTTGCGCGTGCGCCCGGTGTAGACCGAGGCTTCCCGCATGAATCGGGAAGTCGCGGCATGAGGTTCCGAGGGGTACCCCTACCTTCGGGAGGCAGAGCTCTCGGCCCGTCGGACCGCGGCGCCTTCCAGGAGATTCCACCCTGCGCGGCCCAATGGAGAGAAATTCCGTGACTGCCATCTGGGCCCCATCATCCAGCCACTGCCAGCCGCTCACCACCCGCGCGCCTGCTGCGCTCACAACTACCGACAGGCGGGGCCCATGTTGTCAGCTGTGTGTGGCACGTGTGCCTGGGAGTCTTCTTCCCCGCGGGCTCGTCACGCTGCACCGGCCGCCGTGTGGGGCGCCTAGAATCTCGGATCGATGGTTGGGATCCGGAGCTCGTAGCAGTCACGGTCTCCGCGCCCTATAGAACCTAGCCGTGTGCACCGTTGGTACAACAGAACCGCGCCGTGGCCACGGGGATCGCTCCGCGCGTATCGTCAACCAAAACCATCCACGAATCTTGCCTGGGAGCTCGCCAAGGTTGTTTCTGTGCTCCCTGGAGGCCATAAAGTGCAGTGCCCCACGCCCCCATCCCTCTCAATCCATCCGAGCCGGTAGCATCGTTGTCAAGCCACCGTAGCAGGGAGAGAACGGCGGCCGCCGCATGGAGAGGGTCACGGTTCTTCGGCTTATGCCTCTATGGGCGGGCCGAGGTACTTTTGGAGTCTCACGGATGGGGACTTCACGGCGAGGGACCAACTCCATGGCCTGAGTCTGGCCAATTGCCCGTCGGAGTACACGGCGCCGCCGCGACCATGCTCCACCGTGGCCGGATGCTCTCCGCGCCGCGACGATCGGTAAGACCTCTTCCAGCGTGCGCTTCATTAAATCTGCAACATGTACGAGCATTCGGATTTGGATGTAGTGACCTTGGGCACCGGTAATTACTCATCGGAGCGATTCCCCGCTGTGAGTTTGACTGTGCCGTGGACCGGGGTCTGCGTTGGATGGCGGCAGAAATTGGTGGGAGGAATGGGATCAAAGGGTCGTTAATTTCACGAAGGCCGTGTGAATTGGTGCATGGCGCTCGGGATGGCCGGATTTGCGACCTCCAGTGATTCCGCCGCCGTGTGAACTGTTTAGCGCCGCCCTATTTGTCGCGGGGTTGAAGAATTTGCCGAGACCGTTGGATCGGTTTTCTGCGGACATGATTAGATTAAATAGGTGCGGGTCCGACTGGGTGATCGGTGTCCGTCGGATCGGGATCCAATGATAATGGCGGTGTACCGATTCGAGTTAAAGTTGGTCTAATCCGGACGCTTGGTTACGGATCGGTCGGTTGAAGCGGGTCACCTATTTTATAAAACGGCGATCTAATCTGGTACGTCGGCCTTCAATCGGACGGCCCAGAGCATAGAATACCCCTTCGCAGGTCAGAATAGCATAAAATCCCCTCCACTTTTCAAGAACCAACCCGCAGTCCGTGCAGGCTGTTCACTGTGTCTCCAGAATCTTACTCCGAGCCCCCTGACTTTTCTAGTAAATGAGGCCCAGTCCAGTGCTGTTTTAAAATGAGTAAATGAATTAGAAAATGTATTTTTAATACAAAAATAAGTGCTAAATTTTCAATAATTCATAGAAAATTCATACTTGCTCCAAATTAATCCATTCCACTTTCTAAATTTTTACAATTTTATTGTCTATCACTTAGAGCCTCTGTTTTATCATGACAACAGTAGGAAAATTAATCTCACACTTAATCTTATTTAAAACACATAAAACCTTTGAAAATGCATAACTTAAAATTTATAACTCCAAAAATTATGATTCATGTTCCTAGAATTTTATTTTACTATGTAGAATATTTCTGTGTATTTTGTTTACGTGCTTGGTGTAATGTTAATTTTCCCTATATCCTGTGCTTGCTTGTATTGTGGCGAATAGAAGAGTCCGTTGCTGAGGATCCTGGTGAGCAGCAGGTTGAGGTAGCTGAGCAGGAGCTCATTGAAGGCAAGTTGTGCCCTTGACCACTTTTTACCCAATAATGTTCCTTAATATCATTTATCCATGCATAGGTTAATTTTGATGGGACCCAATAGGTCACCCTAGATTGTTTATCTCATTACCTTGTTTACCTCTGAATCACTTGGGTAGTTTGCTATTGCTTTATATGGTTTTGGGATAATCATTTATTACCTCTATGTTCCAATTCCTTTTTGTTATTCTATTTATGTTCATGTCAAGTTCATTAATGTTAATTGGAACATAGAGCTTAACTTGAGAACCACGTGCCACCACAAGGGTTTAATGGGACGCCCTTGGCTGACTAATTAGGAAAGCTAGTGGAAGACTACCTTACCCGAAAGGGGCAAGGGCAGTAGGGGAGTGGTCAGTGTAGGGAGGTCCTTGGTTGATTTTGCTGCGATGGCAGTCAGCCAAGAACCCTGCATTGGAACTTCCTATAAACTGTAGCGGGTTTTCGGAAGCTAGTGGAACTTTGTAAAGGCCTCGTAGTGTTGCCCTGCCGCGCTTCCTAGGTAGAGGTGTATGGGATTCGCGACCCCTTGGCAGATGGGTAGCATGACTTGTGGGTAAAGGGTACAACCTCTGCAGAGTGTAAAACTGGTATACTAGCCGAGCTCATGGTCATGAGCAGCTCAGGACTCTCTGATGTTTAAATTATGGAACTTAAATTCAATTTTGTCATTTGCATTGCATGGGTTTATTATTAATTTTGTTCTATTACTTTACTTATGGTTTGGTAATTACTTACACTTAGTAACTGCTAATAAAATTTTGACCAACTACTTAAAAGCAATGCTCAGCTTTAACCTCTATCATTGATTAGCCTTACACATCACATGAACTCACACCTTTGTGGGTTTATGTCCACTGGTTCCCCACAACTTGTTGAGCTATGATCATGTGTGAGCTCACCCTTGCTGTCTCACACCCCCCACAGGAGAAGAGCAGGTGGTTCAGGAGGAGCCACAAGGCGAGGAGTTTGATCTGATCTAGGTGGCGTTTCTCAGTTGACATTGGCGCCGACGATCCTTAGTTCGTTTCATCTTTATTATTTTATTTTGTAATAAGTCTTCCGCTATGTAATAAATACTCTGATGTTTTATGACATTTATCTCTATACACTCTGTTATTATATATGTTGTCTTCTTTGGCGCATGTATGAGATGCACCCGGCTTTGTTCCTTAAAGCCCGGGTGTGACAGAAGTGGTATCAGAGGAATGTTGACTGTAGGACGAGACCTAGATAGAAATGGACAAACCCTCTCCTACTTACCTTACTCTGACTCATTCTATACTCATCTCATCTTGATCATGTCTCACCTTCTACTGTTCTACTCTGATCATTCTTACCTTTTCTACTCTAAGACAAGATGGATTTCACACCTTGGAATCCCTACCCTCATGACATTTTTAAGAGATAGGGAACCTAAGATGAAAATAAAACTATTTTCTCTATTTTAAAAATGTTGGTTGATTGTTCTGATGATCAATGTCTGATTTGCTTCTTTGAATGATTGAATTATTATAGATGGACATCTTAGTATGTACCACCATAAGGTAATGTATTAGCTTTAGTAGATAACATACTAATCTACTTAGCTAATAAATCCCCCGCAGTAACATTCCTCGTAATTACTCGCCTTGTCTACAATTCTTCCTTCCTTACCCTGTATTTCTAACCCAGATGGACTACCCCTATAGTGTTAGAAGAGAGCACTATAGACGTGATCCTTGGTATGTAATGGTTAAGAAAGGCAAAGGCAGTTTATACACTGTGCTAAGGGAACCGTAGAACTCACCAGTTCCAAAGGAGAAAGATTCGAAGTTGAGATTGCAGTAACTACCACCATCAAACTAGTGGCATTCTTAGTAGATGAGAAGTTTGTGGGTGACAACATCCGTGCAGTTAAGGATTTTCTGGATGTCTTTCCAGAGGAGTTATTAGGGGTGCCACCAGATAGGAAAGTTGAGTTGGTCATTGATCTCTTACCTGGGACTGCTCCTTTTTCTAAACGGCCATACAGGATGTCCGTAGAAGAACTAAAGGAACTTAAGAAGCAATTAACGGAATTACAAGAGGCTGGGTACATTCGTCCGAGTCTTCACCTTAGAGAGCGCCAGTTTTGTTTGTACAGAAGAAGGATGGATCACAAAGGATGTGTGTGGATTATAGATCTCTCAACGATGTTACTGTGAAGAACAAGTATCCGTTACCCCGTATTGAGGATTTATTTGACCAGATGAGAGGTGCTAGGGTATTCTCGAAGATTGATCTTCGATCCGGTTACCATCAGATGAGGATTAGACCATCGGATATTCCCAAGACGGCTTTCTCGACTCGATATGGATTATATGAGTTTACTGTTATGTCGTTTGGATTAACCAATGCACCAGCTTATTTTATGAACTTGATGAATAAGGTGTTTATGGAGTATTTGGACAGATTCGTCGTGGTATTCATCGACGATATTCTTATTTATTCTCAGAGTGATAGCGATCATGAGGAACATCTAAGATTGGTGCTACAGAAGCTACGAGATAACCAGCTATATGCCAAGTTCAGCAAGTGCGAGTTTTGGATTGGCGAGGTGCCATTTCTTGGTCATATTATTTCTAATGGAGGAATATCAGTGGATCCTGCTAAAGTTAAGGAGATAATGGAGTGGAGAGTACCCACTACAGTTACTGAGATTCAGAGTTTCTTGAGACTAGTAGGATATTATCGGAGATTTATTGAAGGATTTTCTAAGATTGCTAAGCCTACGACCTCGCTTCTGGAGAAGGACAGAGAATTTAAGTGGGACGAGAAGTGCCAAGATAGTTTTGATCAATTGAAGAAGAGATTGATGTCGCCACCAGTATTGGTTATGCCAGACCTACAGAAAGGATTTGATATCTATTGTGATGCATGTGGCCAAGGCTTAGGATGTGTACTTATGCAAGAAGGACATGTGATTGCCTATGCGTCTCGTCAGTTACGGAAACATGAATTGAACTACCCCACTCATGACTTGGAATTGGCAGCCGTTGTGCATGCGCTTAAGATTTGGAGACATTATATCATGGGGACCAAGTGCCAAGTATATATGGATCATAAGAGTTTGAAGTATATATTCACTCAGAAGGATCTCAACCTTAGGCAACACCGTTGGTTGGAGCTTATTAAGGATTATGATTTGGAGATTCACTATCACCCGGGCAAGGCAAATTTGGTTGCAGATGCCTTGAGTCGCAAGGAGCATGTTCATTCAGCTATTGTTGCCCAGCTACCCGACGAGATTGTTGAGGATTTCAGGAGACTTAACCTGGGAATAGTTGCTCATACTGAAGGAGTTACTATTGATGTGGAACCTACTTTGGAGCAAGAAATCCGCAAAGGTCAACTTGACGATGCTAAAATAAAAGAGATTAAGGATCTGATTACTGAAGGTCGAGTTCCGGAATTTACGGAAGATGAGCAAGGCACCGTATGGTTCAAGGACAGGATGTGTGTACGTGATATTGAAAGCCTTCGTGAGACTATATTGAGGGAGGCCCATGATTCGGATTATTCTATTCATCCTGGTAGTACCAAGATGTATCAGGATTTGAAGCGGAAGTATTGGTGGTATGGATTGAAGAGAGATGTGGCTGCACATGTGGCTATGTGCGATGTATGTCAAAAAGTTAAGGCTGAACACCAGAGACCAGCTGGACTATTGCATCCACTGAAGATACCCGAGTGGAAATGGGAAGAGATTGGTATGGATTTCATTACTGGATTGCCTCACACCTAGAAAGGATATGATGCTATATGGGTGATTGTGGATAGATTGACTAAAGTGGCTCACTTTATTCCTGTGAAGACTACTTATAAAGGTTCTCAGCTAGCAGAGTTATATGTGGCTCGGATTGTGTGTTTACATGGAGTACCAAAGAAGATCGTGTCTGATCGAGGTTCGCAGTTTACCTCAAGGTTTTGGAGAAGCTTTCATGAGAACATGAGTACAAAGTTGAATTTTAGTACAGCTTATCACCCTCAGACTGATGGACAGAATGAAAGGACTAATCAAGTATTGGAAGATATGTTGAGAGCATGTGCCCTTCAGCATGGAGGAAGTTGGGATAAGAGTCTGCCTTATGCTGAGTTCTCATATAATAATAGTTATCAGGCCAGTCTGAAGATGTCACCTTTTGAAGCTTTATATGGGAGGAAGTGCAGGACTCCTCTATATTGGGATCAGACTGGAGAAAGACAGTTCTTTGGGCCTGAATTGATTCAAGAAGCAGAAGAACAAGTCCGTATAATTCGAGAAAATTTGAGGGTGCCTCAAACCAGGCAAAAGAGTTATGCTGATAATAGAAGGAGACCACTGGAATTTGAAGAAGGAGATTATGTGTACCTCAAGGTGTCACCACTTCGTGGAATGAGGAGATTCAAAGTTAAGGGCAAATTGTCCCCACGCTATATTGGACCATTCTTGATCTTTAGGCGAGTTGGGGAGATGGCATACCAACTCGAGTTACCTGCTATTCTAACGGATGTGCATAATGTGTTCCACGTATCTCAACTTAAGAAGTGTCTCCGTGTTCCTGAGGAACAGTTACCCATGGAAGAGCTTAGTGTTCAAGGTGATTTGACTTACACGGAGTACCCGATCAAGATTTTGGATACATTGACTCGAGTTACAAGGAATAAGGTGATAAAGATGTGCAAAGTGCAATGGAGTCACCATGGCGAAGATGAAGCGACCTGGGAAAGAGAAGAAGAGCTTCGCATAGATTTTCTCCAACTTTTCCCTCGTTCTTCCTAAATCTCGAGGACGAGATTATTTTTAAGGGGGGTAGGATTTGTAATACCCAAAAAAAATGTAAAAGAAGACATAGTTGATTCACATATATGTTTTTGCCTCTGAATATTACAACATGTAAACCAACACTTAAAAAGACATTAATTAACCAATGACACCTAAAACAATATGTGCATCATGTTGGGTTTTATTGTGTGTGCATTCTGTGACAGTATAAAAGTAAGGAAAGAAAAGAATATTATACAAAACCAAAATAAAATTTATAAATACACAAATTCATCTCATTTTGGGTATGTTCAAATTGCACCTTTGATTCAGGGTTAAACTCGACACAAGGTGGGAATTTAAATTTGAACTGGAAATTGAATTGGGAAAAGAAGAAAAAGGAGAAGTGAAAAATTGAAAAAAAGAAAAGAAGTGAGGTTCCGCGCGCTTGGGCCGTTTCAGCTCGCAGCCCATCTCCAATTTCCACCCTGCGTGGCCCAATGGAGAGAAATTCCGTGACTGCCATCTGGGCCCCATCATCCAGCCACTGCCAGCCGCTCACCACCCGCGCGCCTGCTGCGCTCACAACTACCGACAGGCGGGGCCCATGTTGTCAGCTGTGTGTGGCACGTGTGCCTGGGAGTCTTCTTCCCCACGGGCTCGTCACGCTGCACTGGCCGCCGTGTGGGGCGCCTAGAATCTCGGATCGATGGTTGGGATCCGGAGCTCGTAGCAGTCGCGGTCTCCGCGCCCTATAGAACCTAGCCGTGTGCACCGTTGGTACAACAGAACCGCGCCGTGGCCACGGGGATCGCTCCGCGCGTATCGTCAACCAAAACCATCCGCGAATCTCGCCTGGGAGCTCGCCAAGGTTGTTTCTGTGCTCCCTGGAGGCCATAAAGTGCAGTGCCCCACGCCCCCATCCCTCTCAATCCATCCGAGCCGGTAGCATTGTTGTCAAGCCACCGTAGCAGGGAGAGAACGGCGGCCGCCGCATGGAGAGGGTCACGGTTCTTCGGCTTATGCCTCTATGGGCGGGCCGAGGTACTTTTGGAGTCTCACGGATGGGGACTTCACGGCGAGGGACCAACTCCATGGCCTGAGTCTGGCCAATTGCCCATCGGAGTACACGGCGCCGCCGCGACCATGCTCCACCGTGGCCGGATGCTCTCCGCGCCGCGACGATCGGTAAGACCTCTTCCAGCGTGCGCTTCATTAAATCTGCATCATGTAGGAGCATTCGGATTTGGATGTAGTGACCTTGGGCACCGGTAATTACTCATCGGAGCGATTCCCCGCTGTGAGTTTGACTGTGCCGTGGACCGGGGTCTGCGTTGGATGGCGGCAGAAATTGGTGGGAGGAATGGGATCAAAGGGTCGTTAATTTCACGAAGGCCGTGTGAATTGGTGCATGGCGCTCGGGATGGCCGGATTTGCGACCTCCAGTGATTCCGCCGCCGTGCGAACTGTTTAGCGCCGCCCTGTTTGTCGCGGGGTTGAAGAATTTGCCGAGACCGTCGGATCGGTTTTCTGCGGACATGATTAGATTAAATAGGTGCGGGTCCGACTGGGTGATCGGTGTCCGTCGGATCGGGATCCAATGATAATGGCGGTGTACCGATTCGAGTTAAAGTTGGTCTAATCCGGACGCTTGGTTACGGATCGGTCGGTTGAAGCGGGTCACCTATTTTATAAAACGGCGATCTAATCTGGTACGTCGGCCTTCAATCGGACGGCCTAGAGCATAGAATACCCCTTCGTAGGTCAGAATAGCATAAAAGCCCCTCCACTTTTCAAGAACCAACCCGCAGTCCGTGCAGGCTGTTCACTGTGTCTCCAGAATCTTACTCCGAGCCCCCTGACTTTTCTGGTAAATGAGGCCCAGTCCAGTGCTGTTTTAAAATGAGTAAATGAATTAGAAAATGTATTTTTAATACAAAAATAAGTGCTAAATTTTCAATAATTCATAGAAAATTCATACTTGCTCCAAATTAATCCATTCCACTTTCTAAATTTTTATAATTTTATTGTCTATCACTTAGAGCCTCTGTTTTATCATGACAACAGTAGGAAAATTAATCTCACACTTAATCTTATTTAAAACACATAAAACCTTTGAAAATGCATAACTTAAAATCTATAACTCCAAAAATTATGATTCCTGTTCCTAGAATTTTATTTTACTATGTAGAATATTTCTGTGTATTTTGTTTACGTGCTTGGTGTAATGTTAATTTTCCCTATATCCTGTGCTTGCTTGTATTGTGGCGAATAGAAGAGTCCGTTGCTGAGGATCCTGGTGAGCAGCAGGTTGAGGTAGCTGAGCAGGAGCTCATTGAAGGCAAGTTGTGCCCTTGACCACTTTTTACCCAGTAATGTTCCTTAATATCATTTATCCATGCATAGGTTAATTTTGATGGGACCCAATAGGTCACCCTAGATTGTTTATCTCATTACCTTGTTTACCACTAAATCACTTGGGTAGTTTGCTATTGCTTTATATGGTTTTGGGATAATCATTTATTACCTCTATGTTCCAATTCCTTTTTGTTATTCTATTTATGTTCATGTCAAGTTCATTAATGTTAATTGGAACATAGAGCTTAACTTGAGAACCACGTGCCACCACAAGGGTTTAATGGGACGCCCTTGGCTGACTAATTAGGAAAGCTAGTGGAAGACTACCTTACCCGAAAGGGGCAAGGGCAGTAGGGGAGTGGTCAGTGTAGGGAGGTCCTTGGTTGATTTTGCTGCGATGGCAGTCAGCCAAGAACCCTGCATTGGAACTTCCTATAAACTATAGCGGGTTTTCGGAAGCTAGTGGAACTTTGTAAAGGCCTCGTAGTGTTGCCCTGCCGCGCTTCCTAGGTAGAGGTGTATGGGATTCGCGACCCCTTGGCAGATGGGTAGCATGACTTGTGGGTAAAGGGTACAACCTCTGCAGAGTGTAAAACTGGTATACTAGCCGAGCTCACGGTCATGAGCAGCTCAGGACTCTCTGATGTTTAAATTATGGAACTTAAATTCAATTTTGTCATTTGCATTGCATGGGTTTATTATTAATTTTGTTCTATTACTTTACTTATGGTTTGGTAATTACTTACACTTAGTAACTGCTAATAAAATTTTGACCAACTACTTAAAAGCAATGCTCAGCTTTAACCTCTATCATTGATTAGCCTTACACATCACATGAACTCACACCTTTGTGGGTTTATGTCCACTGGTTCCCCACAACTTGTTGAGCTATGATCATGTGTGAGCTCACCCTTGCTGTCTCACACCCCCCACAGGAGAAGAGCAGGTGGTTCAGGAGGAGCCACAAGGCGAGGAGTTTGATCTGATCTAGGTGGCGTTTCTCAGTTGACATTGGCGCCGACGATCCTTAGTTCGTTTTATCTTTATTATTTTATTTTGTAATAAGTCTTCCGCTATGTAATAAATACTCTGATGTTTTATGACATTTATCTCTATACACTCTGTTATTATATATGTTGTCTTCTTTGGCGCATGTATGAGATGCACCCGGCTTTGTTCCTTAAAGCCCGAGTGTGACACTCTCCCTGGATTCGCCGCCCCTCGGTGGTTGATGGCTCTGGCATCGCGCGAAGAAGCATTGCTGCTGCCGCCAGGTTCTGGCCGACCCCACTGGATGCGGGTGGTGGCCTGAGCCTGACGTCGTCGGTGATGCGGCGCTGGAAGCCCTGGGGTAGATGACGTATTTCTCCAGCCGGAGGTTGGCCCGCCCATGCCTGCCCGACGTCCCGACGGATTGGCTCCAGCGCTCCTGCTCCCTCGTCGAGCCTGGCCTGCACCCCGCGGATTTGCTCGAGCTGTGGGTCATGACCCCCCGCCTGAACGGGGACCACAGCTAGCTCCCGTGGGATGTCAACGCGAGGCACCGGCCTAGGGAGGTCACCGTCCTCCGGCATGCCGAGATGGTTGCCTTCGGGGGGACCCCCTAGATCGACGTGGAAGCATTCGCGACTTGGGCCGCGGTCCTCGTCGCCGAGGCTACGGCTACCGTCGGAACAGTCGGAAAGGCAGTAGTCGCATGCGGTCATGAAGTCCCACATGGCACTGGGGTTGCCAAGTCCAGAGAAATCCCAACAGATGCTGGGTTCGTCGTCTTCCTCGGACCCAGAGGGCCCGTAGGTCGAGACGTCCGTCAGCCGGTCCCAAGGTGACCGCACACAAAACCCCAAAGGGTCTGGATTTGCCTCTACGAGAGCGCCCGCCAAAGCGAAGTCGCTAGACGGGTTGAGGCTGAAACCGAAAGACGCGGGATGGGAATCGATCGGTACCTTTTGGTCGACGGGCGGCGATAAGGTCGCGTCGGGGACTGACTGCGCCGTCGTCTCAGGTACAAGGGTGACGTTCAGCAAGCTTTTCGCGAGCGTGTTGGCGTCGTCCGCTTGCTCGGGATTGGTGTGTCGCGGGGAGACGGCGCTCGCCTTCGTCTCAAACGCGAGGTCGACGCCCAGTGCGCCCCCGCATGCGCCCGGTCTACACTGGGCGCACGCGCAACACGGCGCCTGCGGCCCCGGGTCGCCTCGGCAACGAGCACCACCACCGCGACCGACGGGCCCACCTCGACGAGAGGGTGCGCCGAGGCTACCACAGCGGGGAGGATCGGAGTCCCTCGCCCGAACCACCCGGTCCGCAAGCCTTCAGCCGAGCCATCCGACGGGCGCCGTTCCCGACCCGGTTCCGACCCCCGGCTACTATCACAAAGTACTCGGGGGAGACGAGACCGGAACTGTGGCTCGCGGACTACCGTCTGGCCTGCCAACTGGGTGGAACGGACGATGACAACCTCATCATCCGCAACCTCCCCCTGTTCCTCTCTGAC
Organism: Zea luxurians; assembly: GCA_029449295.1. Classification (NCBI taxonomy): domain Eukaryota; kingdom Viridiplantae; phylum Streptophyta; class Magnoliopsida; order Poales; family Poaceae; genus Zea; species Zea luxurians. The sequence goes on from JAOPSE010000002.1 coordinate 104,687,867, forward strand.
TCCGCTCGCGCCTGGTTGGAGCACCTGCCTCCGAGGCAGATCTCCAACTGGGACGACCTAGTCCAAGCTTTCGTCGGCAATTTCCAGGGCACGTATGTGCGCCCCGGGAATTCCTGGGACCTCCAAAGCTGCCGACGGCAGCCGGGAGAGTCTCTCCGAGACTACATCCGGCGATTCTCGAAGCAGCGCACCGAGCTGCCCAACATCACTGACTCGGATGTCATCGGCGCGTTCCTCGCTGGCACCACCTGCCACGACCTGGTGAGCAAGCTGGGCCGCAAGACCCCCACCAGGGCGAGCGAGCTGATGGACATCGCCACCAAGTTCGCCTCCGGCCAGGAGGCGGTCGAGGCTATCTTCCGAAAGGACAAGCAGCCCCAGGGCCGCCCATCAGAAGGTACTCCCGAGGCGTCAACTCAGCGCGACGCCAAGAAGAAGGGCAAGAAGAAGTCGCAAGCGAAACGCGACGCCGCCGACGCGGACCTTGTCGCCGCCGCCGAGTACAAGAACCCTCGAAAGCCCCCCGGAGGTGCCAACCTCTTCGACAAGATGCTCAAGAAGCCGTGCCCCTATCACCAGGGACCCGTCAAGCACACCCTTGAGGAGTGCGTCATGCTTCGGCGCCACTTCCACAGGGCCGGGCCACCCGCGGAGGGTGGCAAGGCCCGCGACGACGACAAGAAGGAAGAGCACCAGGCAGGAGAGTTCCCCGAGGTCCGCGATTGCTTCATGATCTATGGTGGGCAAGCGGCGAACGCCTCGGCTCGGCACCGCAAGCAAGAGCGCCGGGAGGTCTGCTCGGTCAAGGTGGCGGCGCCAGTCTATCTAGACTGGTCCGACAAGCCCATCACCTTCGACCGAGACGATCACCCCGACCGTGTGCCGAGCCCGGGGAAATACCCGCTCGTCGTCGACCCCGTCATCGGCGACGTCAGGCTCACCAAGGTCCTCATGGACGGAGGCAGCAGCCTCAACATCATCTACGCCGAGACCCTCGGGCTCCTGCGTGTAGATCTGTCCTCTGTCCGGGCAGGCGCTGCGCCCTTCCATGGGATCATCCCCGGGAAGCGCGTCCAACCCCTCGGATAGCTCGACCTTCCCGTCTGCTTCGGAACACCCTCCAACTTCCGAAGGGAGACCCTGACGTTCGAGGTGGTCGGGTTCCGAGGAACCTACCACGCGGTATTGGGGAGGCCATGCTACGCGAAGTTCATGGCCGTCCCCAACTACACCTACCTAAAGCGCAAGATGTCGGGCCCCAACGGGGTCATCACCGTTGGCCCTACGTACAAACACGCGTTCGAATGCGACGTGGAGTGTGTGGAGTACGCCGAGGCCCTCGCCGAGTCCGAGGCCCTCATCGCCGACTTGGAGAGCCTCTCTAAGGAGGTGCCAGACGTGAAGCGTCACGCCGGCAACTTTGAGCCAGCGGAGACGGTTAAGTCCGTCCCCCTCAACCCCAACGGCGACACCTCCAAGCAGATCCGGATCGGCTCCGGGTTCGATCCCAAATAGGAAGCAGTGCTCGTCGACTTTCTCCGCGCGAACGCCGACGTCTTCGCGTGGAGTCCCTCGGACATGCCCGGCATACCGAGGGATGTTGCCGAGCACTCGCTGGACATCCGAGCCGGAGCCCGACCCGTCAAGCAGCCGCTGCGCCGATTCGACGAGGAGAAGCGCAGAGCCATAGGCGAGGAGATTCACAAGCTAATGGCGGCAGGGTTCATCAAAGAGGTATTCCATCCCGAATGGCTTGCCAACCCTGTGCTTGTGAGAAAGAAAGGGGGGAAATGGCGGATGTGTGTAGACTACACTGGTCTCAACAAAGCATGTCCGAAGGTTCCCTACCCTCTGCCTCGCATCGACCAAATCGTGGATTCCACTGCTGGGTGCGAAACCCTGTCTTTCCTCGATGCCTACTCAGGGTATCATCAAATCAGGATGAAAGAGTCCGACCAGCTCGTGACTTCTTTCATCACACCCTTCGGCATGTACTGCTATGTCACCATGTCGTTCGGTTTGAGGAATGCGGGCGCGACGTACCAGCGGTGCATGAACCATGTGTTCGGCGAACACATTGGCCGCACGGTCGAGGCCTACGTCGATGACATCGTAGTCAAGATGAGGAAAGCCTCCGACCTCCTTTCTGACCTTGAAACGACATTCCGATGTCTCAAGGCGAAAGGCGTCAAGCTCAATCCCGAAAAGTGTGTCTTTGGGGTGCCCCGAGGCATGCTCTTGGGGTTCATCGTCTCCGAGCGGGGCATCGAAGCCAACCCAGAAAAGATCGCAGCCATTACCAGCATGGGGCCCATCAAGGACTTGAAAGGCGTACAGAGGGTCATGGGATGCCTCGCGGCTCTGAGCCACTTCATCTCACGCCTCGGCGAAAGAGGTCTACCTCTGTACCGCCTCTTAAGGAAGGCTGAGTGCTTCACTTGGACCCCTGAGGCCGAGGAAGCCCTCGGGAACCTGAAGGCGCTCCTCACAAAGGCGCCTATCTTGGTGCCCCCAGCTGCCGGAGAAGCCCTCCTGGTCTACGTCGCCGCGACCACCCAGGTGGTTAGCGCCGCGATTGTGGTCGAGAGGCAAGAAGAGGGGCATGCATTGCCCGTTCAGTGGCCAGTCTACTTCGTCAGCGAGGTACTGTCTGAAACCAAGATCCGCTACCCACAAGTTCAGAAGCTGCTGTATGCGGTGATCCTAACGCGACGGAAGCTGCGACACTACTTCGAGTCTCATCCGGTAACTGTGGTGTCATCCTTCCCCCTGGGAGAGATCATCCAGTGCCGAGAGGCCTCGGGTAGGATTGCAAAGTGGGCGGTGGAGATCATGGGCGAGACAATCTCGTTCGCTCCCCGGAAAGCCATTAAGTCCCAGGTCTTGGCGGACTTCGTGGCTGAATGGGTCGACACCCAGCTACCGACGGCTCCGATCCAACCGGAGCTCTGGACCATGTTCTTCGACGGGTCGCTGATGAAGATAGGAGCCGGCGCAGGCCTACTCTTCATCTCACCCCTCGGAAAGCATCTACGCTACGTGCTACGCCTCCACTTCCCGGCGTCCAACAATGTGGCCGAATATGAGGCTCTGGTCAACGGGTTGCGGATCGCCATCGAGCTAGGGGTCCGACGCCTCGACGCTCGTGATGACTCGCAGCTCGTCATCGACCAAGTCATGAAGAACTCCCATTGCCGCGACCCGAAGATGGAGGCCTACTGCGATGAGGTTCGGCGCCTGGAAGATAAGTTCTACGGGCTCGAGCTCAACCACATCGCTCGGCGCTACAACGAGACTGCGGACGAGCTGGCTAAAATAGCCTCGGGGCGAACGACGGTTCCCCCGGACGTCTTCTCCCGAGACCTGCATCAACCCTCCGTCAAGATCGACGACGCGTCCGAGCCCGAGGTAACCTCGGCCCAGTCCGAGGCACCCTCGGCTCAACCCGAGGCGCCCTCGGCTCAGTCCGAGGCACCCTCGACTCATCCCGAGGCACCCTCAGCTTGGCCCGAGGCGCCCTCGGTTCAGTCCGAGGTACCCTCGGCCCCCGAGGGTGAGGCACTGCGCGTCGAGGAGGAGCGAAGCGGGGTCGCGCCTAATCGAAACTGGCAGACCCCGTACCTGCAATATCTCCACCGAGGAGAGCTACCCCTCGACCGAGCCGAGGCTCGGCGGGTGGCGCGGCGCGCCAAGTCGTTCGTCTTGCTGGGAGATGAGAAGGAGCTCTACCACCGCAGCCCCTCAGGCATCCTCCAGCGATGCATCTCCATCGCCGAAGGTCAGGAACTCCTGCGAGAGATACACTCGGGGGCTTGCGGCCATCACGCAGCGCCTCGAGCCCTTGTCGGGAACGCTTTCCGGCAAGGCTTCTACTGGCCGACGGTGGTGGCCGACGCTGTAACACCCCATGTGTTTATATTCCGCTCGATAACGAGCACGGATTTAAGCACGTGATATCAGTGGATAAAACAGACACTAAGTTTTAATTATCTTCGCCTAGCTCGATTTTAGTATCGCGTCGGTTTCATCTGTCGCGAGTGCGACGTCGTTTTTGTCTTCAATCGTCCGGGCTCTTCCTAAATTTTCGTGCTGTTCGGAACATATTTGTTCTGAAAATCGGCACGTTCGGTGATTATTTAAAATTCGTCGCTCGCGCGAATACGAATTCGGAAGCCCGAACCACTTGGACGATTTTTATCTCGAACAAATTAATTTGAACTCGACGACAGGAATGTTCGAGGCAAAATAATTGTATCGCGCGTTGTCTGAAAAAAAATCGTGCACAAGGTTATAATCCAGTTTATTCTTCAACACGCAGTTTTGACGGCGAAATCTTGTATACATTAGCCGATATGGTTTCGGCTAATATTAGTCAAATCACGCAGAATATCGAAGCCGAAATCTGTTTAATTCAGTCTATTGTTTCTCGCCTCAATTTAAATCGTCAAAACTGAATTAACAGTACAAATTTATCCGAGTTCAAAGAATTCGCCAAATTAAATCATGTACAAATACTGTTATCAATCTCGTTTAATTCGACCCAGTTTATATCGCTAAAAAATTGAGATCTGATTATCATACCAATTGCCTGCAACCATGGAGTCAGACGTTTAGACCGCAGATGAAGTTATCAAGATTTCGAATCGAATCAAACCTGGTTTAAATTCTTATCGTCGGTTTTGTTTGATTCGACCTGTTTATATTTTTTAGACCCAGATTTCAGAACCCAAAAATATCTGCGCATTTCAAAAAAAGAGAAAAGAAAATCAAAAACATGGAAAAAATCCCGCCGCCCCTGGGTCCGATTTTTCCACCGCTCATGGCCCATCTGCCTTATCTTCTGCGCTCGCTATCTTCTTCCTCTAGCCACACGCGCAGGTTTCCTGCTCCCTTTGCGCTCCTCTCTTCTCGCCCTGGAGCTCACCGCGCCGGCCCCCTCCCAACGCCGCTTCTCTCTCCTTCCCCCCATCTCTCTCCAGCAGTGCTCCTCGGCTCTCCCTGCGCTCGCCCCCTCAGCTCGCCGTTGTCGCCGAAGTCCCCTGCGCGCGGGCTGGACAGCCAGGAGTGGGAAGAGTCCCTCATGGAGGAGGAGAAGGACTTCATCAACGACGATGAGCGAGTCAACATCGCTGACTATATCCGCTCGCTCTTTCCCCCAAGATCGACGTCGCTCTGCAGGACAGATTCATCTCCCTCGACGAGCTCACCGCTTGGAACTTCCAGTCGGCCAGGGCTGAACAAGCACCGCCCGTGCCTAGCCCTCAAGCTCGCTTGGATTTCCTCCTCCCATGGCCGGCCGAGTCCGTTTCCAGTCGCGTCGCCGTTCGCTGCGTCCGGCCAGAACCCCTTGCGCGCGCGGTCCTCCGCTCCTGTGCGTCTTGCTCGCTACTCACCCAGCTGTAGCTCATCGTGTCCTCGCTGCTCTCTGCTCCCTGTTTCAAACTCGGCCGCCCAGCTGTTTCCTCAGCCCCAGCTCAGATCTCACCCAGTGACGCGCGCTCAGTCGCCTGAACCAGAGTTCGTCGTCGTTCCTCATCCGCGACCCTGCCAGCCACTGCACGTCGTCCGCGTTCTGGGTGCACGCCGAAATCCCCGTGTTTGGGCGATGAAGAGAAAAATGAAGTGAGGCCGTGAGCATCACTTGGTAGGTGTCCGGTGGTAAGCCGATTTGTTACTTCCGCTATCGGTCGGATGGATTTGGTTAGACACGTTAGTTGCGTCGTTTCTCTTGTCAATAGCACTAGCGCATTGTGATGGTGTTAGATGTTTGTGAAAATAACTCTTCGCTGGTGGCATCGTATTTGTTTCGCTAGTAAAGTTTAGGTTTCGGGTCTCGAACGTTTAATTGCTAGGTTGTTAGTGCTACTTTTGATGAAAGGTGTTTATATGATGGGATCGGTGTCCTACGTTAGTTGTTATTACAATCCATGTTCGTTGATTGGTAAACGTCGAAGTTGGACATTGATCCTTTAGAGTGATAGTCTCGAATAAATATTTATCGTTATCTTGTTTATCGTGGTTCAAATTATTTGGAGGTGAGCGACATCGTTGGTCCGCTTCATTTAAAATATGAAAGCTACTTAATGGACATTTTCTAGTAGTATTTTAAGTCTTTAGGATTTAAGTTGTGATCGTATAAAGGTCTATAGTCCTTGATAATGCTCTACCTACGAGACTATAGAATAGTGTAATGTTCATAAAACTAGCGTATTGTGCACATTAGTCCGGATGAAAATTTACAAAGGTAGTTACTGTACCTCTATCTTTGTTTTGCACTTGGATGTCTAAAACTAATAAGTCTAAGTTTGTTAGTCTTAGGGTGTTGAGCTTTAGCTAAGGAGGGTAGAGCGTATGTATTGTTTATTGATTCCGTGATGTGGCAGCTAGATCTAATTAGACTGGAAGAACGCGATCGTTGTACTTAGTAATATCCCGGCATCTGGTAATTGCTTTTAAATGTTATTTGTGCCTCGTCACTAGATATTCAATTTATTATCGTGTAGCCAAAATTAGGCTAATTATGTTTAAAGTATATGATTTGTTGTTTGTGATGTTTGTGTTAGGTTCGTTTAATTTAGAGAAGCATAAATATTACATGTAGTCGCAACGCCTCGCCGCTAGATGTTCCCCTATCGCGTAACACTATTTAGGGTTTAGGGTTTTTGATATTCCTGTCTATATGCATTCATGTGCATTATGCAAATCATTTAGGTACGTTTGTGACTACGTGATGCGGAGAACCAAAGCTGAGTTGACCCCAAGATGGCGTAACGGGGGGACTGATTCGCGAGGTGATGCTGATGGACAAACCGGTAGATGGATAATCTGAACGAGTGCCAAGCCAAAGGATACTCGCCAAGTCGTCGTCTAACAAACACTAACCTAGTGTTACCCAGGCAAGCCCCGGTGCATGCAACCCCTTTCCTTGTGTTTTTAAATAATTTTCGCACACTTTAAGTCTAGTGAAATGTGCATTAGGTTCATAGGAGTTGCTTGGAACCCTTTGATGCATTGCTTTCCTTGATATTCATACCTTTATAGATACTTCTGTGAAGTATCAAAATATGATTTACAAAAATGCTTAGCCCTGCTTAGATCTTGTGGATAGAGGTTGTCCTTAGCCTAGCTCGAGAAAGGATGGCTTCTACCCGCAAGAATATTTTCATTTGGAGCAATGGTGGGATCTTACTGCAAAGTTCCCTCTGATGCTCTTTTCATCCTAAGGAACAGAAACAATCCTAAGGATGGATGTACTTAAATCGAGACTTGGGTTAGGAACAGGTGATGTTCTACCCAGGTTGATTAAGGATTGAATGCGTATGTAGGCGTGCTGATCGAGGACCCTTTAACTGGTCACATGCCTCGTCATGGGTAAGCCTTGCCTGGGGCAGACTAAGACCAGAATAAGATAACTCGGAATGGGCGTGGAGCCGTGGCGAGAGTAGCGTGTACCCTCCGTGGCAAGAGGCTGGACGGTGGTGTATCTGTGCTCTCGGTTCGCGTGAACCTGATCTGGTCTTAAGAACCCCGGTGGTGGGTTGACATATGCAAGGGTTAAGTGCTACATATGTCGTGTGATCGGAGATCCTCAGCTGAGTATAATCGATTCGGATCGCCGTACCTTCGCGGTTATGAAGACTTGGTCACTTCCCTACAACCTAAGTCAGGATGTGAACCTCATGAATAAAAATGATGTTGTATTGATGAGATGGTGAAATTAGACCAGATGCAAACAGAGTCTATTAATATTTAATCTGGCGTTAAAACATTGAAAGTAAGGATTCACTTTAGTAAGCTATTTCTGCAAAAGTATCTAAGTTGATTCTTGCTAAAGCCTCTCCTTGATTCCTATTTATCCAGCATACCCTTGAGAGTCTTTTCCTTAGACGGGTAAGTCTTGCTGAGTAATTCCATACTCAGGGTTTTATTCCCTGTTGTTTTTCAGGTTCTAACCTTGTGCTGCTGTGATGGTGTTAAGTGCCGGTGGGCTCGGCCTTCTTATAAGTCTAAGTAACCCTTCTATACTTCTTATTGAGGATGGTCGTTTGAGCTAGCATATATTTCAAACATATACTTTTGTAACCACTCCGATAAAATAATATAAAATTTTTGTAACTTGTAAAATTTGGTAATAGTATTTCCGCTGCAAAAATATTGGTGTGTGTGATTTGTGTTACTTAATCCCACGGTTCTGGTTGAAAGTGGTTTATCCGATGTCCTTGGGGCAATCGGACAGATCCTGTTGAGTTATCTGGTGCACATGCATGGCTGTCTGAGGTCTTTAGGACAAGGACAGGTGCATCTGGGCCCAATAACTTGGAGGTTCTGCCACAGGCTGGTATCGAAGCGAGATTAAGTATATACGGTCACATACGTATTTTTAAAACAAAAGTTTTGGTTTTAGAAAACCTATTTTCAACTAAACACATTGTTTGGCTTTGAAAAACATTTTTGAAAAACTATAATGCTAGCGACCTCCTCTGTTAAGCCCTAAACTAAGGACTGTCAGGTGGCCTAGTTGAAAACCATAACCCATAACCGGGTGGGTGTTGCATACATGTGTATTGTTATTTTTGAGGCCATTCAGTTTTGAATGGATCGACGCTCAGGTAAGGTGAGATGTGAGAGCATGACCGAACAACCGTCGGTCTAGGGGAGTGCTTAATTGTGGCGCTTGATTATATACATGTTCCACATATGCATATATGAAGGCTGCGATATGGAGTATTTACTTTTCTGGGAATTCAGTACCCCATGTGTGTGTATGGGTATACAGACATGGGAATACTGAGAAGTGTAATGTACTTGTAACGACGCACCTACGCTTAGGTAAGAAGGTGAGTTACCATAATGAGTTGCCCTATGGTTAAAGTGTGGCAACGGCGCCTATGCGTGGCTCGACGCTTAATGAAGAGCTGGCCTCCATATAGAAATATATGGAGTATAAACTGTGATAAACTGTCATGTGTGACTTGCATCATTGGGAATTGGGCTGTGATGGATTTTTCTGCAGGTACACTAACCTCGAAAACGTATGTGTAGTGACGACTAGCAAAATACCGTGAGAGTCATAAGTATGCCACCGATATAGAACTTTATCGCCACATTATGTTGGCAAAATCAGTGAGGACGAATAAGACGAGCATGCATCCTGATTGTTGCATCGTGTTTGTCACCTATACACCCAAAATGCTTCTCTCATCTTTATTCCAGTAACCATTGATTGTAGATAATGTGGTGTAATGCTGTAGTATGGACTTCAATGAAATAGCTGTCCTCCGTTCTTTAGATAATATGTTTAGGTGTATATGTGTTTGCCCTTGTGCTTGATGTGCCAGTAGAAGATTGGTGACTTATTTGCCTAAACCCAAAATCAAGCCATGTTCTTATTTTAGTGAACCATGACCCAAATTTGAATTCTCCGTTATCACTCCCTGACCAAACTCACACAAATAAATGCTTAGATAATTTATTTGTTGGACATAAAATGTACCCAAGCTTAAAACAAGAATCTCGAGTCATGTCTCCATCCTAAACCATGTCCTTGTTCGGTGGGTGCAAGCTGATGTACCTTATCCAGCCTGCTTGTTTTTATGGACCGCCATGTTACTTTGTCAACCCAACCTAGGAAAGACATGTCCAATCATTTTTCTGGAATTTGATGCCTCTGGTTTCCCTATACCTATCGAAGGCATACCAACTTAATCCTTGACCTTGTAATCTCTACGATGGGCATAGAAATATGCTTGGGGCTGAATTAACAGTCTCCCATCGTACTCCTTTCATTAATTTTAGGTTATGGCCACGCCTTGTTCATTTCATCGAGACATAATCTATTTGGCTCTCTACTTGTAACCATTCTTACAGGTGGAGTATCTCCTTGTATATTGTCACCCTTGCCCAATTCATTTGTGTCGTGTGAGATTTCTTATTGGTTACGTCTGGTAATGGCGTTATGACTAAAACTGATGATGCCACGACGAAACCGAGGGCCTTCTGTGTGTGCGCACACATGGTCGTGCTGCTCGGCACGCGCTGGTATCACGGTTAGTAGTTGTAATCCATTATGAGACTATATCAATGTGTTATTTTGGCACAATCTAGTTTTACCACGTGAGATTCTCTTTTGGTGCCAGTTCGGTAGTGGTGTCATGATTAATGACTTATGGTGCCGCAGCAAAACTGAGAGCCTCCTGTGAATGCGCACACAGGACTGTGCCACTCGTCGGATGCTGGTATCAAGGTCTCTGGTCATGATCCATTGTGGAACTACCCTGATGGTTATCTTTCGTGGACTTGAATTCTCGGGTTAACCACATGTTAACCGCGATGGTATTCGACATCCACACCCGTCTCATGAGCTACAAACTTACCGTAACCACTTGTTGGTAAACCCCTTTCTGTGTGTTTTACCCAAGATGGTGCATCTAATTCTGTTTGGGTAAAATGGAGTATTTTCCGCTCGCTCAACAGACTCAGATAGTACAGTGTTATCAGAGAAAGCAAACTGCACACATGGAACATTATGTGTTCTTCTGGCAAATATCGCCTCTATTGTGGACATCTCTAAATTGGCCTAAGGCGATACATGATATGTCCACTAAAGAAACAACATCCTGAGACACTTGCCTTTGCTTGAAACTGTCTTAGGGTTATCGCTGATATGGATATGGGATACATGCTTCTCTACCCTTAGAAGTCTTTTGCTCCGAATCTCGGGACGAGATTCTTTTAAGGGGGGAGGGCTGTAACACCCCAGGTGTTTATATTCCGCTCGATAACGAGCACGGATTTAAGCACATGATATCAGTGGATAAAACAGACACTAAGTTTTAATTATCTTCGCCTAGCTCGATTTTAATATCGCATCGGTTTCATCTGTCGCGAGTGCGACGTCGTTTTTGTCTTCAATCGTCCGGGCTCTTCCTAAATTTTCGTGCTGTTCGGAACATATTTGTTCTGAAAATCGGCGCGTCCGGTGATTATTTAAAATTCGTCGCTCGCGCGAATACGAATTCAGAAGCCCGAACCACTTGGACGATTTTTATCCCGAACAAATTAATTTGAACTCGATGACAGGAATGTTCGAGGCAAAATAATTGTATCGCGCGTTGTCTGAAAAAAAATCGTGCACAAGGTTATAATCCAGTTTATTCTTCAACACGCAGTTTTGACGGCGAAATCTTGTATACATTAGCCGATATGGTTTCGGCTAATATTAGTCAAATCACGCAGAATATCGAAGCCGAAATCTATTTAATTCAGTCTATTGTTTCTCGCCTCAATTTAAATCGTCAAAACTGAATTAACAGTACGAATTTATCTGAGTTCAAAGAATTCGCCAAATTAAATCATGTACAAATACTGTTATCAATCTCGTTTAATTCGACCCAGTTTGTATCGCTAAAAAATTGAGATCCGATTATCATACCAATTGCCTGCAACCATGGAGTCAGACGTTTAGACCACAGATGAAGTTATCAAGATTTCGAATCGAATCAAACCTGGTTTAAATTCTTATCGTCAGTTTTGTTTGATTCGACCTGTTTATATTTTTTAGACCCAGATTTCAGAACCCAAAAATATCTGCGCATTTCAAAAAAAGAGAAAAGAAAATCAAAAACATGGAAAAAAATCCCGCCGCCCCTGGGTCCGATTTTTCCACCGCTCATGGCCCATCTGCCTTATCTTCTGCGCTCGCTATCTTCTTCCTCTAGCCACGCGCGCAGGTTTCCTGCTCCCTTTGCGCTCCTCTCTTCTCGCCCTGGAGCTCACCGCGCCGGCCCCCTCCCAACGCCGCTTCTCTCTCCTTCCCCCCATCTCTCTCCAGCAGTGCTCCTCGGCTCTCCCTGCGCTCGCCCCCTCAGCTCGCCGTTGTCGCCGAAGTCCCCTGCGCGCGGGCTGGACAGCCAGGAGTGGGAAGAGTCCCTCTTGGAGGAGGAGAAGGACTTCATCAACGACGATGAGCGAGTCAACATCGCTGACTATATCCGCTCGCTCTTTCCCCCAAGATCGACGTCGCTCTGCAGGACGGATTCATCTCCCTCGACGAGCTCACCGCTTGGAACTTCCAGTCGGCCAGGGCTGAACAAGCACCGCCCGCGCCTAGCCCTCAAGCTCGCTTGGATTTCCTCCTCCCATGGCCGGCCGAGTCCGTTTCCAGTCGCGTCGCCGTTCGCTGCGTCCGGCCAGAACCCCTTGCGCGCGCGGTCCTCCGCTCCTGTGCGTCTTGCTCGCTACTCGCCCAGCTGTAGCTCGTCGTGTCCTCGCTGCTCTCTGCTCCCTGTTTCAAACTCGGCCGCCCAGCTGTTTCCTCAGCCCCAGCTCGGATCTCACCCAGTGTCGCGCGCTCAGTCGCCTAAACCAGAGTTCGTCGTCGTTCCTCATCCGCGACCCTGCCAGCCACTGCACGTCGTCCGCGTTCTGGGTGCACGCCGAAATCCCCGTGTTTGGGCGATGAAGAGAAAAATGAAGTGAGGCCGTGAGCATCACTTGGTAGGTGTCCGGTGGTAAGCCAATTTGTTACTTCCGCTATCGGTCGGATGGATTTGGTTAGACACGTTAGTTGCGTCGTTTCTCTTGTCAATAGCACTAGCGCATTGTGATGGTGTTAGATGTTTGTGAAAATAACTCTTCGCTGGTGGCATCGTATTTGTTTCGCTAGTAAAGTTTAGGTTTCGGGTCTCGAACGTTTAGTTGCTAGGTTGTTAGTGCTACTTTTGATGAAAGGTGTTTATATGATGGGATCGGTGTCCTGCGTTAGTTGTTATTACAATCCATGTTCGTTGATTGGTAAACGTCGAAGTTGGACATTGATCCTTTAGAGTGATAGTCTCGAATAAATATTTATCGTTATCTTGTTTATCGTGGTTCAAATTATTTGGAGGTGAGCGACATCGTTGGTCCGCTTCATTTAAAATATGAAAGCTACTTAATGGACATTTTCTAGTAGTATTTTAAGTCTTTAGGATTTAAGTTGTGATCGTATAAAGGTCTATAGTCCTTGATAATGCTCTACCTATGAGACTATAGAATAGTGTAATGTTCATATAACTAGCGTATTGTGCACATTAGTCCGGATGAAAATTTACAAAGGTAGTTACTGTACCTCTATCTTTGTTTTGCACTTGGATGTCTAAAACTAATAAGTCTAAGTTTGTTAGTCTTAGGGTGTTGAGCTTTAGCTAAGGAGGGTAGAGCGTATGTATAGTTTATTGATTCCGTGATGTGGTAGCTAGATCTAATTAGACTGGAAGAACGCGATCGTTGTACTTAGTAATATCCCGGCATCTGGTAATTGCTTTTAAATGTTATTTGTGCCTCGTCACTAGATATTCAATTTATTATCATGTAGCCAAAATTAGGCTAATTATGTTTAAAGTATATGATTTGTTGTTTGTGATGTTTGTGTTAGGTTCGTTTAATTTAGAGAAGCATAAATATTACATGTAGTCGCAACGCCTCGCCGCTAGATGTTCCGCTATCGCGTAACACTATTTAGGGTTTTTGATATTCCTGTCTATATGCATTCATGTGCATTATGCAAATCATTTAGGTACGTTTGTGACTACGTGATGCGGAGAACCAAAGCTGAGTTGACCCCAAGATGGCGTAACGGGGGGACTGATTCGCGAGGTGATGCTGATGGACAAACCGGAAGATGGATAATCTGAACGAGTGCCAAGCCAAAGGATACTCGCCAAGTCGTCGTCTAACAAACACTAACCTAGTGTTACCCAGGCAAGCCCCGGTGCATGCAACCCCTTTCCTTATGTTTTTAAATAATTTTCGCACACTTTAAGTCTAGTGAAATGTGCATTAGGTTCATAGGAGTTGCTTGGAACCCTTTGATGCATTGCTTTCCTTGATATCCATACCTTTATAGATACTTCTGTGAAGTATCAAAATATGATTTACAAAAATGCTTAGCCCTGCTTAGATCTTGTGGATAGAGGTTGTCCTTAGCCTAGCTCGAGAAAGGATGGCTTCTACCCGCAAGAATATTTTCATTTGGAGCAATGGTGGGATCTTACTGCAAAGTTCCCTCTGATGCTCTTTTCATCCTAAGGAACAGAAACAATCCTAATGATGGATGTACTTAAATCGAGACTTGGGTTAGGAACAGGTGATGTTCTACCCAGGTTGATTAAGGATTGAATGCGTATGTAGGCGTGCTGATCGAGGACCCTTTAACTGGTCACATGCCTCGTCATGGGTAAGCCTTGCCTCGGGCAGACTAAGGCTAGAATAAGATAACACGGAATGGGCATGGAGCCGTGGCGAGAGTAGCGTGTACCCTCCGTGGCAAGAGGCTGGACGGTGGTGTATCTGTGCTCTCGGTTCGCGTGAACCTGATCTGGTCTTAAGAACCCCGGTGGTGGGTTGACATATGCAAGGGTTAAGTGCTACATATGTCGTGTGATCGGAGATCCTCAGCTGAGTATAATCGATTCGGATCGCTGTACCTTCACGGTTATGAAGACTTGGTCACTTCCCTACAACCTAAGTCAGGATGTGAACCTCATGAATAAAAATGATGTTGTATTGATGAGATGGTGAAATTAGACCAGATGCAAACAGAGTCTATTAATATTTAATCTGGCGTTAAAACATTGAAAGTAAGGATTCACTTTAGTAAGCTATTTCTGCAAAAGTGTGACGGAACCTCCCAAGTAATTAGGCCCACCTACAGTTGTCCTTGTCTAACGGACTTCAGACAACCCTGTAGGTGCCCCTGAATTACTCGACAAGTTCGGTATCTTTCCTTACTTTACCAGGAACGATTCACCCGTCTTGCAGACGTTACAGAACATCGGAGATAAAGAAATGCGGAAGCGATTTACATAACTTACATTTATTTAAAAAGCAAGCTCAAGTTGTTTTATTACAGACCAGAACTAAAAACGAGTGCAGAGTAATAATATTATACAAACCAAGGGAGGCAAAAACTCCTCCCAAGAAGATTTAAGTAAAAGATCTATATGGAGGACCAAGTCCTCCCGCACTTCAGTCTTGTGTTTCTTCTTTGGGAACCACCTTGGCACAGAAGCAGCAGAAATCTGCTACTTCCTCACCTAAAAACAACGAAGGGATAAACCCTGAGTATGGAATTACTCAGCAAGACTTACCCGACTAAAGAAAAGACTCTCAAGGGTATGCTGGCTTTTAGGGAGTCAAGGTAAGGCTTCTCAATACTCAAAGACTCTGTTTTGCATAAATGCTTACTAAAGTGGATCCTTAAAAATCCAATTTTATTTGACCAGTTAAGTTCAATTACCTGCAACTAGAGTTCTTTCTACCCTAATTCAATCGCTGGTCCTGCACTAGCCAATTTCTTAACAAATACCCATTATCTTGAGTGGAATGCTACGTGTAGGGTAGTGACCAAGTCTTCATAACCACGAAGGTACGGCGATCCGAATCGATTATACTTAGCTGAGGATCTCCAATCACACGACATATGTAGCACTTAACCCTTGCATATGTCAACCCGCCACCGAGGTTCTTAAGACCGGATCAGGTTCACGCAAACCGAGAGCACAGATACACCACCGTCCAGCCTCTTGCCACGGAGGGTACACGCTACTCTCGCCACCGCTCCACGCCCATTTCGTGTTATCTTATTCTGGCCTTAGTCTGCCCGAGGCAAGGCTTACCCATGACGAGGCATGTGACCAGTTAAAGGGTCCTCGATCAACAAGCCTACATCGACAAGGTCCTTAATCGACTCAGACGGAGACACTACACCGAGACTCCTTTCTCGTGCAAGTCACCCGCCCGGTCTCAGCTTAATCTATTCAACCCAAAAACTTGGTACCTGGCAGAGGTACATCTTTTCTAGATGTTGAATCCATCAAGGCCCTGATGGATCCACCATCACATTTTATTTTCAAAAAACACCCCACCCACTTTTGCCACATCATCTTTTGTAAAAACAAAACATTTTGTTTTTCTACAGCAAGGCTAAGCATCAAATCTTTTGTAAAATGGGTGATCAAGGAAGGTAATCAAATTCAAGGAAGGTAATGCAGGAATTGTTTTATCAATCAACTCCTATCACCTAATGCATCAAACAAGTGAGAAAGATTTAAAACAACAAGGAGGGTGGCAAATGCACCGGGGCTTGCCTTTGTTAACAGGTGAGTCCTGCTCGGATCCACAAATATCGAAATAAAAGCAGTTGCCTGCTTGAGGATCTGAGGCTGGTGGAGTCCCCTCTTCAGTGACTTCTTCTTCTTCTTCGTGTTCTAACATAACCATATATATGCATAAGAATGGATGCCATGGGATGCTCATGAGGATGCGAAGATAATATAAACTTATTATCTAAGTCTTGAGTACAACTTTCCTTCACGGTACTCCGAGAACCTAGGGTTTCCGGAGTCGGTAAAGGAGTTCACAGGGCAGGGGGGGTGGTTTTGGGTTTTAGTTAACAAACATGGTCCAAATCAACTCATATTCTACCCAAGGCTTCTAAATATTGTTTTAAGTTCCCATAAAAAGTTTGGGCATTTTTGGACTTACCAATTATTTTCTAAAAATCCATAACTAATACTTTTAACCACTTTAAATACCCTAAAATTTCTTATTTCCACTAAAAATCACAAAACTATTTTTATTAAATTCTAGGGAAAATTATGAACCTAGGAAAATTGGTTTTACAATTTTGCCATTTTTCTACTGTTTTCTATAATTGTTTTGGCTCTGGAGATAAAAGAAAAAGAAAAACAGATGAATAGTACTGGGCTGATTTCAGCCCAGTAGCCCAGCTCGGAGGGAGAAAGCGCTTGCGCACGCCCGCGCCCTGGCGGTTTTGCAGAACGGCCCCCGCGTTTTTGTCAAACAGCAAACGAGGTCATTCACTGTTTCTACGTATCACTGACAGTTTCCAGAAACGCCCCTGAACTTCTATTTCTTCGCAGATGGAGGTCCACGACGGCGTCGCGTCCGGCCGAGCTTCGGCGAGCATCAATACCGACCGATTGAGGCGATGACCGGCATCGGGACTAAGACTAACCCAAATTCATGACCAGGGGAGCATTTTCCCCAAACTAATTGCATCTAAAACTAACTATGGAGCACTAGCCACGGTGACCGAGAACGTCGCGGATGGATGAAGGTGTTCCTGGTGAACTATGGCGACTTAGCTCAATCAAAGGGGTCAGGGAGTTTGAGAGGAGCTGAGGGATGCTAGAACAAGCAGCAGAGGGACTTGAGCTTACCTAAATCGAGCTGGCCACGGTGAGCTTGATTCATGGTGGCGGAAAGTGGATTTGGGGAGAAATCCAAATTCGAGTTCTCGGAGGCACGGTTGCTCACGATTACTGGGAGCTGGGTGGGTGACTATGCTACGCAGCTACGAGCGAGGTCAATTTATAGCGCTAGCGGGCGGTGGCCACGAATTTTGAGCAGGACGTGCGGCGGCCGGAGATGAGGAAGAGAGCGGCGCGGTGAATACGTGTCTAGAGGCGTGGCGGTTACTCCGGTGAGCCACGGAGAGCGAGGGGAAGACACGGTGGTGCGGTGGTAAGCGAGAGCCACGCGGCGCATGGCCGGAAGACGGTGGTCGCCGGCGTGTTAATCCGCTCAGCCGCAAAGAGGGAGAGAGATCCACGGTGATGTCACCGGAGTGACCTCCAGCTCACCGTCGGCGAGGGGCTTCTACCGCACGACGTTATCCACTCACCCAGAGCACGAATCCAACAGCGGCGGCGTGAATCACGGCGAAGGGTCACCGGCGTTGAGGGCAGCCGCGCGGTTGATCTGATCCAGTCAAGTTACTGTACCATGGCGAGTTCCTTTCAGATGAACTGACAGAGAGATTTGAGGCTAGATTTTCTCCCGATTTTGTGTAGTAACCGAGCAAGCTTTCTGCACCAAAGTTATAGGTCTACATACCAGCTACAAATCGACTATAGTGACTGAACTCATTTGATAACTAGATCATGGTTGAATTCAACTCCAAAGATGGCTCCATTACACTGAATCTCTGAATTTCAGACTGAATCAGTCTGACATTCCGTCTTTGCTTGGGTTTTTCTCCAAATTTCTCATAAGATCATGGCTTGAACCCTTAAACAAAGTTGTTCTCCTATAATTGGACTACAATTTTGATGTGGTGACCTAGGGCAAAAACCCTCTGATTTAAAAGTTACAAGGGCTTCGAGTTGGATGAACCACACTGAAATCCAGACTTAACCCAAAAGGGTTAAGTGTGGCACTTTTGCACTTAAGTCCAAATCTTAAGTTTTGGATTGCAAATTCACATATGAGTGACCCAAATAACTTAAGATACTTATTTGACTTGATTTTTGCACTTTAGTCCAAAAGTGGACTAATTTTGCACTTAGGTCCCTAGGGTTTGGTTTTAGGGTTTTCAAGGGTTCTATTTGAGATTTTTGGTATCCAGGGGTATAAATGTGACTCAACTTTGTTTTTGGGGATATTTATAACTCTTTCCCCTAAAGCCTTTAGGTTTTCTCATCTTGGGTTAAGTTTTACCCCTTTAATCCCTATTTAGGGTTAGGTTTCCTATCCAGGGTGCTATTTGCAAAAACACTTAAACAATACAACTTGTTTGAAATTTTTGCCTAGTGAATGCACTCTAAGTGTATCAAACATATGCAATGCCAATTCTATGATGTCATGCTCAAGTTTTTGTTATAGTAACACCAGGGGTGTTACATCCTTCCCCCCATAAAAGAATCTCGTCCCGAGATTAAAAGTCCTAGGGTGAGTAATGGAAAAGGAAATGTGTCACATTTTTATTCCCTTATTTTTGGTACAAGGCAGGGGTGGTGTGGGGGTTCACTTCTTTATTGCAATAACTATATACACTTTACAAATTACATGAGGCTAGAAAGCCTGGGAAATTCTTATTCAAGAAGTCTTGAGTTTCCCACGTAGCCTCATCCTCAGAATGCTGGTTCCATTGTATCTTGTAGAACTTGAGAGTCTTTCTCCGGGTAACCCTGTCCTTTTGATCCAGAACTCGAATAGGATGTTCTGAGTACGTTAAGTCTGGTTCCAGGACAACATCTGTCACTTCAATGGTTCGATCGGGAACCCGAAGACACTTTTTCAATTGTGACACATGGAACACATTATGCACAGCAGACAAGGTTTCGGGTAGTTGGAGTCGGTATGCCACTGGTCCACATTGCTCAAGTACCAGGAATGGACCAATGTACCTGGGTGCAAGCTTCCCTTTAACCCCAAAACGCGATACTCCTTTCATTGGTGAGACTTTCAGGTAAACATAGTCTCCTTCCAGGAAATATAAGGGCATTCGCCGTGTGTCTGCATAACTCTTCTGACGAGCTTGTGCTTTCTTCATATTATGAATAATTTTCTGAACCTTATTCTCGGCTTCTTTCACCAGATCAGGTCTAAAGAAGCACCTTTCACCAGGTTCAGACCAATTTAGCGGAGTCCGACACCGTCGTCCATATAAAGCTTCAAAAGGTGCCATCCTAATACTTTCTTGATAACTATTATTGTATGAAAACTCCGCCAAAGGTAAACATTCATCCCATTTTGGTGAGAAATCCAGGACACATGCCCGCAGCATATCTTCAAGTATTTGGTTCACTCTCTCAGTTTGTCCACTGGTTTGAGGATGATAGGCCGAACTATGGAGTAACTTAGTACCCAGGGATTTATGAAGTTCTTCCCAAAATTTAGATACAAATTGTGGTCCACGATCCGACACTATAGTCTTTGGAACCCCATGCAAACTGAGAATACGGGCGATGTACAACTCCGCATAGGTAATGACGTGATATTTTACCTTGACAGGGAGGAAGTGGGCGATCTTGGTAAATCGATCAATGATAACCCAAATAGAGTCATACCCTTTTGTTGTCCTGGGCAATCCCACAATGAAGTCCATGCTTATGTCTTCCCATTTCCATGTTGGTATTGGTAATGACTGCAATGGACTGGCAGTTTTCATGTGTATGGCCTTGACACGTCTGCAAGTGTCACACTTAGCCACATAGCGTGCAATTTCAATTTTCATCTTCGTCCACCAGTAGTGCTGTTTTAGATCATGATACATCTTAGTGCTTCCCGGATGAATAGAATAGCGACTAAGATGCGCTTCATCTAAGATTTGCTGGCGGAGTTCTTCATTCTTTGGCACTACTATGCGGTTGTTAAACCATAACACACCTTGATCGTCTTCCTTGAAACATTTGGCTGTTCCAGCCCTTATCTTCTCTCATATGTGCTTCATACCCAGATTATCCTTTTGAGCATCAATTATCTTTTGCAGAATGATTGACTCAAGCTTTAGCTGATTTAGAGTCCCTTGCTGGATTATCCCCAGGTTTAGCTTCTCCATTTCTTGACATAAAGTGTTCTCGGAGGTCTTTGCCATAAGACAGTGGCAGGAAGTCTTACGACTCAATGCATCTGCCACCACATTGGCCTTGCCTGGGTGATAATGGATCTCTAGTTCATAGTCTTTAATGAGCTCAAGCCATCGTCTTTGCCTCATATTTAACTCTGACTGGGTAAAGATGTACTTCAAACTTTTATGATCTGTATATATGTGACAGATATTTCCCAGCAGATAGTGACGCCATATTTTCAGGGCATGAACCACAGCAGCTAGCTCCAGATCATGAGTTGGATAATGCTCCTCATGTCGGCGCAACTGCCTTGAAGCATACGCAATTACTCGGCCTTCTTGCATCAGTACACAGCCGAGCCCACTGCCAGATGCATCACAATATACATCAAAAGGCTTAGTGATGTCCGGTTGAGCCAATACCGGAGCAGTGGTTAATAATGTCTTCAATTGCTCAAAGGCTTCATTACACTTAGAAGACCAATTGAACTTAATATCATTCTTCAATAAACTTGTGATTGGCTTCACAAGCTTAGAAAAATCGGGTATGAATCTGCGATAATATCCAGCTAGTCCAAGAAAACTCCGGACTTGGTGAACAGTGGTTGGGGGTTTCCACTCCAGAATATCTTTGACCTTGCTAGGATCTACCGCAATTCCTTTAGCTGATAACACGTGCCCCAAAAATTGAATTTCCTCCAGCCAGAACGCGCACTTGCTGAACTTGGCATACAGCTGATGTTCCCTCAGGCGCGTCAATACAATCCGTAGATGCTGAGCATGCTCCTCTTCATTTTTAGAGTATATTAAAATATCGTCGATGAAGACCACGACGAACTTGTCCAACTCGGGCATGAACACCGAGTTCATCAAATAGGTGAATTGGGCAGGAGCATTTGTGAGCCCGAAAGACATTACCAAGTATTCAAACAATCCATACCGCGTAGTAAATGCGGTCTTCGGTATATCCTCGGGCCGAATACGGATTTGGTGATAGCCCGACCTGAGATCAATTTTGGAAAATACCCTCGCCCCAGTCAGTTGATCAAATAAGATGTCGATCCTTGGAAGAGGGTACTTATTCTTGATGGTGACCTCATTCAGGGGTCGATAATCCACGCACATCCGCAAGGTTTGATCCTTCTTCTTAACAAAAATGGCGGGGCAACCCCATGGGGACGAGCTTGGCCGGATGAATCCCTTATTCAGTAGATCTTGTAATTGAATCTTCAATTCCGCCAACTCATTAGGGGGCATACGGTACGATCTTCGGGAGATGGGAGCCGTACCGGGCTTTAGCTCAATTACGAATTCTACATCTCTTTCAGGGGGTAGTCCAGGCAAATCTTCCGGAAATACATCTGGAAACTCACATACTACCGGAATGTTCTTGATTTCCGGTACAATGGCTTCAAATATTCTACCAGAAGCTTTGGCTGGATTGGTTACGGGGAGAGACAAAAGAATTTCTTCTTGATTATAGCTCAACCTGACAGTTCTAAGTTCAGTGTTGAGGATTGCCTTGTGTTGGGTTAACCAATTCATACCCAAAATTACATCTATATCCTGGCCTTTCAGAACAATCATGTTAGCAGGAAAGTTCCGTCCGGCCATTGTTACTGGCACTTCATAGGCCACTTCTCTAGTAAAAATGTGTCCCCCAGGTGAATGAATTTTAAATCCCTCTCTTGATTCATGGCATGCAATGTGATGTTGCTCCACAAATTTCTTGCTAATGAAGGTATGCGAAGCACCAGAATCAAAAAGAATAATTACAGGGTGACTGGCCACGGGAAACGTACCCATCATCACCGGCTCTCCTTTCGATGTAGTGGCCACTTGAGTGTAGTATACACGCCCCGTTTTCTTGGTATTTCTTCCCACAGCATTACCCTTGGGCTGAGGAGACTTCCCAGTTCCTTGCTGAGCATTGGATTGATTTTGCTTGGGGTATGGGCAGTCTTTGATAAAATGTCCTGACTTGCCGCAGTTGAAACACGCAGTGGAAGAGCTGGGCAAGGTAGGGAATCGAGTGCCTGGGGCACCCGGCTGATTTGGGGGAGTGGAGGTATTGTTGGGGCGGATAATAATGGGCTGTTTGAAAGGGAATGCTGGTGGACGGGAAAAAGTGCGGTTTTGGCTAGAAGGCCGGATGACGAACCGTTGCCTCTTCGCCTGGCCCTGATTAGGCCTCTCACCACTGAATCCCTTATTCTTCCCAGAACTTGCGTATTTTGCTTCCACAGATAAGGCTGTACTGACAGCCTTTCCATATGTGAGATCAATACATGTGGCCATCTTTCGCTGCAACCGGTCATTTAGACCTCTCATAAAACAGTTCTTTTTCTTCAAATCAGTATTCACCTGGTCGATGGCATACTGCGACAGGTGATTAAACTTGTTAAGATACTGATTGATGGTGTCTCCTCCTTGTTTCAGCTTCATGAATTCCTCTTGTTTCATATGCAGCACCCCTTCCGGTATGTAGTGCTCACGGAAGGCTGCTTTAAATTCTTCCCAGGTGATTTGATGGTTGTCAGGTTGGATTGCCACAAAATTTCCCCACCAAGTACTGGCAGGGCCACGTAGTTGCTGTGCCGCGAACAATGGCTTCTGTGTTTCAGAACAACGAAGAAGGCCAAACTTTTGTTCAATAACTCGTATCCACTCGTCGGCTTCTAGCGGGTCTTCTGCTTTGGTAAATAGAGGTGGACGAGTTTTGGAGAAGTCTAGATAGGTGGTTTCATGGGGACCTTGCTGAAAACCTCTTCCTGCCTGCTGCTGGAACTGCTGCTGACCCGCCATTTCCCTAAGGAAGCGGGTATTGTCTATGGTGGCATTCACCAAGGCGGCAATCGCCTCGGCTAGCGTGGGTGGAACCGGAGGTGGATTTGGGGTGACATCCCGACCCCCAGAAGTTCCGGCTGCGTCCTGTCCGCGAGTCCTGGTCGGCATCTGAGGCAAAAACATTTGAATAAACATAATATGCCAAAGAGACCTTCCATTTTACATTACTATAAAAAGTAATGATACAGACTCGATATTACATAACAGGATACATTACCCATTATACAAAAGTTCAACCTATTATACAACCGTGCATTCTACAATACACTACTCTACTTCTATTACACCATTAGTCCTGCTTTCCGTTACTTTTGGCGGCCTCATCGTCAGGTGTGGGAGTCCAGACGTCAACCAACCTCAAAGAAGGAGGGGGTTCAAAAAGGTCTAACTCCCCACCCAACGCGCGTCCCGCAACGTGAGAGGGTCCGGCTTCCGCCTCAGCAGAGTGCACAGGCACACTAGGGTGTAATTGTGAGTATAGTATATGGACTTCCTCATGCAACGTATTGCAGTAGACCTGCAGGTCGTCGACAGTTGAGCTAAGTTCTTTAATTCGGGCCTGAGCCCTTGCTTCCTTAGCACATGCCAGCAAATGAGACTGTACTGCCCAGTCAAGTGCTAAGTCTCGATCAGCAAGCTGATCCTGCAGGTGACGGATGTCCCTTCTTAGTTCATTGATTCTATCTCCGTCTGCGACCCAAGCATTGGTCCTGTGTTGCAGCTCTGCTTGAAGTCGACTCACTCGGGCTTCAAGGTCTCCTATGGGGTCATTACTTCCGCTGCTGCTGCTTTCGTGTCGAGGGGCTAGTTGATGCCGGGGTACTCCAATTGGTCCCGTTGACTTACGTGCCGTTAGCCTTGTGCGTGGCGGCATCTTTCTAAGGGGAAAATTTATTAGCATAATTCTTAGCATGATGCATGAATAAGAACAGAATCAACCTTAGTCGATTCAACCTTCTATACATTGCACTCTTCCTATCTGGTCTTTAAGATGGACTCTTCAGAATACTTAGGTAAGAAGAGAAAAGAATTTTTAGGTAAGACTTTCAAAAATCCTTTTGAAGATGCCTCATAATGTCTGCAAAGAAGGGTGAAAGTCGCCTAGAGGGGGGGTGAATAGGGCGAAACTGAAAATCTCAAAAAAATAATCACAACTACAAGCCGGGTTAGCGTTAGAAATATAAACGAGTCCGCGAGAGAGGGTGCAAAACAAATCGCAAGCAAATGAAGAGTGTGAGATGCGGATTTGTTTTACCGAGGTTCGGTTCTCGCAAACCTACTCCCCGTTGAGGAGGCCACAAAGGCCGGGTCTCTTTCAACCCTTCCCTCTCTCAAACGGTCCCACGGACCGAGTGAGCTTTTCTTCTTCTCAATCAAACGGGAACAAAACTTCCCCGCAAGGGCCACCACACAATTGGTGCCTCTTGCCTTGGTTACAATTGAGTTTTGATCACAAGAACAAGTGAGAAAGAAAGAAAGCGATCCAAGCGCAAGAGCTCAAAAGAACACGGCAAATCTCTCTCGCTAGTCACTAAAGGCTTGAGTGGAATTGGAGAGGATTTGATCTCTTTGATGTGTCTAGAATTGAATGCCTAGCTCTTGTAAGTGGTTGGAAGTTGGAAAACTTGGATGCAATGAATGGTGGGGTGGTTGGGGTATTTATAGCCCCAACCACCAAACATGACCGTTGGCTGGAGGCTTCTGTTCGATGGCGCACCGGACAGTCCGGTGCACACCGGACAGTCCGGTGCCCCTGCCACGTCATCAATGCCGTTGGATTCAGACCGTTGGAGCTTCTGACTTCTGGGCCCGCCAGGGTGTCCGGTGCACACCGGACAACAACTGTTCATTGTCCGGTGCGCCGGTATGGGCGCGCCTGACGTCTGCGCGCGCTGCGCGCGCATTAAATGCACCGCAGGTAGCCGTTGGCGCCGAAATAGCCGTTGCCCCGCTGGTACACCGGACAGTCCGGTGCACACCGGACATGTCCGGTGAATTATAGCGGAGCAGCTACCACGCGAACCCGAGGCTGGCGAGTTCCGGAGGCCGCGCTTCCTTGGAGCACCGGACACTGTCCGGTGTACACCGGACAGTCCGGTGAATTATAGTGCGCTGGCTTCCGAGAATTCCCGAGGGCGAAGAGTTTGAGTTGGGGTCCTCTGGGCGCACCGGACACTGTCCGGTGTACACCGGACAGTCCGGTGCCTTCAGCCAGAGGTGCCTTCAGTTGCTTCTTTGCTCCTTTGTTGAATCCAAAACTTGATCTTTTTATTGGCTAAGAGTGAACCTTTTGCACCTGTACAACTCATCCACTAGAGCAAACTATTTAGTCCAATATTTGTGTTGGGCAATTCAACCACCAAAATTATTTAGGAACTAGGTATAAGCCTAATTCCCTTTCAATCTCCCCCTTTTTGGTGATTGATGCCAACACAAACCAAAGCAAATATAGAAGTGCATAATTGAACTAGTTTGCATAAGGTAAGTGCAAAGGTTGTTTGGAATTGAGCCAATATAAGTACTTACATGATGCGCATGAATTGTTTTCTTTGTTTTTGACATATTGGACCATATTTGCACCAAAGGTTTTGTTTTTGCAAACTCTTTTGTAAATTCTTTTCAAAGTCCTTTTGCAAGATAGTCAAAGGTAAATAAATAAGATTTTGCAAGACATTTTCAAGTTTTGAAATTTTCTTCCTTTGTTCAAAATGCCTTCCCTTTGACTAAACAAAACTCCTCCTCAAATCAAGTCTCCTCTTAGTGTTCAAGAGGGTTTTAAGACATCAATTTTGAAAATACTACTTGCTCCCCCTTTAGAACACAAAGAGATACCAATTTTGAAATTTACCAATTGAAAATCATTAATTTTTAAAATTAGGGTGGTGGTGCGGTCCTTTTGCTTTGGGCTCATATTTTCTCCCCCTTTGGCATGAATCGCCAAAAAACGGAATCATTAGAGCCCAATAAAGTACTTTCTCCCCCTTTGGTCATAAAATGAATGAGTGAAGATTGTACCAAAGTTGGAGAAATGATGCGGAGCGACGGCGAAGGATGAGTAGTAGAGCGGAGTGGAAGCCTTTGTCTTCGCTGAAGACTCCAATTCCCTTTCAATATACCTATGACTTGGTTTGGAATACACTTGAAAACACATCAGTCATAGCATATATAAAGGAGACATGATCAAAGGTACATTTATGAGCTATGTGTGCAAGTTTAGCAAAAGAAATTCCTAGAATCAAGAATATTAAGCTCATGCCTAAGTCTGGTAAAAGATTGTTCATCAAGTGGCTTGGTAAAGATATCGGCTAATTGATCTTTAGTGTTAATGTATGAAATCTCGATATCCCCCTTTTGTTGGTGATCCCGAAGAAAATGATACCGAATGGCTATGTGCTTAGTGCGGCTATGCTCAATGGGATTGTCGGCCATTTTGATTGCACTCTCATTGTCACATAGCAAAGGGACTTTGGTTAATTTGTAACCGTAGTCCCGCAGGGTTTGCCTCATCCAAAGCAATTGCGCGCAACAATGGCCTGCGGCAATATACTCGGCTTCGGCGGTAGAAAGAGCGACCGAATTTTGTTTCTTTGAAGCCCATGACACCAAGGATCTTCCCAAGAACTGGCAAGTCCCCGATGTGCTCTTCCTGTTAATCTTACACCCCGCCCAATCGGCATCCGAATAACCAATCAAATCAAAAGTGGATCCCCGAGGGTACCAAAGCCCAAACTTAGGAGTATAAGCTAAATATCTCAAGATTCGTTTTACGGCCGTAAGGTGTGATTCCTTAGGGTCGGCTTGGAATCTTGCACACATGCATACGGAAAGCATAATGTCCGGTCGAGATGCACATAAATAAAGCAATGAACCAATCATCGACTGGTATACCTTTTGATCCACGGACTTACCTCCCGTGTCGAGGTCGAGATGCCCATTGGTTCCCATGGGTGTCTTGATGGGCTTGGCATCCTTCATTCCAAACTTGCTAAGGATATCTTGAGTATACTTCGTTTGGCTAATGAAGGTGCCCTCATGGAGTTGCTTGACTTGGAATCCTAGAAAATACTTCAACTCCCCCATCATTGACATCTCGAATTTTTGTGTCATGATCCTACTAAATTCTTCACATGTAGATTTGTTAGTAGACCCAAATATAATATCATCAACATAAATTTGGCATACAAACAAATCATTGTCAAGAGTCTTAGTGAATAAAGTAGGATCGGCCTTGCCGACTTTGAAGCCATTTGCAATAAGGAAATCTCTAAGGCATTCATACCATGCTCTTGGGGCTTGCTTGAGCCCATAAAGCGCCTTAGAGAGCCTATAAACATGGTTAGGGTACTCACTGTCTTCAAAGCCGGGAGGTTGCTCAACGTATACCTCCTCCTTGATTGGTCCATTGAGGAAGGCACTCTTCACGTCCATTTGATAAAGCTTGAAGCCATGGTAAGTAGCATAGGCCAATAATATGCGAATTGACTCAAGCCTAGCTACGGGTGCATAGGTTTCACCAAAATCCAAATCTTCGACTTGTGAATATCCCTTGGCCACGAGTCGAGCTTTGTTCCTTGTCACCACACCATGCTCGTCTTGCTTGTTGCGGAAGACCCACTTGGTTCCTACAACATTTTGATTAGGACGTGGAACTAAGTGCCATACCTCATTCCTTGTGAAATTGTTGAGCTCCTCTTGCATCGCCATCACCCAATCCGAATCTTGAAGTGCTTCCTCTACCCTGTGTGGCTCAATAGAGGAAACAAAAGAGTAATGTTCACAAAAATGTGCAACACGAGATCGAGTAGTTACCCCCTTATGAATGTCGCCGAGGATGGTGTCGACGGGGTGATCTCGTTGTATTGCTTGGTGGACTCTTGGGTGTGGCGGCCTTGGTTGTTCATCCTCCTTGTCTTCATTATTTGCATCTCCCCCTTGATCGTTGCCGTCATTTTGAGGTGGCTCATCTTCTTGTTCAATATCTTGAGGCTCATCCTCAATTTGAGTTGGTGGAGATGCTTGTGTTGAAGAGGATGATTGATCTTGTGCATGTGGAGGCTCTTCGGATTCCTTAGGACACACATCCCCAATGGACATGTTCCTTAGCGCTATGCATGGAGCCTGTTCTTCACCTATATTATCAAGATCAACTTGCTCTACTTGAGAGCCGTTAGTCTCATCAAACACAACGTCACAAGAAACTTCAACAAGTCCTGAGGACTTGTTAAAGACTCTATATGCCCTTGTGTTTGAGTCATATCCTAGTAAAAAGCCTTCTACAGTTTTAGGAGCAAATTTAGATTTTCTACCTCTTTTGACAAGAATAAAACATTTGCTACCAAAAACTCTAAAATATGAAATATTGGGCTTTTTACCAGTTAGGAGTTCATAGGATGTCTTCTTGAGGATTCGGTGAAGATATAACCGGTTGATGGCGTAGCAAGCGGTGTTGACCGCTTCGGCCCAAAACCGATCCGGTGTCTTATATTCATCAAGCATGGTTCTTGCCATGTCCAATAGAGTTCGATTCTTCCTCTCCACTACACCATTTTGTTGTGGAGTGTAGGGAGAAGAGAACTCATGCTTGATGCCCTCCTCCTCAAGGAAGCCTTCAATTTGAGAGTTCTTGAACTCCGTCCCATTGTCGCTTCTAATTTTCTTGATCCTTAAGCCGAACTCATTTTGAGCCCTTCTTAAGAATCCCTTTAAGGTCTCTTGGGTATGAGATTTGTCCTGCAAAAAGAACACCCAAGTGAAGCGAGAATAATCATCCACAATAACTAGACAGTACTTACTCCCGCCGATGCTTATGTAAGCGATCGGGCCGAATAGGTCCATGTGTAGGAGCTCCAGTGGCCTGTCACTAGTCATGATGTTCTTGTGTGGATGATGAGTGCCAACTTGCTTCCCTGCTTGGCATGCGCTACAAATCCTGTCTTTCTCAAAATGAACATTTGTTAGTCCTAAAATGTGCTCTCCCTTTAGAAGCTTATGAAGATTCTTCATTCCAACATGGGCTAGTCGGCGGTGCCAGAGCCAACCCAAGTTAGTCTTAGCAACCAAGCAAGTGTCGAGTTCAGCTCTATCAAAATCTACCAAGTATAGCTGACCCTCTAACACTCCCTTAAATGCTATTGAATCATCACTTCTTCTAAAGACAGTAACACCAGTATCAGTAAATAGACAGTTGTAGCCCATTTGACATAATTGGGATACGGAAAGCAAATTGTAATCTAAAGAATCCACAAGAAAAACATTGGAAATAGTATGGTCAGGTGATATAGCAATTTTACCCAAACCTTTGACCAAACCTTGATTTCCATCCCCGAATGTGATAGCTCGTTGGGGATCTTGGTTTTTCTCGTATGAGGAGAACATCTTTTTCTCCCCTGTCATGTGGTTTGTGCACCCGCTGTCGAGTATCCAACTTGAGCCCCCGGATGCATAAACCTACAAAACAATTTTAGTTCTTGATTTTAGGTACCCAAACGGTTTTGGGTCCTTTGGCATTAGAAACAAGAACTTTGGGTACCCAAACACAAGTCTTTGATCCCTTGTGTTTGCCCCCAACAATTTTGGCAACTACCTTGCCGGATTTGTTAGTTAAAACATAAGATGCATCAAAAGTTTTAAATGAAATGGCACGATCATTTGATGCATTAGGAGTTTTCTTTCTAGGCAACTTGGCACGGGTTGGTTGCCTAGAACTAGATGTCTCACCCTTATACATGAAAGCATGATTGGGGCCAGAGTGAGACTTCCTAGAATGAGTTCTCCTAATTTTGCTCTCAGGATAGCCGGCAGGGTACAAAATGTAACCCTCGTTATCCTGAGGCATGGGAGCCTTGCCCTTAACAAAGTTAGATAAATTCTTTGGAGGGGCATTAAGTTTGACATTGTCTCCCCTTTGGAAGCCAATGCCATCCTTGATGCCAGGGCGTCTCCCATTATAGAGCATGCTTTTAGCAAATTTAAATTTTTCATTTTCTAAGTCATGCTCACTAATCTTAGCATTAAGTTGTGCTATGTGATCATTTTGTTTTTTAATTAAGGCTAGGTGATCATGGATAGCATCAACATTAATATCTCTACACCTAGTACAAATGGAAATATGCTCAGTAGATGTAGAGGGTTTGCAAGTTTTTAATTCTACAACCTTAGCATGCAATATTTCATTCTTACTTCTAAGGTCAGAAATAGTAGCATTGCAAACATCAAAATCTTTAGTCTTAGCAATCAAATTTTCATTTTCTAATCTAAGACTAGCAAGAGAAATGCTCAATTCTTCAATCCTAGCAAGCAAATCATCATTATCATTTCTAGGATTTGGAATTGAAACATTGCAAATATGAGAATCAACCTTAGCTAACAAATTAGCATTTTCATTTCTAAGGTTGTCTATAGTCTCATGGCAAGTACTTAGCTCACTAGACAATTTTTCACATTTTTCTATTTCTAGAGCATAAGCATTTTTAACCTTAACATGCTTCTTATTTTCTTTAATAAGGAAGTCCTCTTGAGAATCCAAGAGATCATCCTTCTCATGTATAGCACTAATCAATTCATTTAATTTTTCTTTTTGTTGCATGTTGAGGTTAGCAAAAAGAATGCGCAAGTTATCCTCCTCATTTTTATCATCATCCTCATCACTAGATGTTTCATATTTAGTGGAGGACCTTGATTTTACCTTCTTTTTGCCGTCCTTGGCCATGAGACATTTGTGGCCGACGTTGGGGAAGAGGAGGCCTTTGGTGACGGCGATGTTGGCGGCGTCCTCGTCGTCGGAGGAGTCGCTTGAGCTTTCGTCGGAGTCCCACTCCCGACAAACATGGGCATCGCCGCCCTTCTTCTTGTAGTCCTTCTTCTTCTCCTTTCTTCTTCCCTTTTTGTCGTCGCCCCTGTCACTGTCACTAGACATAGGACATTTTGCAATAAAGTGACCGGGCTTACCACACTTGTAGCAAACCTTTTTGGAATGGGGTTTGTAGTTCTTCCCCTTCCGTTGCTTGAGAATTTGCCGAAAGCTTTTGATGATTAAGGCCATCTCCTTATTGTCGAGCTTGGAGGCGTCAATTGGTTGTCTACTTGGTGTAGACTCCTCCTTCTTCTCCTCCGTGGCCTTGAAGTCCACCGGTTGCGCCTCGGATGTGGAAGGTTCGTCAAGCTCGTTGATCTTCTTTGAGCCCTTAATCATGCATTCAAAGCTTACAAAATTCCCGATAACTTCCTCGGGGGTCATTAGTGGATATCTAGGATTACCACGAATTAATTGAACTTGAGTGGGGTTAAGGAAAATAAGTGCTCTTAAAATAACCTTAACCACCTCGTGGTCATCCCATTTTTTGCTCCCGAGGTTGCGCACTTGGTTCACCAAGGTCTTGAGCCGATTGTACATGTCTTGTGGCTCCTCCCCTTGGCAAAGACGAAAGCGACCGAGCTCCCCCTCGATCGTTTCCCGCTTGGTGATCTTGGTGAGTTCATCACCTTCGTGCGCCGTCTTGAGTAGGTCCCAAATCTCTTTTGTGTTCTTCAACCCTTGCACTTTGTTGTATTCCTCCTTGCTAAGAGAGGCAAGGAGAATGGTTGCGGCTTGGGAGTTGAAGTGCTCGATTTGGGCCACTTCGTCCGTGTCATAATCCTCATCCCCTATTGATGGTACCTGTACTCCAAACTCAACAACATTCCATATACTTTTGTGGAGTGAGGTTAGATGAAATTTCATTAAATCACTCCACCTAGCATAATCTTCGCCATCAAAAGTCGGCGGTTTGCCTAATGGAACGGAAAGTAAAGGAGTATGTCTAGATGTACGGGGATAGTTTAAGGGGATCTTACTAAACTTCTTGCGCTCTTGGCGCTTAGAAGTTACGGACGGTGCATCGGAGTCGGAGGTAGATGTTGATGAAGTGTCGGTCTCGTAGTAGACCACCTTCCTCATCTTCTTGTGCTTGTCTCCACTCCGATGCGGCTTGTGAGAAGAAGATTTTTCCTTCTTCTCCTTGTGGTGAGAAGAGGAAGATCTTTTCTCCTTCCGCTTGGAGGAGTTCTTCTTCTTCTCCCTTCTCTTGGTGCGGGACTCTTCCGATGAAGTGCTCCCTTGGCTTGTAGTGGGCTTGTTGTCGCCGGTCTCCATCTCCCTCTTGGTGTGATCTCCCGACATCACTTCGAGCGGTTAGGCTCTAATGAAGCACCGGGCTCTGATACCAATTGAAAGTCGCCTAGAGGGGGTGAATAGGGCGAAACTAAAAATCTCAAAAAAAATAATCACAACTACAAGCCGGGTTAGCGTTAGAAATATAAACGAGTCCCCGAGAGAGGGTGCAAAACAAATCGCAAGCAAATGAAGAGTGTGACACGCGGATTTGTTTTACCGAGGTTCGGTTCTCGCAAACCTACTCCCCGTTGAGGAGGCCACAAAGGCCGGGTCTCTTTCAACCCTTCCCTCTCTCAAACGGTCCCACGGACCGAGTGAGCTTTTCTTCTTCTCAATCAAACGGGAACAAAACTTCCCCGCAAGGGCCACCACACAATTGGTGCCTCTTGCCTTAGTTACAATTGAGTTTTGATCACAAGAACAAGTGAGAAAGAAAGAAAGCGATCCAAGCGCAAAAGCTCAAAAGAACACGGCAAATCTCTCTCGCTAGTCACTAAAGGCTTGAGTGGAATTGGAGAGGATTTGATCTCTTTGATGTGTCTAGAATTGAATGCCTAGCTCTAATAAGTGGTTGGAAGTTGGAAAACTTGGATGCAATGAATGGTGGGGTGGTTGGGGTATTTATAGCCCCAACCACCAAACATGACCGTTGGCTGGAGGCTTCTGTTCGATGGCGCACCGGACAGTCCGGTGCACACCGGACAGTCCGGTGCCCCTGCCACGTCATCAATGCCGTTGGATTCAGACCGTTGGAGCTTCTGACTTCTGGGCCCGCCAGGGTGTCCGGTGCACACCGGACAACAACTGTTCATTGTCCGGTGCGCCGGTATGGGCGCGCCTGACGTCTGCGCGCGCTGCGCGCGCATTAAATGCACCGCAGGTAGCCGTTGGCGCCGAAATAGCCGTTGCCCCGCTAGTACACCGGACAGTCCGGTGCACACCGGACATGTCCGGTGAATTATAGCGGAGCAGCTACCGCGCGAACCCGAGGCTGGCGAGTTCCGGAGGCCGCGCTTCCTTGGAGCACCGGACACTGTCCGGTGTACACCGGACAGTCCGGTGAATTATAGTGCGCTGGCTTCCGAGAATTCCCGAGGGCGAAGAGTTTGAGTTGGGGTCCTCTGGGCGCACCGGACACTGTCCGGTGTACACCGGACAGTCCGGTGCCTTCAGCCAGAGGTGCCTTCAGTTGCTTCTTTGCTCCTTTGTTGAATCCAAAACTTGATCTTTTTATTGGCTAAGAGTGAACCTTTTGCACCTGTACAACTCATCCACTAGAGCAAACTATTTAGTCCAATATTTGTGTTGGGCAATTCAACCACCAAAATTATTTAGGAACTAGGTATAAGCCTAATTCCCTTTCAAAGGGCTACGCTCCGATACCAGCTGTGACGGAACCTCCCAAGTAATTAGGCCCACCTACAGTTGTCCTTGTCTAACGGACTGCAGACAACCCTGTAGGTGCCCCTGAATTACTCGACAAGTTCGGTATCTTTCCTTACTTTACCAGGAACGATTCACCCGTCTTGCAGACGTTACAGAACATCGGAGATAAAGAAATGCGGAAGCGATTTACATAACTTACATTTATTTAAAAAGCAAGCTCAAGTTGTTTTATTACAGACCAGAACTAAAAACGAGTGCAGAGTAATAATATTATACAAACCAAGGGAGGCAAAAACTCCTCCCAAGAAGATTTAAGTAAAAGATCTATATGGTGGACCAAGTCCTCCCGCACTTCAGTCTTGTGTTTCTTCTTTGGGAACCACCTTGGCACAGAAGCAGCAGAAATCTGCTACTTCCTCACCTAAAAACAACGAAGGGATAAACCCTGAGTATGGAATTACTCAGCAAGACTTACCCGACTAAAGAAAAGACTCTCAAGGGTATGCTGGCTTTTAGGGAGTCAAGGTAAGGCTTCTCAATACTCAAAGACTCTGTTTTGCATAAATGCTTACTAAAGTGGATCCTTAAAAATCCAATTTTATTTGACCAGTTAAGTTCAATTACCTGCAACTAGAGTTCTTTCTATCCTAGTTCAATCGCTGGTCCTGCACTAGCCAATTTCTTAACAAATACCCATTATCTTGAGTGGAATGCTACGTGTAGGGTAGTGACCAAGTCTTCATAACCGCGAAGGTACGGCGATCCGAATCGATTATACTCAGCTGAGGATCTCCAATCACACGACATATGTAGCACTTAACCCTTGCATATGTCAACCCGCCACCGAGGTTCTTAAGACCGGATCAGGTTCACGCAAACCGAGAGCACAGATACACCACCGTCCAGCCTCTTGCCACTGGAGGGTACACGCTACTCTCGCCACCGCTCCACGCCCATTTTGTGTTATCTTATTCCGGCCTTAGTCTACCCGAGGCAAGGCTTACCCATGACGAGGCATGTGACCAGTTAAAGGGTCCTCGATCAACAAGCCTACATCGACAAGGTCCTTAATCGACTCAGACGGAGACACTACACCGAGACTCCTTTCTCGTGCAAGTCACCCGCCCGGTCTCAGCTTAATCTATTCAACCCAAAAACTTGGTACCTGGCAGAGGTACATCTTTTCCAGATGTTGAATCCATCAAGGCCCTGATGGATCCACCATCACATTTTATTTTCAAAAAACACCCCACCCACTTTTGCCACATCATCTTTTGTAAAAACAAAACATTTTGTTTTTATACAGCAAGGCTAAGCATCAAATCTTTTGTAAAATGGGTGATCAAGGAAGGTAATCAAATTCAAGGAAGGTAATGCAGGAATTGTTTTATCAATCAACTCCTATCACCTAATGCATCAAACAAGTGAGAAAGATTTAAAACAACAAGGAGGGTGGCAAATGCACCGGGGCTTGCCTTTGTTAACAGGTGAGTCCTGCTCGGATCCACAAATATCGAAATAAAAGCAGTTGCCTGCTTGAGGATCTGAGGCTGGTGGAGTCCCCTCTTCAGTGACTTCTTCTTCTTCGTGTTCTAACATAACCATATATATGCATAAGAATGGATGCCATGGGATGCTCATGAGGATGCGAAGATAATATAAACTTATTATCTAAGTCTTGTGTACAACTTTCCTTCACGGTACTCCGAGAACCTAGGGTTTCCGGAGTCGGTAAAGGAGTTCACAGGGCAGGGGGGGTGGTTTTGGGTTTTAGTTATCAAACATGGTCCAAATCAACTCATATTCTACCCAAGGCTTCTAAATATTGTTTTAAGTTCCCATAAAAAGTTTGGGCATTTTTGGACTTACCAATTATTTTCTAAAAATCCATAACTAATACTTTTAACTACTTTAAATACCCTAAAATTTCTTATTTCCACTAAAAATCACAAAACTATTTTTATTAAATTCTAGGGAAAATTATGAACCTAGGAAAATTGGTTTTACAATTTTGCCATTTTTCTACTGTTTTCTATAATTGTTTTGGCTCTGGAGATAAAAGAAAAAGAAAAACAGATGAATAGTACTGGGTTGATTTCAGCCCAGTAGCCCAGCTCGGAGGGAGAAAGCGCTTGCGCACGCCCGCGCCCTGGCGGTTTTGCAGAACGGCCCCCGCGTTTTTGTCAAACAGCAAACGAGGTCATTCACTGTTTCTACGTATCACTGACAGTTTCCAGAAACGCCCCTGAACTTCTATTTCTTCGCAGATGGAGGTCCACGACGGCGTCGCGTCCGGCCGAGCTTCGGCGAGCATCAATACCGGCCGATTGAGGCGATGACCGGCGTCGGGACTAAGACTAACCCAAATTCATGACCAGGGGAGCATTTTCCCCAAACTAATTGCATCTAAAACTAACTATGGAGCACTAGCCACGGTGACCGAGAACGTCGCGGATGGATGAAGGTGTTCCCGGTGAACTATGGCGACTTAGCTCAATCAAAGGGGTCAGGGAGTTTGAGAGGAGCTGAGGGATGCTAGAACAAGCAGCAGAGGGACTTGAGCTTACCTAAATCGAGCTGGCCACGGTGAGCTTGATTCACGGTGGCGGAAAGTGGATTTGGGGAGAAATCCAAATTCGAGTTCTCGGAGGCACGGTTGCTCACGATTACTGGGAGCTGGGTGGGTGACTATGCTACGCAGCTACGGGCGAGGTCAATTTATAGCGCTAGCGGGCGGTGGCCGCGAATTTTGAGCAGGACGTGCGGCGGCCGGAGATGTGGAAGAGAGCGGCGCGGTGAATACGTGTCTAGAGGCGTGGCGGTTACTCCGGTGAGCCACGGAGAGCGAGGGGAAGACACGGTGGTGCGGTGGAAAGCGAGAGCCACGCGGCGCATGGCCGGAAGACGGTGGTCGCCGGCGTGTTAATCCGCTCAGCCGCAAAGAGGGAGAGAGAGCCACGGTGATGTCACCGGAGTGACCTCCAGCTCACCGTCGGCGAGGGGCTTCTACCGCACGACGTTATCCACTCACCCAGAGCACGAATCCAACAGCGGCGGCGTGAATCACGGCGAAGGGTCACCGGCGTTGAGGGCAGCCGCGCGGTTGATCTGATCCAGTCAAGTTACTGTACCATGGCGAGTTCCTTTCAGATGAACTGACAGAGAGATTTGAGGCTAGATTTTCTCCCGATTTTGTGTAGTAACCGAGCAAGCTTTCTGCACCAAAGTTATAGGTCTACATACCAGCTACAAATCGACTATAGTGACTGAACTCATTTGATAACTAGATCATGGTTGAATTCAACTCCAAAGATGGCTCCATTACACTGAATCTCTGAATTTCAGACTGAATCAGTCTGACATTCCATCTTTGCTTGGGTTTTTCTCCAAATTTCTCATAAGATCATGGCTTGAACCCTTAAACAAAGTTGTTCTCCTATAATTGGACTACAATTTTGATGTGGTGACCTAGGGCAAAAACCCTCTGATTTAAAAGTTACAAGGGCTTCAAGTTGGATGAACCACACTGAAATCCAGACTTAACCCAAAAGGGTTAAGTGTGGCACTTTTGCACTTAAGTCCAAATCTTAAGTTTTGGATTGCAAATTCACATATGAGTGACCCAAATAACTTAAGATACTTATTTGACTTGATTTTTGCACTTTAGTCCAAAAGTGGACTAATTTTGCACTTAGGTCCCTAGGGTTTGGTTTTAGGGTTTTCCAGGGTTCTATTTGAGATTTTTGGTATCCAGGGGTATAAATGTGACTCAACTTTGTTTTTGGGGATATTTATAACTCTTTCCCCTAAAGCCTTTAGGTTTTCTCATCTTGGGTTAAGTTTTACCCCTTTAATCCCTACTTAGGGTTAGGTTTCCTATCCAGGGTGCTATTTGCAAAAACACTTAAACAATACAACTTGTTTGAAATTTTTGCCTAGTGAATGCACTCTAAGTGTATCAATCATATGCAATGCCAATGCTATGACGTCATGCTCAAGTTTTAGTTATAGTAACACCAGGGGTGTTACAAAAAGTATCTAAGTTGATTCTTGCTAAAGCCTCTCCTTGATTCCTATTTATCCAGCATACCCTTGAGAGTCTTTTCCTTAGACGGGTAAGTCTTGCTGAGTAATTCCATACTCAGGGTTTTATTCCCTGTTGTTTTTCAGGTTCTAACCTTGTGCTGCTGTGATGGTGTTAAGTGCCGGTGGGCTCGGCCTTCTTATAAGTCTAAGTAACCCTTCTATACTTCTTATTGAGGATGGTCGTTTGAGCTAGCATATATTTCAAACATATACTTTTGTAACCACTCCGATAAAATAATATAAAATTTTTGTAACTTGTAAAATTTGGTAATAGTATTTCCGCTGCAAAAATATTGGTGTGTGTGATTTGTGTTACTTAATCCCACGGTTCTGGTTGAAAGTGGTTTATCCGATGTCCTTGGGGCAATCAGACAGATCCTGTTGAGTTATCTGGTGCACATGCATGGCTGTCTGAGGTCTTTGGGACAAGGACAGGTGCATCTGGGCCCAATAACTTGGAGGTTCTGCCACAGGCGCTACCCGAATCATCCGCACCTACGAAGGGTGCCAATTCTACGCGAGGCAGACCCATCTGCCCGCTCAGGCTCTACAGACGATACCCATCACCTGGCCTTTTGCGGTGTGGGGTCTGGACCTCGTCGGCCCCTTGCAGAAGGCACCCGGGGGCTACACGCACCTGCTGGTCGCCATCGACAAATTCTCCAAGTGGATCGAGGTCCGACCCCTGAACAGCATCAGGTCCGAGCAGGCGGTGGCGTTCTTCACCAACATCATCCATCGCTTCGGGGTCCCGAACTCCATCATCACCAACAACGGCACCCAGTTCACCGGCAGAAAGTTCCTGGACTTCTGCGAAGATCACCACATCCGGGTGGACTGGGCCGCCGTGGCTCATCCCATGACGAATGCGCAGGTGGAGCGTGCCAACGGCATGATTCTACAAGGGCTCAAGCCTCGGATCTACAACGACCTCAACAAGTTCGGCAAGCGATGGATGAAGGAACTCCCCTCGGTGGTCTGGAGTCTGAGGACAACGCCGAGCCGAGCCACGGGCTTCACGCCGTTCTTTCTAGTCTATGGGGCTGAAGCCATCTTGCCCACAGACTTAGAATACGGCTCCCCGAGGACGAGGGCCTACACCGACCAAAGCAACCAAGTTAGCCGAGAAAACTCGCTGGACCAGCTGGGGGAGGCTCGGGACCAGGCCTTGCTACACTCGGCGCGGTACCAGCAGTCCCTGTGACGCTACCACGCCCGAGGGGTCCGGTCCCGAGACCTCCAGGTGGGCGACCTGGTGCTTCGGCTGCGACAAGACGCCCGAGGGCGGCACAAGCTCACGCCTCCCTGGGAGGGGCCATTCGTCATCGACAAGGTTCTGAAGCCCGGAACATACAAGCTGGCCAACAGCCAAGGCGAGGTCTACGACAACGCCTGGAACATCCAACAGCTACGTCGCTTCTACCCTTAAGATGTTTTCAAGTTGATCATATACCTCGCACCTACGCAAAGTTTAGTCATCAAGGAAGGGTCGGCCTCGCCTCGGCAAAGCCCGACCCTCCCTCGGGGGCTAAAAGGGAGGGAACCCCCTCTGCGTCGAAATTTTCCTCGAAAAAAGATCTTTTCTGCCAGAATGTCTTTCGCGCTTTTTGGCTACTTCGAAAGTGGATCCTGAAAACGATGGAGTACACGTAAGCAGCCAAGGCTGACCGAGCCGAGGGACTCCTGCGCCTCCGGGATATGGATACCTCACTCATCACCTTCTGCGATAAGTAACTCAAGTTCGGATAAGTGATTCTGCGGACCGAACAAGTCTTCACGCTCGAAAGCTCTTCTGCCGAAGCAATCCTTCGAGCCTTCTCGACTGCGTCAATGACAGAGCCCCATGGACGGGTAAGAGTGCGCGTAAGCGGCAAGGCCGACCGAGCCGAGGGACTCCTATGCCTCCGGGATACGGATTCCTCACTCATCACCTTCCGCGAGAAGCAACTCTTGCTCGCACAAACATTTCTGTTACCAACAAAAAAGTCCAGATACTCGAAATAAAAGGAAAAGAGACGCAGCTTTACAACACGGCGAGGGTGTGTTTAGGCCTCGGCGGCCGCAGGAAACACACGCTACAAGACAATCCGATCCTACAGGCTCGGATCTTGACGGCTGAAGGGAGCAGCAGCACCCTTGGCATCGACGACACCTTCGGCGAGGGCCGACCTAACCTCGGACGGCGACGCGGTCCGAGGATCTCCACTCTGGAGGACGACATCATCACCACGCCCGGGCCATCGCCGCCAGGGTCTTCTCTAGGAATCCGGCCCGAGCAGCCGGCTCGGCCGGTCACCCCGGGGCCTCGGCCAGTTACCTTCCAAGGACGTCAATCCGGCCCGAGCAGGCGGCTCGGCCGGTCACCCCGGGGCCTCGGCCAGCTGCCCTCCAGGGACGTCAGCCCGACCCGAGGCCTCGGCTGGTCAATTCCGGCGTCGGTCCCGCTAACGGACGACCCGGCCAGGCTCCAGCCAACCAGGTTTCCTTTTCGAGCCAACTCTGCCTCTGTCCATGTTGACGCCGCTACCCCTGGCCTCGGCTCATCGAAGAGCGGCCGAGGGGTTCCTTTAACTAAGTTAGAGAAGCCTCGGACGACAAGGCCGACCGAGCCGAAGAACTCCTACGCCTCCAGGATACGGATACCTCACTCGTCACCTGTACACGGGGCGACTCACGCTTGGTGAAGCGGTTCAGACAACCAACAGGCGAGTCTCAGTGCTCGAAAAGGAGGAAAATACACGGCTCCGTGCCGAAATCACATACATGTTCAGGCCTCGACAGCCACAATGAACAAAAACACTGGCACTCAAGGTGCCATTACAAACGGAACTCCGGTTCCGCCTCCGCAGGTACGAACAACCCCACTCGATGGGGGAGAGGCCTGCGGAGCAACAGAAGATCAACTAACGGCTTGTCGTCGCCCGCCCCAGCCGCGGCGACGACGACGACTTCTGTCCTAGGGGGCCGAACAGCAGCAGCGATGACCTCAGGGCGGATGCTGCTGCCAGGAGGCCCCCGCCCGTGCCCAAACTCGAGAGGCAAGGACGGGCAAAAGGCCGTAGAGTTGGAGGTCAGTCCGCGGGTGGCGCCGGCAAACTCGTCGGCGGCGGAACCTCTTCCAGCTGTCGTGGCGGGAGGCGGCACCGGGAGCGGCTCCGAAGCCGCTCGGCCCAGCGAGCCGGGCACGGTGCAGCTGTCAGCGCCACGGACGACTCCCGCCCTTCCCCCCGATCACTGAGGGAAGGAGCGGGCCATCGCCCACGCAGGGGCCGACCCCAACTCGGCACACTCCCCTCCCCAGCACTAGTGATGAAAATCCTTGAGGCTGAGGGAGGGGCGGAGGCCGCAGCCCGGCTCGCTTTCCCCCACCATCAAACTGGAGGTCACCATCTTGGGTGACCGTCGGTGGAGGGGTGCAGCCGGACTGCATGATGAAAATCCTTGAAGCCGAACGATGGCTGAAAGGTACCAACTCCCACGGAGTTGCGTTCCCCCAACGACGAGGCGGAAAGACGGCGGATCTCCCCCATCCGGGGGGCTGGAAGGTGGAAAGACACGATGCATAAGGGAGCGCGAAGGCATGGTCGCCCTCCAAGGGGGTCACCCTCCTTTTAAGGGCGGTTCTCCCTACTCGCGTCCCCAGCCGTCACGGGCTGAGTCTTCTCCAACACACTCCAAGGTCCTCCCCTACGGCACGGGGGCTGGGTCCCACACGTCATGCAAGCCAACTCAGGGCAGAAGAAGCCAAACCGCCGCGCGCGGTGCATACAACCGCCCAGCGGTTACAAGCGACCCTCCACTTTTGCCCAGACCAACGGGCAAAAGGGTGGGCAGCCATGCAGGCGGCATGCAACCGCGCCAAGTGGGCGCGCTCCTCCGACTCCCAACACGCTCGGCATGGAGGCCCAGGCCCACGCGTCATGCAACCGGTGCGCCGATTGCTACGTGTGAGTAACTGCATCGCCACCCGCGCCACCACCGCACCTCCTCGACTGCGGAACCAATACCGCGACTTGAGGCGACCCGGTGCGCGACCCAGCAGCACCAGCCTGGCGCGACGGTCAACACGGCCAAAAGTGGGCCGGCAGTAATGGCGGTGGCAGGCGAGCAGGCGCAGCGGTCGCGTCGTCAGCCAAGCTTACGTCCCATCCGGGGGCAGCGAGAGAACCCTCTCCCACGGCGTGAAGACGACGCGCCCGTGATCCGTTCCTCGAACGGCTCGCGCACACGCAACGGTCGCCCCTCCAACCACTCGCCCCATCGCATTAACTCCGCGACGGGACACGCGGCGCCTCTGGCAGGAGAAGCGGGCGACGCTTCCCCTTCGCCAAAATGACCGCGTCCAAAAAGGTACGCCGCGTCGTTCGATTTCGTATCCTTTTCCATTTTTCCTCTTTCTCTCTCTTGCAACAGGGACCGGGAAAGGGGGATACCCCGAAAAGAATCCTTCCCCGAGAAGGAACTAGGCTCCGAGCCCCTCTACTGATCAGAGGTTCGAAGGCTGGCCCCTCGGAAGGGTTCAACAGCCGCCTCAGATCGTGTGGGCCCTACACCCACTACTGGTTAGAGGTTCGAAGGCCGGCCCCTCGAAAGGGTTCAACGACCGCCTCAGGCTACTCGGGCTCCGTGCCCAATACTGATCAGGGGTTCGAAGGCTGGCCCCCGAAGGGTTCACAGCCGCCTCAGACGCCGAGCGAGGGATGACCATGGGTACATTCGATACATAACCAAGGCTCGGGCTGCGCTCCCGAGGTACCCTAGGACATTTCCAAGACCGGCGGGAACGATCTTGTAACAGAATCCCACCAGAGGGAGGCATCGAGCCCTCGGACCCCGTCGCCAGGGGACCAGGTCTGGCAGATCACCTGCAGGTACTTTTGGGCGTGCCTTTGGGCCCCTAGCCGACCCCTAACGAACGGGGCACGGACGTCCACTCGGATTACCCGCTTGCAGCTCATCGGAGACACCATGTTCGGCGCCCATCGAGGGCAACATGGCGCTTTCCCCCCTCCTCCTTGCGGAAAGGCGACGCAGGGGCGTATGTAAAAAAGCCGAGTCTACCCCTGACCGCCCTCTCGCTCTGTGCAGAGGCTCGGGGGCTGCTCTCGCAAACCCGGCTCCGGCCGAACCATTGACAGCGTCAACATACCAGCCCGAGAACTTGGGACCCGACCGTACACCTGGGCTACGGCCAGCTCGCATGAGGGAACGACCAGACCAGCCGAAGCACTACGTGAGGCAGTAAGACCTCGAAGGAGTGAAACCACTCCTCCGAGGCCTCGGGGGCTACACCCGGCGGGTGCGCTCGCGCGCACCCACCGGAACAAAACGCAACCGAGAAAGGCTGGTCCCCTTGCAAAAAACTGCGACGAAAGCCTCCAAGCGAGTGCAAACACTCCCTTCGAGGCTCGGGGGCTACTGTCGAGGACCATAACTAGGGGTACCCTCAAGGCTCCTAATTCTCAGCTGGTAACCCCCATCAGCACGAAGCTGCAAAGGCCTGATGGGTGCGATTAAGTCAGGGATCAGTCCATTCGAGGGACACGATCACGCCTCACCCGAGCCTAGCCTCGGACAAGGGCAGCCGACCATGGAGGATTTCCGTCTCGCCCGAGGCCCCCCTTCTGTGGTGAACATATTCCCGGCTCGCCCGAGGCCCTGCCTTCGCTAAGAAGCAACCCTGACCAAATCGCCGCACCGACCGACCAAGTCGCAGGAGCATTTAATGCAAAGCCCTGGGTCGGGCGAGGCGGAGGTCGTCGTCTTCTGGGGCCGAGCCCAAGTCCGAGCCCTGGGTCGGGCGAGACGGAGATCGTCGTCTTCTGGGGCTGAGCCCAAGTCCGAGCCCTAGGTCGGGCGAGGCGAAGATCGTCGTCTTCTGGGGCCGAGCCCAAGTCCGAGCCCTTGGTCGGGCGAAGCGGAGCTTCCTATGGTGCCTCCGGCAGGGCCTGACTGCCTGTCAGTCTTACTCTGTCCAGTGGCACTGCAGTCGGTGTGGCGTAGGCGGCGCTGTCCTTCTGTCAAGCCGGTCAGTGGAGCGGCGAAGTGACGGCGGTCACTTCGGCTCTGCTGGCGGGGGGGTGCACGCCAGGATAAGGGTGTCAGGCCACCTTTGCATTAAATGCTCCTGCGATTTGGTCGGGGTCGGTGCGGCGATTTGGTCAGCTTTCGAGCGCACCCGCCGGGTGTAGCCCCCGAGGCCTCGGAGGAGTGGTTTCACTCCTTCGAGGTCTTACTGCCTCACGTAGTGCTTCGGCTGGTCTGGTCGTTCCCTCATGCGAGCTAGACGTAGCCCAGGTGTACGGTCGGGTCCCAAGTTCTCGGGCTGGTATGTTGACGCTGTCAACGGTTCGGCTGGAGCCGGGTTTGCGAGAGCAGCCCCCGAGCCTCTGCACAGAGCGAGAGGGCGGTCAGGGGTAGACTCGGCTTTTTTACATACGCCCCTGCGTCGCCTTTCCACAAGGAGGAGGGGGGAAAGCGCCATGTTGCCCTCGATGGGTGCCGAACATGGTGTCTCCGATGAGCTGCAAGCGGGTAATCCGAGTGGACGTCCGTGCCCCGTTCGTTAGGGGTCGGCTAGGGGCCCAGAGGCACGCCCAAAAGTACCTGCGGGTGATCTGCTAGACCCGGTCCCCTGGCGACGGGGTCCGAGGGCTCGATGCCTCCCTCTGGTGGGATTCTGCTACAAGATCGTTCCCGCCGGTC
Organism: Zea luxurians; assembly: GCA_029449295.1. Taxonomy (NCBI): domain Eukaryota; kingdom Viridiplantae; phylum Streptophyta; class Magnoliopsida; order Poales; family Poaceae; genus Zea; species Zea luxurians. The sequence goes on from JAOPSE010000002.1 coordinate 104,732,395, forward strand.
TCGGAAATGTCCTAGGGTACCTCGGGAGCGCAGCCCGAGCCTTGGTTATGTATCGAACGTACCCATGGTCATCCCTCGCTCGGCGTCTGAGGCGGCTGTGAACCCTTCGGGGGCCAGCCTTCGAACCCCTGATCAGTATTGGGCGTGGAGCCCGATTAGCCTGAGGCGGTCGTTGAACCCTTTCGAGGGGCCGCCCTTTGAACCTCTGACCAGTAGTGGGTGTAGGGCCCACGCGATCTGAGGCGGCTGTTGAACCCTTCCGGGGGGCCAGCCTTCGAACCTCTGATCAGTAGGGGGGCTCGGAGCCTGGTTCCTTCTCGGGGAAGGATCCTTTTCGAGGTATCCCCCTTTCCCGGTCCCTGTTGCAAGAGAGAGAAAGAGGAAAAACGGAAAAGGATGCGAAATCGAACGACGCGGCGTACCTTTTTGGACGCGGTCATTTTGGCGAAGGGGAAGCGTCGCCCGCTTCTCCTGCCAGAGGCGCCGCGTGTCCCGTCGTGGAGTTAATGTGACGGGGCGAGTGGTTGGAGGGGCGACCGTTGCGCGTGCGCGAGCCGTTCGAGGAACGGATCACGGGCGCGTTGTCTTCACGCCGTGGGAGAGGGTTCTCTCGCTGCCCCCGGATGGGACGTAAGCTTGGCTGACGACATGACCGCTGCACCTGCTCGCCTGCCACCGCCATTACTGCCGGCCCACTTTTGGCCGTGTTGACCGTCGCGCCAGGCTGGTGCTGCTGGGTCGCGCGCCGGGTCGCCTCGAGTCGTGGTATTGGTTCCGCAGTCGAGGAGGTGCGGTGGTGGCGCGGGTGGTGATGCAGTTACCCACACGTAGCAACCGGCGCACCGGTTGCATGACGCGTGGGCCTGAACATGTATGTGATTTCGGCACGGAGCCGTGTATTTTCCTCCTTTTCGAGCACTGGGCTCGGACTCGGGCTAAGTCCCGGAAGACGGTGAACTCCGCTCCACCCGACCCAGGGCTCGGACTCGGGCTGAGTCCCGGAAGACGGCGAACTCCGCCCGACCCAGGGCTCGGACTCGGGCTAAGTCCCGGAAGACGGCGAACTCCGCTCCGCCCGACCTAGGGCTCGGACTCGGGCTAAGTCCCGGAAGACGGCGAATTCCGCTCCGCCCGACCCAGGGCTCGGACTCGGGCTAAGTCCCAGAAGACGACGATCTCCGCCTCGCCCGACCTAGGGCTCGGACTTGGGCTCGGCCCCAGAAGACGATGATCTCTGCCTCGCCCGACCCAGGGCTCGGACTTGGGCTCGGCCCTAGAAGACGACGACCTCCGCCTCGCCCGACCCAGGGCTCGGACTTGGGCTCGGCCCCAGAAGACGGCAATCTCCGCCTCGCCCGACCCGGGGGCTCGGACTCGACCTCGGCTTCGGAGGAGCTTCCACATCGCCCAACCTAGGGCGTAGACCAGCCACGTCAACAGGAGGCGCCATCATCACCCTACCCCGAGCTGACTCGGGCCGCAGGGAACAAGACCGGCGTCCCATCTGGCTCGCTCCGCCAGATAGGCAATGATGGCGCCCCGCGTGCTGTCACACCCGGTTTTGGAAGGTAAACCGAATGCGAACCATGTACGTGCCAGGATCAGAACTCACGTACACAGCGATTACATAAATGAACATCAATGCACATTGCTCGAATAATAACTTAAAGGAGTATTAACTTATTACATCACAGAGTCATAGACGTCCACATAGTCAACGTCTTAACAGGTAAATCAAAGTGCTAAGCGAAACGCAGTAAAGATAAGGCCTTCACAGGCAGCTGACTGGGGGTTGCCGCCAACCCACACCTAGAATTCGTCGTAGTCTTGGAACTCCTGGAAGTCTCCTTCCACGGCTTCGCCTTCTCCTGAGCAGTGGTTACAATGCGGACAACCTGGTGTTTTGTGGTAAAGCAAGGATGAGTACACATCAACGTACTCAGCAAATGTCCCGTTTGGCTGAAGTGGACTAGCTTTATGTGGGGTTAGGCTCAAGCAGTTGCTTTTAGTTGGTCAGGTATTTATCATTAGTAGAAGCCAGATTTTAGCATTAACCAACCCATGAACCATTTCCTCATCGAGGAACAACATCATCATATTCGAACCAAAACCATAACATAATCCTTGTATCTCGAACCATCTGTATCTCTAATCAAAGAGGATCCCAAGGCTGCTCTTAACCGTGAGCACGGCTGATATATCAGTTTCACTACCCTCTGCAGAGGTCGCACACTTTACCCATGAGTCATGATTCCCTTTCTGCCCGGGGAGAGCTAATCCCCATTGACCACTACCTAGGTGGTCCAGCAGGGTATCACTACGTAGCTGTTACAAAGATTCCCTAGAGATCATAGCCGCCCGTTAGGTTTCTCCAGTTTGATAAACACAGTACCCCTCCCCGCAGGAGGGTGACTAACAAAAGCAAATCGAAAGAACCTCGGCACCCAGCCTCGGCAGAGCAAGCACTGTGCCTGGACCCCATTGACGGCACGACGGCGAAGCAACTACACCTCTAGTTCCTCTAATTAATTAGCTAAGGGCACCCCATTTTACCCTCATGGTTGCACTGTTATCCCGGGTGGTCTCTCAACGAACAGGTCCTTACGGAGAGGTACTCGGGAAACAGCCCGAGTCCCCTTAAATGCCTCAAGTATATCATCATATCCAGAATGAAACCATAGTATCATCATTGTATCTCATCATGTTCATTGATTAAAGTAAAGCGCTAGCATGAAGCTAACCATAGTAACTCAAAAGGTAAATCAAGGACAAGGTAAATAGAAAGCTAGTAAATCCTTAGGTTGTTCATAGTATGCGGGACAGTGAATTATAAAGTAAATGGGATATAATGGGTCAGAGGACACTTGCCTTCACCAAACTGCTGATCAGGGACTTCCTCTGCAACTTCCTCGGGAAACACAGACTGCTCGTTGTCTACGTAAAGTAATCATTCACACTATGCACTTGGGAAATAACAAACAAAAACAATATACCAAACATATGCAGCAGAGAGATCACAAGTTCATAATAAAAAAGGATTGGTACTCTATTATTCCCTAGGTCTAGGGTGGAGGACTATACAAAGTGAGTCATTATCCACTAATCAGGTTTAAGTCAGTGGTGGGATTAAATCATTATCTGGTTTTAAGTTCCTAAACTTAGGTGTTTAAGTCCATAAACTTAAGTGCTCCAACTTTTATTAAAGTCTACTATCTTTTATTTACCTCAAATAAGGTTCCAATAACCTTAATCCTATCCTGATGATTAACCATTAATTGGGACATGGAAACAGCAGGGAAACATTGCATAAACAGATAGATAATAATATTATGAACATTTTGCAATTTGAAGCACCTAATTTGGAGTTCATATGGCAAAGTTATGGATTTTACAAGTTTAGGGGTTAAAAATATACCCTAAGGACCTATTTTGAATTAAATAAAAGGTCCGAGGACCTAACTGCGAGAAACCAGGGACGGCGGGTTCAATTTCCAGAAAACAGAGGGGTTCTTTAAGAAAACGCGCGGGCGAAGGGGTATCGGGCTCTCACAGCCGTTGGATCTCAAACGGACGGCCATGGGCGGCTGACAGGCGGGGCCGGGCGGGCAGCGCGGGCGCGGCAGCTGATAGGCGGGGCCAGCGGGCAGCGCGGGCGACTGGCAGGCGGGGCCGGGCGGGCAGAGCGAGCGCGGGCGCGGCGACTGACAGGCGGGGCCCAGTTGGCAGGGAGGCGGGGCGCGGGGGAAACGGCTCTGGGCCGTCGGATCTCAGGCGAACGGCTGAGGTTAGGTTTGGGCTATTTGAAACAGGGCCGTCCGATCTAGGATGGACGGTGGAGATGGGGCGGCTGGCTTCTGTCTTATTCTCCGGCCAGCAGAGGCGACGGCGTCCGTCCCGCGGCGGAGAACTCGCCGGAGACGAGGGGCGCGGGGGCCCTGCGGGTCCCCGGGGCGACCTGAGTGGCCGGGAAGGCTGGGGAGGGCGCGGGGAACCTTTTGGTGGGGTCTGGGTCGGGGCAGGGGCACCGGAGGGGGGCGGTCTATAGCAAAGCGGCTCGGCGGCGGCGTTGAACAACTCCGGCGAGGAATTAAGCGCAGCAGAGAGCAAAACAAAGGTCAATAGGGCCGGGAGAGGTTCTTTACCTCAAGGCGGGCTCCGGGGACTCCTCGGTGGCGGCGATGACGCGACGGCGCCCCGGGGCAACGGTGGCGGCTGCACGGAGGACGGCGGGTGAGCGCGGGCAGAGAGAAATAGGGAGGGGAAGGGGAAATTGGAGCGCGTTCCGGGTTGCGGACGTCGGGGCGAAGCTCACCGTGGCAATGGACACGGCGGAGCTCCAACGGCGGCCGGAAAACGAGCTCGGAACGGCGGGGTTTACGGCAGCGGCGCTCTGGCGTGCGCGCAGCGAGGGAGAGGTGGAAGAGAGAGGCCTGTTGGTGCGCAAATGAGGGAGGGGGAGAGGGCGAGTGGGGTTCGGGGCTCAAGTGGCCAAGGGCGAGGTGGGGCGAGCCCCACGCGCGACGTGGGCGCGGAGAAGGCGGGCGCGCGCAGCTCGGGCGGCGGTTACGCGAGGACGAGAGAGCTGACAGCTCGGGCCCGCGGCACAGAGAGAGAGGAGAAAGCGAGTGCGGGCGCGAGGAAAGCGGGGCTGACGGGCCGGGCCCGCGGACAGAGAGAGATAGAGGCGGGCGCGGGCGCGGGGAACGGTTGCCTGACGGGCGGGGCCCGCGGCGCAGAGAGAGAGGAAGGCGGGCGCGGAGACGGCGGCCGCACCGACAGGCCGGGCCCGCGGCGCAGAGAGAGAAGAGGGGAGGAGGGCGCGCGCGCGGGATGGGCCTGATGGGCCGAAAGGCCGAGGGGGGCGGGGGTGTGGGCCTTTTTCCCTTTTCTTTTTATTCTGGAATTTGCTTTCTCTTTTCTTTTTATTTTCTCCATTTGATTCAAATTCAAATAAGCCACAAATTCAAATTAGACCTTTTGAGAATTATGCACCAAACAAAAGTGAAATCCAGGGTTCAACATGATGCAACAATTCACACTCCCTTGGAGTTTGAGCTAATAGACTGTAATTATAAATAAAATAATCACTTTTCTCCTATAGAAATGAGAAAGAGAAGATTGGGGAAGGATGAGAAAAGGGAAGTAACACCTGAATTTGTGAATATGAGCAAAGAAATTTTATACCCCCAAATTCAGGGTGTTACAAACCTATCCCCCTTAAAAGAATCTCGCCCCGAGATTCAGGGTTGGTCAGCAAAGAGTTCAGGGTATTTGGCTTTCAGATCATCTTCTCGTTCCCAGGTTGCTTCTTCCTCGGAGTGGTGACCCCATCTGACTTTGCACATTCTGATGGTATTCCTCCGGGTGACTCTGTCTGCAAACTCCAGAATCTGCGTTGGCTTCTCTATGTATGTCAGATCCTCCTGGACTTCCAAACCCTCCACTGGCAACTGCTCTTCTGGTACTCGCAGACACTTCTTCAATTGCGACACGTGGAACACATTGTGCACTGCCGACAAACTTTCTGGTAGGTTGAGTTGGTAAGCCACTTCTCCACGCTTTGCCTGAATCTGATATGGTCCAACGTACCGGGGTGCTAACTTGCCTTTAACTCCGAACCTTCTGACTCCCCTGATAGGTGACACCTTCAGATAGACGAAATCCCCCACTTCGAAACTCAGTTCTCTTCTCCTTCGGTCCGCATAGCTTCGTTGCCTTGATTGTGCTATCTTCAGATTCTCCCGAACCATTTTGATATTCTCTTCGGCTTCAAGCAAAATGTCGGGGCCAAACACCTATCTCTCTCCAGGCTGGTCCCAATGCAGCGGAGTCCTACAACTCCGTCCATAGAGTGCCTGAAACGGCGACATCTTCAAGCTGGCCTGGTAACTATTGTTATAGGAGAATTCTGCATAAGGTAACCTTTTGTCCCATCCTGACTTGTCTTGCAACGCACAGGCTCTCAGCATATCTTCTAGGATCTGGTTAGTTCTTTCAGTCTGACCGTCTGTCTGCGGGTGATAAGCCGAGCTGAAGTTCAAATGGGTGCCCAAAGCTTCTTGTAGCTGCTGCCAAAAATGAGAGGTGAACTGCGTTCCCCGATCTGACACTATCTTCTTCGGCACACCATGAAGGCAAACTATCCGTGACATGTATAACTCAGCTAACGTTGCTCCGGTGTATGTGGTCTTCACAGGTATGAAATGGGCCACCTTTGTCAAGCGGTCCACGACCACCCAGATGGAATCATAACCGGCCCGGGTACGAGGTAGGCCAACTATAAAATCCATCCCGATCTCATCCCACTTCCACTGAGGAATCCGCAATGGCTGCAACAATCCGGCAGACCTTTGATGCTCTGCTTTAGTTCTCTGACAGCTATCACAGATGGCGACATATTCTGCGATCTCTCTTTTCATGCCATACCACCAAAACCTCTTTTTTAAATCCTGGTACATCTTTTCACTTCCCGGGTGTATGGAGTAGGCTGTCTCATGAGCTTCCTTTAGGATCAGCTCCCGAATAGGTTTGAGGTCGGGGACACACAATCGGTCCTTGAACCATATTACTCCCTCTTCATCCTCTCGAAAGCCTTTGCCTCTTCCTTCTAAGATTAGCTGCCGAATCTTGTTGATGCTTTCATCATCCTTCTGCCCTTCTTTGATCTCCCGCTCTAGGGTGGGCTCTAATTCCACTGTTACTCCTTGCGTACTGTTCAGGAAACCGAGACTCAGTCTGTCGAACTCCTTGGCTAACTCATATGGCATTGGGTACGTGGCCAACATATTGACTTGACTCTTCCTGCTCAGAGCATCTGCAACAACATTGGCTTTGCCTGGATGGTAATGTATCTCCAACTCGTAGTCTTTGATCAATTCCAACCATCTTCGCTGCCTCATGTTTAATTCTGACTGGGTGAATATGTACTTCAGACTTTTATGATCTGTGTAAATGTCGCACTTCTGCCCATACAGGTAATGTCTCCAGGTCTTCAAAGCATGAACTACTGCTGCCAACTCTAGGTCATGTGTGGGATAATTTTTCTCATGGATCTTCAACTGTCGAGATGAGTATGCTACAACTCTTCCTTCTTGCATTAGCACACATCCCAATCTGGTGTAAGAAGCATCGCAATACACTTAGAATGGCTTGTGAACATCAGGCAGGACTAACACCGGAGCTGTAGTCAATCTATTTTTCAGTTCTTCAAATGCTTCCTGACACTTTTGGGTCCACTTAAACTCAACTTTCTTCGCTAGTAACGCTGTCATTGGTCTAGCAATCTTTGAGAAGCCTTCGATGAAACGCCTGTAATACCCAGCCATTCCAATGAAGCTCTTGATCCCACGAACATCCTTCGGTGCTTTCCAGTTCAGGATATCTGCCACTTTCTTTGGATCCACTGCCAACCCGTCTTGATTTATGATGTGACCCAGAAACAAGACTTCATGAATCCAGAACTCGCATTTGCTCAGCTTGGCATACAACTGATGCTCTCGAAGTCTTTGCAATACCATCTTCAAATGCTCTACATGATCTTCCTCACTTTGAGAGTATATAAGAATATCATCGATAAACACTACCACAAACTTGTCCAGATAATCCATGAACACACTGTTCATCAGGTACATAAAGAAGGCTAGCGCATTTGTCAAACCAAAGGACATAACTGTGAATTCATATAACCCATACTTGGTGATGAATGCTGTCTTCGGTATGTCCGAGGGTCGGATTCTGAGTTGATGGTAGCCTGACCTCAGATCTATCTTCGAGAATACACTGGCACCTCTGAGCTGTTCGAACAAATCTTCTATCCTTGGCAGGGGGTACTTGTTCTTGACAGTGACTTCATTCAAGGCTCTGTAATCTATGCACATCCTTTTGGTACCATCTTTCTTCTCTACAAACAACACCGGAGCGGCCCAAGGCGAGGTACTTGGTCTGATGTAACCCTTCTCTAACATCTCATCTATCTGCTTCTTGAGTTCCACCAATTCTGGTCCAGACACTCGGTAGGCTCTTTTGGAAATGGGGGCGGTACCAGGGATAAGCTCTATGGCAAATTCGACTTTTCTCTCGGGTGGCATGCCCGTTAGCTCCTCGGGAAATACGTCCGGAAAGTCCGACACAACCTTGATAGTCTCGAGCGGGCTGGGCTCCTTACTATCAACTGAAATCTGGTGACAGACACCCTCCGCTGATTTAGGCATCCTTAGCTCGGCCACTACCTCTTCTCCTGACGGGGACTTCAATGTTACGATCCTCTTGTCACAGCTAACATTTGCTTCATACTTCATTAACCAATTCATCCCTAGAATAACATCTATCCCAGGGGTGTCTATTACTATTAAGTCACTGGGGAATCCTATCCCCCTTATTTCCACCCTTATATTTGAGCATATTTTATCTGTTTGCACCTTGCCACCAACCGAATTAATCCTCATGGGCGGCATCATTGCCTCTACTGAGATGTTATGCAATTCTACCCAGGTTGCAGTGACAAATGAATGAGTTGCACCAGTATCAAATAGCACTTTCGTGGGATGAGATTCGACTGAGAACATACCTACTGCCACATCTGGTGCATCCTGGATTGCTTCGGCCTCCAAGTGGTTCACCTTTCCACGGTTGTACGCTTGGTTACGATTGCCTGCTGTCGGCTGCAGCACACCTTGCCTTGTTGGAGCGTTGGGGTTGGTCTGCTGCTGCGCCGCCTTCTTCGGGCACTGCATCGCCCAGTGGCCTTGTTCTCCACAGTGGAAACATCCTCTGCCTCCTCCTTGTGCTGGGGCTGCTTGGTTGCTCTGGTTTGCTGCTGGGGCAGGAAGGCGAGGTGCCTGGTTGTTCTGCTTCTGATACTGATTACCTCCCTGCTGGCTGTTCTGACGATACTGCTGCTGCTGCTGTGGGTACTATCTCTGAAACTGCTGCTGATGCGGACGCTGATTCTGATTCTGATATCCTTGTGGGTGACCAGGCCTGCCTTGCTGAGATGAACTGCCTGAGAAACGTGGACGGCTGATGCTTCCGGACTGGGGTCCACTCATCTTGCGCTTCCGATCTTCCATATCCTTACGCTTCTTCTCAGTCATAATTGCCCTATCAATCAGGTGCTGGAAGGTGGGGAAGGTGTGATTCATCAGCTGGTAATGCAGGGGATCCACCAAACCTCTCATGAACCTGTACTGCCTTTTAGCATCAGTGTTGACATCCTCAGGTGCATACCGGGATAGCTGCAGAAACTTGTCTCTGTATTCACTAACAGACAGGGGTCCCTGCTTCAGAGCCAGAAACTCCTCCTTCTTCACGATCATCAGTCCCTCCGGCACATGGTACCTGCGGAAACTCTCGCTGAATTCTTCCCAGGTGATGGCTTCGGGGTCAGCATGTGTGGCGAGGTAGGACTCCCACCAGGACTGGGCTGCTCCCCTTAGCTGACGGGGACCATACAGAACCTTCTCCCTGTCATTACATTGGGCGGTGCGCAGTTCCCTTTCCACTGCGCGCAGCCAGTCTTCTGCATCCATGGGGTCGGCAGAATGGGCGAAGGTAGGAGGGTGCCCTCTCATGAACTCACCACGCTTATCCCGTGGCATCTGGGGCATCTGTACTTGCAATTGGGGTTGGGGTTGCTGTTGAGCCTGCTGCATGGCTGCCAGAGTCTGCCCAATGGCCTGCACTGCCTGAGTCTGCATCAAGAACATCTGCTCCACTGTCATCGGGGGTGGTGGGGGAGGCTGCCTCTGTTGTTCCTCCTGCTGGTCCTGCTGCTCTTGCTGAGCACGCCTGTTGCATCGGCGCCTGTTGTCAGACATCTATGGGAGACATTCATACATCAGCATTGATCTTACAACCCTCCAGCATAAGAAAAGAGAATACAGAATTCTTCATGACACTGAGTGAACAAAGAGCTTCACTGATCCTCATTACGATTCAACACAGCTTCTCAGATAAGAAGGAAAGTAGAAGTAAATGGCTTCCCAACTAAATAACTGACTTTATTAATATTACTAGCTAGGCCAAACTGCAGGGGAAACCCACAGGTTGGCAACAGTCATCACAAAGATTCAAATCCAGCACAAGTTCATCATAACAAGCATGCAAGCAACTGATAAGCAAACTAAACTAAATGGAAGCAACTGATAAGCAAACTAAACTAACTATCTAAGACTGAGACATCTGACTTAAGAATTATTACAAACTTCGACGCTAACGATCTAAGGATCCAGATCTATCCTGGTCTTACAGGCAGGGGAACCATAAGTGTGGTGACCACGTGGCGGCGAGCGGTATGGGTGCTGAGTCCCAACAGGAGCGGGAGAACCACCCTCCTGGTGATGGCGCTCTGCCAACTCAGCACGCAACTCCGCAATCTCCGTTCGAGCCCTGCTCAGCTCGTCCAGAGAGTGATCCAGCTCAGTGTTAAGCACTGCGACTAGGTTGACTGTGCTGCTCAACCTAGGGTTAGCCTCACCAACAGGTGAGACAACCACACTCTCTGTGCTGCCAGTAGGGCGGCGGGGGTAGTACCGAAGGTTAAGACCGTCGGCCACGCCACCGAACAAAGAACAGTACTGGGAGAGTGCACGTCGTGCTGCATCCTGCATAGCCGCCTCTGCAGTGTCCCTCTCGGAGATGGAATAGTGCTCCGAAACGGCCTCCGCACCCCGGAGGTCATCCTCCGGACGGCGAACTAGGCAGGTAGCCTCCCAGCGGCCCGGGTACCTCCCGCGACTGTGCTGGTAGACTACACAACGATACTCGATCGACCAGGTGTGCCGGTCAAAAGCCTGGCGCAGCAAGGTGTCGAGTGCGTCGTGGAAGTGACAACCGCGAGCGGCGTCACGGGTGATGGGTCGGGCGACCCATCCTTCCGCCTCCTGCGGCTCAGAAGACTCCATGCTGTGGTCTGAGTCGTCGTCGTCGGGGTCTCCTCCAAGACCTCCTCCAGTAGCTCCTCCAACAGCCGGGGCGTCCCGCGGTGGTGCAGGGGGCGCCTCCAGCTGGGCAACAGAGGAACGGGGCCTCACGGACTCCACCTCTTGCTGAGATGGGGAGGAAGAGCCCTGCTGCTCTCTGTGCTGGCGCCGGCGTTCCTGCTCCTCACGCAGGCGGTGGTGCAGTCTCTCCAGGTGACTCGACTGACCGGACACGGTGCGGTGCAGAGGACGCTCCGCAAGTCGAGACGGCAGGAAAGGAATCACCGACTTACGTGCAGTGTGTCTAAGACGAGCCATCTACAAAAGACACCGTAAGCATAAGAGTAAGAGCAGAACTAATATGACAAGTGAATAAACCATAGACAGAATAAGATAAAAATTTTAACAAGGTATAATATAGTATATATATATATATATGTAGTAAAACATAGGGTTGGTCGAGGTGACCGACTTTTGAAGTAACATCAGAGGTCAAGGTGAGGGGGAAGGTCAATAGTCCTTAGTACGACCAGTGCTACTCTAGGTCAGCGGTCCTACAGTCAGCACGGCTTTGATACCACTTATGTCACACCCGGTTTTGGAAGGTAAACCGAATGCGAACCATGTACGTGCCAGGATCAGAACTCATGTACACAGCGATTACATAAATGAACATCAATGCACATTGCTCGAATAATAACTTAAAGGAGTATTAACTTATTACATCACAGAGTCATAGACGTCCACATAGTCAATGTCTTAACAGGTAAATCAAAGTGCTAAGCGAAACGCAGTAAAGATAAGGCCTTCACAGGCAGCTGACTGGGGGTTGCCGCCAACCCACACCTAGAATTCGTCGTAGTCTTGGAACTCCTGGAAGTCTCCTTCCACGGCTTCGCCTTCTCCTGAGCAGTGGTTACAATGCGGACAACCTGGTGTTTTGTGGTAAAGCAAGGATGAGTACACATCAACGTACTCAGCAAATGTCCCGTTTGGCTGAAGTGGACTAGCTTTATGTGGGGTTAGGCTCAAGCAGTTGCTTTTAGTTGGTCAGGTATTTATCATTAGTAGAAGCCAGATTTTAGCATTAACCAACCCATGAACCATTTCCTCATCGAGGAACAACATCATCATATTCGAACCAAAACCATAACATAATCCTTGTATCTCGAACCATCTGTATCTCTAATCAAAGAGGATCCCAAGGCTGCTCTTAACCGTGAGCACGGCTGATATATCAGTTTCACTACCCTCTACAGAGGTCGCACACTTTACCCATGAGTCATGATTCCCTTTCTGCCCGGGGAGAGCTAATCCCCATTGACCACTACCTAGGTGGTCCAGCAGGGTATCACTACGTAGCTGTTACAAAGATTCCCTAGAGATCATAGCCGCCCGTTAGGTTTCTCCAGTTTGATAAACACAGTACCCCTCCCCGCAGGAGGGTGACTAACAAAAGCAAATCGAAAGAACCTCGGCACCCAGCCTCGGCAGAGCAAGCACTGTGCCTGGACCCCATTGACGGCACGACGGCGAAGCAACTACACCTCTAGTTCCTCTAATTAATTAGCTAAGGGCACCCCATTTTACCCTCATGGTTGCACTGTTATCCCGGGTGGTCTCTCAACGAACAGGTCCTTACGGAGAGGTACTCGGGAAACAGCCCGAGTCCCCTTAAATGCCTCAAGTATATCATCATATCCAGAATGGAAACCATAGTATCATCATTGTATCTCATCATGTTCATTGATTAAAGTAAAGCGCTAGCATGAAGCTAACCATAGTAACCCAAAAGGTAAATCAAGGACAAGGTAAATAGAAAGCTAGTAAATCCTTAGGTTGTTCATAGTATGCGGGACAGTGAATTATAAAGTAAATGGGATATAATGGGTCAGAGGACACTTGCCTTCACCAAACTGCTGATCAGGGACTTCCTCTGCAACTTCCTCGGGAAACACAGACTGCTCGTTGTCTACGTAAAGTAATCATTCACACTATGCACTTGGGAAATAACAAACAAAAACAATATACCAAACATATGCAGCAGAGAGATCACAAGTTCATAATAAAAAAGGATTGGTACTCTATTATTCCCTAGGTCTAGGGTGGAGGACTATACAAAGTGAGTCATTATCCACTAATCAGGTTTAAGTCAGTGGTGGGATTAAATCATTATCTGGTTTTAAGTTCCTAAACTTAGGTGTTTAAGTCCATAAACTTAAGTGCTCCAACTTTTATTAAAGTCTACTATCTTTTATTTACCTCAAATAAGGTTCCAATAACCTTAATCCTATCCTGATGATTAACCATTAATTGGGACATGGAAACAGCAGGGAAACATTGCATAAACAGATAGATAATAATATTATGAACATTTTGCAATTTGAAGCACCTAATTTGGAGTTCATATGGCAAAGTTATGAATTTTACAAGTTTAGGGGTTAAAAATATACCCTAAGGACCTATTTTGAATTAAATAAAAGGTCCGAGGACCTAACTGCGAGAAACCAGGGACGGCGGGTTCAATTTCCAGAAAACAGAGGGGTTCTTTAAGAAAACGCGCGGGCGAAGGGGTATCGGGCTCTCACAGTCGTTGGATCTCAAACGGACGGCCAAGATTAGATCCTGCGGGCGGGCGCGCGGGCGCGCGGCAGCCTGGGCGGCTGACAGGCGGGGCCGGGCGGGCAGCGCGGGCGCGGCGGCTGACAGGCGGGGCCAGCGGGCAGCGCGGGCGCGGGCGACTGGCAGGCGGGGCCGGGCGGGCAGAGCGAGCGCGGGCGCGGCGACTGACAGGCGGGGCCCAGTTGGCAGGGAGGCGGGGCGCGGGGGAAACGGCTCTGGGCCATCGGATCTCAGGCGAACGGCTGAGGTTAGGTTTGGGCTATTTGAAACAGGGTCGTCCGATCTAGGATGGACGGTGGAGATGGGGCGGCTGGCTTCTGTCTTCTTCTCCGGCTAGCAGAGGCGACGGCGCCCGTCCCGCGGCGGAGAACTCGCCGGAGACGAGGGGCGCGGGGGCCCTGCGGGTCCCCGGGGCGACCTGAGTGGCCGGGAAGGCTGGGGAGGGCGCGGGGAACCTTTTGGTGGGGTCTGGGTCGGGGCAGGGGCACCGGAGGGGGGCGGTCTACGGCAAAGCGGCTCGGCGGCGGCGTTGAACAACTCCGGCGAGGAATTAAGCGCAGCAGAGAGCAAAACAAAGGTCAATAGGGCCGGGAGAGGTTCTTTACCTCAAGGCGGGCTCCGGGGACTCCTCGGTGGCGGCGATGACGCGACGGCGCCCCGGGGCAACGGTGGCGGCTGCACGGAGGACGGCGGGTGAGCGCGGGCAGAGAGAAATAGGGAGGGGAAGGGGAAATTGGAGCGCGTTCCGGGTTGCGGACGTCGGGGCGAAGCTCACCGTGGCAATGGACACGGCGGAGCTCCAACGGCGGCCGGAAAACGAGCTCGGAACGGCGGGGTTTACGGCAGCGGCGCTCTGGCGTGCGCGCAGCGAGGGAGAGGTGGAAGAGAGAGGCCTGTTGGTGCGCAAATGAGGGAGGGGGAGAGGGCAAGTGGGGTTCGGGGCTCAAGTGGCCAAGGGCGAGGTGGGGCGAGCCCCACGCGCGACGTGGGCGCGGAGAAGGCGGGCGCGCGCAGCTCGGGCGGCGGTTACGCGAGGACGAGAGAGCTGACAGCTCGGGCCCGCGGCGCAGAGAGAGAGGAGAGAGCGAGTGCGGGCGCGAGGAAAGCGGGGCTGACGGGCCGGGCCCGCGGACAGAGAGAGATAGAGGCGGGCGCGGGCGCGGGGAACGGTTGCCTGACGGGCGGGGCCCGCGGCGCAGAGAGAGAGGAAGGCGGGCGCGGAGACGGCGGCCGCGTCGACAGGCCGGGCCCACGGCGCAGAGAGAGAAGAGGGGAGGAGGGCGCGCTCGCGGGATGGGCCTGATGGGCCGAAAGGCCGAGGGGGGCGGGGGTGTGGGCCTTTTCCCTTTTCTTTTTATTCTGGAATTTGCTTTCTCTTTTCTTTTTATTTTCTCCATTTGATTCAAATTCAAATAAGCCACAAATTCAAATTAGACCTTTTGAGAATTATGCACCAAACAAAAGTGAAATCCAGGGTTCAACATGATGCAACAATTCACACTCCCTTGGAGTTTGAGCTAATAGACTGTAATTATAAATAAAATAATCACTTTTCTCCTATAGAAATGAGAAAGAGAAGATTGGGGAAGGATGAGAAAAGGGAAGTAACACCTGAATTTGTGAATATGAGCAAAGAAATTTTATACCCCCAAATTCAGGGTGTTACACGTGCTCTGTGACGACGGCGGCTCTCAGCCCCCTTACGGAAGCAAGAGGACGTCAGCAAGGACTCAACCGCTCCGACAGCTGTCCCTCCGCCAAGCTCCATCGCTCCTTCGACGGCCACGACATCACACCAGCTGGGTGCCAAGATCTCTCCGGCTGCCACAACGGCATGTACCTAGGGCGCTAGCTCACCTCCGCTAGACACGTAGCACCCTGCTACACCCCCCATTGTACACCTGGATCCTCTCCTTACGCCTATAAAAGGGAGGACCAGGGCCCTCTTAGAGAAGGTTGGTCGCGCGGGGACGAGGACGAGAACAGGCGCTCGCTTGGAGCCGCTCGCTCCCTCTCCCGCGTGGACGCTTGTAACCCCCTACTACAAGCGCACCCGACCTGGGCGCGGGACGAACACGAGGGCCGCGGGATTCCCACCTCTCTCACGCCGGTCTCCGGCCGCCTCGCTCTCCCCCCTTCGCGCTCGCCCTCGCGCTCGACCCATCTAGGCTGGGGCACGCGGCGACATTCACTCGTCGGCCTAGGGACCCCCCGGTCTCGGAACGCCGACAGTTAGCGCGCCAGGTAGGGGACTGCTGCGTGTTGACGAACAGCTTCCCGTCAAGCTCCAGATGGGCAGTCTCCAGCAACCTCTCCAACCCAGGACGGTGCTCCGTTTCGGGAGTCTTGAGTTCATATCCCTCGACGGCAGCTACGACATGATACTCCTTCCACCGCCGTGCGGCAACAACTGTGGCGGCCGACAACCCGCCTGCCGGCGGCGGAATCGGTGACGTCTTCCCCGCATGGTGGAAGAGCAACCTTCGAGCTCACCCTGTCCTCTCCCCCGCCGACGGAGGAGGAGGCGGGGCAACCAAGGCCAAGCAGGAGGCAGCGCCTCGTCGGCTGTCGAGCGAGTCGACGGTCCCGGCACCCCAACGGGGGGTGCACCGGGCGTCGACCTCGCGTTTGAGACGAAGGCGAGCGCCGTCTCCCCGCGACACGCCAATCCCGAGCAAGTGGACGACGCCAGCACGCTCGCGAAAAGCTTGCTGGACGTCACCCTTGTACCTGAGACGACGGCGCAGTCAGTCCCCGACGCGACCTTATCGCTGCCCGTCGACCAAAAGGTACCGATCGATTCCCATCCCGCGTCTTTCAGTTTCAGCCTCAACCCGTCTAGCGACTTCGCTTTGGCGGGCACTCTCGTAGAGGCAAATCCAGACCCTCTGGGGTTTCGTGTGCGGTCACCTTGGGACCGGCTGACGGACGTCTCGACCTACAGGCCCTCTGGGTCCGAGGAAGACGACGAACCCAGCATCTGTTGGGATTTCTCTGGACTTGGCAACCCTAGTGCCATGCGGGACTTCATGACCGCATGCGACTACTGCCTTTCCGACTGTTCCGACGGTAGCCGTAGCCTCGGCGACGAGGACCGCGGCCCAAGTCGCGAATGCTTCCACGTCGATCTAGGGGGTCCCCCCGAAGGCAACCATCTCGGCATGCCGGAGGACGGTGACCTCCCTAGGCCGGTGCCTCGCGTTGACATCCCACGGGAGCTAGTTGTGGTCCCCGTTCAGGCGGGGGGTCATGACCCACAGCTCGAGCAAATCCGCGGGGTGCAGGCCAGGCTCGACGAGGGAGCAGGAGCGTTGGAGCCGATCCGTCGGGACGTCGGGCAGGCATGGGCGGGCCAACCTCCGGCCGGAGAAATACGTCATCTACCCCAGGGCTTCTAGCACTGCATCGCCGACGACGTCAGGCTCAGGCCACCACCCGCATCCAGTGGGGTCGGCCAGAACCTGGCGGCAGCAGCAATGCTTCTTCGCGCGATGCCAGAGCCATCAACCACCGAGGGGCGGCGAATCCAGGGAGAGCTCAAGGATCTCCTGGAAGGCGCCGCGGTCCGACGGGCCGAGAGCTCTGCCTCCCGAAGGCAGGGGTTCCCCTCGGAACCTCATGCTGCGACTTCCTGATTCATGCGGGAAGCCTCGGTCTACACCGGGCGCACGCGCAACACCGCGCCTGCGGCCCCGGGTCGCCTCGGCAACGAGCACCACCACCGCGACCGACGGGCCCACCTCGACGAGAGGGTGCGCCGAGGCTACCACCCCAGGCGTGGGGGACGCTACGACAGCGGGGAGGATCGGAGTCCCTCGCCCGAACCATCCGGTCCGCAAGCCTTCAGCCGAGCCATCCGACGGGCGCCATTCCCGACCCGGTTCCGACCCTCGGCTACTATCACAAAGTACTCGGGGGAGACGAGACCGGAACTGTGGCTTGCGGACTACCGTCTGGCCTGCCAACTGGGTGGAACGGACGATGACAACCTCATCATCCGCAACCTCCCCCTGTTCCTCTCTGACTCCGCTCGCGCCTGGTTGGAGCACCTGCCTCCGGGGCAGATCTCCAACTGGGACGACCTAGTCCAAGCTTTCGCCGGCAATTTCCAGGGCACGTATGTGCGCCCCGGGAATTCCTGGGACCTCCGAAGCTGCCGACAGCAGCCGGGAGAGTCTCTCCGAGACTACATCCGGCGATTCTCGAAGCAGCGCACCGAGCTGCCCAACATCACCGACTCGGATGTCATCGGCGCGTTCCTCGCTGGCACCACCTGCCGCGACCTGGTGAGCAAGCTGGGCCGCAAGACCCCCACCAGGGCGAGCGAGCTGATGGATGTGACGGAACCTCCCAAGTAATCAGGCCCACCTACAGTTGTCCTCGTCTAACAGACATCAGACACCCTGTAGATGTTCCTAAGTTACTTGACAAGCTCGGTATCTTTCCTTACCTCACCAGGAACGTTTCACCCGTCTTGCAGACATTACAGATCATCGGAGATAAAGATGTGCGGAAGCGATTTACATAATCTTACATTTATTTCCAAAGTAAGCTCAAGTTAAGTTATTACAGACCAGTTCTAAAAGTGAGTGCATAAAAGTAATAATTATACAAACCAGGGAGACACAAACCTCTCCCGAAAGACTATAAACAAAAGATTCTAGATGGAGGACCGAGTCCTCCCGCCTTTCAGTCCTGTTTCTCTTCGT
The DNA here is from genome assembly GCA_029449295.1 of Zea luxurians. Classification (NCBI taxonomy): domain Eukaryota; kingdom Viridiplantae; phylum Streptophyta; class Magnoliopsida; order Poales; family Poaceae; genus Zea; species Zea luxurians. The sequence continues at coordinate 104,750,645 of JAOPSE010000002.1, forward strand.
TGGGAACCACCTTAGCACAGAAGCAGCAGAAGTCTGCTACTTCCCCACCTAAAAACAACAAAGGGATAAACCCTGAGTATGGAATTACTCAGCAAGTCTTACCCGACTAAGGAAAAGACTCTCAAGGGTATGCTGGATAACTAGGAGTCAAGGGGAGGCTTTAGCAAAAATCAACTTATATTTTCGCAGAAGTTGCTTACTAAAGTGAGTCCTTACTTTCAATCTTTTAACGCCATATTAAGTATTAATAGACTCCATTTGCATCTAGTCTAATTTCGCATTACATCAAGACAACAACATTTTTATCCATCATTTTCACATCTTGACTCTAGGTTGCAGGGAAGTGACCAAGTCTTCATAACCGCGAAGGTACGGCGATCCGAATCGATTATACTCAGCTGAGGATCTCCAATCACACGACATATGTAGCACTTAACCCTTGCATATGTCAACCCGCCACCGGGGTTCTTAAGACCGGATCAGGTTCACGCAAACCGAGAGCACAGATACACCACCGTCCAGCCTCTTGCCACGGAGGGTACACGCTACTCTCGCCACCGCTCCACTCCCATTTCGTGTTATCTTATTCCGGCCTTAGTCTGCCCGAGGCAAGGCTTACCCATGACGAGGCATGTGACCAGTTAAAGGGTCCTCGGTCAGCACGCCTACATACGCGTTAATCCTTAACCAACCTGGGTAGAACATCACCTGTTCCTACCCCCAAGTCTCAATTTGAGTATTTCCATCCTTAGGATTGTGTCTGTTCCTTAGGAGGAAAGAGTATCTCAGGGAACTTTGCAGTAAGATCCCACTATTGCTCCAAATGAAAATATTCTTGTGGGTAGAAGTCATCCTCTCCATGGTTAAATTGAGGACAACCTCTATCCACAAGATCTAAGCAAGGCTAAGCATTTTTGTAAATCATACTTTTGATACTTCACAGAAGTATCTAAACAGGTATGGATATCAAGGAAAGCAGTGCATCAAAGGGTTTCAGGTAACTCCTATAAACCTAATGCACATTTCACTAGACTTAAAGTGTGTGAAAAGTATTTAAAAACATCAAGGGAGGTGGCAAATGCACCGGGGCTTGCCTTTGTTATCAGAGGTGTCTGGCTCGGATCCACAGATATCAAAATAAAAGCAGTTATCCGCCTGAGGATCAGAGGTGGGTGGTATCCCTTCTTCAAAAACTTCTTCTTCTTCTTCTTGCTCTAATATAATCATATACATGCATAAGAATGGATGTCATGGAATGCTCATGAGGATGCAAAGGTAGCATAAACTTATTAGTTATGTCTTGAATACAACTTTCCTTCACGGAGTTCTGGGAACTTAGGGTTTCCGGAGTCAGTAAAGGAGTTCATGGAGCAGGGGGGGTGGTTTTGGGTTTAGTGATCAAACAAGGTCCAAATCAAACCAAACTCTACCCATGGCTTCTAAATAATGTGATAAGCTCACATAAAAAGTTTGGGAAATTTTGGACTTATTATTTATTCTCTAAAAATCCAGAATCAATAGTTTAGGCTATTTTAAATATCCTAAAATTCCCTGTTCAAACTAAAAATCATAAAACTATTTTTATTAAATACTATGGAAAATAACAAGCCTAGGAAAATTGGTCTCATAATTTTAGGATTTTTCTACAGTTTTCTACAAATTTCCAAAGCTTCACTGAAAAAGAAAAAGAAAAAACATTAAACAGCTCTGGGCCGAATCTAGCCCAACAAGCCTAGGCCCAGGGAGAACAGCGCTCGCGCCCGCGCGCGCGCGTCCGCGCCCAGGCAGTTTTGCAGAAAAGGCCTCGCGTTTCTGGCTAAACAGAAATCGGTCCTTTCACTATTGTTTCGAGTCACTGACGATTTGCAGAAACGCCCTCCAGGTTCTATTTCTTCCCCGCGATACCCCCTGGTCACAGAACGCTCCCGTTCATCCCTGCCGATGATTCGTACTGGCCATGATCGGCGATGATCGCCTTGTCTAGCTACAGGGGAGGCATAACCGACCCAAGGTTACCCTAGAACATGCTCTAATCGGACTAATTTGGGCCAGGATGTGCCTGACCACGGTGACCGCGGATACAGAACTCGGATCGAGGTGTTCCGGTTGATTAGGTGAAGTCAAGCTTCAAGGGCTGGGCAGGTAACGATCACAAGTATATGTGGGTGCTGAAACACGAACAACGAGGGCGAGGACGGACCTGGAATCCTCTGACCGCGAGCAGGTGTTCTTGCGGGGTGTTCAACTCGATTTGGGGGAAGTCCCAAATTCGCGTTCTCAGGTGAACGATTGAGGACGATATTCGGTGGCTGGGTGGGTAATTAAGCTACGCAGCTAGGGGAGGGCTCAATTTATAAGCGGCTTAGACGGTGGCCGTGAATTTTGCGAAGGACACGCGGCGGCCGGAGGGAAGGAAGAACACTGGCGCAAGTAAATTCGTGGCAACCGGTGTGGCATCCTCCCCGGCGACGATGGGACAGCATTAAGGTGTCACGGTGGTGCGGTGGAAAGGCTACGCCACGCGGCACATGGCCGGGAGGCGGCGGTCACCGGCGAGGTAATCCGCGCAAGCCGCAAAGCAGTAGAGGAAGACGACGGTGAGTCACCGGAGTGACGTCCAGCGCATGGGCGGTGAAGATCTTTTGATGCCGCGAAGTTATCCACACTCCCGAGCGCGAATCGTGACGCCGGCGACGTGAATCGCGGCGGAAAGCCACCGGCGGTGGTTTGCTGGCGATCTTATCAGTTCAGGGTACTGTACCATCAGAACACCGGTTCAGAGTGACTGACAGTCCATCTTAGAGTCCAATTTTCTCAAATTTTTGTGTGAAAGCTATGCCAACTCTCTGTAGTAAAGTTTTAGAGCTACAAACCAGCTACAATCCAACTATAGGACTTGAACACATTTGAGCACAGGATCCAAATCAAAATCAAGCTCAAAGTTCACCTCATAGCACTGCAACTCTGAAATTCAGCTCCAAACAGTCTGACAGCCCGTTGTGGACTGGGTTTTTCTCCAAATTTCTCATAACAACTATGCTTGCACCCTTTAGCAAAGTTGTTCTCCTATTATTGGTCTTCAACTTTGATGTGGTGACCTAGGGCAAAAACCCTATACTTTGCAAGTTACAAGGCCCCAAAGTTGAGCCCATGCACTGATTTTTCAGACTTAGAGATAAACTCATGTGAGGTCCATTTTGCATTTAGGTCCAAAATTTAGGGTTTGGCTTGCAAAATCACATGTTTGTGAATCAAAGGACTTAAAATACTTATTTGGCTTGGTTTTTTTGCTTTTTAGCCCAAAAGTGGACTAATTTTGCACTTAGGTCCCTAGGGTTTAGTTTTAGGGTTTCCCAGGGTTCCAATTAGGGTTTCTAGTATTCCAGGGGTGTAAATGTGATTCAACTTAGTGTTTGGGGATATTTTATGACTTTTCTCACAAGCCCTAAAGTTTTTCTCAACTTAGGTTAAGTTTTACCCCTTTAACCACTGTTTAGGGTTAAGTCCTTAAACCAGGGTCCTATTTGTAAAACAGTAAAACAATACAACTTGTTTGAAATTTTTGCCTAGTGAATGCACTCTAGGTGTGTCAAACATATGCAATGCCCATGCTCATGATGCCATGCTCAAGTTTTAGTTATAGTAACACCAGGGGTGTTACATCCTTCCCCCCATAAAAGAATCTCGTCCCGAGATTTAAAGTCCTAGGGTGAGTAATGGAAAAGGAAATGTGTCATGTTTTTATTTCCTTATTTCTGGTACAAGGCAGGGGTGGTGTGGGGGTTCATTCCTTTATTACACAGCTATACAAACTTTACAATTTACAAGAGGCTAGAAAGCCTGGGAAATTCTTATCTAAGAAGTCTTGGGTTTCCCATGTAGCCTCATCTTCCGAATGCTGGTTCCACTGTATTTTATAAAACTTGAGAGTCTTTCTCCGGGTAACCCTGTCCTTTTGATCCAGAACTCGAATGGGATGTTCCGAGTATGTCAAATCTGGTTCCAGGACAACATCAGTCACTTCAACGGTTCGATCGGGAACCCGAAGACATTTCTTCAATTGTGACACATGGAACACATTATGCACAGCAGACAATGTTTCGGGGAGTTGAAGTCGGTATGCCACTGGTCCATATTGCTCAAGTACCAGGAATGGACCAATGTATCTGGGTGCAAGTTTGCCTTTAACCCCAAAACGCGATACACCCTTCATTGGTGAAACTTTCAAGTAGACATAGTCGTCTACCCGAAAACATAAGGGTTGTCGTCGTCGGTCTGCATAACTCTTTTGTCGAGTCTGAGCTTTCTTCATATTATGAATAATTTTCTGAACCTTTTCTTCGACCTCTTTCACCATATCAGGCCTGAAGAAGTATCTTTCTCCAGGTTCAGACCAATTTAACGGAGTTCGACACCGTCGCCCGTATAAAGCTTCAAAAGGTGCCATCTTGATACTCTCCTGATAACTGTTATTGTATGAAAACTCCGCTAAGGGCAAACACTCATCCCATTTTTGCGAGAAATCCAGGACACATGCCCGCAGCATATCTTCAAGTATTTGGTTCACTCTCTCAGTTTGTCCACTGGTTTGAGGATGATAGGCCGAACTGTGGATCAATTTGGTACCCAAGGATTTATGAAGTTCTTCCCAGAACTTGGATACGAATTGAGGTCCACGATCCGACACTATGGTTTTTGGAACACCATGCAAACTGACAATACGGCTGATATACAATGCTGCATAAGTGGCTACAGTATATTTGGCCCTGACGGGTAAGAAATGGGCAATTTTTGTGAGTCGATCAACGATAACCCAAATAGAATCGTACCCCTTGGCCGTCCTGGGCAGTCCCACAATAAAGTCCATGCTGATGTCTTCCCATTTCCATGTTGGTATTGGTAATGACTGCAATGGACCAGCAGTTTTCATGTGTATGGCTTTGACACGTCTACAAATGTCACACTTAGCCACATAGCGTGCAATTTCAATCTTCATCTTCGTCCACCAGTAGTGTTGTTTCAGATCATGATACATCTTAGTGCTTCCCGGATGAATGGAATAGCGACTAAGATGCGCTTCATCTAAGATTTGCTGGCGGAGTTCTTCATTCTTCGGCACTACTATGCGGTTATTAAACCATAACACACCTTGATCATCTTCTTTGAAACATTGGGCTGTTCCAGCCCTGATCTTCTCTCGTATGTGCTTCATGCCCAGATTATCCTTTTGAGCATCAATTATCCTTTGCAAAATGGTTGACTCAAGCTTTAGTTGATTCAGAGTCCCTTGCTGGATTATCCCCAGGTTTAACCTTTCCATTTCTTGACACAAAGTGTTTTCGGAGGTCTTTACCATAAGACAGTGGCAGGAAGTCTTGCGACTCAATGCATCTGCCACCACATTGGCCTTGCCTGGGTGATAATGGATTTCCAGTTCATAATCTTTAATGAGCTCAAGCCATCGTCTTTGTCTCATGTTTAACTCTGACTGGGTAAATATATACTTCAAACTCTTATGATCTGTATATATGTGGCAGATGTTTCCCAGCAGATAGTGACGCCATATTTTCAGGGCATGAACCACAGCAGCTAGCTCGAGATCATGTGTTGGATAGTGCTCCTCATGTCGGCGTAACTGCCTTGAGGCATACGCAATTACTCGGCCTTCTTGCATTAGCACACAGTCGAGTCCACTGCCTGACGCATCACAGTATACATCAAAAGGTTTGGTGATGTCCGGTTGAGCCAATACCGGAGCAGTGGTCAATAGTGTCTTCAGTTGCTCAAAAGCTTCATTACATTTAGAAGTCCAATTGAACTTAGTATCATTCTTCAATAAACTTGTGATTGGCTTCACAAGCTTAGAAAAATCAGGTATGAATCTGCGATAATATCCTGCGAGTCCAAGAAAACTCCGGACTTGGTGAACAGTCGTTGGAGGTTTCCATTCTAGAATATCCTTGACCTTGCTAGGATCTACCGCAATTCCTTTGGCTGATAACACGTGCCCCAGAAATTGAATTTCCTCCAGCCAGAACGCGCACTTGCTGAACTTGGCATACAGCTGATGTTCCCTCAGGCGCGTCAATACAATCCATAAGTGCTGAGCATGCTCCTCTTCATTTTTAGAATATATCAAAATATCATCGATGAAGACCACCACGAACTTGTCTAACTCGGGCATGAACACCGAGTTCATCAAATAGGTGAAATGGGCAGGAGCATTTGTGAGCCCGAAAGACATTACTAAATATTCGAACAATCCATACCGCGTAGTGAATGCGGTCTTTGGTATATCCTCGGGCCGAATACGGATTTGATGATAGCCCGACCTGAGATCAATTTTGGAAAACACCCTCGCCCCAGTCAGTTGATCAAATAAGATGTCGATCCTTGGAAGCGGGTACTTATTCTTAATGGTGACCTCATTTAGGGGCCGATAGTCCACGCACATGCGCAAGGTTTGATCCTTCTTCTTCACAAAGATGGCGGGACAACCCCACGGGGACGAGCTTGGCCGGATAAATCCTTTATTCAGCAGATCTTGTAATTGAATCTTCAATTCTGCTAATTCATTAGGGGGCATACGGTACGATCTTCGGGAGATGGGAGCCGTACCGGGCTTTAGCTCAATTACAAATTCTACATCTCTTTCAGGGGGCAGTCCAGGCAAATCTTCCGGAAATACATCTGGAAACTCACATACTACCGAAATGTTCTTGATCTCCGGTACAATGGCTTCAAAGACTCTACCAGAAGCTTTGGCTGGATTGGTTTTGGGGAGAGACAGGAGAATTTCTTCTTGATTATAACTCAACCTGACGGTTCTGAGTTCAGTGTTGAGAATTGCCTTGTGTTGAGTTAACCAATTCATCCCCAAAATTACATCTATATCCTGGCCTTTTAGAACAATCATGTTAGCAGGAAAGTTCCGTCCGGCCATAGTTACTGGCACTCCATAGGCCACTTCTTTGGTAAAAATGTGTCCCCCAGGTGAATGAATTTTAAAACCCTCTTTTGATTCATGACATGTAATGTGATGTTGCTCCACAAATGTCTTGCTAATAAAGGTATGCGAAGCACCAGAATCAAAAAGAATTATTGCAGGGTGACTGGCCATAGGGAACGTACCCATCATCACCGGCTCTCCTTCCGGTGTCGTAGCCACTTGCGTATAATATACTCGCCCCGTTTTCTTGGTATTCTTGCCCGAAGTACTTCCCTTGCCTGGAGCTGAATTTCCCGATCCTTGCTGATTATTGGCCTGATTTTGCCGAGGATAGGGGCAATCTTTAATAAAGTGCCCAGATTTGCCACAGTTAAAACATCCAGTTGAAGAACTTGGCAGTGCAGGGAATCGAGTGCCTGGGGCACCCGGCTGACTTTGGACAGTGGGAGCTTTGTTGGGACGAATAATTATGGGCTGTTTGAAAGGGAAAGATGGTGCACTTGAACGGTTCTGGTTAGAGGATCGGAGAATAAACCGTTGCCTCTTTACCGGGCCCTGATTAGGCCGATCACCACTGAATCCCTTACTTTTCCCAGAATTTGCATATTTGGCCTCCACAGATAAGGCTGTGCTGACAGCCTTTCCATAAGTAAGATCAATACATGCAGCCATTTTCCGCTGCATCCGGTCGTTCAGACCTCTCATAAAACAATTCTTCTTTTTCAAATCTGTATTCACCTGATCAATTGCGTACTGGGACAGGTGATTGAACTTGTTGAGGTACTGGTTCACAGTATCTCCCCCTTGTTTCAACTTCATGAACTCTTCTTGCTTCATGTGCAGCACTCCCTCAGGAATATAATGCTCGCGGAATGCTGCTTTGAACTCGTTCCACGTAATTTGATGATTATCCGGTTGGATGGCCACAAAATTCCCCCACCAAGTACTGGCAGGGCCTCGAAGTTGCTGTGCTGCAAATAATGGCTTCTGGGTTTCTGAGCAGCGAAGAAGGCCAAATTTCTGTTCTATGACCCGTATCCATTCGTCGGCTTCGAGCGGGTCTTCTGCTTTAATGAAGAGAGGCGGACGAGTCTCAGAGAAATCCAGATAAGTGGTCTCGCGGGGACCCTGTTGAAATCCTCTTCCTGCTTGTTGCTGAAGCTATTGCTGACCCGCCATCTCCCTTAGGAAGCGGGTATTGTCGGCTGTAGCATTTACCAAGGCAGCGATTGCCTCGGCAAGCGTGGGTGGAACGGGAGGTGGATTCGGGGGTAGCATCCCGACCCCCGGATGTTCCAGCTGCATCCTGTCCACGAGTCCGGGTCGGCATCTGAGGCAAAAACATTTGAATAAACATAGTGTGCCAAAGAAAACCTTCCGTTTTACATTACTGTAAAGAGTAATGGTACAGACTCGACATTACACAACAGGATACATTACCCATTTTACAAAAGTTTAACCTATTATACAACCGTACACCCTACAATACACTACTCTAATATAACAGTACACCCTACAATACACTACTCTACTCTTATTACACCACTAGTCCTGTTTTCCATTGCTTTTGGCGGCTTCATCATCGGGTGTGGGAGTCCAGACGTCAACCAACCTCAAAGAAGGAGGGGATTCATACAGGTCTAATTCCCCACCCAACGCGCGTCCCGCGACGTGAGAAGGTCCAGCTTCTGCCTCAGCAGAGGGTGTAGGCTCACTAGGGTGTAGTTGCGAATAGAGCACATGGACTTCTTCATGCAATGAATTGCAGTAAACCTGCAAGTCATCGACAGCGGAGCTGAGTTCTTTCACTCGGGCCTGAGCCCTTGCCTCCTTGGCCCATGCCAATGAACGAGATTGAACAGCCCAATCGAGTGCCAAATCCCGATCGGCCAGCTGGTCTTGTAGATGGCGAACGTCTCTTCGTAACTCATTTATACGGTCACCATCTCCAATCCATATAGATGTCCTGCGGCGGAGTTCCAATTGGAGCCTACTTACTTCTGCTTCCAGATCCCCTATAGGATCATTGCTCCCGCTACTACTATCTACATCTCGCGGAGCAAGTTGATGTCGAGGCACTCCAATCGGTCCAGTCGACTTACGCGCGGTCTTCCTTGTGCGCGGCGGCATTTTCTGAGGGGGAAATTTATTAATATAATTCTTAGCATGATGCATGAGTAAGTACAGAATCAACCTTGGTTGATTAACCTTCTATACATTGCACTCTTCCTATCTGGTCTTTAAGATAAACTCTTCAGAGTACTTAGGTAAGAAGAGAAAAGAATCTTTAGATAAGACTTTTGAAAATCTTTTTGAAGATGTCCCGGAATATCTGCGAAGAAGGGCTACGCTCCGATACCAGCTGTGACGGAACCTCCCAAGTAATCAGGCCCACCTACAGTTGTCCTCGTCTAACAGACATCAGACACCCTGTAGATGTTCCTAAGTTACTTGACAAGCTCGGTATCTTTCCTTACCTCACCAGGAACGTTTCACCCGTCTTGCAGACATTACAGATCATCGGAGATAAAGATGTGCGGAAGCGATTTACATAATCTTACATTTATTTCCAAAGTAAGCTCAAGTTAAGTTATTACAGACCAGTTCTAAAAGTGAGTGCATAAAAGTAATAATTATACAAACCAGGGAGACACAAACCTCTCCCGAAAGACTATAAACAAAAGATTCTAGATGGAGGACCGAGTCCTCCCGCCTTTCAGTCCTGTTTCTCTTCGTTGGGAACCACCTTAGCACAGAAGCAGCAGAAGTCTGCTACTTCCCCACCTAAAAACAACAAAGGGATAAACCCTGAGTATGGAATTACTCAGCAAGTCTTACCCGACTAAGGAAAAGACTCTCAAGGGTATGCTGGATAACTAGGAGTCAAGGGGAGGCTTTAGCAAAAATCAACTTATATTTTCGCAGAAGTTGCTTACTAAAGTGAGTCCTTACTTTCAATCTTTTAACACCATATTAAGTATTAATAGACTCCATTTGCATCTAGTCTAATTTCGCATTACATCAAGGCAACAACATTTTTATCCATCATTTTCACATCTTGACTCTAGCTTGCAGGGAAGTGACCAAGTCTTCATAACCGCGAAGGTACGGCGATCCGAATCGATTATACTCAGCTGAGGATCTCCAATCACATGACATATGTAGCACTTAACCCTTGCATATGTCAACCCGTCACCGGGGTTCTTAAGACCGGATCAGGTTCACGCAAACCGAGAGCACAGATACACCACCGTCCAGCCTCTTGCCACGGAGGGTACACGCTACTCTCGCCACCGCTCCACTCCCATTTCGTGTTATCTTATTCCGGCCTTAGTCTGCCCGAGGCAAGGCTTACCCATGACGAGGCATGTGACCAGTTAAAGGGTCCTCGGTCAGCACGCCTACATACGCGTTAATCCTTAACCAACCTGGGTAGAACATCACCTGTTCCTACCCCCAAGTCTCAATTTGAGTATTTCCATCCTTAGGATTGTGTCTGTTCCTTAGGAGGAAAGAGTATCTCAGGGAACTTTGCAGTAAGATCCCACTATTGCTCCAAATGAAAATATTCTTGTGGGTAGAAGTCATCCTCTCCATGGTTAAATTGAGGACAACCTCTATCCACAAGATCTAAGCAAGGCTAAGCATTTTTGTAAATCATACTTTTGATACTTCACAGAAGTATCTAAACAGGTATGGATATCAAGGAAAGCAGTGCATCAAAGGGTTTCAGGTAACTCCTATAAACCTAATGCACATTTCACTAGACTTAAAGTGTGTGAAAAGTATTTAAAAACATCAAGGCAGGTGGCAAATGCACCGGGGCTTGCCTTTGTTATCAGAGGTGTCTGGCTCGGATCCACAGATATCAAAATAAAAGCAGTTATCCGCCTGAGGATCAGAGGTGGGTGGTATCCCTTCTTCAAAAACTTCTTCTTCTTCTTCTTGCTCTAATATAATCATATACATGCATAAGAATGGATGTCATGGAATGCTCATGAGGATGCAAAGGTAGCATAAACTTATTAGTTATGTCTTGAATACAACTTTCCTTCACGGAGTTCCGGGAACTTAGGGTTTCCGGAGTCAGTAAAGGAGTTCATGGAGCAGGGGGGGTGGTTTTGGGTTTAGTGATCAAACAAGATCCAAATCAAACCAAACTCTACCCATGGCTTCTAAATAATGTGATAAGCTCACATAAAAAGTTTGGGAAATTTTGGAATTATTATTTATTCTCTAAAAATCCAGAATCAATAGTTTAGGCTATTTTAAATATCCTAAAATTCCCTGTTCAAACTAAAAATCATAAAACTATTTTTATTAAATACTATGGAAAATAACAAGCCTAGGAAAATTGGTCTCATAATTTTAGGATTTTTCTACAGTTTTCTACAAATTTCCAAAGCTTCACTGAAAAAGAAAAAGAAAAAACATTAAACAGCTCTGGGCCGAATCTAGCCCAACAAGCCCAGGCCCAGGGAGAACAGCGCTCGCGCCCGCGCGCGCGTCCGCGCCCAGGCAGTTTTGCAGAAAAGGCCTCGCGTTTCTGGCTAAACAGAAATCGGTCCTTTCACTATTGTTTCGAGTCACTGACGATTTGCAGAAACGCCCTCCAGGTTCTATTTCTTCCCCGCGATAGCCCCTGGTCACAGAACGCTCCCGTTCATCCCTGCCGATGATTCGTACTGGCCATGATCGGCGATGATCGCCTTGTCTAGCTACAGGGGAGGCATAACCGACCCAAGGTTACCCTAGAACATGCTCTAATCGGACTAATTTGGGCCAGGATGTGCCTGACCACGGTGACCGCGGATACAGAACTCGGATCGAGGTGTTCCGGTTGATTAGGTGAAGTCAAGCTTCAAGGGCTGGGCAGGTAACGATCACAAGTATATGTGGGTGCTGAAACACGAACAACGAGGGCGAGGACGGACCTGGAATCCTCTGACCGCGAGCAGGTGTTCTTGCGGGGTGTTCAACTCGATTTGGGGGAAGTCCCAAATTCGCGTTCTCAGGTGAACGATTGAGGACGATATTCGGTGGCTGGGTGGGTAATTAAGCTACGCAGCTAGGGGAGGGCTCAATTTATAAGCGGCTTAGACGGTGGCCGTGAATTTTGCGAAGGACGCGCGGCGGCCGGAGGGAAGGAAGAACACTGGCGCAAGTAAATTCGTGGCAACCGGTGTGGCATCCTCCCCGGCGACGATGGGACAGCATTAAGGTGTCACGGTGGTGCGGTGGAAAGGCTACGCCACGCGGCACATGGCCGGGAGGCGGCGGTCACCGGCGAGGTAATCCGCGCAAGCCGCAAAGCAGTAGAAGAAGACGACGGTGAGTCACCGGAGTGACGTCCAGCGCATGGGCGGTGAAGATCTTTTGATGCCGCGAAGTTATCCACACTCCCGAGCGCGAATCGTGACGCCGGTGACGTGAATCGCGGCGGAAAGCCACCGGCGGTGGTTTGCTGGCGATCTTATCAGTTCAGGGTACTGTACCATCAGAAACACCGGTTCAGAGTGACTGACAGTCCATCTTAGAGTCCAATTTTCTCAAATTTTTGTGTGAAAGCTATGCCAACTCTCTGTAGTAAAGTTTTAGAGCTACAAACCAGCTACAATCCAACTATAGGACTTGAACACATTTGAGCACAGGATCCAAATCAAAATCAAGCTCAAAGTTCACCTCATAGCACTGCAACTCTGAAATTCAGCTCCAAACAGTCTGACAGCCCGTTTTGGACTGGGGTTTTTCTCCAAATTTCTCATAACAACTATGCTTGCACCCTTTAGCAAAGTTGTTCTCCTATTATTGGTCTTCAACTTTGATGTGGTGACCTAGGGCAAAAACCCTATACTTTGCAAGTTACAAGGCCCCAAAGTTGAGCCCATGCACTGATTTTTCAGACTTAGAGATAAACTCATGTGAGGTCCATTTTGCATTTAGGTCCAAAATTTAGGGTTTGGCTTGCAAAATCACATGTTTGTGAATCAAAGGACTTAAAATACTTATTTGGCTTGGTTTTTTTTGCTTTTTAGCCCAAAAGTGGACTAATTTTGCACTTAGGTCCCTAGGGTTTAGTTTTAGGTTTCCAGGGTTCCAATTAGGGTTTCTAGTATTCCAGGGGTGTAAATGTGATTCAACTTAGTGTTTGGGGATATTTTATGACTTTTCTCACAAGCCCTAAAGTTTTTCTCAACTTAGGTTAAGTTTTACCCCCTTTAACCACTGTTTAGGGTTAAGTCCTTAAACCAGGGTCCTATTTGTAAAACAGTAAAACAATACAACTTGTTTGAAATTTTTGCCTAGTGAATGCACTCTAGGTGTGTCAAACATATGCAATGCCCATGCTCATGATGCCATGCTCAAGTTTTAGTTATAGTAACACCAGGGGTGTTACAATGGACATCGCCACCAAGTTCGCCTCCGGCCAGGAGGCGGTCGAGGCTATCTTCCGAAAGGACAAGCAGCCCCAGGGCCGCCCATCGGAAGGTACTCTCGAGGCATCAACTCAGCGCGGCGCCAAGAAGAAGGGCAAGAAGTCGCAAGCGAAACGCGATGCCGCCGACGCGGACCTTGTCGCCGCCGCCGAGTACAAGAACCCTCGGAAGCCCCCCGGAGGTGCCAACCTCTTCGACAAGATGCTCAAGGAGCCGTGCCCCTATCATCAGGGACCCGTCAAGCACACCCTTGAGGAGTGCGTCATGCTTCGGCGCCACTTCCATAGGGCCGAGCCACCCGCGGAGGGTGGCAAGGCTCGCAACGACGACAAGAAGGAAGATCACCAGGCAGGAGAGTTCCCCGAGGTCCGCGACTGCTTCATGATCTATGGTGGGCAAGCGGCGAACGCCTCGGCTCGGCACCGCAAGCAAGAGCGCCAGGAGGTCTGCTCGGTCAAGGTGGCGGCGCCAGTCTATCTAGACTGGTCCGACAAGCCCATCACCTTCGACCAAGACGATCACCCCGACCATGTGCCGAGCCCGGAGAAATACCCGCTCGTCGTCGACCCCGTCATCGGCGATGTCAGGCTCACCAAGGTCCTCATGGACGGAGGCAGCAGCCTCAACATCATTTACGCCGAGACCCTCGGGCTCCTGCATGTAGATCTGTCCTCTGTCCGGGCAGGCGCTACGCCCTTCCATGGGATCATCCCCGGGAAGCGTGTCCAACCCCTCGGACAGCTCAACCTTCCCGTCTGCTTCGGAACACCCTCCAACTTCCGAAGGGAGACCCTGACGTTCGAGGTGGTCGGGTTCCGAGGAACCTACCACGCGGTACTAGGGAGGCCATGCTACGCGAAGTTGATGGCCGTCCCCAACTACACCTACCTGAAGCTCAAGATGACGGGCCCCCAACGGGGTCATCACCGTCGGCCCTACGTACAAACACGCGTTCGAATGCGACGTGGAGTGCGTGGAGTACGCCGAGGCCCTCACGAGTCTGAGGCCCTCATCGCCGACCTGGAGAGCCTCTCTAAGGAGGTACCAGACGTGAAGCGTCACGCCGGCAACTTTGAGCCAGCGGAGACGGTTAAGTCCGTCCCCCTCGACCCCCAACGGCGACACCTCCAAGCAGATCCGGATCGGCTCCGGGTTCGATCCCCAAATAGGAAGCAGTGCTCGTCGACTTTCTCCGCGCGAACGCCGACGTCTTCGCGTGGAGTCCCTCGGACATGCCTGGCATACCGAGGGATGTCGCCGAGCACTCGCTGGACATCCGAGCGGAGCCCGACCCGTTCAAGCAGCCGCTGCGCCGATTCGACGAGGAGAAGCGCAGAGCCATAGGCGAGGAGATTCACAAGCTAATGGCGGCAGGGTTCATCAAAGAGGTATTCCATCCCGAATGGCTTGCCAACCCTGTGCTTGTGAGAAAGAAAGGGGGGAAATGGCGGATGTGTGTAGACTACACTGGTCTCAACAAAGCATGTCCGAAGGTTCCCTACCCTCTGCCTCGCATCGACCAAATCGTGGATTCCACTGCTGGGTGTGAAACCCTGTCTTTCCTCGATGCCTACTCAGGGTATCATCAAATCAAGATGAAAGAGTCCGACCAGCTCGCGACTTCTTTCATCACACCCTTCGGCATGTACTGCTATGTCACCATGCCGTTCGGTTTGAGGAATGCGGGCGCGACGTACCAACGGTGCATGAACCATGTGTTCGGCGAACACATTGGCCGCACGGTCGAGGCCTACGTCGATGACATCGTAGTCAAGACGAGGAAAGCCTCCGACCTCTTTTCCGACCTTGAAACGACATTCCGATGTCTCAAGGCGAAAGGCGTCAAGCTCAATCCCGAAAAGTGTGTCTTCGGGGTGCCCCGAGGCATGCTCTTGGGGTTCATCGTCTCCGAGCGGGGCATCGAAGCCAACCCGGAAAAGATCGCAGCCATTACCAGCATGGGGCCCATCAAGGACTTGAAAGGCATACAGAGGGTCATGGGATGTCTCGCGGCTCTGAGCCGCTTCATCTCACGCCTCGGCGAAAGAGGTCTACCTCTGTACCGCCTCTTAAGGAAGGCCGAGTGCTTCACTTGGACCCTTGAGGCCGAGGAAGCCCTCGGGAACCTGAAGGCGCTTCTCACAAAGGCGCCTATCTTGGTGCCCCCAGCTGCCGGAGAAGCCCTCCTGGTCTACGTCGCCGCGACCACCCAGGTGGTTAGCGCCGCGATTGTGGTCGAGAGGCAAGAAGAGGGGCATGCATTGCCCGTTCAGAGGCCAGTCTACTTCGTCAGCGAGGTACTGTCCGAAACCAAGATCCGCTACCCACAAGTTCAGAAGCTGCTGTACGCGGTGATCCTAACGCGACGGAAGCTGCGACACTACTTCGAGTCTCATCCGGTAACTGTGGTGTCATCCTTCCCCCTGGGAGAGATCATCCAGTGCCGAGAGGCCTCGGGTAGGATTGCAAAGTGGGCGGTGGAGATCATGGGCGAGACAATCTCGTTCGCTCCTCGGAAAGCCATTAAGTCCCAGGTCTTGGCGGACTTCGTGGCCGAATGGGTTGACACCTAGCTACCGACGGCTCCGATCCAACCGGAGCTCTGGACCATGTTCTTCGACGGGTCGCTGATGAAGACAGGAGCCGGCGCAGGCCTACTCTTCATCTCACCCCTCGGAAAGCATCTACGCTACGTGCTACGCCTCCACTTCCCGGCGTCCAACAATGTGGCCGAATATGAGGCTCTGGTCAACGGGTTGCGGATCGCCATCGAGCTAGGAGTCCGACGCCTCGACGCTCGTGGTGACTCGCAGCTCGTCATCGACCAAGTCATGAAGAACTCCCATTGCCGCGACCCGAAGATGGAGGCCTACTGTGATGAGGTTCGGCGCCTGGAAGACAAGTTCTACGGGCTCGAGCTCAACCACATCACTCGGCGCTACAACGAGACTGCGGACGAGCTGGCTAAAATAGCCTCGGGGCGAACGACGGTTCCCCGGACGTCTTCTCCCGAGACCTGCATCAACCCTCCGTCAAGATCGACGACACGTCCGAGCCCGAGGTACCCTCGGCCCAGTCCGAGGCACCCACGGCTCAACCCGAGGCGCCCTCGGCTCAGTCCGAGGCACCCTCAGCTCGACCCGAGGCGCCCTCGGTTCAGTCCGAGGTACCCTCGGCCCCCGAGGGTGAGGCACTGCGCGTCGAGGAGGAGCGAAGCGGGGTCGCGCCTAATCGAAACTGGCAGACCCCGTACCTGCAATATCTCCACCGAGGAGAGCTACCCCTCGACCGAGCCGAGGCTCGGCGGGTGGCGCAGCACGCTAAGTTGTTCGTCTTGCTGGGAGATGAGAAGGAGCTCTACCACCGCAGCCCCTCAGGCATCCTCCAGCGATGCATCTCCATCGCCAAAGGTCAGGAACTCCTGCGAGAGATACACTCGGGGGCTTGCGGCCATCACGCAGTGCCTCGAGCCCTTGTCAGGAACGCTTTCCGGCAATGCTTCTACTGGCCGACGGCGGTGGCCGACGCTACCTGAATCGTCCGCACCTGTGAAGGGTGCCAATTCTACGCGAGGCAGACCCATCTGCCCGCTCAGGCTCTGCAGACGATACCCATCACCTGGCCTTTTGCGGTGTGGGGTCTGGACCTCGTCGGCCCCTTGCAAAAGGCACCCGGGGGCTACACGCACCTGCTGGTCGCCATCGACAAATTCTCCAAGTGGATCGAGGTCCGACCCCTGAACAGCATCAGGTCCGAGCAGGCGGTGGCGTTCTTCACTAACATCATCCATCGCTTCGGGGTCCCGAACTCCATCATCATCGACAACGGCACCCAATTCACCGGCAGAAAGTTCCTGGACTTCTGCGAAGATCACCACATCCGGGTGGACTGGGCCGCCGTGGCTCATCCCATGACGAATGGGCAGGTGGAGCGTGCCAACAGCATGATTCTACAAGGGCTCAAGCCTCGGATCTACAACAACCTCAACAAGTTCAGCAAGCGATGGATGAAGGAACTCCCCTCGGTGGTCTGGAGTCTGAGGACAACGCCGAGCCGAGCCACGGGCTTCACGCCGTTCTTTCTAGTCTATGGGGCCGAAGCCATCTTGCCCACAGACTTAGAATACGGCTCCCCGAGGACGAGGGCCTACACCGACCAAAGCAACCAAGTCAGCCGAGAAAACACGCTGGACCAGCTAGAGGAGGCTCGGGACCAGGCCTTGCTACACTCGGTGCGGTACCAGCAGTCCCTGCGACGCTACCACGCCCGAGGGGTCCGGTCCCGAGACCTCCAGGTGGGCGACCTGGTGCTTCGGCTGCGACAAGACACCCGAGGGCGGCACAAGCTCACGCCTCCCTGGGAGGGGCCATTCGTCATCGCCAAGGTTCTGAAGCCCGGAACATACAAGCTGGCCAACAGCCAAGGCGAGGTCTACGACAACGCCTGGAACATCCAACAGCTACGTCGCTTCTACCCTTAAGATGTTTTCAAGTTGATCATATACCTCGCACCCACGCAAAGTTTAGTCATCAAGGAAGGGTCGGCCTCGCCTCGGCAAAGCCCGACCCTCCCTCGGGCGCTAAAAGGGGGGGAACCCCCTCTGCGTCGAAATTTTCCTCGAAAAAAGATCTTTTCTGCCAGAATGTCTTTCGCGCTTTTTGGCTACTTCGAAAGTGGATCCTGAAAACGACGGAGTACACGTAAGCAGCCAAGGCTGACCGAGCCGAGGGACTCCTACGCCTCCGGGATACGGATACCTCACTCATCACCTTCTGCGATAAGTAACTCACGTTCGGATAAGTGATTCGGCGGACCGAACAAGTCTTCACGCTCGAAAGGACTTCTGCCGAAGCGATCCTTCGAGCCTTCTCGACTGCGTCGGTGACAGAGCTCCATGGACGGGTAAGAGTGCGCGTAAGCGGCAAGGCCGACCGAGCCGAGGGACTCCTACGCCTCCGGGATACGGATACCTCACTCATCACCTTCCGCGAGAAGCAACTCTTGCTCGCACAAACATTTCTGTTACCGACAAAACAGTCCAGATGCTCGAAACAAAAGGAAAAGAGACGCAGCTTTACAACACGGCGAGGGTGTGTTTAGGCCTCGGCGGCCGCAGGAAACACACACTACAAGACAATCCGATCCTGCAGGCTCGGATCTTGACGGCTAAAGGGAGCAGCATCACCCTTGGCATCGACGACACCTTCGGCGAGGGCCGACCTAGCCTCGGACGGTGACTCGGTCCGAGGATCTCCACTCTGGAGGACGACATCATCACCACGCCCGGGCCATCGCCGCCAGGGTCTTCTCTGGGAATCCGGCCCAAGCAGGCGGCTCGGCCGGTCACCCCGGGGCCTCGGCCAGTTACCTTCCAAGGACGTCGATTCGGCCCGAGCAGGCGGCTCGGCCGGTCACCCCGGGGCCTCGGCCAGCTGCCCTCAGGGACGTCAGCCCGACCCGAGGCCTCGGCTGGTCAATTCCGGCGTCGGTCCCGCTAACGGACGACCCGGCCAGGCTTCGGCCAACCAGGTTTCCTTTTCGAGCCAACTCTGCCTCTGTCCATGTTGACACCGCTACTCCTGGCCTCGGCTCATCGAAGAGCGGCCGAGGGGTTCCTTTAACTAAGTTAGAGAAGCCTCGGACAACAAGGCCGACCGAGCCGAGGAACTCCTACGCCTCCGGGATACGGATACCTCACTCGTCACCTGTACACGGGGCGACTCACGCTTGGTGAAGCGGTTCAGACAACCAACAGGCGAGTCTCAGTGCTCGAAAAGGAGGAAAATACACGGCTCCGTGCCGAAACCACATACATGTTCAGGCCCCGACAGCCACAATGAACAAAAACACTGGCATCCAAGGTGCCATTACAAACGGAACTCCGGTTCCGTCCCCGCAGGTATGGACAACCTCCACGACGGGGAAGCCCGTGGAGCGACAAGCTCTGGGTGAATCACCAGCAAACGCGGGTCGCCCCAAAGCGCATCGGTTGCTGGGTCGCCCCAAAGCGCATCGGCAGGTCCTCACTCCTGTCCTCGCCACGCAAGCGAGGAAGAGGACGGAATGTTGCATCCTAGCTGGACAGCAACAGCCCGCCTCCCCCAGCATGACTGGAGGACGTCTCCTCCGCAGAACTGGAGGATGGTCTCCACCACCAGAAGCTGGAAGAGGAGGCGGTCGGCCGACCCGCGCAGGGGGCAGAGCACTGGCTTGGCCCGGGCCCCGTCCCAGCGGGGATGATGAAGACCAGCTGGGGGCGGGGCAAAGATCATAGCCCAGCTTGCTCCTCCCCATCCAGGGGCTGGTGGTCACCGTCTTGGGTGACCCCCGGCGAGGGGGAGCGGCCGGGCTGGCTGATGAAAATCCTTGAAGCCGAACGAGGGCTGAAAGGTACCAACTCCCGCGGAGTTGCATTCCCCCAACGACGAGGCGGAAAGGCGGCGGATCTCCCCCATCCGGGGGCCTGGAAGGTGGAAAGACACGATGCATAAGGGAGCGCGAAGACATGGTCGCCCTCCAAGGGGGTCACCCTCCTTTTAAGGGCGGTTCTCCCTACTCGCGTCCCCAGCCGTCACGGGCTGAGTCTTCTCCAACACACTCCAAGGTCCTCCCCTACGGCGCGGGGGCTGGGTCCCACACGTCATGCAAGCCAACTCAGGGGGCAGAAGAAGCCAAACCGCCGCGCGCGGTGCATACAACCGCCCAGCGGTTACAAGCGACCCTCCACTTTTGCCCAGACCAACGGGCGAAAGGGTGGGCAGCCATGCAGGCGGCATGCAACCGCGCCAAGTGGGCGCGCTCCTCTGACTCCCAACACGCCCGGCATGGAGGCCCAGGCCCACGCGTCATGCAACCGCTGCGCCGGTTGCTACGTGTGGGTAACTGCATCGCCACCCGCGCCACAAAGCACCTCCTTGACTGCGGAACCAATACCGCAACTCGAGGCGACCCGGCGCGCGACCCAGCAGCACCGGCCTGGCGTGACGGTCAACACGGCCAAAAGTGGGCCGGTAGTAATGGCGGTGGCAGGCGAGCAGGTGCAGCGGTCATGTCGTCAGCCAAGCTTACGTCCCATCCGGGGGCAGCGAGAGAACCCTCTCCCACGGCGTGAAGACAACGCGCCCGTGATCCGTTCCTCGAACGGCTCGCGCACGCGCAACGGTCGCCCCTCCAACCACTCGCCCCGTCACATTAACTCCGCGACGGGACACGCGGCGCCTCTGGCAGGAGAAGCGGGCGACGCTTCCCCTTCGCCAAAATGACCGCATCCAAAAAGGTACGCCGCGTCGTTCGATTTCGCATCCTTTTCCGTTTTCCTCTTTCTCTCTCTTGCAATAGGGACCGGGAAAGGGGGATACCCTGAAAAGGATCCTTCCCCGAGAAGGAACCAGGCTCCGAGCCCCCCTACTGATCAGAGGTTCGAAGGCTGGCCCCTTGGAAGGGTTCAACAGCCGCCTCAGATCGCGTGGGCCCTACACCCACTACTGGTCAGAGGTTCGAAGGGCGGCCCCTCGAAAGGGTTCAACGACCGCCTCAGGCTACTCGGGCTCCGTGCCCAATACTGATCAGGGGTTCGAAGGCTGGCCCCGAAGGGTTCACAGCCGCCTCAGACGCCGAGCGAGGGATGACCATGGGTACGTTCGATACTTAACCAAGGCTCGGGCTGCGCTCCCGAGGTACCCTAGGACATTTCCAAGACCAGCGGGAACGATCTTGTAACAGAATCCCACCAGAGGGAGGCATCGAGCCCTCGGACCCCGTCGCCAAGGGACCGGGTCTGGCAGATCACCCGCAGGTACTTTTGGGCGTGCCTCTGGGCCCCTAGCCGACCCCTAACGAACGGGGCACGGACGTCCACTCGGATTACCCGCTTGCAGCTCATCGGAGACACCATGTTCGGCGCCCATCGAGGGCAACATGGCGCTTCCCCCCCCCCTCCTCCTTGTGGAAAGGCGACGCAGGGGCGTATGTAAAAAAGCCGAGTATACCCCTGACCGCCCTCTCGCTCTGTGCAGAGGCTCGGGGGCTGCTCTCGCAAACCCGGCTCCGGTCGAACCGTTGACAGCGTCACCATACCAGCTCGAGAACTTGGGACCCGACCGTACACCTGGGCTACGGCCAGCTCGCATGAGGGAACGACCAGACCAGCCGAAGCACTACGAGAGGCAGTAAGACCTCGAAGGAGTGAAACCACTCCTCCGAGGCCTCGGGGGCTACACCCACCGGAACAAAACGCAACCGAGAAAGGCTGGTCCCCTTGCAAAAAACTGCGACGAAAGCCTCCAAGCGAGTGCAAACACTCCCTTCGAGGCTCGGGGGCTACTGTCGGGGACCATAATTAGGGGTACCCTCAAGGCTCCTAATTCTCAGCTGGTAACCCCCATCAGCACGAAGCTGCAAAGGCCTGATGGGTGCGATTAAGTCAGGGATCAGTCCATTGGAGGGACACGATCACGCCTCACCCGAGCCTAGCCTCGGACAAGGGCATCCGACCCCGGAGGATTTCTGTCTCGCCCGAGGCCCCCCTTCAGCGGCGAACTATTCCGGCTCGCCCGAGGCCCTGCCTTCGCTAAGAAGCAACCCTGACCAAATCGCCGCACCGACCGACCAAGTCGCAGGAGCTTTTAATGCAAAGGTGGCCTGACACCCTTATCCTGGCGCGCACCCCCAGCCAGCAGAGCCGAAGTGACCGCCGTCACTTTGCCGCTCCACTGACCGGCCTGACAGAAGGACAGCGCCGCCTACGCCACACCGACTACAGTGCCACTGGACAGAGTAAGACTGACAGGCAGTTAGGCCCTGCCGGAGGCACCATAGGAAGCTCCGCTTCGCCCAACCAAGGGCTCGGACTTGGGCTCGGCCCCAGAAGACGACGAACTCCGCTCCGCCTGACCCAGGGCTTGGACTCGGGCTAAGTCCCGGAAGACGGCGAACTCCGCCCGACCCAGGGCTCGGACTCGGGCTAAGTCCCGGAAGACGGCGAACTCCGCCCGACCCAGGGCTCGGACTCGGGCTAAGTCCCGCAAGACGGCGAACTCCGCTCCGCCCGACCCAGGGCTCGGACTTGGGCTCGGCCCCAGAAGACGACGATCTCCACCTCGCCCGACCCAGGGCTCGGACTTGGGCTCGGCCCCAGAAGACGACGACCTCCGCCTCGCCCGACCCAGGGCTCGGACTTGGGCTCGGCCACAGAAGACGGCAATTTCCGCCTCGCCCGACCCGGGGGCTCGGACTCGACCTCGGCTTCGGAGGAGCTTCCACATCGCCCAACCTAGGGCGTAGACCAGCCACGTCAACAGGAGGCGCCATCATCACCCTACCCCGAGCTGACTCGGGCCGCAGGGAACAAGACCGGCGTCCCATCTGGCTCGCTCCGCCAGATAGGCAATGATGGCGCCCGCGTGCTCTGTGACGACGGCAGCTCTCAGCCCCCTTACGGAAGCAAGAGGACGTCAGCAAGGACTTAACCGCTCCGACAGCTGTCCCTCTGCCAAGCTCCATCGCTCCTTCGACGACCACGACATCACACCAGCTGGGTGCCAAGATCTCTCCTGCACAAGGGTTCCAGGAAACTGCCAGGTAGGGGCCTGCTGCGTGTTGACGAACAGCTTCCCATCAAGCTCCAGATGGGCAGTCTCCAGCAACCTCTCCAACCCAGGATGGTGCTCCGTTTTAGGAGTCTTGAGTTCATATCCCTCGACGGCAGCTACGACATGATACTCCTTCCACCGCCGTGCGACAACAACGGTGGCGGCCGACAACCTGCCTGCCGGCGGCGGAATCGGCGACGTCTTCCCCGCATGGTGGAAGAGCAACCTTCGAGCTCACCCTGTCCTCTCCCCCGCCGACGGAGGAGGAGGCGGGGCAACCAAGGCCAAGCAGGAGGCAGCGCCTCGTCGGCTGTCGAGCGAGTCGACGGCCCTGGCACCCCAATGGGGGCGCACCGGGCGTCGACCTCGCGTTTGAGACGAAGGCGAGCGCCGTCTCCCCGCGACACGCCAATCCCGAGCAAGCGGACGACGCCAGCACGCTCGCGAAAAGCTTGCTGGACATCACCCTTGTACCTGAGACGACGGCGCAGTCAGTCCCCGACGCGACCTTATCGCCGCCCGTCGACCAAAAGGTACCGATCGATTCCCATCCCGCGTCTTTCGGTTTTCAGCCTCAACCCGTCTAGCGACTTCGCTTTGGCGGGCGCTCTCGTAGAGGCAAATCCAGACCCTCTGGGGTTTCGTGTGCGGTCACCTTGGGACCGGCTGACGGACGTCTCGACCTACAGGCCCTCTGGGTCCGAGGAAGACGACGAACCCAGCATCTGTTGGGATTTCCCTAGACTTGGCAACCCCAGTGCCATGCAGGACTTCATGACCGCATGCGACTACTGCCTTTCCGACTGTTCCGATGGTAGCCGTAACCTTGGCGACGAGGACCGCGGCCCAAGTCGCGAATGCTTCCACGTCGATCTAGGGGGTCCCCCCGAAGGCAACCATCTCGGCATGCCGGAGGACGGTGACCTCCCTAGGCCGGTGCCTCGCGTTGACATCCCACGGGAGCTAGCTGTGGTCCCCGTTCAGGCGGGGGGTCATGACCCACAGCTCGAGCAAATCCGCGGGGTGCAGGCCAGGCTCGACGAGGGAGCAGGAGCGCTGGAGCCGATCCGTCGGGACGTCGGGCAGGCATGGGCGGGCCAACCTCCGGCCGGAGAAATACGTCATCTACCCAGGGCTTCCAGCACCGCATCGCCAACGACGTCAGGCTCAGGCCACCACCCGCATCCAGTGGGGTCGGCCAGAACCTGGCGACAGCAGCAATGCGCGCGCGATGCCAGAGCCATCAACCACCGAGGGGCGGCGAATCCAGGGAGAGCTCAAGGATCTCCTGGAAGGCGCCGCGGTCTGACGGGCCGAGAGCTCTGCCTCTCGAAGGCAGGGGTTCCCCTCGGAACCTCATGCTGCGACTTCCCGATTCATGCGGGAAGCCTCGGTCTACACCGGGCGCACGCGCAACACCACGCCTGCGGCCCCGGGTCGCCTCGGCAACGAGCACCACCACCGCGACCGACGGGCCCACCTCGACGAGAGGGTGCACCAAGGCTACCACCCCAGGGTGGGGGACGCTACGACAGCGGGGAGGATCGGAGTCCCTCGCCCGAACCACCCGGTCCGCAAGCCTTCAGTCGAGCCATCCGACGGGCGCCGTTCCCGACCCGGTTCCGACCCCCGGCTACTATCACAAAGTACTCGGGGGAGACGAGACCGGAACTGTGGCTCGCGGACTACCGTCTGGCCTGCCAACTGGGTGGAACGGACGATGACAACCTCATCATCCGCAACCTCCCCCTATTCCTCTCTGACTCCGCTCACGCCTGGTTGGAGCACCTGCCTCCGGGGCAGATCTCCAACTGGGACGACCTAGTCCAAGCTTTCGCCGACAATTTCCAGGGCACGTATGTGCGCCCCGGGAATTCCTGGGACCTCTGAAGCTGCCGACAGCAGCCGGGAGAGTCTCTCCAAGACTACATCCGGCAATTCTCGAAGCAGCGCACCGAGCTGTCCAACATCACCGACTCGGATGTCATCGGCACGTTCCTCGCTGGCACCACCTGCCGCGACCTGGTGAGCAAGCTGGGCCGCAAGACCCCCACCAGGGCGAGCGAGCTGATGGACATCGCCACCAAGTTCGCCTCCGGCCAGGAGGCGGTCGAGGCTATCTTCCGAAAGGACAAGCAGCCCCAGGGCCGCCCATCAGAAGGTACTCCCGAGGCATCAACTCAGTGTGGCGCCAAGAAGAAGGGCAAGAAGAAGTCGCAAGCGAAACGCGACGCCGCCGACGCGGACCTTGTCGCCGCCGCCGAGTACAAGAACCCTCGGAAGCCCCCCGGAGGTGCCAACCTCTTCGACAAGATGCTCAAGGAGTCGTGCCCCTATCACCAGGGACCCGTCAAGCACACCCTTGAGGAGTGCGTCATGCTTCGGCGCCACTTCCACAGGGCCGAGCCACCCGCGGATGGTGGCAAGGCCCGCGACGACGACAAGAAGGAAGATCACCAGGCAGGAGAGTTCCCCGAGGTCCGCGACTGCTTCATGATCTATGGTGGGCAAGCGGCGAACGCCTCGGCTCGGCACCACAAGCAAGAGCGCCGGGAGGTCTGCTCGGTCAAGGTGGTGGCGCCAGTCTATCAAGACTGGTCCGACAAGCCCATCACCTTCGACCGAGACGATCACCCCGACCATGTGCCGAGCCCGGGGAAATACCCGCTCGTCGTCGACCCCGTCATCGGCGACGTCAGGCTCACCAAGGTCCTCATGGACGGAGGCAGCAGCCTCAACATCATTTACGCCGAGACCCTCAGGCTCCTGCGTGTAGATCTGTCCTCTGTCCGGGCAGGCGCTGCGCCCTTCCATGGGATCATCCCCGGGAAGCGCGTCCAACCCCTCGGACAGCTCGACCTTCCCGTCTGCTTCGGAACACCCTCCAACTTTCGAAGGGAGACCCTGACGTTCGAGGTGGTCGGGTTCCGAAGAACCTACCACGCGGTACTGGGGAGGCCATGCTACGCGAAGTTCATGGCCGTCCCCAACTACACCTATCTGAAGCTCAAGATGCCGGGCCCCAACGGGGTCATCACCGTCGGCCCTACGTACAAACACGCGTTCGAATGCGACGTGGAGTGCGTGGAGTACGCCGAGGCCCTCGCCGAGTCCGAGGCCATCATCGCCGACCTGGACAGCCTCTCTAAGGAGGTGCCAGACGTGAAGCATCACGCCGGCAACTTTGAGCCAGCGGAGACGGTTAAGTCCGTCCCCCTCGACCCCAACGGCGACACCTCCAAGCAGATCCGGATCGGCTCCGGGTTCGATCCCAAATAGGAAGCAGTGCTCGTCGACTTTCTCCGCGCGAATGCCGACGTCTTCGCATGGAGTCCCTCGGACATGCCCGGCATACCGAGGGATGTCGCCGAGCACTCGCTAGACATCCGAGCCGGAGCCCGACCCGTCAAGCAGCCGCTGCGCCGATTCGACGAGGAGAAGCGCAGAGCCATAGGCGAGGAGATTCACAAGCTAATGGCGGCAGGGTTCATCAAAGAGGTATTCCATCCTGAATGGCTTGCCAACCCTGTGCTTGTGAGAAAGAAAGGGGGGAAATGGCGGATGTGTGTAGACTACACTGGTCTCAACAAAGCATGTCCGAAGGTTCCCTACCCTCTGCCTCGCATCGACCAAATCGTGGATTCCACTGCTGGGTGCGAAACCCTGTCTTTCCTCGACGCCTACTCAGGGTATCATCAAATCAGGATGAAAGAGTCTGACCAGCTCGCGACTTCTTTTATCACAACCTTCGGCATGTACTGCTATGTCACCATGTCGTTCGGTTTGAGGAATGCGGGCGCGACGTACCAGCGGTGCATGAACCATGTGTTCGGCGAACACATTGGCCGCACGGTCGAGGCCTACGTCGATGACATCGTAGTCAAGACGAGGAAAGCCTCCGACCTCCTTTTCGACCTTGAAACGACATTCCGATGTCTCAAGGCGAAAGGCGTCAAGCTCAATCCCGAAAAGTGTGTCTTCAGGGTGCCCCGAGGCATGCTCTTGGGGTTCATCGTCTCCGAGCGGGGCATCGAAGCCAACCTAGAAAAGATCGCAGCCATTACCAGCATGGGGCCCATCAAGGACTTGAAAGGCATACAGAGGGTCATGGGATGCCTCGCGGCTCTGAGCCGCTTCATCTCACGCCTCGGCGAAAGAGGTCTACCTCTGTACCGCCTCTTAAGGTAGGCCGAGTGCTTCACTTGGACCCCTGAGGCCGAAGAAGCCCTCGGGAACCTGAAGGCGCTCCTCACAAAGGCGCCTACCTTGGTGCCCCCAGCTGCTGGAGAAGCCCTCTTGGTCTACGTCACCGCGACCACCCAGGTGGTTAGCGCCGCGATTGTGGTCGAGAGGCAAGAAGAGGGGCATGCATTGCCCGTTCAGAGGCCAGTCTACTTCGTCAGCGAGGTACTGTCCGAAACCAAGATCCGCTACCCACAAGTTCAGAAGCTGCTGTACGCGGTGATCCTAACGTGACGGAAGCTGCGACACTACTTCGAGTCTCATCCGGTAACTGTGGTGTCATCCTTCCCCCTGGGAGAGATCATCCAGTGCCGAGAGGCCTCGGGTAGGATTGCAAAGTGGGCGGTGGAGATCATGGGCGAGACAATCTCGTTCGCTCCTCGGAAAGCCATTAAGTCCCAGGTCTTGGCGGACTTCGTGGCCGAATGGGTTGACACCCAGCTACCGACGGCTCCGATCCAACCGGAGCTCTGGACCATGTTCTTCGACGGGTCGCTGATGAAGACAGGAGCCGGCGCAGGCCTACTCTTCATCTCACCCCTCGGAAAGCATCTACGCTACGTGCTACGCCTCCACTTCCCGGTGTCCAACAATGTGGCCGAATATGAGGCTCTGGTCAACGGGTTGCGGATCGCCATCGAGCTAGGGGTCCGACGCCTCGACGCTCGTGGTGACTCGCAGCTCGTCATCGACCAAGTCATGAAGAACTCCCATTGCCGCGACCCGAAGATGGAGGCCTACTGCGATGAGGTTCGGCGCCTGGAAGACAAGTTCTACGGGCTCGAGCTCAACCACATCGCTCGGCGCTACAACGAGACTGCGGACGAGCTGGCTAAAACAGCCTCGGGGCGAACGACGGTTCCCCCGGACGTCTTCTCCCGAGACCTGCATCAACCCTCCGTCAAGATCGACGACACGTCCGAGCCCGAGGTACCCTTGGCCCAGTCCGAGGCACCCACGGCTCAACCCGAGGCGCCCTCGGCTCAGTCCGAGGCACCCTCAGCTCGACCCGAGGCGCCCTCGGTTCAGTCCGAGGTACCCTTGGCCCCCGAGGGTGAGGCACTGCGCGTCGAGGAGGAGCGAAGCGGGGTCGCGCCTAATCAAAACTGGCAGACCCCGTACCTGCAATATCTCCACCAAGGAGAGCTACCCCTCGACCGAGCCGAGGCTCGGCGGGTGGCGTGGCACGCCAAGTCGTTCGTCTTGCTGGGAGATGAGAAGGAGCTCTACCACCGCAGCCCCTCAGGCATCCTCCAGCGATGCATCTCCATCGCCGAAGGTCAGGAACTCCTGCAAGAGATACACTCGGGGGCTTGCGGCCATCACGCAGCGCCTCGAGCCCTTGTTGGGAACGCTTTCCGGCAAGGCTTCTACTGGCCGACGGCGGTGGCCGACGCTACCCGAATCGTCCGCACCTGCGAAGGGTGCCAATTCTACGCGAGGTAGACCCATCTGCCCGCTCAGGCTCTGCAGACGATACCCATCACCTGGCCTTTTGCGGTGTGGGGTCTGGACCTCGTCGGCCCCTTGCAGAAGGCACCTGGGGGCTACACGCACCTGCTGGTCGCCATCGACAAATTCTCCAAGTGGATCGAGGTCCGACCCCTGAACAGCATCAGGTCCGAGCAGGCGGTGGCGTTCTTCACCAACATCATCCATCGCTTCGGGGTCCCGAACTCCATCATCACCGACAACGGCACCCAATTCACCGGCAGAAAGTTCCTGGACTTCTGCGAAGATCACCACATCCGGGTGGACTGGGCCGCCGTGGCTCATCCCATGACGAATGGGCAGGTGGAGCGTGCCAACGGCATGATTCTACAAGGGCTCAAGCCTCGGATCTACAATGACCTCAACAAGTTCGGCAAGCGATGGATGAAGGAACTCCCCTCGGTGGTCTGGAGTCTGAGGACAACGCCGAGCCGAGCCACGGGCTTCACGCCGTTCTTTCTAGTCTATGGGGCCGAAGCCATCTTGCCCACAGACTTAGAATACGGCTCCCCGAGGACGAGGGCCTACACCGACCAAAGCAACCAAGTCAGCCGAGAAAACTCGCTGGACCAGCTGGAGGAGGCTCGGGACCAGGCCTTGCTACACTCGGCGCGGTACCAGCAGTCCCTGCGACGCTACCACGCCCGAGGGGTCCGGTCCCGAGACCTCCAGGTGGGCGACCTGGTGCTTCGGCTGCGACAAGACGCCCGAGGGCGGCACAAGCTCACGCCTCCCTGGGAGGGGCCATTCGTCATCGCCAAGGTTCTGAAGCCCGGAACATACAAGCTGGCCAACAGCCAAGGCGAGGTCTACGACAACGCCTGGAACATCCAACAGCTACGTTGCTTCTACCCTTAAGATGTTTTCAAGTTGATCATATACCTCGCACCCACGCAAAGTTTAGTCATCAAGGAAGGGTCGGCCTCGCCTCGGCAAAGCCCGACCCTCCCTCGGGGGCTAAAAGGGGGGGAACCCCCTCTGCGTCGAAATTTTCCTCGAAAAAAGATCTTTTCTGCCAGAATGTCTTTCGCGCTTTTTGGCTACTTCGAAAGTGGATCCTGAAAACGACGGAGTACACGTAAGCAGCCAAGGCTGACCAAGCCGAGGGACTCCTACGCCTCCGGGATACGGATACCTCACTCATCACCTTCTGCGATAAGTAACTCACGTTCGGATAAGTGATTCTGCGGACCGAACAAGTCTTCACGCTCGAAAGCTCTTCTGCCGAAGCGATCCTTCGAGCCTTCTCGACTGCGTCGGTGACAGAGCCCCATGGACGGGTAAGAGTGCGCGTAAGCGGCAAGGCCGACCGAGCCGAGGAACTCCTATGCCTCCGGGATACGGATACCTCACTCGTCACCTGTACACGGGGCGACTCACGCTTGGTGAAGCGGTTCAGACAACCAACAGGCGAGTCTCAGTGCTCGAAAAGGAGGAAAATACACGGCTCCGTGCCGAAACCACATACATGTTCAGGCCCCGACAGCAACAATGAACAAAAACACTGGCATCCAAGGTGCCATTACAAACAGAACTCTGGTTCCGCCTCCGCAGGTACGAACAACCCCACTCGACGAGGGGAGAGGCCTGCGGAGTAATAGAAGACCGACGGACGGCTCGCCTTTGCCCGCTCCAGCAGCAGCGACAACGACCCCCTCTACGGGCGGCCAAACTGCAGCGGCGATGGCCTCAGGGCGAACGCCGCTGCAGCCTTGCCCTCGCCCACG
Organism: Zea luxurians; assembly: GCA_029449295.1. Taxonomy (NCBI): domain Eukaryota; kingdom Viridiplantae; phylum Streptophyta; class Magnoliopsida; order Poales; family Poaceae; genus Zea; species Zea luxurians. The sequence continues at coordinate 104,781,081 of JAOPSE010000002.1, forward strand.
CTGACGCTCGAGGGGCGAGGACAAGTGCAAAGGGCCGGAGGCCCGGAGCGCGGATGGTGGCGGTGATCCCGTCGGCGACGGGGACTTCTCGAGCCGCCTCCGCCTCGGCACCGACGACAGGGGCCGTCAGCCCGCCGGCAGATCCCCGCTCGGATCCTCCCGGACGAGCGGGGCACCGACCTCCCCGCGGAGGCACCGTACCGGTGCAAAGGCGGGATCGCCCTAGAACACGAACGCCGCCCTAGCAGTGCGCGACATCTTGGGCGGTCCTCCCGTGCACACGGCGCGGCAGCCACTTTCCGGTGGGAGGGGGCGCCGGGGGCCAACCCGACGAGCCCGACGCGCTGGGGCTGACGACGCCTGCCGTCGACCGGCCCCGCGTTGTCGAAGTCCGACCCGCCCGCAGGGCCAGCGAGCGCCTTCTCCCTCGAACGCCGCGGGAGAGGGTGACCCACGAGCCCGCGCGGGAGGTAGAGCTCCGGCTCAGCCCAGCTTCCACCCCAGCAAGGATGATGAACATCCTTGAAGCTGAGGGTGGGACCAAGATCGCAGCCCGGCTCACTTTCCCCCACCATCAAACTGGAGGTCACCATCTTGGGTGACCGCCGGTGGAGGGGTGCAGCCGGGCTGCATGATGAAAATCCTTGAAGCCGAACGATGGCTGAAAGGTACCAACTCCCGCGGAGTTGCGTTCCCCCAACGACGAGGCGGAAAGACGGCGGATCTCCCCCATCTGGGGGCCTGGAAGGTGGAAAGACACGATGCATAAGGGAGCGTGAAGACATGGTCGCCCTCCAAGGGGGTCACCCTCCTTTTAAGGGCGGTTCTCCCTACTCGCGTCCCCAGCCGTCACGGGCTGAGTCTTCTCCAACACACTCCAAGGTCCTCCCCTACGGCGCGGGGCTGGGTCCCACACGTCATGCAAGCCAACTCAGGGCAGAAGAAGCCAAACCGCCGCACGCGGTGCATACAACCGCCCAGCGGTTACAAGCGACCCTCCACTTTTGCCCAGACCAACGAGCGAAAGGGTGGGCAGCCATGCAGGCGGCATGCAACCGCGCCAAGTGGGCGCGCTCCTCCGACTCCCAACACGCCCGGCATGGAGGCCCAGGCCCACGCGTCATGCAACCGGTGCGCCGGTTGCTACGTGTGGGTAACTGCATCGCCACCCGCGCCACCACCGCACCTCCTCGACTGTGGAACCAATACCGCGACTCGAGGCGACCCGACGCGCAACCCAGCAGCACCAGCCTGGCGCGACGGTCAACACGGCCAAAAGTGGGCCGGCAGTAATGGCGGTGGCAGGCGAGCAGGTGCAGCGGTCACGTCGTCAGCCAAGCTTACGTCCCATCCGGGGGCAGCGAGAGAACCCTCTCCCACGGCGTGAAGACAACACGCCCGTGATCCGTTCCTCGAACGGCTCGCGCACGCGCAACGGTCGCCCCTCCAACCACTCGCCCCGTCACATTAACTCCGCGACGGGACACGCGGCGCCTCTGGCAGGAGAAGCGGGCGACGCTTCCCCTTCGCCAAAATGACCGCGTCCAAAAAGGTACGCTGCGTCGTTCGATTTCGCATCCTTTTCCGTTTTTCCTCTTTCTCTCTCTTGCAGCAGGGACCGGGAAAGGGGGATACCCCAAAAAGGATCCTTCCCCGAGAAGGAACCAGGCTCCGAGCCCCCCTACTGATCAGAGGTTCGAAGGCTGGCCCCCCGGAAGGGTTCAACAGCCGCCTCAGATCGCGTGGGACCTACACCCACTACTGGTCAGAGGTTCGAAGGGCAGCCCCTCGAAAGGGTTCAATGACCGCCTCAGGCTACTCGGGCTCCGCGCCCAATACTGATCAGGGGTTTGAAGGCTGGCCCCCGAAGGGTTCACAGCCGCCTCAGACGCCGAGCGAGGGATGACCATGGGTACGTTCGATACATAACCAAGGCTTGGGCTGTGCTCCCGAGGTACCCTAGGACATTTCCAAGACCGGCGGGAACGATCTTGTAACAGAATCCCACCAGAGGGAGGCATCGAGCCCTCGGACCCCGTCGCCAGGGGATCGGGTCTGGCAGATCACCCGCAGGTACTTTTGGGCGTGCCTCTGGGCCCCTAGCTGACCCCTATCGAACGGGGCATGGACGTCCACTCGGATTACCCGCTTGCAGCTCATCGGAGACACCATGTTCGGCGCCCATCGAGGGCAACATGGCGCTTTCCCCCCCTCCTCCTTGCGGAAAGGCGACGCAGGGGCGTATGTAAAAAAGCCGAGTCTACCCCTGACCGCCCTCTCGCTCTGTGCAGAGGCTCGGGGGCTGCTCTCGCAAACCCGGCTCCGGCCGAACCGTTGACAGCGTCAACATACCAGCCTGAGAACTTGGGACCCGACCGTACACCTGGGCTACGGCCAGCTCGCATGAGGGAACGACCAGACCAGCCGAAGCACTACGTGAGGCAGTAAGACCTCGAAGGAGTGAAACCACTCCTCCGAGGCCTCGGGGGCTACACCCGGCGGGTGCGCTCGCGCGCACCCACCGGAACAAAACGCAACCGAGAAAGGTTGGTCCCCTTGCAAAAAACTGCGACGAAAGCCTCCAAGCGAGTGCAAACACTCCCTTCGAGGCTCGAGGGCTACTGTCGGGACCATAATTAGGGGTACCCTCAAGGCTCCTAATTCTCAGCTGGTAACCCCCATCAGCACGAAGCTGCAAAGGCCTGATGGGTGCGATTAAGTCAGGGATCAGTCCATTCGAGGGACACGATCATGCCTCACCGAGTCTAGCCTCGGACAAGGGCAGCCGACCCCGGAGGATTTCCGTCTCGCCCAAGGCCCCCCTTCAGCGGCGAACATATTCCCGGCTCGCCCGAGGCCCTGCCTTCGCTAAGAAGCAACCCTGACCAAATCGCCGCACCGACCGACCAAGTCGCTGGAGCATTTAATGCAAAGGTGGCCTAACACCCTTATCCTGGCGCGCACCCCCCCCCGCCGGCAGAGCCGAAGTGACCGTCGTCACTTCGCCGCTCCACTGACCGGCCTGACAGAAGGACAGGGCCGCCTACGCCACACCGACTGCAGTGCCACTGGACAGAGTAAGACTGATAGGCAGTCAGGCCCTGTCGGAGGCACCATAGGAAGCTCCGCTTCGCCCGACCAAGGGCTCGGACTTGGGCTCGGCCCCAGAAGACGACGAACTCCGCTCCGCCCAACCCAGGGCTCGGACTCGGGCTAAGTCCCGGAAGACGGCGAACTCCGCCCGACCCAGAGCTCGGACTCGGGCTAAGTCCCGGAAGACGGCGAACTCCGCCCGACCCAGGGCTTGGACTCGGGCTAAGTCCCGGAAGACGGTGAACTCCGCTCCGCCCGACCCAGGGCTCGGACTCGGGCTAAATCCCGAAAGACGGCGAACTCCGCTTCGCCCGACCCAGGGCTCGGACTCGGGCTAAGTCCTAGAAGACGACGATCTCCGCCTCGCCCGACCCAGGGCTCGGACTTGGGCTCGGCCTTAGAAGACGACGATCTCCGCCTCGCCCGACCCAGGGCTCGGACTTGGGCTCAGCCCCAGAAGACGACGACCTCCGCCTCGCCCGACCCAAGGCTCGGACTTGGGCTCGGCCCCAGAAGACGGCAATCTCCGCC